>CM067327.1:6967500-8193125 GCA_034376525.1 Nicotiana benthamiana | reverse complement strand
GCTCGAACTAAGTCCAAGATTTTACCATTGCCATCAAATTTTGACATGTTTTGCCTTACTCGAACTAGGACATAGGATGTACCTTCACCATCAAAGTTCGACATGTTTAACCTTGCTCGAACTGGGACTCAGGTTGTGCCTTCGCCATCAAATTCAAACATATTCGACCTCACTCGAACTAAGTTTAAGGCTAATTGCCTTGGCCTTCAAATAAATAAAGTTCGACCTCACTCGAACTAAGAAAGGCTAAGCGCCTTCAGTGTCAAAGGTTGATATGTTCGAACTCGCTCGAACTAAATAAGGCTTAGTGCCTTCTCCATAAAAGTTTGATATGTTCGACCTCGATCGAACTAAATAAGGCAAAGTGTCTTCTCCATCAAAGTTCGATATGTTCAACCTCGCCCAAAAAAACTTTAAGTCTATGTGCCTTCTCTATCAAAGTTTGATATGTTCGACCTCTCTCGATCTAAATAAGGCTAAGTGCCTTCTCCATCAAAGTTTGATATGTTCAACCTCGCTCGAAATAAGTTTAAGGCTATGTGATTTCTCCATCAAATCTTGATAAGTTCGACCTCGCTCGAACAAAGTCCAAGATTGTACCTTTGCCATCAAATTTCCACATGTTCTACCTCGCTCGAATTGGGACTCAGGTTGTTCCTTCGCCATCAAAGTTGGACATCTTCGACCTTGCTCGAACTGGGATTCAGGCTGTGCCTTCACCATCAAAGTTTGACCTGTTCGACCTCGCTCGAACTATGTCTAAGGCTAAGTGCCTTCGTCTTTAAAGGTTGATAAGTTCGGCCTCACTAGAACTAAGTAAGTAAAGGTTGATAAGTTCGACCTAGCTCGAACTAAATAAGGCTAAGTGCCTTCTCCATCAAAGTTCGATATGTTCAACCTCGCTCGAACTAAGTTTAAGGCTAAGACCCTTCGCCATCAAAGGTTTATAAGTTCGACCTCGTTCAAACTAAGTCCAAGGCTGTGCCTTCGCCATCAAAGTTCAACATGTTTGTCCTCGCTCGAACTGGGACTCAGGCTGTGTCTTCGCCATCAAAGTTCGACATGTTCGACCTCGCTCAAACTAAGTTCAAGGCCAATTTCCCAGACCCTGTCACACCTCCTTTTTCCGCTTACACGTGGTTACCATGAAAGGTGACACGTGTATAAGAGTTTTTTCAATTAAAGTGACATTATACGAGATGAGATTAAATATTTTATTTAAGAGTCACCAGTTGGGATAGGTCTGGATTTTTGGTGTCCAAAGTCACTGATTTATTTAAAATCCCAAATCGAGGAAATTTCGACTTCCCAATTGGAGTCTGTGAACCAGAAATTCTTGAGTGAGGAATTCTGTTTCCCGATCAAGGTGTTAGGTATCCTCGGGTCCCGTGGTTCTAGCATGGTCGCTTAAACTCATTATAAGTGGCTAAAATATGATTTTCTATACCTGTTACTCCTGCCATTTTAGATTATTAACCGTTTTTAACATCTTTTAGGTAAACTTGCAATATTATTAAAACACATCACAAATCGCTTCACATAAATGCACCCCCAATTTTAGACATATTTTAATTCCATTTAGAATGGAATTTGATTCACATAAATGCGTACCCGAAATTAGGAAGGTATTTTTATTAAACACGCGCGCCTATAGTAACTACGTCTTCGAGATTCATGGGAAGGCCGTGAAATTCGCCAAATGACACTTCCTATTTTTCTATGTGTTTTGATAAATTAAGGAGCCATCGCATGACATTTGATGGGTTTAATGCGGCTCCCCTTTATTTTAAGATGTTATAATATATACTAAATTCTCTACAATAGCTAGTCTTTAAATGCAGTAATCGTTTATGTATAGCCTGTGTATTTGTGGAAAAAATGCATGCCTCTCAACTGGGCCTAGAGTTGATTTGGACGGGGGAGTCCATATGAACAAATTTTAATAAGGCTTTTTCAGTTCAAATCAATACACAAGATCAATTATCTATATGTTCATAAAGAGGATGTTGGGTATAATATTATATCAGTTTTCACTAACTTTAAACATCAAATATATCTACCAGGCTGAACATGGGAGCTACCAATGATTATATTATATCATTTTTAATCTTAAATCTGAATTACACGCCTCACATGCTCATCAATCAAAGCATGCGAATCTATCTTCCAAAATTCAATTATGCTTCAAGTTACACTATATTGGATAGATCTGAAAACTAATTATTACTAAACGTATGAAGATTTAAATGTACTGAAATGTTTCACAGCATTTTGATCTTCACATGATTATCAAAGCTACTACTTCCTAAGTCCAGTAGCTCTTAGTGCACAGGAACAACACTTGAACCAGCCAGATAAAAAATTAAAACTGACTATTAGTTATACACAAAAGAAGAAATTGAGTCGAATGTTCAGTTATTGCACATTGAAGTAGTCCCAAAGGTCCAATTATTACAAAAATGGATCAGTCTAACATTAAACTACGACATGATGATCATCTTTTTATTACGCCTATATTCAAAACTAAATAGGGGAAAATGGGGGTATAATTCAAAAATATAGATAACAAATGGTGATCTTCACATTTGGGAATATATTTCATTTGAACTCCATGTATACATGAACATCGAGTGTACTTGTATTGAAACAAAGGACAATAGCCTATGAGTAAACATAAGGCACCAGCTAAGCAATCAACAGCAAAACGCACAGTGCATCCAGGACTTCAGCAGAGTTTTTAGAGATTAAGTCTTCAGAAAAATGATTCAAATAGCACAAAAGGAATTTTTGCAGATATATGAGAAAACAAATATGTATTTTAGCTCTAGGATTTAAAGAGAAGGTTCCGGATCCCTTTAAAAATGTCCAGATTGTTTCATTTACAGTAGAGCCTTAGGGCATTAGATTTTTCTCTTGTTTTTCTTTTAGCCCTAACTGCAAATTTGCATTTTTCCTAAATGGTCCTTCATTTCCGGACTTGTGCCTCAAGTTTGAGGCAGGAATTGTGTTTTAGTCCTTGCTAGAATGTTCTAAGGGATTACTATCAACTTTTCAATATATAAGTACCCCTTATACCCCCACTTCCTTTCCTAAATTACCTACCTGAAGTTTTTTATCCTTAGCTATTCCTTAACCCTGGTCAATTGTATTTGGGTTATGGGCCAAGGTTTGGCCTTGGACTAACAGACTTGTGAATGTTCAGAATGAGCCAAAACTATCAGGAATCAAAACAAATGCCTTAATTTTAGACTTTCACATCCAAACATTATTCCGGATTATCAAAACAAAGGATCAAAATAACCAGAAGAACGAATACATATATAAACACTTAGTTTTCAGAAATAGCTCAATCAAAGTGCTCAACAATACTTAAAAATGAGAAGAACAAAACAAGGGGTGGGTATTTAGTTCATGAATCAACATAGGAAGCAAGTAAAGGCTACCACTGAACAATTAAAGATCCAACCCAACAGATCAACTTAAACTAGTATCAAACCAGAAATCATAGAATGAAACAACTGAAGAATCCGAAGATGGATGTCAATTGAGCCATAAAAATAACAGTACCGAAGAGTTAACTAAGCTTTCAAAATCTAGGAGTTGATATTAGCAGGATATAAAATTATTCAATAGACGAAGAGATTTCCAAACTAGTGACAATCAAAGGCATATGAATATTAAAACCTATTTCAGATGAAATTGTGGACAAACAGACAAACAATCAAAAGAAATCAAACAAAAGGACTTCAAACTATTAGGCATGTAACTACTAAACCTAAACAATTACTTAAAGAAATCAAACATTTAAGAGCTAAAGAAATGAAAATATATAGGAAACTTAGATTTTTCTCATGCATGTCCGTTTAGACCATTTCACTGGCCCTTGAACCCTTACAGGGGTTCCAAACCTTATAGGGTGATGTACAACAAGTTTGAGAATTCCAGGAGGGGCTTTTCAAGGTTCTGAGACCTCAGTGAGGTATCAGATCTAGATTTATTCAATGGCTGAAGTAGTTTGGTTGTCTTAGGTGGTATGGTTGGGGAAAGGAAGGGTCAGGGATTGCCTAGGAGGAGTTTGAGCCATTTTCGACGGGTTTTTAGTTTTAGGGTTAGGCTTTGAATTGATATTCGAAGGGTTTCAGGAAGATTCGAGAGAGGTGACATACATGGTCGGAAAGAGGAGATTGAGGTGCTTTAGAGGTGTAAGTTTGGGGAGTTCTGGAAAAAGGTCACCAGAGATAAGGTTTCAACGACCTTTCTGCGAATATCTGAGATGATGGGGAAGGATTCGAAGGGAGTGGGATGAGGACATGGAAGGGGAGGTCCTAATGGTTCTATTGTTTAAAGCTGGAAGAATTTGGAACAAGGTCGCCGGAGACGTTGGTTCCGACGACCCTGTTTTTGAAGATTCGAGACGAAGGGGACTTGTTCGATGGGAAATAATAACAGGGTGGGAAAGAGGAGGTTGCGACAATTTAGTGGTGTAAATCTGGGAAGGTTTGGTTGTCTATCCCCGCCGCAAGGTGATTTCCGGTGGTGGTGTTAGGGTGGTAGGCTGGTGTTCATTGTATTAGAGACGTTTGGACATATGTATAACAAAATGAGGGGGGGAGGGTTTCATGGCCGTTGGATTGAGGTGAAATTGACGGTTGTGATGATGGGACTTTTAAACGATATCGTTTGGTTCGGTTCTGGGTGGAATGGATCAGGGCTGGTCATTTGGGCTGGGTAGTGTATTGTTTGAAAGGGAGAAGCAGGTTGGGCCACTCAGGTCTGCCGATATATATTTTTGTCTTTTTCTTTTAATATAAAAATAATTTCTAACTTTATTCACAACCACAAATTCCTAATTATCACAAGTAAAACTAATCCAAGTCAATATTAAACACAAAATAATTTCTAATGCCGGACATGTGTATATATATATATATATATATATATATATATATATTTGTATTTTAATTTGTAAAACAAATTTATTTAACAATTAAGTCGTAATCAATCTTAAACATGCAGTAATGAACATGCACATGCAATTAAATACTAAAATTTAACTAAAATCCTAATATTTTAAAGAAAATCCTAAACTTTAATACTCTTGTAGGATCTTGTTTCGACCGAGTAAAAATCATATGCTTACAGCTGCCCCTCTTTGCGAGGGAACATGAAGCGTTTTCGTGCAAAGACAAGTGAGCAAATATAAGCGATTTCCATCCGATTGAATACTCCATGTGAAGCATTTTGAAAAATTTCTGACCGAACCTTGCTTTAAAGGTTGCCTACATAGCCTTGGGAGTAAAGAAATCAGGTAAGTGTAGTTCTTGAAATTTTGGTAGCTGGGACTACCGGGAGACTGTGATTGGCTACTGCTGCTACTGTCTCTTCTTGCTAAACTCCTTATTACACCAAAAAAATCAAAAACTAAGCTAGCTAAACCTATCAACTACAAGTTACAAGATTCCTATCTATGAGTCTATTGAAGCATGATCCTGAGTCTCGGCTATCTTTCGCGGATGACTGATCTGAATCATGCTCGTTAATTGCAGCTGCTGGCTCAGTCTTCAATCTTGAAATAAAGCAGAATATGCTGAGCTTGTGACTTCAATTATATTTTGAGCAGTCCGCGTCTTTGTCCGCCTCATCACTTTGAGTTCACCTTTTGTCTCTTTTCTTTTCCTCTGTTCTGAATTGACACTCATGCTTTCAATTATGTTGAATCTTGTGACTAAAGGTGACACCTACTCAGACAGCAAAACAAACAAATGAACAAAATTTTCTGCCCCAGTTTTCGCTGGAAAATTTCGTGAGTTATTTGGTAACACACATCTATGCTACTGTTTATTAAAAACAATAAGAATCGGAATTGTGTATCCCTTGGAAAGATTTCCAAGTTATTTTGGGGTGGACAAATGGTTCCTGCTGGGGGGATAAGTTGAGAATCCTCGGGTTATGCCGGGATAAGAATGAAAAGGTCTCTATGGGGATGGAAAGAAAAGATCTGCGGGTCATGCCGGGATAGGAAAGTTCCTATTGAGGATGGGTTATGAAGAAATTCCTGGGTAATGCCAGGGGAATCCAGGGGTTATGCCGGAATGAATGAAGAATCCTAGGTTATGCTAGGGGAATCCACGGGTTATGCCGGGATGAACGAAAAATTCCAGGTTATGCTAGGGGAATCCACAGGTTATGCCGGGATGAATAGAGATCATGAGTTATGTCAGGGGTATCCACGGGTTATGCCGGGATGAGTGAGAAATCCTAGGTTAGTCTAGGGAGATCCGCGGGTTATGCCGGGATGAAGAAGATCCTGAGTTATGTCAGGGCAATCCATGGGTTATGCCGGGATGAAAGAAGAATACTAGGTTATTCTAGGGAGATCCGCGGGTTAAGCCGGGATGAAAGAAGATCCTTAGTTATGTCAGGGGAATCCACGGGTTATCCCGGTATGAAATGATAAATCCTAGGTTATGCTAGGGGAATCCACGGATTATGCCGAGATGAAATGAAAAATCCTAGGTTATGCTAGGGAGATCCGTGGGTTATGCCGGGATGAAAGAAGATCCTGAGTTATGTCATGGGAATCCACGGGTTATGCCGGGATGAGATGAAAAATCCTAGGTTATGCTAGGGGAATCCACGGGTTATCCGGGATGAAATGAAATATCCTAGGTTATGCTAGGGATATCCGCGGGTTATGCCGGGATGAATGAAGATCCTGAGTGATGTCAGACAAATATGCGGGTTATGCCGGGACGAAAGAAGATACTGAGTTATGTCAGAGGAATCAACGGGTTATGCAGGGATGAAATGAAAAATCGTAGGTTACGCTAGGGGAATCCACATGTTATGCTGGGATGAAAAAAGATCCTGAGTTATGTCAGGGGAATCCACGGGTTATGCCGGGATGAAAAAGATCCTGAGTTATGTCAAGGAAATCCAAGGGTTATGCCGGGATGAAATGAAAAATCCTAGGTTATGCTACGGAGATCCGCGTGTTATGCCGGTATGAAAGAAGATCCTGAGTTATGTCAGGGGAATCCACGGGTTATGCCAGGATGAGTGAAAAAATCCTAGGTTATGCTAGGGGAATATGCAGGGCAGCGGAGGACTTCAGATATCCTTTTGACTGTGCTGGGGATAGAAGAGGAAAGGAATAACTCTTAGGTTATGCTAAGGGTAGGGGAGTATTAACTCCTAGACTATGCTGGGGAGTGGAGAGTATATGGAAGAAGTCCTCAAGTCATGCTGGGGGTATAGAGGAAAACTTCCTCGGTTTATGCTGGAGGGGGTGGAATGCAATCCTTAGGTAATTCCTAAGAAGTCCACAAGCTATACTAAAGGGAATTAGGGATTGGGATCTCGTGCTATCATACTTGTTTACAAGTTTGTAAAAAAAGTGGAAAGAGAACTTCCCTTTGTCATTGACACACCGCCATATTTGGCTCTCGTGCCTATCCCCTTTGGTTATTTTTTCCACGTGTTCCTTTGTGCTTTTCTAAGTCGCACCTGCATCTGTTTTAGCTCAGGAGCAAAACAAACTTTTAGTTTGAGCAATGATTGGTTTTGCAGACTTGTGACGCTTGATTTCTGCTTCCTTTGTATTCAAAAGTGAACCCTCGGCTTTCCGTCCTTGCTTAATTGGCCAGGGGTTCCTCAATTCAGATTGGTCTTTTTCTCGGGCACGGGGTGGTGAGCTTTGTCCCACCTTTAATTTTGGGCTTGCTTTGGGGCTTTTAATAAGAATCAACATCCCAACTTTGAACTTTCCTTATCTTATTTCCTTACCTTTGGGACATTATCTGCCTTGATCAACCGGGATTGGCCAAATGTACTTGCCAGTGTCGGTGATTCCCCCTAATTCTTGCCAGGATAAAACCGCGAAGCCTGCCCTGCTACATTTTCTTTAAGGAGTGGTGAGGAAATTATAGTGGAAATGAGTGAAGTATGAATTTAGGGAGGTATGCATTTTGAAGGAAAAGAGGGAACTTATCTGGAAATACGAACTGACTTTAAATGGCGATGACATGCTTCTTGGACTGGTTACGCGGCCCAAATCCATTTCTTCTTTCTGACTTCAATTTTCCGAAAACCAAAGAATCTTACTCAGACCTGGGCAACAATATTTCCTCTTTTCGGCCGACGGCGCCCTTTGTGGGTTTTCGCCAACCGGCCTATCTCATTTCTCTTCTCCCGTCGCTCGATAGCGCTCTTTGCTAGTTTTCGCTAAACGAACTCTTTTTTTCTTCTGCTCACCATCTCCTTATGGTTCCCGGAGGTTTTCACCGATAAGGCTCTCTCAATTTATTTCTCTCAAAACTTTGATCAATGCCCAATCCCAACGACGTCATTTTCTTCCCTGGGGATCTATAACTTTGTAACTATTTGGGCGGATTTGTAACGGGAATAACACCTTTCTGCCCCAGTTTTGATTTTCTTGGGTAAGTAGGGTTCTTATTTTGATGTGAATGAACCTCAGGGAAAGGCTGCCTACGTATCCTTTCGGAATCAGGTTAGATGTAGTTCAGGACGTGTTTCCTAAACTAATTTTGTTTTATATTTTCTATCTTTTTTTTAATCTTCTTTTTTTTTGAATTTTCTTTTTCTTTTCTTTTTTTTTTTTGAATTTTCTTTTTCTTTTCTTTCTGGGTTACGAAATGGGTGGGGATAGTGGGAGAATGAAGCCTTCGTCCTTTCAATCTACCAGGGTAATTGCTGCAAGGGATTTAAACATAATACCTTATTACTGCGTCTACGTTTACTGCTGCCTCGGGCTCTTCTCCCTCAACATCGCCCAAGTACAATGCTCATCTTGGCAATATTTTCCTGATGAAGTATGGGCCTTTCCAATTTGGGGCGAATTTTCCTTTGGCTTATTGGTGATGGGGAAGTATCTGTCTCAAAACCAGCTGTCCGACTTCAAAATTCCCAGGGCGCACTTTATGGGAAGGATTCGAAGGGAGTGGGATGCAGGAAAGGGAAGGGGAGGTCCTAATGACTCTATGGTGTAAAGCTGGAAGAATTTGGAACAAGGTGGCCGGCGATGGTGGTTCCGACGACCCTATTTTTTAAGATTCGAGACGGAGGGGACTTGTTCGATGGGAAATAATTACAGGGCGGGAAAGAGGAGGTTGCGACGGTTTAGTGCTGTAAATTTGGGGAGGTTTGGTTGCCAGGCGCCTCCGTGAGGCGATTTCGGCGGCATCGTTAGGGTGGTAGGTTGGTGGTCAAGGGGCGGTCAGCGGTGGTCAAGGGGTGGTGCTAGGTCGGAGAAGACGGTACGAGGAAGGGAAGGGTTTGGTCTTTGATTGTATTAGAGACATTTGGACATATGTGTACAAAAATGGGGGGGGGGGGGGTTTCGTGGCCTTTGGATTGAGCTGAGATTGACGATTGTGATGATAGGGCTTTTAAACGGTGTCGTTTGGTTTGGTGCTTGGTGGACTGGATCAGGGCTGGTCATTTGGGCCGGGTAGTGTATTGTTTGAAAGGGAGAAGCAGGTTGGGCCACTCAGGTCTGGCTAAATTGTGTCCATCCTGAGTGGTGTGTATATATACACACACATATATATTTTTGTGTTTATTATTTTAATTTAAAATAATTTCTAACTTTATTTACAACAACAAATTCCTAATTATCACAAATAAAACTAAACGAGGTCAAAATTAAACACAAAATAATTACAAATACCGGACATGTATATATATTTTTTTGTATTTTAATTTGTAAAAAAACATTATTCAACAATTAAGTCCTAATCAATCTTAAACATGCAGTAATGAACATGCGCATACAATTAAATCCTAAAAATTAATTAAAATCCTAATATTTTAAAGAAAATCCTGAACTTTATGGTTCTTGTTGGAGCTTGTTTCGACCGGGTAAAAATTATATGCTCACAGACCCTTAAAGGTTTATAAGTTCGACCTCGCTCAACCTAAGTTTAAGGATGTGTGCCTTCGCCATCAAAATTTTGACATGTTCGACCTCGCTCAAACTAATTTTAACGCTAAGTGCTTTAGCCCTCAAAGGTTGATAAGTTCGACCTCGCTCGAAGTAAGTTTAAGGTTAAGTGCCTTCTCCATCAAAGGATGATAAGTTCGACCTCGCTCGAACTAAGTCCAAGATGGTACCTTTGCCATCAAAGTTCAACATGTTCGACCTCATTGAACTGGGACTCAGGTTGTACCTTCGCCATCAAAGTTCGACATGTTCGACCTTGCTCAAACTGGGACTCAGGCTGTGCCTTCGCCATCAAAGTTATACCTCGCTCGAACTAAGTTTAAGGATAAAGTGCCTTCGCCTTTAAAGGTTCATAAGTTCGGCCTCACTCGAACTAAGTAAGGCTAAGTGCCTTCAGCATCGAAGGTTGATAAGTTCGACCTCGCTCGAATTAAATAAGGCTAAGTGCCTTCTCCATCAAAGTTCGATATGTTCAACCTCACTCAAACTAAGTTTAAGGTTATGGCCTTCGCCATCAAAGGTTGATAAGTTCGACCTCGTTCGAACTAAGTCAAAGGCTGTGCCTGCGCCATCAAAGTTCAGCATGTTCGTCCTTGATCGAACACGGTTTCAGGCTGTGCCTTCACCATCAAGGTTTGACTTGTTCGACCTCACTCGAACTAGTTTAAGGCTAAGTGCCTTCGCCCTCAAAGGTTGATTATTTCGACCTCGCTTGAAATAAGTCCAAGGCTAAGCCTTCACCACCAAAGGTCGACATGTTTGACCTTGCTCGAACTAATTTTAAGGTTAAGTGCCTTTGCCATCAAAGGTTGATAAGTTCGACCTCGCTCGAACTAAGTAAGGCTAAATGCCTTTGCCATCAAAGGTTGATAAGTTCGACCCCGCTCGAACTAAGGCTAAGTTCCTTCGCCATCAAAGTTCAATATATTCGACCTCACTCGAACTAAGTTAAAGGCTATGTGCCTTCGCCATCTAAGGTTTATAAGTTCAACCTCACTCGAACTAAGTCTAAGGCTGTGCCTTCGCCCTAAAAAATATACA
This sequence comes from Nicotiana benthamiana, assembly GCA_034376525.1. Lineage (NCBI taxonomy): Eukaryota > Viridiplantae > Streptophyta > Magnoliopsida > Solanales > Solanaceae > Nicotiana > Nicotiana benthamiana. The sequence goes on along the minus strand of CM067327.1, from coordinate 8,182,123 downwards.
TGTTCGACCTCGGTCAAATTGGGACTCAGGTTGTGCCTTCGCCATCAAAGTTCCATATGTTTTACCTCGATCGAAATACGTTTAAGGCTAAGTTCCTTCGCAATAGAAGGTTGATAAGTTCGGTCTCGTTCCTACTATATAAGGCTAAGTGCCTTCGCTATCAAAGGTTGATAAGTTCGATATCATTAAAACTAAGTAACGCTAAGTTCCTTCTCCATCGACGTTTGATATGTTCGACCCCACTCGAACTAAGTTTAAGGCCAAGTGCCTTCGCTATCAAAGGTTGATAAGTTCGACCTCGCTTGAACTATTTCCAAGGATGTGCCTTCGCCATCAAATTTCGACATGTTCGACCTCACTCGTACTGGGGCTCAGTTTGTGCCTTCACCATCAAAGTTTTACATGTTTGACCTCGCTCGAATTATGCTTAAGTACAAGTTTCTTTGCCATCAAAGGTTGATAAGTTCGACCTCCCTCGAACTAAGTCCAAGGTTGTTCCTTCGCCATCGAAGTTTAACATGTTCGACCTCGCTTGAAATGGGACTCAGGTTGTGCCTTTGCCATCAAAGTTCGACACGTTTGACCTTGCTCGAACTGCGACTTAGGGTGTGCCTTCGCAATCAAAGTTTGACATGTTTGACCGCGCTCAAAATAAGTTTAAGGCTAAGTGCCATCGCTTTTAAAGATTGATAAGTTCGGCCTCACTTGAACTAAGTAAGATTAAGTGACTTAATCATCAAGGTTGATAAGTTCGACCTCGCTCGAACTAAATAAGGCAAAGTGACTTCAGCATCAAAGGTTGATAAGTTCAACTTTGCTCGAACTACGTTTAAGGCTAAGTGCCTTCGCCATCAAAGGTTGATAAGTTCGACTTCGTCTGAACTATGTCCAAGGTTTTGCCTTCTCCATCAAAGTTGTCCTCGCTCAAACGGGTACTCAGGCTGTGCCTTCGCTATCAAAGTTCGACATGTTCGACCACGCTCGAACTAAGTTTAAGGCCAAGTGACTACACGATCAAAGGTTGATAAGTTTGACCTTGCTCGAACTATGTCTAATGTTGTGTTCCTTCGCCATCAAAGTTTGACATTTCGACCTAGCTCGATCTAAGTTTAAGGCTAAGTGCCTTCTCTATCAAAGTTTGATAAGTTCGACCTCGCTTGAACTAAGGCATATGATGTTCCATTGCCATCAAAGTTTGACTTGTTCGACCTCGCTCGAATTAGGACTCAGGCTCAGGCTTTGCAATCAAAGTTTGACATGTTCGACCTCACTCGAATTGGGACTCAGACTGTGCCTTCGCTATCAAAGTTCGACATGTTTGACCTCGATCGAACTACGTTTAAGGCTAGGTTCCTTCGCAATCAAAGTTTGATAAGTTAGGTCTCACGCGAACTAAGTAAGGGTAAGTGCCTTCGCCATCAAAGGTTGATAATTTCGATCTTGCTCGAACTAAGTAAGGCAGAGTACCTTCGCCAACAAAGTTAGATATGTTCGACCTCGCTCGAACTATGTTTAAGGTCAAGTGCCTTCACCATCAAAAGGTTGATAAGGTTGACCTCGCTCGAACTAAGTCCAAGGTTGTGCCTTCACCGTCAAAGTTTAACATGTTCGACCTCACTCGAACTGGGACTCAGGTTGTGCCTTCACCATCAAAGTTTGACATGATTGACCTCGGTCGAATGAAGTTTAAGACCAAGTTCCTTCGCCATCAAAGGTTGATAAGTTCAACCTCGCTCGAACTAAGTATAAGACTGGGTGCTTTTGCCATCAAAGTTTGACATGTTTGACCTCGCTCGAACAATGTATAAGGCTAAGTGCCTTCGGCATCAAAAGTTGATAAGTTTGACCTCGCTTGAAATAAGTCCAAGGCAGTGCCTTCACCATAAAAGTTCGACATGTTTGATCTCGCTCGAACTAAGTCTAAGGCTAAGTGCCTTCGCCATCAAAGTTCGATGTGTTATACCTCGCTTGAACTAAGTTTAAGGCTAAGTGCCTTTGCTATCAAAGGTTGATAAGTTCAACCTCGCTCGAAATACGCTTAAGGCTAAGTGCCTTCTCCATCAAAGGTTGATAAGTTTGACCTCGCTCGAACTAAGTCCAAGATTGTACCTTCTCCATCAAAGTTTAACATGTTAGACTTCGCTCAAACTAGGACTCAGGCTACACATTCGCCATCAAAGATCGACATGTTCGACCTTGCTCGAACTGGGACTCAGGCTGTGCCTTCGCCATCAAAGTTTGACCAGTTTGACCTCGCTCGAACTAAGTTTAAGGCTAAGTGCCTTCGCCTTTAAAGGTTCATAATTTCGGCCTCCCTCGAACTAAATAAGGCTAAGTGCCTTCAGCATCAAAGGTTGATAAGTTCGACCTCGCTCGAACTAAATAAGCTTAAGTGCCTTCTCCATCAAAGTTTGATATGTTCAACCTCGCTCGAACTAAGTATAAGGCTAAGAGCCTTCGCCATCAAAGGTTGATAAGTTCGACCACGTTCGAACTAAGTCAAAGGCTATGCCTTCGCCATCAAAGTTCAACATGTTCGTGTTAGATAATACGCTTAACGCTAGAGGGAGGGTGAATAGCGTTATAATAAAAATTAGCGTAAACTTGCGGAATTTAAATATTGCAGTAAATAAATAAGTGTGATAAGTAAATAAATTAGAACAAACGCACCGATGTATCCTGGTTCACCACAACCCGTGGCTAGTCCAGTCCCCGAGAGACTCTCTCGAGATTTCCACTAACTTGTTAAGCTTACGGGTGCTCAACAAACCGTTACAACTTGAGCACACAAGCCTCAACAACCTTTGCTCGGAGATACAACACTCCAAGACTTCAACCAAGGAACACAAGTTCCTTCTTACAACACAAGGGACTAACACTTCCCTTCAAGTGTACAAAAACACTTAGCACTCAAACAAGACACTCCTTTAAGAGTAGATATGAGTAAAAAGAATACGCTCAAGATCGCAACAACTTTCGACAAGAATTTGGCTCTCGAAAGCTTATGTAATGAAAAATGATAAGCAATAAAGTATGCAAGCTTTAGCAATTGTATGATCAGTTGTTGTGTTTAGAAGACTGAATTGAAGCTGTATTTATAGTTGAAAAACCTTGTATTACCGTTGCCTAATTGCCAATTAAGAAATGCTGATTTTACTCAGTGACAATCGATTGTCAAAATGCCACAATCGATTGTTTGCCAATCCTTCCACAAATCATTCCCAGATTTTACGCTTAACAATCGATTATCTAAGATCAATAATCGATTACTGGCAACATCAAAAATCATTTCCAGATTTTACTTAAAACAATCGATTGTCAGAAATCTACAATCGATTACTTGGCAACGTTCAAAAAATCTTTTTCAGATTTTATTTAAAATAATCGATTATAGGAAATCAATAATGGATTACCTGACGGTATTTGAAAATATTTTGGCAACGGTCAGTTATACAATCGATTATATTAAGTTAACAATCGATTATATATCAGTCTTGAAAAATCAATTTAGACACTGCCTCTTGACAATCGATTGATATAGGTTCACAATCGATTATTTAATAACTTTGAAAAAGTCTGGGAGACACTGCCTCAACACAATCGATTGTCATAAGTTCACAATCGATTATTTTGTGACTTTGAAAAATCTGATGGACACTGTCTCTTCACAATCGATTGTCATTAGCTTCACAATCGATTATTTTGAGCTTTGAAAAACTTTGATGGACACTGCTTCATCACAATCGATTGTCATTAGCTTCACAATCGATTATTTTGAGTTTTGAAAAACTTTGATGGACACTGCCTCATCACAATCGATTGTCATAAGGTTCACAATCGATTGTCATGCAGATTTGAGAAAATCTGATGCGCACTGCCTTAACACAATCGATTGTCATAAGTTCACAATCGATTGTCAAGCAGCTGACTTAAACATAATCGATTATCATAAGTACATAATCGATTATCTTAGTCCAGATTTTAGAGGCATGTTTAAAAATTATTTTGACTAAAGTAAGTATGCATTATTTAAAATCATTTTGCTCTAAATTAAATATGCATGATTTGTTAAAAATATTTTTACGAGAGAAGCCAGGTCTTGAGTTTAAGTTGTCGGATCAAGATCACAATTAAATACCGACTCATATAAAACTTAATCTCGATCTTTGTCTTGTGCTTGGACCTCGTCATATGTCAATTTGCGCATAGTTTGTCATTCATCAAAACCTACAAATATGAACACACGTTTAGTATAATGCCTTGAGAACGTGTTTCTAACAATTTTCCCCTTTTTGATAATGGCAAACTTTAAGCGGGATATGCATATGATTCAAGACAAGTAAAGATATGCAACAAGTATATAGATATGCAAATTGTTCCCACTCAATATATGAATTCCCCCTAATTTATCCCAATAAGTATTGAGAGTGCATACCCGTTATCTTCCCCCTTTTGCCATTAGCAAAAAAATATAGAATAATCAAAAAACTTGTTTATTTATTAAAGAAACGGTTACATAACAGTAACAATAAAACATAGAACAATAAAATAGAAAAACAAATAAAGAAATTATTCATCATCATTTCCCGCCTCACCATCCGGCACTGCTTCATAGGGAACAAGACCGGCATATGGATAATGAACATGGTCAAAATATCCATGGATCTCATGTGTCAATTTACCGACAGAGGTGGTCACTGAAGCAATTTGGTCGGAAATGGATTGAAGAGTAGGTTCTTGAGGCTGACGCAATTGACGGGTTGGAGGAGGAGCAGGAGCTGCATGATCTCCGATGGCATCAAGCATGTGAATCTTGACGAACTTACACCAATTGATGTGAGCTCCGGTTATAATGGCATGCATGAGCTTAGCGTCCTCTTGGGAAAGAGTGGTATGATTATGCTTCCGAGGCTTGAGGATTCTGGTGATGAAATAGAAAATCAAACGATACTCGGGGAGCATTCCCGTGATAGTAGGACGCCGAGTGGATAGATTAGGATCATAAGATGTAAGACCTATTTGGTTTAGGAGAATTTTCTCATCAAATAAGGCGCCGGCCTCTCTAATGTAGCGAGTAATGTTTTTGCCATTTCGAGGAAGATGGGCAATGGAATGCAAGTTTTCATTGGACAAAAGAATTTGAACACCATTAACATTTGACACAAGCTCACCATCGTCATCCTCATGAAGGTTTGAGTAAAACGCTTGAATCAATGGAGGATTAATATAAGGATAGGTAAGATATAAGAAGTCAAGATGTTGACATTCTTTAAGAATGTTTGCAACGGGGGCGTATGATTCAAGATATTTGCTTGTTGAAAAGCGAGGAGGAAGAATATCACGCTTTTCGAATATTGTCAAAAATCTAGTAAGCTCGGTTTCAGTATTGAATTGTAAAATAGACCCATCTTGATAAGGGAAATTTGGAGGTGGAGGAGCAGAAGAAGATGCACCTTGTCTACCTGAACGGGAACGTTTAGAGTGTCTGCCCGACATTTTCAAAAAGTAGTAATGAACTTTGTAAGAAACTTGGAAGATTTTTGAAGGTTTGGGAAGAATGGCATTTCATTTATGATGAAAACCTGCAGAAATTTATGAGCCAAAACAGTCAGAAACGGTAAAAATAAATTGCACTGACCGTTAGACAATCGATTGTTGAAACGAAATAATCGATTGTTGAGCAGATTTTGACTTGAACTCGGAACTGACACAAAATCGATTGCAGGACCCAAACGGTAACAAATATTTGAATTAATGACAAAAAATAATCGATTGGTGTGATACAGTGAGCACGGTGATTTTCTGACACGGAAAATAATCGATTATGTTTAGAAAACAATCGATTGTATAAGGAAAGCAGTACTGAATGGCTGAGACGGTAATCGATTATTCAGTTAAAAATCGATTATTAAACACAAGTGCATAATACGCATCAAACATGAATAGTCGATTAGTGATACTTGCTAATCGATTGTCCGCACAGTAAAATAATCGATTATTTTCTGTAACAATCGATTGTTCTATGGCATTTCTTTAATAATTCCCCCTGCCTTTAGGGCGATACCTGCAAAAGAGAATTAGACGTCTCCGACGCTCAAGTTAGTAATTTGTAACGAAATGATGCAATGAGAGCGTGTTTCTTAAGAAGTTTGTCCTGAGGTGTTCATAAGAGAGTTCCGGGTACTTACCTTTTCTCCGACGTCGCCAATTACCTGTTCGAGAGGGTGATCTTTGATTGTCCTCCACTCGTTAGGCATTTTCGTTTCTTTCTCCAATTGTGGCGTTTCCTCCATTGATTGTTCCAAGATTTCATCTTGAATTTCCTTAGGAGTTTCCTCTTGTACTTTGTCTTTTAAACTATTTAAAATACCTGCAAGATCAGAACAAGAATCCTTTCTCGCCAAGCGAGCATTATTTTCGGAAAACACAATATGGGGGGATTCCTCCACAGTTTGGGTTCTATTATTAAATACCCTATATGCTTTGCTACGTGAAGAATACCCAAGAAAAATTCCTTCATCGGATTTGGCATCAAATTTTCCGATTTGATCTTTTCCATTGTTATGAATTAAAACTTTACTACCGAATACTCTAAAATGGGAGATATTTGGTTTCCTTCCCTTGTAGAGTTCATAAGGGGTTCTCATGAGTATTGGCCTTATGACTACTCTATTTAAAACGTAGCATGTGGTACTCACGGCATCCGCCCAAAAATGTTTGTGAATCTTAGCCTCTTCGAGCATGGTTCTAGCCATCTCTTCGAGACACCTATTTTTCCTTTCCACCACCCCATTTTGTTGTGGTGTTCGTGGAGCGGAAAAGGTATGCTCGATACCGAGTAGAGATTGTGATCAAACTCTCCCCCATGATCACTTCTGATTGAAGTGACGGTTGTTTCCTTTTCGATTTGAACACGTTTAAAGAAAATATTTAAAATTCTGAAAAGCATCACTTTTATGGGCAAGAAATAAAGTCCAAGTAAATCTGGAATAATCATCAACAATAACAAAAGCATAGCGATATCTACCAAGACTTTCAATGCGAGATGGTCCAAACAAATCCATGTGAAGCAATTGCAATGGTCTAGTAGTTGAAACAATATTTTTTGATTTAAAAGATGCTTTTGTTTGCTTCCCTTTTTGACAGGAATCACAAATAGAGTCATTTTCAAATTTCAAATTTGGAAGACCAACAACTAAATTTTGTGAAACCAATTTGTTCAAAAGATGCATGTTGATGTGAGCTACTCTACGATTCCATAACCAAGAATCATCCTCTTTGCTCATTAAACAATTCGCATATTCGGGTGAAGAATTTGCAAGATCAACCATATAAATGTTATCCATTCTAAAACCACGAAGGATAATTTTAAAATCGCTACGTCTAAAAACTAAGCATTCATCCGAATAAAATAAAACAAGATTTCCCTTGTTACATAATTGACTTATGCTCAAGAGATTATGTTTTAAACCTTTCACAAGTAATATATGCTTAATGGAAGAAATTTCATCCTTACCGACCGATCTGATGCCGATAATCTTTCCTTTGTTGTTATCACCAAAAATAACACTTCCCCCTTTCTTGTGTTCTAGTTGAAGGAATTTGGATTCGTCTCCCGTCATGTGCTTGGAGCATCCACTATCAAGGTACCATAGTACACTTGATCCCTTCAAACCTACCTACAAAACAGATTAATGAGTATTAGGTACCCATGCCATTTTGGGTCCTTGGGGGTTAGGCAAATCATAGTGATGTGATTGAGTGTTATGTCTATGTCGTGTAAAACAAGCAGGAGCAATATGTCCAATTCGTCTACAATAATGACAAGTCACGTTAGGATTATGCATCCTTCTAGGTTGATAGTAATTGGACGGACAAAATTCATTTACTCTATTCTTGACAATATAACTATTGCGCAAATCATGAAAATCATTTCTCCTACCATTTGTTCTAGGATATGCATCATTTCTAGAATAGTTGTTTCTAGGTTGGAAGTCATTTCTAGGTGTTCTAAAAGGTTCAAAATTCCTTCTAGTGTTTGGCCTAGAATGTGCATTATTTCTAGCATGATTATTTCTAGGTTGCGATTGATGAAAACCATTTCTAGGTTTGTTGTATCTAGGATGAACATTTGTTTTATTTATCCTAGGTTGAGCCTTAGGTGGTTGGGGGTTGGCTCAACTTTCTCTTTAGGCTCGTTTCTAAAACCTATGCCATGCTTGGTCGACTTCAAATTAACAAGCACTTCATTCAAATTTTTATGAGAAGAATTAAACTTATCTAAGGTGCCCTTAAGCCTTTCTACTTCATTTTTGAGATGCATGCAAGAAGTACAATTTCTAGAACTCTCGGGCTTGTCGGCGCTTCTCTTGCCAAAAAAATTGTTTTCCTCTTACAACTTCTCATTTTCTAAAATCAGTTTTTCCAATTCCTTTTCTTTAAAAGAGAGTTGTTTTTGAAAATCTTTTTCTTTTAAAGAAGCATTTTCTTTTATACTCTTAACAGTTTTTGAAGCTTTAATAAATCCGCTATACAACTCATCAAAAGCACTTTGCATTTCTTCAAGGGAGAAGAAATTTTTGGAAGAAATTTGACATACCTCTTCTTTGTTGTCTTCTTGTGCCATAAGACAAAGATTTGCGGCTTCGTCTTCTTCTTCCTCACTTGACTCGTCACCGGAGTCGCCTCCCCAAGATATGTATGCTCGTTGCTTCTTGAAGGGTTTCTTCTCCTTTTTTAGCATTTGGGCAATTTGATTTAATGTGCCCGGTTTCTCCGCACTCATAGCACTTTATTTGATCTCCTTGCTTTTTGCCCTTTCGTTCATACTCTTTTCGCATGAACTTTTTAAATCTCTTGATAACGAGTCCGAACTCGTTGTCTCCGTCCTCATCATTTTGAGGTTGGCTTGTGCTTGCCTTGAGAGCGATTCTTTGCTTCCTTTTATCATCAACAAGAGGGTTAAGTATAGTAGATTCATAAGTTTTAAGATTACCTCTTAATGCGTCGATGGTGACATTTGAAATGCCAATGGATTCTTGAATCGCGTCGCCCTTGGATCGCCATTCCGGAGTGAGACTTCGGAGAATTTTTCGGACAAGTTCCTTATCCGTGAAGGTCTTCTTAAGAGCATGTAAATCATTTACGATTTTTGAAAATCGTTCAAATATCTCATCGACCTTTTCGCCTTCCTTCATGTGAAACAATTCATATGCATGGGTTAGGAAATCAATTTTGGCTTCCCTTACCTAGTCCGTACCTTCGTACGTAATTTCCAGCTTGTCCCACATTTGCTTCGCCATTGTGCAACAAGATATGTTCCTGTAATCATCAGCATTTACAGCACAATATAATAAATTGATAGCTTTAGCATTATTTTGCACCTTTCGGATATCATCCGCAACGTATTCATCTTCGGACTTTGGCACCCATTCATTTTCAACCTTCTTGGTTGGAATTTGTTCTCCATTCATTATGACCTTCCAAAGATGAAAACTATTTGATTGTACAAATATTCTCATCCTCTCCTTCCAGTATGTATAATTTGTACCATCGAATAGCGGTGGTCGGGTGGAGCATTGTCCTTCACCTATTCCTGCAAAAGAATCACGAGTAGAAGCCATGGATGTTTCTCTCAAACGGTTAAGTCTTCAGAGAGTTGGGCTCTAATACCAATTGTTAGATAATACGCTTAACGCTAGAGGGGGGGGGGTGAATAGCGTTATAATAAAAATTAGCGTAAACTTTCGGAATTTAAAAATTGCATGAAATAAATAAGTGCGATAAGTAAATAAATTAGAACAAACGCACCGATGTATCCTGGTTCACCACAACCCGTGGCTAGTCCAGTCCCCGAGAGACTCTCTCGAGATTTCCACTAACTTGTTAAGCTTACGAGTCCTCAACAAACCGTTACAACTTGAGGACACAAGCCTCAACAACCTTTGCTCGGAGATACAACACTCCAAGACTTCAACCAAGGAAACACAAGTTCCTTCTTACAACACAAGGGAATAACACTTCCCTTCAAGTGTACAAAAACACTTAGCACTCAAACAAGACACTCCTTTAAGAGTAGATATGAGTAAAAAGAATACGCTCAAGATCGCAACAACTTTCGACAAGAATTTGGCTCTCAAAAGCTTATGTAATGAAAAATGATAAGGAATAAAGTATGCAAGCTTTAGCAATTGTATGATCAGTTGTTGTGTTTAGAAGACTGAATTGAAGCTGTATTTATAGTTGAAAAACCTTGTATTACCCTTGCCTAATTGCCAATTAAGAAATGCTGATTTTACTCAGTGACAATCGATTGTCAAAATGCCACAATCGATTGTTTGCCAATCCTTCCACAAATCATTCCCAGATTTTACGCTTAACAATCGATTATCTAAGATCAATAATCGATTACTGGCAACGTTCAAAAAATCATTTCCCGATTTTACTTAAAACAATCGATTGTCAGAAATCTACAATCGATTACTTGGCAACATTCAAAAAATCTTTTTCAGATTTTATTTAAAACAATCGATTATAGGAAATCGATAATCGATTACCTGACGGTATTTGAAAACATTTTGGCAACGGTCAGTTATACAATCGATTATATTAAGTTAACAATCGATTAAATATCAGTCTTGAAAAATCAATTTAGACACTGCCTCTTGACAATCGATTGTTATAGGTTCACAATCGATTATTTAATAACTTTGAAAAAGTCTGGGAGACACTGCCTCAACACAATCGATTGTCATAAGTTCACAATCGATTATTTTGTGACTTTGAAAAATCTGATGGACACTGTCTCTTCACAATCGATTGTCATTAGCTTCACAATCGATTATTTTGAGCTTTGAAAAACGCCTCGAAATGACAATCGATTATTTTGAGCTTTGAAAAACTTTGATGGATACTGCCTCATCACAATCGATTGTCATAAGGTTCACAATCGATTTTCATGCAGATTTGAGAAAATCTGATGTGCACTGCCTTAACACAATCGATTATCATAAGCACATAATCGATTATCTTAGTCCAAATTTTAGAGGCATGTTTAAAAATCATTATGACTAAAGTAAATACGCATTATTTAAAATCATTTTGCTCTAAATTAAATATGCATGATTTGTTAAAAATATTTTTACGAGAGAAGCCAGGTCTTGAGTTTAAGTTGTCGGATCAAGATCACAATTAAATACCGACTCATATAAAACTTAATCTCGATCTTTATCTTGTGCTTGGACCTCGTCATTTGTCAATTTGCGCATAGTTTGTCATTCATCAAAACCTACAAATATGAACACACGTTTAGTATAATGCCTTGAGAACGTGTTTCCAACAATTTTCCCCTTTTCGATAATGGCAAACTTTAAGCGGGATATGCATACGATTCAAGACAAGTAAAGATATACAACAAGTATATAGATATGCAAATTGTTCCCCCTCAATATATGAATTCCCCCTCAATTTATCCCAATAAGTATTGAGAGTGCATACCCGTTATCTTCCCCCTTTTGCCATTAGCAAAAAAATATAGAATAATCAAAAAACTTGTTTATTTATTAAAAAAACGGTTACATAACATGAACAATAAAACATAGAACAATAAAATAGAAAAACAAATAAAGAAATTATTCATCATCATTTCCCGCCTCATCATCCGGCACTGCTTCATAGGGAACAAGACCGGCATATGGATAATGAACATGGTCAAAATATCCATGGATCTCATGTGTCAATTTACCGACAAAGGTGGTCACTGAAGCAATTTGGTCGGAAATGGATTGAAGAGTAGGTTCTTGAGGCTGACGCGATTGACGGGTTGGAGGAGGAGCAGGAGCTGCATGATCACCGTCATGGGGAAAGGAGGATTCTGAAATTTCCCACTTTTTGGTGCTCTTTTTGAGAGGACCGATGGAAGTGTTGAACCCGGAAGCTTTAAGAAAATTCATAATAAGGAGGGCATAGGGAAGAGGTCTATCATCTCCGATGGCATCAAGCATGTGAATCTTGACGAACTTACACCAATTGATGTGAGCTCCGGTTATATTGGCATGCATGAGCTTAGCGTCCTCTTGGGAAAGAGTGGTATGATTATGCTTCCGAGGCTTGAGGACTCGGGTGATGAAATAGAAAATCAAACGATACTCGGGGAGCATTCCCATGATAGTAGAACGCCGAGTGGATAGATTAGGATCATAAGATGTAAGACCTATTTGGTTTAGGAGAATTTTCTCATCAAATAAGGCGTCGGCCTCTCTAATGTAGCGTGTAATGTTTTTGCCATTTCGAGGAAGATGGGCAATGGAATGCAAGTTTTCATTGGACAAAAGAATTTGAACACCATTAACATTTGACACAAGCTCACCATCGTCATCCTCATGAAGGTTTGAGTAAAACGCTTGAATCAATAGAGGATTAATATAAGGATAGGTAAGATATAAGAAGTCAAGAAGTTGACATTCTTTAAGAATGTTTGCAACGGGGGCGTATGATTCAAGATATTTGCTTGTTGAAAAGCGAGGAGGAAGAATGTCACGCTTTTCGAATATTGTCAAAAATCTAGTAAGCTCGGTTTCAGTATTGAATTGTAAAATAGACCCATCTTGATAAGGGAAATTTGGAGGTGGAGGAGCAGAAGAAGATGCACCTTGTCTACCTGAACGGGAACGTTTAGAGTGTCTGCCCGACATTTTCAAAAAGTAGTAATGAACTTTGTAAGAAACTTGGAAGATTTTTGAAGGTTTGGGAGCAAAGATTGATGCTTGAGTGAATAAAATTGAAGACTTGTGATGCCTATTTATAATGGGAAGAATGGCATTTCATTTATGATGAAAATCTGCAGAAATTTATGAGCCAAAACAGTCAGAAACGGTAAAAATAAATTGCACTGACCGTTAGACAATCGATTGTTGAAACGAAATAATCGATTGTTGAGCAGATTTTGACTTGAACTCGGAACTGACACAAAATCGATTGCAGGACCCAAACGGTAACAAATATTTGAATTACTGACAAAAAATAATCGATTGTTGAATTATGATAATCGATTGGTGTGATACAGTGAGCACGGTGATTTTCTGACTCGGAAAATAGTCGATTATATTTATGAAACAATCGATTGTTTTAGGAAAGCAGTACTGAATGGCTGAGACGGTAATCGATTATACAGTTAAAAATCGATTATTTAACACAAGTGCATAATACGCATCAAACATGAATAGTCGATTAGTGATACTTGCTAATCGATTGTCCGCACAGTAAAAGAATCGATTATTTTCTGTAACAATCGATTGTTCTATGCCATTTCTTTATAATTCCCCCTGCCTTTAGGGCGATACCTGCAAAAGAGAATTAGACGTCTCCGACGCTCAAGTTAGTAATTTGTAACGAAATGATGCAATGAGAACGTGTTTCTTAAGAAGTGTGTCCTAAGGTGTTCTTAAGAGAGTTTCGGGTACTTACCTTTTCTCCGACGTCGCCAATTACCTGTTCGAGAGGGTGACCTTTGATTGTCCTCCACTCGTTAGGCATTTTCGTTTCTTTCTCCAATTGTGGCGTTTCCTCCGTTGATTGTTCCAAGATTTCATCTTGATGTTCCTTAGGAGTTTCCTCTTGTACTTTGTCTTTTAAACTATTTAAAATACCTGCAAGATCAGAACAAGAATCCTTTCTCTCCAATCAAGCATTATTTTCGGAAAACACAATATGGGGGGATTCCTCCACAGTTTGGGTTCTATTATTAAATACCCTATATGCTTTGCTACGTGAAGAATACCCAAGAAAAATTCCTTCATCAGATTTGGCATCAAATTTTCCCAATTGATCTTTTCCATTGATATGAATAAAAACTTTACAACCGAATACTCTAAAATGGGAGATATTTGGTTTCCTTCCCTTGTAGAGTTCATAAGGGGTTCTCATGAGTATTGGCCTTATGACTACTCTATTTAAAACGTAGCATGCGGTACTCACGGCATCCGCCCAAAAATGTTTGTGAATCTTAGCCTCTTCGAGCATGGTTCTAGCCATCTCTTCGAGACACCTATTTTTCCTTTCCACCACACCATTTTGTTGTGGTGTTCGTGGAGCGGAAATGGTATGCTCGATACCGAGTTCGTCACAAAAGTCCGCAAAGAGATTGTGATCAAACTCTCCCCCATGATCACTTCTGATTGAAGTGACGGTTGTTTCCTTTTCGTTTTGAACACGTTTAAGAAAATATTTAAAATTCTGAGAAGTATCACTTTTATGGGCAAGAAATAAAGTCCAAGTAAATCTGGAATAATCATCAACAATAACAAAAGCATAGCGATTTCTACCAAGACTTTCAATGCGAGATGGTCCAAACAAATCCATGTGAAGCAATTGCAATGGTCTAGTAGTTGAAACAATATTCTTTGATTTAAAAGATGCTTTTGTTTGCTTCCCTTTTTGACAAGAATCACAAATAGAGTCATTTTAAAATTTCAAATTTGGAAGACCAACAACTAAATTTTGTGAATCCAATTTGTTCAAAAGATGCATGTTGATGTGAGCTACTCTACGATGCCATAACCAAGAATCATCCTCTTTGCTCATTAAACAATTCACATATTCGGGTGAAGAATTTCCAAGATCAACCATATAAATGTTATCCATTCTAAAACCACGAAGGATAATTTTAAAATCGCTACGTCTAAAAACTAAGCATTCATCCGAATCAAATAAAACAAGATTTCCCTTGTCACATAATTGACTTATGCTCAAGAGATTATGTTTTAAACCTTTCACAAGTATTATATGCTTAATGGAAGAAATTTCATCCTTACCGATGGATCTGATGCCGATAATCTTTCCTTTGTTATTATCACCAAAAATAACACTCCCCCCTTCCTTGTGTTCTAGTTGAAGGAATTTGGATTCGTCTCCCATCATGTGCTTGGAGTATCCACTATCAAGGTACCATAGTACACTTGATCCCTTCAAACATACCTACAAAACAGATTAATGAGTTTTAGGTACCCATGCCATTTTGGGTCCTTGGGGGTTAGGCAAATCATAGTGATGTGATTGAGTGTTATGTCTATGTCGTGTAAAACAAGCAGGAGCAATATGTCCAATTCGTCTACAATAGTGACAAGTCACGTTAGGATTATGCATCCTTCTAGGTTGATAGTAATTGGACGGACAAAATTCATTTACTCTATTCTTGACAATATAACTATTGCGCAAATCATGAAAATCATTTCTCCTGCCATTTGTTCTAGGATATGCATCATTTCTAGAATAGTTGTTTCTAGGTTGGAAGTCATTTCTAGGTGTTCTAAAAGGTTCAAAATTCCTTCAAGTGTTTGGCCTAGAATGTGCATTATTTCTAGCATGATTATTTCTAGGTTGCGATTGATGAAAACCATTTCTAGGTTTGTTGTATCTAGGATGAACATTTGTTTTATTTATCCTAGGTTGAGCCTTAGGTGGTTGGGGGTTGGCTTCAACTTTCTCTTTAGGCTCGTTTCTAAAACCTATGCCATGCTTGGTCGACTTCAAATTAACAAGCACTTCATTCAAATTTTTATGAAAAGAATTAAACTTATCTAAGGTGCCCTTAAGCCTTTCTACTTCATTTTTGAGATGCATGCAAGAAGTACAATTTCTAGAACTCTCGGGCTTGTCGGCGCTTCTCTTGCCAAAAAATTTGTTTTCCTCTTACAACTTCTCATTTTCTAAAATCAGTTTTTCCAATTCCTTTTCTTTAAAAGAGAGTTGTTTTTGAAAATCTTTTTCTTTTAAAGAAGCATTTTCTTTTATACTCTTAACAGTTTTTGATGCTTTAATAAATTCGCTATACAACTCATCAAAAGCATTTTGCATTTCTTCAAGGGAGAAGAAATTTTTGGAAGAAATTTGGAATACCTCTTCTTTGTTGTCTTCTTGTGCCATAAGACAAACATTTGCGACTTCGTCTTCTTCTTCCTCACTTGACTCGTCATCGGAGTCGCCTCCCCAAGATATGTATGCTCGTTGCTTCTTGAAGGGTTTCTTCTCCTTTTTAGCATTTGGGCAATTTGATTTAATGTGCCCGGTTTCTCCGCACTCATAGCACTTTATTTGATCTCCTTGCTTTTTGCCCTTTCGTTCATACTCTTTTCGCATGAACTTTTGAAATCTCTTGATAACGAGTCCGAACTCGTTGTCTCCGTCCTCATCATTTTGAGGTTGGCCTGTGCTTGCCTTGAGAGCGATTCTTTGCTTCCTTTGATCATCAACAAGAGGGTTAAGTATAGTAGATTCATAAGTTTTAAGATTACCTCTTAATGCGTCGATGGTGACATTTGAAATGCCAATGGATTCTTGAATCGCGTCGCGCTTGGATCGCCATTCCGGAGTGAGACTTCGGAGAATTTTTCGGACAAGTTCCTTATCCGTGAAGGTCTTCTAAGAGCATGTAAATCATTTACGATTTTTGAAAATCGTTCAAACATCTCATCGACCTTTTCGCCTTCCTTCATGTGAAACAATTCATATGCATGGGTTAGGAAATCAATTTTGGCTTCCCTTACCTGGTCCGTACCTTCGTACGTAATTTCCAGCTTGTCCCACATTTGCTTCGCCGTTGTGCAACAAGATATCTTCCTGTAATCATCAGCATTTACAGCACAATATAATAAATTGATAGCTTTAGCATTATTTTGCACCTTACGGATATCATCCGCATCGTATTCATCTACGGACTTTGGCACCCATTCATTTTCAACCTTCTTGGTTGGAATTTGTTCTCCATTCATTATGACCTTCCAAAGATGAAAACTATTTGATTGTACAAATGTTCTCATCCTCTCCTTCCAGTATGTATAATTTGTACCATCGAATAGCGGTGGTCGGGTGGAGCATTGTCCTTCAC
Source organism: Nicotiana benthamiana (assembly GCA_034376525.1). Classification (NCBI taxonomy): domain Eukaryota; kingdom Viridiplantae; phylum Streptophyta; class Magnoliopsida; order Solanales; family Solanaceae; genus Nicotiana; species Nicotiana benthamiana. Next base: position 8,165,241 of record CM067327.1, on the reverse strand, counting down.
CTATTCCTGCAAAAGAATCACGAGTAGAAGCAATGGATGTTTCTCTCAAATGGTTAAGTCTTCAGAGAGTTGGGCTCTGATACCAATTGTTAGATAATACGCTAAACGCTAGAGGGGGGGTGAATAGCGTTATAATAAAAATTAGCGTAAACTTGCGGAATTTAAAAATTGCATGAAATAAATAAGTGCGATAAGTAAATAAATTAGAACAAACGCACCGATGTATCCTGGTTCACCACAACCCGTGGCTAGTCCAGTCCCCGAGAGACTCTCTCGAGATTTCCACTAACTTGTTAAGCTTACAGGTGCTCAACAAATTGTTACAACTTGAGGACACAAGCCTCAACAACCTTTGCTCGGAGATACAACACTCCAAGACTTCAACCAAGGAAACACAAGTTCCTTCTTACAACACAAGGGACTAACACTTCCCTTCAAGTGTACAAAAACACTTAGCACTCAAACAAGACACTCCTTTAAGAGTAGATATGAGTAAAAAGAATACGCTCAAGATCGCAACAACTTTCGACAAGAATTTGGCTCTCGAAAGCTTATGTAATGAAAAATGATAAGCAATAAAGCATGCAAGCTTTAGCAATTGTATGATCAGTTGTTGTGTTTAGAAGACTGAATTGAAGCTGTATTTATAGTTGAAAATCCTTGTATTACCGTTGCCTAATTGCCAATTAAGAAATGCTGATTTTACTCAGTGACAATCGATTGTCAAAATGCCACAATCGATTGTTTGCCAATCCTTCCACAAATCATTCCCAGATTTTACGCTTAACAATCGATTATCTAAGATCAATAATCGATTACTGGCAATGTTCAAAAAATCATTTTCAGATTTTACTTAAAACAATCGATTGTCAGAAATCTACAATCGATTACTTGGCAACGTTCAAAAAATCTTTTTCAGATTTTATTTAAAACAATCGATTATAGGAAACCAATAATCGATTATCTGACGGTATTTGAAAACATTTTGGCAACGGCCAGTTATACAATCGATTATATTAAGTTAACAATCGATTATATATCAGTCTTGAAAAATCAATTTAGACACTGCCTCTTGACAATCGATTGTTATAGGTTCACAATCGATTATTTAATAACTTTGAAAAAGTCTGGGAGACACTGCCTCAACACAATCGATTGTCATAAGTTCACAATCGATTATTTTGTGACTTTGAAAAATCTGATGGACACTGTCTCTTCACAATCGATTGTCATTAGCTTCACAATTGATTATTTTGAGCTTTGAAAAACTTTTATGGACACTGCCTCATCACAATCGATTGTCATTAGCTTCACTATCGATTATTTTGAGTTTTGAAAAACTTTGATGGACACTGCCTCATCACAATCGATTGTCATAAGGTTCACAATCGATTGTCATGCAGATTTGAGAAAATCTGATGTGCACCGCCTTAACACAATCGATTGTCATAAGTTCACAATCGATTGTCAAGCAGCTGACTTAAACATAATCGATTATCATAAGTACATAATCGATTATCTTAGTCCAGATTTTAGAGGCATGTTTAAAAATCATTTTGACTAAAGTAAATATGCATTATTTAAAATCATTTTGCTCTAAATTAAATATGCATGATTTGTTAAAAATATTTTTACGAGAGAAGCCAGGTCTTGAGTTTAAGTTGTCGGATCAAGATCACAACTAAATACCGACTCATATAAAACTTAATCTCGATCTTTGTCTTGTGCTTGGACCTCGTCATATGTCAATTTGCGCATAGTTTGTCATTCATCAAAACCTATATATAAGAACACACGTTTAGTATTATGCCTTGAGAACGTGTTTCCAACAGTTCGTCCTCGCTCGAACTAGGACTCAGGTTGTGCCTTCACCACCAAAGGTCGGCATGTTCGACCTCGCTCGATCTAAGTTTAAGTCTAAGTGCCTTGGCCATCAAAGTTTGATAAGTTCGATCTCGCTCGAACTAAGTAAGGCTAAGTGCCTTCGCCATCAAAGGTTAATAAGTTCGACCTCGCTCAAACTAAGTCTAAGTTCCTTCGAAATCAAAGTTCAATATATTCGACCTTGCTCAAAATAAGTTTAAGGCAAAGTGCGTTCTCCATCTAAGGTTGATAAGTTCGACCTCACTCGAACTAAGTCCAAGGCTGTGCATTCGCCATCAATGCTCGACATGTTTGACCTCGATCAAACCGGGACTCATGTTGTGCCTTCGCCATTAAAGTTCCACATGTTTGACCTCGCCCGAACAAACTTTAAGGCTAAGTACCTTAGCAATCAAATGTTGATAAACTCGGCCTCACTCCTACTAAGTAAGGCTTAGTGCCTTCGCTAGCAACGGTTGATAAGTTCGATATCACTCGAACTAACTAAGGCTAAGTGTCTTAGACATCAAATTTTGATATGTTCGACCTCGCTCGAACTAAGTTTAAGGCCAAGTGCATTCGCCATTAAAGTTTGACATGTTCTACCTCACTAGAACAGGGACTCAGGCTGTGCCTTCGCCATCAAAGTTCGACATGTTCGACCTCGCTCGAACAAAGTGTTAGGCTAAGTGCCTTCGCAATCAAAGGTTTATAAGTTCGGCCTAAGCTCGAACTAAGTAAAGCTAAGCGCCGTCGCCATCAAAGGTTAATAAGTTCGATCTTGCTCGAACTAAGTAAGGCTAAGTGCCTTCGTCATCAAAGTTCGATATGTTCGACCTCGCTCGAACTAAGTTTAAGGCATAGTGCCTTCGCCATCAAAGGTTGATAAGTTTGAACTCGATCAAACTAAGTCCAAGGCTATGCCTTCACCATCAAAGTTCGACATGTTCGACCTTGCTGAAACTAGGACTCAGGTTTTGCCATTGCCATCAAAGTTCGACATGTTCCACCTCGCTCGAATTTAGTTTAAGGCCAAGTTCCTTCTCCATCACACGTTGATAAGTTCAACCTCACTCGAACTAAGTTTAAGGATGTGTACCTTTTCCATGAAAGTTTGACATGTTCGACCTTGCTAGCACTAAGTATTAGGCTAACTGCCTTCGCCATCAAAGGTTGATAAGTTCGACCTCGCTTGAAATAAGTCCAAGGCTGTGCCTTCACCATCAAAGTTCAACATGTTCGACCTCGCTCGAACTAAGTTTAAGGCTAACTGCCTTCGCCATCAAAGGTTGATAAGTTCGACCTCGCTCGAACTAAGTAAGGCTAAGTGCATTCGCCATCAAAGGCTGATAAGTTCGACCTCGCTCAAACTAAGGCTAAATTCCTTCGCCATCAAATTTCGATATGTTCGACCTCGCTCGAACTAAGTATAAGACTAAGTACCTTCTAAATCAAAGGTTGATAAGTTGAACCTCGGTCGAACTAAGTCTAAGGCTGTACCTTCGCCATCAAAGTTCAACATGTTCAACCTCGCTTGAACTGGGACTCAGGCTATACCTTCGCCATCAAAGTTTAACATGTTTGACCTCGCTCGAACTATGTTTAAGGCCAAGAGCCTTTGCCATCAAATTTTGATAAGTTCGACCTCGCTCGGACTAAGTCCAAGGTTTTGCCTTCGCCATTAAAGATGAACATGTTGGACCTCGCTCGAACTGGGACTTAGGTTGTGGCTTCGCCATCAATGTTTTACATGTTCGACCTAGCTCGAACTAAGTTTAAGGCCAAGTGCCTTCGCCATCAAAAGTTAATAAGTTCGACCTCGCTCAAACTAAGTTTATGGATAAGTTCATTCGCTATCAAAGTTCGACATGTTCGACCTTGCTAGAACTAAGTTTCGGGCTATGTGCGTTCGCCATCAAAGTTCGATATGTTCGACCTCGCTCGAGCTAAGTTTAAGGCTAAGTGCCTTCTCCATCAAAGGTTGATAAGTTCGACCTCGCTCGAACTAAGTCCAACGTCGTGCCTTCGCCATCAAAGGTTGACATGTTCGACCTCGCTCGAACTGGGACTCAGACTCTGACTTTGCCATCAAAGTTCGACATGTTCGATCTCGCTCGAACTGGGACTCAGGCTGTGCCTTCACCATAAAGGTTTGACATGTTCGACATCGCTCAAATTGAGTTTAAGGCCAAGTGCCTTCAGCATCAAAGGTTAAGTTCGACCTCGCTCGAATTAAGTTTAAGGGTAAGTACCTTCGCCATCAGATTTCGATGTATTCGACTTTGCTCGATCTGGGACTTAGGCTAAATTCCTTGCCATCAAAGGCAGATAAGTTCGACCTCGCTTGAACTCAATAAGGGTTGTTACATCGATAGATTTGAAAACAAAGGCTGGGAGCCTTCAACACAAGAATAAATAAAATCAGGACTCGTCTGACGAGCCCTTGCTTTGCGACAAGATCATAAGTTTTACCAAAAGAAAAAATAAACGCAAGACGAGTAGCAAAAAAGATAACTTATTATTCATGAAGTAAAGAATGCACGATATCACCGCTTACACCCGGCCAGGCCGGTCAACCCTAAAAAAAGTAAATAAGAAAAACAACAAGAAGCAAATGAATGCCAACTGACGAATGAAACAACAAGAAAAATAAAGAAAAATATTTTCTTTACTCGACGCCATCACCGCTATTATTACCATCATCCCCATAGGGCTCATCATCATCGCCTACATCTTCACCGGCTTCGGGTGTCACTGCATCATATCCACAGTTAGCACGAGTCTCACGAACCTTCACTCGCGCCTCTTTGTAGGCGGCCTTCGTCACGGTACCCGCCTCCCATAAACTTTTAAATATGTCCCGCTAGGCTTCAGCATAGATCTAATGCTCATAGGTCTGGGGGGACGACAATAAGAGACGGTCTAGCCTTGGCCCTCAGCTGCTGATTCTCTGCCTCCAAGGCTACAACTTGATCTGCAGAGTTCTCGCCCCGGCACCGAGTGCGCTGATCCACTCCTCGAGCCTTTCCTCTATAAGGGTTGCAGTCCCCCTCTCCGTCTCTTGCTGGGACTAGAGTATGCGAATGGTCTCTTCCAGAGCCACCGCCTTCGATAAAGCCTCAGGCCAGGCTCTCTCAAAGCGCTCCAAATCGGCAACCCTGACCTTCATCATAGAAAGCTTCCTTCTCCATTTGGTGCTCGCCTCCTCAAACTGGGCCCGACGCCGATCTATCTCCAGCTGCATCTCTGTCAACCTACCCTGCAAGTGCTCGCATTTGGCGGTGACCCCCTTTTCTAGCTCAAGCTCCTCGTCCTTAAGGTGAAGTTTCTCTTTAAGCTCGTTCTTGGTGTGGATTGTCTGCATCAGCTCACGATCCCTCCTCTCCAATTCCTCACTTATAGCCCAGTTGAGGGGGTTCGTCCTCAACCTTTCATACAACTCAGAACAGCTATTGTGATCGCGATGATACTTCCCTAACATCTACAAGAAAATCCTTGACCTGACATTAGCCCTACGAATGTTCTCCACCTCCAATAGGTATGTGTGAAAGAAAGGGGTAAAAGCGAAACTGGTTAAAACAATGCACTTTTGTGACAAAGGAAAAAGCAAACCAAAATCAAAGATGACATACTCGCAAACCCATCACAGCTACTTCATCCCTCACTTCGACGTCTGGGATTTTTAATAGAGACTCATTCTCGGCCTCCAAACACAGCAAGCTGAGCTGCGGCACCAAGTTGTCCTCCTACACCAAAAGGTTCAAATTAGACGGGATCTTGATCATGCGGGCTGCCCCTCCCGCATGTACCACTGAGTGAGTAATGCCGTCCTCAAATATCCGAACATCATCGGGATCCAAGTCGGATTCAGACTCGTATTCATCAACCAAGATGGAGGGCGAGCAGCAGCTACTATACTAACGCGTGCAGAAGCGGCCGATCGGCTGAAAGCTCGCTGAGGGGCTCTGGTTCTATGAACTCTCCCTATAAACAACAAACGACAATTTGAGAAGCAAAACCAAGACAAAAAAGGATAGAAAATAAGGGCGTTATCTTACACGTAAGGGGCGTACGACCATATCTCTCGTGGAAGGTCGACCACGTACGAACCCCCACTGTATGGGGAAGGATGGCCTCGACCCACTCCCGGATCCCCTCCAAGGGTGGAAGGGGTAGCTTCTCGGCTGCAAAACAACAAAGTAGATCAGTATAAACTTCACAAAAGATGTAAGGGTCTCTACAAACCGAGTACTCTACTAGTCAGGGGCTGAAGCTTACGGGCAAAATTCCAAAGGTGCTCAATCCGCACATAGAAGAAGTTTTCAAAAAAACGATGATTGGTCCTATCATCTATCTTTACCACCAGGCCATTTAACCCTCGAGGGCGTGCATGGATCATTGTGCCGCAAATCTTCTAGGGAGAGAACAAGCTGAGCACGTGCCTCAGAATGACCTTAGGACTGGCTAACTCTGCATATTTGATGAACATGCGAAATAGCTTGTAGAGTAACGGGAGAGCTGGGCAGGACATACCTCGTAATAACGGCAGAAATCGACCACCAGCAGGAGAAGTGGGAGTGTGTACCCTAAAAGGAAAAGGAAAGCATAGATCATACAGAATCTGGGACGGTCGAACTGGACCCGGTCATCTCTCCCCGTCGGCACCATCTCAACATCGATGGGAATGCCCCATTTTATCCCTTTGACCCGCTATCCCTACTTCCCCTATGAGAGGAGAAATATTTACCGGCTCTTTCCCGTTGTCGGCGATCAAGTCTGCCACATCTCTCCTCGGGCGGGATAAAATTTCCTCCAGTGAAGGAACATCTTCGATTTCTATCAATTCTGCGTCTTCGGCTGCCGGAGAAGGATTCTCGGCTACCGGAGAGGTAACCAGGGGATTATCACAGGAAGAAGTCCATGCCATCTTAAACCCACAAAAAATAAGAAAGAGCTTTGCAGGAGTGGTGTAAAATTGAAGATTATCGCGAGCAATGGAGTAAAGAAAGGCTCAAAAGAAAGGGAGATATCCCGAAAATTCTCTCGAAGATGAGCGATGAAATGTGAAACGCAAATGACAGATTTCTTCAATTTATAAGACATAAATTCTTCAAGCACGAAACCTAATAGTCGCCATTAGAACCTGACCGGGCGCGAAACGGTCAACTCATCGGAAACGTGCGCCATTAAGACTATCTGAACAAAGCGATGTTCTATTTACCAACCGGCACTTCCGCTTCGAAATCATCGTAATGGTACACGAATACTAGAGAGACGCCCCCCGGGCAACTCGAAATTCATAACGCGACAAAGGAACAAATGTGAATCTGACTCCTCTGGATCACGTAATACATATGATCCGTCCGCCGAAATCGTCAAGGCACGACCCCGAAGAACGAAGGGACTAACTGTATTGTCCGAAATCTGACAATACGACCTCGACGGGAATAACCATGTCCTAATCATCTTATGGAAATAGTCAACACGTTTGACTCCAACTCGTTATTGTTATTTATGATATCAGCAACAAGGTCGAGGTCCCTCGATGACAAGAGAACGCCTTCCCGATCTAACTATGATAAGCTTAGGATGGTTCGACTATAAATACAAGGTAACAGAGTTGAAAGAGGCTCCGGCCGTAGCCTCCTTCTCTATTACTCTGACAACCCAAAAAAGGAATAGCAAAACTCCATGAATAAAACCTCAAACCTACGGGCAAGGGGAGATTAATTTTTCAACTACCCGTGGATGTGACAATATGATTGTAATTTCCTGAACCTCTTCAAGGAGAGACACTGTAAATTTCTATAATCAATGAAACTCCTCTAGTGTTATTTTTGTTCAATATTTCTTTGTTTCAATTCTGTCTTTCGATCCGGTATTAATTATGATTGGCTATGATTTACCCCTTTTATCTCTTTTAGTTGATTTGCTTAAAAAGTGTTTAATAACTTTTGAGTCAAACAAAACTAAGTATAAGTTATTTCGGTATTAATTTTAATATTGGGATAACTTATACCTTATAGAAGGTGAGGTAATAAGCACCGGTATAACTTATACCTTCTTCATAAAAATTATACAATTGGAAATCTTTATACAACATACTCAAAAATGAACAAAAAAACAACTACGGAATGACTTATCCCAATATAATTTATACCAACACAATTTATATCGATATAAATCACATTTCCAACCAAACGACTCCTAAGGTTTCGGAGAGAAATGCACGTTATAGCCACAGTATTATAATTAAACATTTCGCGGCATTGCATAAAGTGGGAAAATGAAGCATTTTTATTTTTGATTGCTACTACTGGAAATTGAAGAATATCAAGTGTGAAATATTGTATATATAAACTTACTAAATTCCAAAACTTTACATCAAAAAATTGCTATAAGTCTGTCATATGTGTAGTTCATAAGGGATACATGTAATGTCAAAACGTACTTTTTATATTAGAAAACTAATTTCATAACATCTGGATTTTCAAGTTGTTTAAGGTATAAAATTTTATATTTCCAGAAATTCAAGATGAGCCAAAGGACTATAAGACATAGGTATAAACAGTATAACAGTATATACTTTTATAAACACTCTTTAAATAATTGTTATATACCGGATGTATGTAGTACAAATAACATAATATTACATAATTAAACATTTGTAAAAGGAGCTGGATCTCTTTAATTACATTGGTTAGCTAGTAACCGAACAGTGGTAAGGAATTTATAAATTAAATAAAAAAATGGTAGTAAAATATTTTGAACATTGCCCTATAAATACTCTCTATTACTCTCTTCATAAAGGCTAAAAAGAGACTTTGCCTTGTCTGTTCTCATTCATTCTCAAAATCCTTCTTCTTCTGCTTCTTCCTTTCATTCCTTTTGGTCCAATCAATCATTACTCTTATATATAATATATACATAGATATATATATATATATAGAGAGAGAGAAGAGAAATAAGAAAGGAAAAAAATGGAGGAAGAGAGAAGATCGTCAAAGTTTAAGAGGATTTGTGTTTACTGTGGTAGCAGTTCTGGGAAGAAACCTACATATCAGGAAGCTGCTATTGAATTGGGAAAACAACTGGTAAAAAACTCATATTTTCCCCATTCAATCTTTCTTCTTCTTCTTCTTCTTCTTCTTCTTCAGAACCCGAAAGTTTTGTTCTTTTCATGGATGAAGTCTGTTATGCAATGTCTTTTAAAATAAGTAGTAGTAGTAGTATATTGTTATCAAATGTAAGCTGAAATTAGTAACCTATTTCGAGTTTTGAGTTTCTCTTCCTTTATCTATCACTATTCCGACAAAATTTTGAACATGGGGTTTTCTATTCATTCTGTATTATGTTCATATTGAAAAGTTTTCTTTGATTTTTTCTCAAAGAAGAGAACTTTTTTACTTTTGTTTTGGCATGAGAAAGAAAGAAATGTGTGTGTGTGTGTAGTGGTGGAGAAAGAATGGAGGAAGAATTGCAAGCTGTAACCTGACTGTCAGTTGAGCAGCATTCTTGCATGATCTTAGTTTATGGGTCACTCCTTTAATTTTCGTTAAAGAAAAGGAAAAAAGAAGAGTTTCTGCCTTTCGATGAGGAACCAAACGTGCCACCTTGGTATCATGACCCCCTTTCAAGCGTGTTCTCTTCTTTGGGCTAAATTTAACCCAACTCATCCTTTTTCATGAGTTTTATGTTTTTTGGTGATTTAAATGAAATATGCATAAAATTTCTGATTAAAACATTTGCATGTGGGGTTTTTTTTTTCTAGAAAAAGTATAATTTTGGCACATATGTTAGTTTGATGCTTATTTCTTGGTTGTGTTGTATGTAAATTTTGTGCTAGTAGTTGTAGTAATTTTTGTTTTTTCGGTTGTTATGATGATGGGCTATTGAAATGGGTTTCTGACACGTGTTCATGGTTTTGATTTTATCAATGTGTATTTGGAGGTGGAGAGAGGGATTGATTTGGTGTATGGAGGTGGAAGCGTGGGTCTGATGGGTCTTGTTTCTCAGGCAGTTCATGATGGTGGGCGCCATGTTCTAGGGTAATTCCTCTCTCTCACTCTGTTTCTCTCTCTAACACACATACAGACGAAAAAGGTTGTGATGTTTGAAAATAATCTTAATAAAATGCTTATTTAATGTTTAGACTTAAGACCATGCAAGTTCCTCACTTATCAATGAAATGTCTTCTTCAAAACTACCCAAAGGCAGACATCATTAGATCAAATGCTGCTTTCTTGATAATTAAAGTAGTGTTGTGCTGTTGCCTTTTAAGGCCTTTTTGCACACAGTATAGGTAGAAAAGAGTTCCCATTGAAGAAACAAACACTAATCTCCCCTTGTTCCACTGATAGCGAACATCTTCTTAACAAGTGAAAGGTACTCTGCTAATAATATGTTTTTATAGTATAATAGAAATTCTCCAAAAGTGTCTTTTGTGGTATGGCGTTAGAGCTTTTTGGGCAGTTATCAGAAAATATAAAGAAAATGCAAAAATCGATTTTGGTCCGGGGGAATGTCAGTCAAACTGGAACCTCTAGTCAGAAAGCAAATGAAAAAAGGGAGTGTATAAAGTCAGAAGCCTTTTCGGCACTGATTGAAGCATTTCCAAATCTTTATAAAGACAACGTTTGAATTGTGTTCTACTGTAGACAGTTTTCCGGAGTTGTGCTTTTTACCTCATATTTTTACACCACAGTGAATATGTGCAGAGCTTTCTTTTTGGGCAAGATAATACTATTGCTTTCATTTTGTCATATTCATACTATTATTAATCTATGTTCATGGATTTCTGGAACTTGCAGAGTGATTCCAAGGACCCTCATGCCTAGAGAGGTACTACTCATAATAAACTCTGAGTAGGATTAATACATGACTTATCAGCTAATTATTCATACCAATTTGATTATTATGAGACATGTTTTCAACTTGAACAATTATAATTGAGCTTCTTGCTCTATATATTCCCTTCACCAAAAAGTACTTCAGTTTATATATGCACTAATGAATATATGTTTTTCTTTCTTTTCAAGCATTCTTGAGTCATTCATGTCTAATTATATATAGCTAACAGATAACTGGTGAAACGATCGGAGAAGTGAGAGCAGTTTCTGGCATGCATCAAAGAAAAGCTGAAATGGCCAGGCAAGCTGATGCCTTCATTGCCCTCCCTGGTACCTGATTATAAACACTTAAGTCCTTTATCTGAATGTAATGCATAATCGGATTCTTGATATACTAATTTCTAGTTTTTTCTAAATTTCCAGGTGGTTATGGAACACTTGAAGAGCTTCTTGAAGTCATCACATGGGCTCAGCTTGGAATCCACCGTAAACCAGTGAGAAATCTGCCCTAATTAGTTCATACTACTTTACATGAAACTTTTGATAAGAAACTAGTACATAGAATGTATGTTCTATGCTTAATTATTAAGTAATGGAAATAGGCTTATTGAAAGGTGTAGATTGAAAAATTCTTCTCTTTACGCATATTGATGCGGCCCTAGTGTCATGCTCATGCCATGACACGAAATATTCGGCAAATAAGTGTGTGAAAGTAATCAAGATTTTGATGAAAACTTGCTTCGTAACGATGGTCATAGCATGAAAATTATCTAATTTGACCAAAAAAATCATTCGTCCATGCAATCATTCTCCAAAGAAGTCTAAAGGGAATTTTTTTTTCTTTTCAACAAATAAGTCTGTTGTCATTTTCATCTATCTTTGAGAATTTCCAACTCCTATATATATGTCTTTAGTGTTAAATCAGATTGAGAAATCTTAAACCAAGCAGAAGAAAATTGTGTCTCACCTTGTTTCTCAAGATACCTTCTTTTCACATTCTTAAGTGCTTTTTATAAAATAAATAAATCTTTCAGCTGGGATTTTCCTTTCAAGTCAACATTCCTTATCAAATAAGAATGTGATTAGGAGAGGTATCGATGCACGTGATCCTTAATATTTGGTTCACATGGAAAGATAATACAAGTTCTTTTGAGTTCTGATCTCTAATCATAACAAGAAAGAGCTTGTACAGCCATTAGAAAAAGAGGGAAATCTTAGTCAAAAGAAGGTATTTTTATTTTGATATTTTTATGTAATCTCTAACTAATAATTTAATAATCTAATGTAATAATAATGCAGGTGGGCCTGTTGAATGTTGAGGGTTACTATAATTCCTTATTGTCTTTCCTTGACAAGGCCGTGGATGAAGGCTTTATCTCTCCAACAGCACGTCGCATAATCGTGTCTGCTCCGACAGCCCAACAGTTGGTCAGAGAACTTGAGGTAATTAACGACGGAGTATGTTTTTTCATATTAGACTAACTTTTCTTAGCTGTTTCTAGTAAAAATAAGCATCTGTAACATTCTCATTTTTTCCGTTTACAACAAATTTAAAACTCGTTTAGATTTTGGAATTTATGCAATTCAAACTTACAAAACTGCCCCACACTTAGAGTTGCCCTTTTCAGTTATCTTAAATATTTATATTGTTTCGATCAAACATGACTGGACAAAAGGCACATTTATTTGGTTGATTTGTTCAGCCTTGAATACTTTAATGTCGGCTGACATTTTCATATTTTAATATTCAAAATAATAGATAAAAGAAAGATTTTAATGTAGGAATTTGTTCTTAACATGTTTTTATTATTTTAATCCTCTTCTCACAGGAACATGTACCAGAGACCGACGAAATCACATCAAAGTTGATCTGGGAGGAAGAAGTTCAAAGATTTAATTACACACCGACTGAATCTGGGGTTCCTACGTAAAATATGCTTTTCTTTGGAATTTAGGAATTTCAGTATATATACAGTATGTACGGTGATGTTGCCGTAGGTTTTCTCGCAGTAGAAAGTTTTTTTGTGGGGTTTGATGTTGATCCAATGCACTTAGAAATGACTGAGTTGCAATATACATATTTTGAAAAAGTAAAAAGTAGGAAAATATGGCAAGAGGGGGACTATCTGTATTGGGGGAAATCAAATTAACATTTAAAATTAATTATGTGGCTGATATATCATGACACGTAAATTAATAAAAGAGTGATAGTTGACAAAGAGTACACAAATATATGCGTCCCTTAATAGGTACATGCAAAGGTTCAAGAAAACAAGAAGGAACTATTACTCGGATCTCTTGATAATTTAAAGAGACATCGTTGGGATGAACTAAGACAGCAAAAAGTATAGATACGTATAATTTGCAACTAATGAGCGTAATTGCTGCGGAACGTTACAACATCTTCATTAAATAGTTACGATTGCAAATTATAACATTTCATTAATATTAGTAATTTCTCATAATAGCTCTATTATGAGAGGAAAAAATGTAGTACTTAGAAATAACTATAAAAAGAATTTATTCATTTGTATTGGACACGCTAATTATTATTGGAATGTACTGACATGTAATCACTTATGGCTTGCTTGGTTCTTCCTTTGGCCAAAATGTGAGCTAATTTGTTTCCTTGTCGGAAGCTATGGCGGATCACTACTCCCTAACCTCCTCAAGTGGTACTTGTAAAAGTCAATAACACTTTGATAAGTAGGGTGTGTTTGTTCCAAAAATTCTATAGACTCAATGCAATCAGTTTCCATCTCGATGGGGGTTAGATGATGTGCAACTGCTATTGGTAGTATTGTTCCAGCGTGATAAGCTCCGTGTGAGTGTGGTTTTGAGCATAAAGCCTTTTGGAGTATCCTAGGATCCTGGCGCTAGGGGAATCCACTTGACTAGGATGGTTTTCTTGGATATAGGTGTTATTACTTTCCTTGTGCAGTACTAGAGGGTGTCAAGGAGCATATAGTAAAGCATTATGACTGTGACTTGTCCAAATATGCCATAACGCAAATGGAAGGAAGCTGGACCAAGTGAGGGGATGGTTACGAAGGGGGAGATTGATGTCTTTCAATAATTGAAGCCAATGGTTTTGGTGGTAGGGAAGGTAATTGACATTGCCCAAGGCCAATCAAGAACTTCTTTGCAATATGGCATTCAAGAAAGATATGGTGAACAGTTTCCTCTACGCAGTTGCAGATGTTGCACTTAGGGTGTATGTTGATGCTTACGTGATGTAAGTAGGTATTAGAAGGCAACCTACTATAATAGAATAGCCAAAGAATTTTTTTTATCTTATTAAGAATGTTAAGGTTTCATATGCAATTGAAATTGTTACTACTCTAAGGAGTTGGGTTTAAGGGAGTATATGCCGATTTTATACAGAAGGTACCATTTGTATTAAGGGACCAATAAGGGGTATCTTTCCTATTACGATTTAGGGAGATAGTTGTGACTATATTGATGGCCTTGTATGGGAGTTGGATAGAGATTTTTGACCAGTCTCAGTTGTGACCATCCCAGATAATGGTCTGAAACGAATACAGCTGTCTGAATCAAAACAAACAGTTAAATATTGTATAAGGGAACTTTAAGGATGAAGACAACGTGCAACTATACCTCAAGTCTCTATTTACTGCTAGATCTGAGCAAACCTCCCTCGGCGTAGCTAGGACCAACTTCAGTATCTGCACAATAAGTGTATGGTGTAGTATGAGTACAATCGACCGCATGTATTTTGTAAGTTTCAAGCCTAAACTTGACGAAGTAGTAACGAGGCTAAGGTGGGCCACTTATAGTAACTTGTATGAATTAATAATAATAATAATAACAAAAAAGATATAAATGGAAATGAAACAGTTAATTCATAACAATGAACTCAAAATCCAACTACTAGAGATGACAGAATAACGAGTCACATAAAATCATCTCAAATACCAGGGCCAATCCAACTATCACATTCAATAGAAATTTATACAATCTGTTGCGGTACGCAACCCGATCCCGACATATCGTCATTTTTCAATATAAAAATGTAATCACCTGACCAATTATTTTGAGAGTAATAACCCTGATCCCCTAATAATTTCTTCCCCCGTATCTTTCCTGCTCATGTCACTTGCTGCGAGATTTTATGTTTGGTTTAAGAGTGTTTTGGGACAATTAGTCCCTAAACTAAAGCTTAAGCCTTAAGATTTTGACCGTAGTTAAAACTGTGTGAAGACGACTCTACAATTAAGTTTCACTGGTTCCGTTAGATCCTTGGGTGATTTTGGACTTAGGGGCATGTACAGATTGTATTTTGGAGATATATAGTTGATTTAGTCTTGAAATGGTGTAAGTCAGATTTTTGGAGATTTTGAGAGATTTTTTAGAGGAAACCTTTGGGTAATGATTCATAACTCTTTTAAATTTGGGAGAGAAATTTGGGGAAAAAGGCTGGAAGTTCATCAACCAAGTTTTTGAGTATTGATTGGGATTTTGTAATCGAACTTAGATAATTTTGGTACGAGTGAAATCATGAGTGAATGAGTGTTTATATTTTGTTACTTTTATCTTATTCCGAAATGCGGGTCCAGGAAGACTTTTTAGGGCAATTTTTTAATTTCTTGTTAAACTCTTGATTTCATTGATTAGATTAGTTTATTATAGTTATATTTGGGATATGTAATTGCTTTTGGCTAGTTTTGGATCATTTAGAGTTGGATATTCATAGAAAAGGCATTGTTATTGATTGATTGAGCTTTGTTCGAGGTAAGAGGCTTATCTAACCTGATGTGGGAGAAAGCCCCTTAGGATTTGGTGTTGATATGTCATGTGAGCACCATGTACGCGAGGTGACGATTTCGTACATGGGCTATTTGTTGAAAAACCTGACTTTTACCAAGTAATAACCTGTTTTTATTTTATCTGAATATACTAGCATGTGTAGTGATCCTATTAACCTAGAAAAGCATGTCTACGTACCTTAATTGCTTATTGAAAATCCTTGCAGCATGTTTATCAAATTTTGCTTCTTTCCTGGCTTGTACTTGGTCTAAATTGTACGTTTTCTTGCTGTAACTATTATCTTCATTTATGTTTGAGTTGCATATTTACTTTGGAACTACGGGATAGTATTCTAGGAGATCCCCCTGCATATTTACTTTTGATACTACGAGGCGGTTCCTAGGGCGTTCTCCCTGCACATTTACTCTGCGGTTCTTGGGGAGTTATTTTTGTATATTTACTTTTGAGACTACGAGGCAGTACCTTATGAGTTCTCTTTCTACATTTATTTTTGGACTACGAGATGGTATCTTGGGAGATCCCCTATTGTTTACCCTTGTGTATTGTGTTGCTACCAATATTATGTTTTCTTTTGTTTCATTTTAGTCTTTAATTATACATTACATCGTCTCGCTTTATTTATTATAAACAAGTGGGCCTGACATGATCTCATCATTACTCGATCGAGGTTAGGCTTGGCACTTAGTGGGTACCATTGTGGTGTACTCATACTACTCTTCTGTACATGTTTTCGTGTGCAGATCCAGATACATCATTCAAGTTACATATGTCGTGTCCGCAAACCTAGGAGCCTCTCTCTATCTTTTGTGTAGTTCTTCTTCTTCTACTTCTAAGTACTGGTTTATAGAACACTTAGTAAATTCTTAAAAGCTTGTGGCTTATGATGTTCTAGGTCTTGGAAAGATTTTTTATGTATTCTTTTTGGGAGTTTGTTATTATATATGCTGCATGACAATTCTATTACTTACTTTGTTGATGTCAATGATTTAGATTTATGTTTTTATTTTGTTGTTTTTCCTATAATAGTAGGTTTACCTAGTTGTAGAAATTAGGTGCCATCACGACATCTTACGGAGGGTAAATCGGGCCGTGACACAAAATGTATCCTTATTCCACCATTTCAATACATTACTTTTCAATTTCCATTACGATGTGCAACCCGCTCCCCAGACAATTTCAAGCAACTATTCCAAACGAACAACCAAAATTTACAAGAACTTCTACATCAAAAGATCAAATGGACGAGACAATGAACGATCAGAAAATACTCCAGGAATCTCAAATAACTCGAATATCTCAACTCTTTACCGACTCCTCGATAACCACCAATTAACAATTTATAGACGTGAATTTTCACTATATAAGGCATCAACTTTTACAACACTGTAAGATAAGCAAGACACTGGACCATTAATACATAGATAACTAAATGACAAAGAATAGTTATGGCATGGAAGACAAATAGGCATATAACAATTAAGGCATGTAACAAGATATACTAAGAAGTAACGAGAACATGGAAGCAAATAATACAGTAACATATATACACTCATCACCTAAAATATACGCCATTTTCACACGTAATCCACATAATATATAGTTTAAGGTTCCTAATTTTCTCAAATAGAGGTTAGACCCAATACTTGCCTTATTCCGCCACTCAAGCAATCAATCTACCACAACCTTACCTTTTGAACAAGCCTCCAAATTAACCAAATCTAGAAAATTATTAACCAAATAATTCAAAATAAGCTGTAGAAAATATCCATAAAGGGAAAAGGTTTAGTGTAGATCATTTTTTAAAAAGTCAGCAAAAGTCAACCCCAGTCATGCTTGGTCAAAATCGAGATTCAGACCAAAACCCAATTACTCTTTCACTACCGAGACCGGTTAGTTGCTTTGTTTTGAAATTCGATCCCAATTCGAGTTCTAAATCCCAATTTTACAAAAATCTCCTATTCTACTCAAATTCCTAATTTCTACCAAAAAAATTCTAAATTTGATATTGAAATCTCACGAAATATAATGAGTAATTGAAAACAAAATAGATTAAAGTCACTTACCAATAAATTTTGGAAGAAACGTCTCTTTGAAAATCACCTCTAGGGTGTTTAGGATTGAGAAATTGTGAGAAATGAGCTAAGTCCCATCTCCCCTCTTTTACCCAACTACCAATGTTGCAATTGCGATGTGTTGTTCGCAATTGCGAATATCCCAAATGCGAGACAAGGGTCCCATATACAAACCCTGTCCCAAAGCTATAGAAGTCTCAAATGCGACATTTGGTTCAAAGGCGAACTCCTAACCCTCACAAATGCAGACCACTCCTTTGTAGATGTGAAGGCAATACAAGAACACACTGAGTCGCAAAATGTGACTCTGTCACCGCAAATACGATCACTGTTCATTTTCAATTGTGAACATTTTCATCCCAAATGGGAGGCAACCCAGTCCAGCCCATGCTCGCAAATGAGAATGCTTGTTCACAAAAGTAAGGCTCGCAACTGCGAGCCAGACCTCGCAAATGCGAGATCTGCAGTGCAGCACCAGCACCTGGAGTGCACCAACTATTCCAACCATAACCAAACTCATCCGTAACACATGCGAAACTCGGTCTCGGGCTCCAAACCAAACATGCACACAAGTGTAATAATATTATATGAACTTGCTTGTGCAATTAAATTACCAAAATAATATCTAAATTTACGAAATATTAAAAGTGAGCTCACAAGATGGATATTAAACTTTCTAACACCCGCTGGTCGTCTAAATCTTGCAAAATCTACTCTCAATTCTTCCATCATATGTCATGAAATATTTTTATCTACCCCGAAAACTTGTCTAAGCATTAAAAAAATTCAAAGAGACTTTATATAGGGCACTACTTCGCAACAGAAAAAAATCCATTATTTAAGTGGGATACACTTATACTTCTTAAGGACCAATGTGGATTGGGACTACGGAAAGCCCATGACAAAATCTAGCTCTCCTCATGTAATAATCCGATGGATTATTTAAATATTTAGCCTCTATTTTCGTATTTTGAGATCTCGATTAGCTCTGTTTAGCTTTTTTCGATTTGCATATGCAGTCCATATCTTATTTCGGAAAGTCTCTATGTGAAATATTAAATAAATGTGAATTCTTGTCATAAAAATAATTTGAGTTTACCACAGTTTTTATTTTATGTAAACGGACCCGGATTGATATTTTGGCGATCCCGGGATATCTGTAGCATGATCTGGGGCTTCGGCATATTGCCAGATATTATTTTGTCAATATATAGAGAAGATTACTTTGGACTTCTTTGGATTAATTTTTTCCCTAATAAATTGCAAAAATAGATAAAGCAATGATGAATAGAATGTACTGATTTTTTGTTTGCGTTGGACATTAGGGTAAGGTTATCCGCAAAAAATAAATATAAAAATTGAGGACCATTTTTACTAAGAACAATTGGGTCCATTTTTGTAGATCTACTTGATGGCTAATGTATAGAATTTTCTTGAGAGATACCTCGGGATGGGAAAATGGTTATTCTTAGTACCATTTACAAGAATAACAATGTTACTAGTGCTAATAAAGTTCATACTGAGATTTATAATCTTGAAGGGAATTTGAAGAATAATAAGGCACGATAAATAAATGATCACTCAATACGGTCAAAGACTTTCTCAGGATCGATTTTTAGAATAAGCAACCAAGCTACCAAGAAAATAGTTGGATACACGAGAACTTTTGTAATTAAACTTTTATAAATTTTTGAAATTAAGATAATGTTCATTAATTTATAATATTAATTATCTAATGAGACATGAAATTTTAATATGTGGGCTTGTAGAAAAGCTAGAAGACGGTATGTCTGGGTTTCTATTTGACAGGTATTTCGGTTATTCAATTACCTAAAAATATGTTAATGCCTGAGATAAACTGTTGCATGTTTATGCACGTGGCAGTAATGAAAAAATAAAGAAGATCTCTTCTAAAAGGATTGATTATAAATAATAATTCAAAGTTCAACGTCATTTGAAATTTTCATCAGTTTAAATACATAAAGATGCACTTAAAGTTGGTCTTATATTGTAAAGAGTTTTGGGAGAAGTTCATTGGTTTGAGGTTTCTCACAAAATATATTGCTTACAAAGGTATATATAGAGTACAGAGAGAAACCAAATCCTACCAACTATAGGACTGTACAATAAACCAAATCCTACGAACTATAAGACTGTACAATAATAAAGGAAATCAAATCCTACCAACAATAGGACTGTACAATATATTCTAATACGCCCCCTCAAGATGGAGGGGCGGAGGACACGCCAATCTTGGCCATCAACAGAAGAAGCCGAGGACGAGATAAGTCATCCACAATAACGCGAATACCATGCATAAAATCAGTAATAGATTTGGAACCTTTTACCGGATTATGGAGCTGCTGTTTGACAGCCATGATACGACCACGAGAAGTAGTGCCGTATGTGCGCGCGAGGATGTCCCAGACCTCTTTAGAGGTTACCGCAACGGCAATGAACGAGATGATCGTCGGTTTGATCGACAAGATGATGGCACTGAGAATAAGATTGTCCTGGCGAATCCAGTAAGGACATGCTGGATTGGGGGAAGTTACCTCTTTGTCGATGATAGTGGCTGGTGGGCACGGCTTCGAGCCGTCCAAGAAGCCGAGGAGGTCGTAACCCGTAAGAAGGGTTCGGAATAGGAATTTCCACGCCAGGTAATTAGTGGAATCCAATTTGAGTTGGATCTGAGCCGATGCATTGATGGCAATCTGCTGGAGAAGATCGTTTGAAGTCGTAGCGGCCATGAAGCGCGAGGCAGAGGAGGCGCTGATCGACGTCGAGAGAGAGAGGACTGCCGGTTAGTGCAGCGGTGGCGCGGCAAGACGCTGGAGAGAAGCTGTGGACCGAGAAGGTCGGCGGCGGCGGGCTGCCGGTTAGTGCAGCGGCGGCTGCGGCGCGGGTAGGGAAGAATTAGGATTTTTTGGCGATAAGCCACTTGCGTATGATACCATGTAGAGAGTTTTGGGAGAAGTTTTTTGGTTTGAGGCTTCTCAAAAAATATATTGCTTACAAAGGTATATATAGAGTACAGAGAGAAACCAAATTCTACCAATTATAGGACTGTACAATAAACCAAATCCTACCAACTATAGGACTGTACAATAATAAAGGAAATCAAATCCTACCAACTATAGGACTGTACAATATATTCAAATACATATATCTATCTTATACTCTAACTTACCAAATAATTACATAATTATTTTATGTAGTTTTAGTGTGTCTCATAAACACATATATGAGACATGGCAACAAGAGTGAGATAAAAACACTGGCAGTACATTAAATTAAATATTGATTCTTGCTATCGATAATAAACTATAAAATTACAATTATACCCTTAATAAATTCCTTTTATATTTATCCCAACTCTCAAATTCCTAAACCTAAATCCCCATTCTTCCCCGACCTTTTTTCACTTCTATCTTCCCCCTTTCTCTCTTTCGGAGCATTATCAAAAAGGGAATTTTAGATGAGCAAAATAGTTGGACATACAGAAACTTCTGTAGTTAAAATTTTGGAAATTCTTGAAAATTAAGTAATGTTCGTAAATGAGCGAACAAGCTGAGGAAACAAATAGTTGGAGACACGGGAACTATGATAATTAAAATTTTAAAATTTTTTGAAAATAAATAATATATGTAAATTATAATATTAATACCTAATGAGACATGAATTTTTGTTATTTAAGCACGTAGAAAATCTAGAAGACGACATCTCTGGGTGCATGTCTATGTTTATACTTAACACGTATGTCGGTTATTCAATTACATGAAAATATGTTAATGCCTGATATAAACTGTTGCATATTTTTAGCGACAATAATTTGCATGCACATGATATTAATGGAAAAATAAAGTAGATATCTTCTAGAAAGATTGAATATAAATAGTAATTTAAACTTCGATGTCATTTGAAAACTTTATCAGTTAAAATATATAAAGAGACACCTAAAGTTTGCCTCAATTATCTATCTCATACTTCAATTTCCCAAGTAACTATATAAACGTTTTGTATTAGTCTTAACATGTCTTATAAACATACATATCTGACATGGCAACACGAGTGAGTTAAAAATGATGGCAGCATATTTGGTTAAATATTCGTTGGTTCTAATGATTAAAAGACTATATTACAATTATACCCTTAATGAATTCCTTTTATATTTATCCCAATTCTTAAACTCCTAACCTAAATCTCCTTTCTTCCCCGACCCTTTTCTACTTCTATCTTCCCCTTTTCTTTCCTCCGAAGCATTATAAAGAATGAAGGGCACTTTGTATTGTCATTGTGGTAAAAAGGAAAAATTGATGATTTCGTGGTAACTAAATAACCCAGGTTGGATGTATCTTGGATTCCAATATGGTTGGGTACATTTTTTAAGTTATATATTTTTTTTCTTCAAAATTGGTTGCCAAAACTCTATTTTGATGGACCTTTCTTACTGTTTTATAGGGATGGTGTAAATATTTTAAGCGGTTTGATGTCACGACATGATCGGTTGTTTTGAGCATTTGTATGTGTTTGGTGGTTTGAGGTCATGTGTAGATTCATATGGGTAATTATAACTTGCCTGTATCATTGAGTTTTGGTTTTCGGGTTATTCTGGATTGATTTGGAAGAAGAACTCTTAACTAAGAAGCTTTAAGTTAGAAGAGTTGGCCAAGTTTTATTTTTGTGAATCTGACCTCGGAATGGAGTTTTGACGGTTCTGTTAGGTCCAGATGGTGATTTTGGACTTGAGAGTATGTCCAGATTTGCATTTCGACCTTTCTAGAAGGTTTTGGCACTATTTGGCGAAAGTTGGTAATTTGAGGGTTTGGAAAGTTCATAGGTTTGATCGGGAGTTGACTTCGATGTAATTGTGTTCAACTTGTTTTTTTGAAGTTATAATATGTTCGATTGGTCATTTGGGACTTGTGTGCAAAGTTTAGTTTGATTCCGGATTGGTTAGGCTTGAATCAGACGTTGATTTGATATCTAAAGTTTATGAATTTAAGAGATTTATATTGATCGACGATTCATGGTTTTGATGTTTTTATGTGTGATGTGAGGCCTTGGATAGGTACGTATTGTATTTTGAGACTTGTTGCTATATTTGGATGGGGTCATGAGGAGCTCGTATGAGTTTTGGACATAGTTTGGATCATTTGGGAACATGTTTGTTGATGCTGGTTTAGGTAGAGACCTAGCGAGACCGCACCTATAAAGCCTTGGGCATCGGTGCGGAGCCACATATACGACAAAGGTAGCACAGAAACGTAATTTAGAGCTGGGGATAGGAGTCCACAAATGCGGAGATATTATTGTATCCGCGAAGGCACAGATGTTGTAGCTTCGGGACAGAAGCGAGCTGGGCACATATACAACATATTTCCTCCCATCTATGGCAGAATCAGAGTTTCTTCCGTAGGTGCTGGAGGTCGGTATTATTTATGATTCTTGCATAAGTGGTCTCAGATTGCAAAACTAACATAACTAGTGTAGTATTTTATTTGCAAAGGCGGATGTGCTGGACATCAGCATATATATCGAGGGCTTGGTTATTTCATAATATTTTGGGATACAGAACTCAGTTTTGGGAGATTTTGGAGAGGATTTTCACCTCATGGATTGTAGTGAGTGTTTTCTTCTCGATTTTAATTACATTCTGTTATTCTATTTTTGATTTTGGCATTTGATTGATGATTTCAGAAGAGAAATTGGGAGCTTTATCTAAACATTCCTAAATTGAATTATTGAGTTTTGAATATTGATTTGGAGTCAAATTTGAGTGAAATTAGTGTGGTTGGACTCGTATTCAAATGTGTTATCAGAATTTGTGAGTTTTGTTAGGTTTCAAGGTGCGGGCTCAGGTTTGATTTTTTAAAAGACTTTGAGATTTTATTTAAAGACCCAACCTTTGTTGCTTGGATTTATTTGTTAAGGAATTATTTGATGTTTTAAGTTGCTTTTTGCTAGTTTGGGTAATTCGGAGGTTGATTTGCGTAAGATGTCGCTTCTAGAGTATTGTTTGGATTTCTCGGTATTTGATTTAGCTTTCTTGAGATAAGTAGCTTATCTAAGCTTATTTGAGAAACTAGTTTCTTGAGTTATTTATAATAGCTACATGCTATGAGTGCTCATATGTGTGGGGTTTGAGCCAATGTGCAAGCACCAAGGTATTCATCTATGCATGGGGCAATGTTTAGGATATGATATGACTTAAATTAACTATTAAAATTTATGTTGTGATATTTCTCATATTTATAATGTTGTTGTGAACTATTTAATCTATGTTTGTGGTTATATAGAGCCTAGTTCCCAGAAGAAACATGAAAATTGCTTTTTTCGTGATGAAATTGCCGATTTAATTTGTGATAGTATACTTTGCACATGCATACACTATATCATGTCATATATACTTGTTCAGGAGCATGAGATCCAAAATTCAGCCATTATATACATGTATTCTTGTATACTTTCTTTTGTGTGATATGATTGGGACCGGATGCTTGTAACCGCATCGGGCGAATTGTGTTGTTTTGCATGCGACTATGCCACATGTATTTTGTCTTTATGCCTATGACCACGTCGGGAAATATTTATTGTTATGCGAGTGACTACGCTGTGTGGATTGTGTTGTTATGCCTGTGACCAGAACAAGCGGATTGTGTGTCACCTATGACCACATCAGATAGATTTTATTATTATGCATGCGACCATGCTAAATGGATTGTGATATTTATCCTGTGACCACGTCAAATTGTGATTATCAGCACGTGAGTTGTACATAAAGATCTAGATACTGATATTATGGCAGGTGAGTTGTCCGTGCAGTACGTGAGTTGTCTGTGGGGTTGATATTATTAGCTTGTGAGTTGTTCGTGAAGCACATTTAAATGGCCGTGCTTATATGCAGATACTGATCCATCCCCCTAGGTTTACCCTCCCATGTTTCTCTCTTAATTGTGAACATGAGGATTGTGAGAACCGACTAGTTTCTAGTCGATGTGAGCTCTAGAGAGCTGGTTATTATTATTTGGATCGGGTTGCACACCGCAACCGACATTATTGGCATATTGTTATCTGGATTCGATTGCACACCGCAACAGACTGATATTTAGTTATTGCATTTTGTCCTTGCTTGAAATTTCCTTGAGTGTTTACCTCATTTACTTGCATGCCTTCCTTATATCTGGATAGTTGACTGAGTAAAACATTTTAAAACTAAGAATTTTGAGCACCAAGGTGGTTTTTAACCGTGATTTCTTAATATGATCATTTATTTGTTCTATACTTTTGAATTTATGAATTGTACAGGGACAACAAGTGTCATTTATAGATCTTTCTTCTATTGCCTCACCGAGGTTAGTTATGATACTTATTGATTACATGTGGTCGCCTGTACTCATACTACACTTCTGCACCTTGCATGTAGATCTTGGAGCTGATGCTGTTGTGCATTGTGAGAGCTGGCCTTGAAGATCTATCTGTGTTCTAGTATTGTGGGTTATTAGATATTATGTTCTATGGCTTCAAGCCAAGAGGGGGAACTTGCTATCAACGATGCAGTTGTATGGTTGTGTGTTGTCTTGGTTTCAGTATAAGGCATTACTTGTAGAACGATTATGACTTGCAGAGGTTGAGATCGAGGATGACTTGACTAAGGAATTTCTGGATACGGGATATATTAAACATTATGGGAATGTAGAAATCATGGAGTGATTTGAATTTGTTATTTAGGCGGGATGTATTATGCATGGAGTATGGATTTACTAGGTTGTATTAAGATGGGGTTACTTCTCTGGGTGTTGATGTGATGATGGAGCACAGATTGTTCAACTCGCCTGGGTGTTGCATTTGAGATTAGAACATGGTGGATGGCTTTCGAGGATGGTTCTAATGAGATTAGGATTTATATTGCCACGACCCAACTTTCCCTCCATTTGGGTATCGTGATGACACTTAGTCTTAGGGACTAGGTAAGCCTAACTTATACTGAAATACCACAATAATAAATAAAATTTAATTGTCTTGAAACAGAAATCTCTACAAAATTTATAATTTTAAAAGACCGGTAGTACAAGTCATAAACTCAAAAGAGTTAGCTACCACTTCTAAATATAATTGTTCGGATTAGAGTGAAAATAGTTGAATGCAAGTAAGAAGGTGACTCCGAAGCTTGCAAACGCTAGCAGACTTACCTTGAGTCTCCTCAGCATGATCTTCAAAAGCACTAATGATCAATACCTAGATATGCACAATAAAAATATGCAAAAGAGTAGCACACCACAGTGGTGTGCAGTAAGTATCAAGACTAACCCCGGTGGAGTAGTGACGAGGAACAGTGAAGACACCTATGGTCCAATAAACTGTACAAATATAGGAAGAATGGAACATGATGTATATATAAAGGCTAAATGAAATGGCTAACAATACTACAATGAAAATAAGGGAAGAAAACGGCATGTAACTGTAGAGATACCAAAAAAATAACATAGAAGAGCAAACAAAAACATGAACCCAAATCGTATATTCACGGACAAATTACAACTCACGAGTCCTAGTACTTAAAATCTAACACTTGGAATTTTGTGCCCCTATCGCACCTCATGGTTATGCTGACAACTCACTTTCTAACTAGAGCCACTCTCACATATATAACAAGTAAACCATGGTGTGCATCTATACTCAACAAAATCAGGAGGACTTCGCATTCAATAGGAGTGTTCAACTATGTGTATGCTTGTGCAAGTTCTTTAACATAGTTCCTACAAGATAATAAGCATAAGGAAAAGAACGAAAGACATGTAATATGTGTTGGAAACACGTTCTCAATGCAATATACTAAAACGTGTGTTCTTTTGTGTAGGTTTTGATGAATGACAAACGAAGCGAAAATTGATATATGACGAAGTTCAAGAAACAAGCGCACAATTGATATACAACGAGATTCATGCTCAAGACAAAGTTTTATAAGTTTAATTGAGTCATTCTTATTTGTGATCTTGATCCTTCAACTTGACTCGTAACATGGCTTCTCTCATAAAACTATTTTCCAAAATCATGCATATTTAATTTAATGATAAATGATTTTAAATCATGCATATCTACTTCAGTCAAAATGATTTTTAAACATGCCTCTAAAATCTGGACTAAGATAATCGATTATGTACTTATGATAATCGATTGTTTTAAGCCAAGACTGCATGACAATCGATTGTGAACTAATGACAATCGATTGTGAGTAAGACAGTGAGCATCAGGTTTTTCAAACCTGCATGACAATCGATTGTGACTGAGGCAGTGTCCATCAAAGTTTTCAAAACTCAGAATAATTGATTATGAACTAATGGTAATCGATTATGTTGAGACAGTGTCTTCCAGTGATTTTCAAATTTATTAAATAATCGATTGTTACATTGGACAATCGATTGTCAAAGAGACAGTGTCTAAAATGTTTTTCAAAAACTGATAAGTAATCGATTGTTGACTTTGTGCAATCGATTGTGAAGCTGACCGTTGTCGTAAAGTTTTCAAATACCGTCAGGTAATCGATTATTGATTCTGTATAATCGATTGTTTTGATTAAAATCCGGAAAAGATTTTTTGAACGTTATTGGGTAATCGATTATTGATTCTGTATAATCGATTGTTTTGATTAAAATCCGGAAAAGATTTTTTGAACGTTGCTGAGTAATCGATTGTTGATTCTGGACAATCGATTGTTTGTGGTAAAATCTGGAAAGGATTTTTTGAACGTTGCCAGTAATCGATTATGGATTGTAAGTAATCGATTATCGAGCGTAAAATCTGGGATTGAATTTTGATCTGACTGGCAGACAATCGATTGTTGGGGTTTGACAATCGATTGTCAGTGAGTAAAATCACCAACTCTTAATTGGCAATTAGGCAACGGTAATGCCAAGTTTTTCAACTATAAATACAGCTTTATTCAGTATTTTAAACACAACAACATACTACAACTGATCATTACATTGCTATAAGCTTGCATACTTGTGTTTATCATTTTATATTCAATTTCACAAAGCTTTTGAGAGCCATATTATTGTCCAAAGTTGTTGTGATCTAGAGCTTACTTCTTTTACTCATACCTACTCATAAAGGAGTATTTTGTTTGAGTGTTTAGTGTTTTATACACTTGTAAGAGAATGGTGATTTTCTTGTTGTAAGGAACTTGTGTTTCCTTGGTTGAAGTCTTGGAGTGTTGTATCTCCGAGCAAAGGTGTTAAGGCTTGTGTCCTTAAGTTGTAAAGGTTTGTTGAGCACCCGTAAGCTTAACAAGTTAGTGGAAAATCTTGAGAGAGTCTCTCGGGGACTGGACTAGCCACGTGTTGTGGTGAACCAGAATATATCGGTGCGTTCTTTCCTTTTTGTTTATTTAACGCACTTATTTATTTCCTGCAAATTTAATTTCTGCAAGTTTACGCTAAATTTTATTATAACGCTATTCACCCCCCCTCTAGCGTTAAGCGTATTTTCTAACAATTGGTATCAGAGCCCAACTCTCTGAATACTTAACAGTTTGAGAGAACCATCCATGGCTTCTACTCGTGATTCTTTTGCAGGAATTGATGAAGGACAGTGCTCCACACGACCACCTCTATTCAACGGTACAAATTACACGTACTGGAAGGAGAGGATGAAGAACTTTATTCAGTCCAACAGCTTTCACCTTTGGAAGGTGATAATGAAGGGAAACCAAATTCCAACAAAGAAGGTGGAAAACGAATGGGTTCCCAAGTCCGAGGATGAGTATGACGCGGATGACATCCGAAAGGTTCAAAATAATGCTAAAGCAATAAATTTATTATATTGTGCTGTTAATGCTGACGATTACAGGAAAATATCGTGTTACACAACGGCAAAGGAGATGTGGGACAAGCTAGAAGTTACGTACGAAGGTACGGACTAGGTAAGGGAAGCAAAAATTGATTTCCTAACCCACTCTTATGAATTATTTCACATGAAGGAAGGTGAAAAGGTGGACGAAATGTTTGAGCGATTTTCAATAATCGTAAATGACCTACATGCTCTCAAGGAAACATTCACGGATAGAGAGCTCGTTCGAAAAATTCTTAGAAGTCTCACACCGGCATGGAGATCAAAGGCCGATGCAATTCAAAAATCCATTGGCGTTTCAAATTTCACCATCGACGCACTAAGAGGTAACCTTAAAACCTATGAATCTACTATTCTTAACCCTTTTGTTGATGATCAAAGGAGGCAAAGAATAGCTCTAAAGGCGAGCACAAGCCAACCGCAAATTGATGAGGAAGGAGACAACGAGTTTGGACTCGTTATCGAAAGATTTCAAAATTTCATGCGCAAGGAGTATGAACGCCAGGGCAAAAAGCAAGGCGAACTAATCAAGTGCTATGAATGTGGTGAAACCGGGCACATCAAATCAAATTGCCCAAACATCAAAAAGGAGAAGAAACCTTTTAAAAAGCAACGTGCATACATTTCTTGGGGAGGCGACTCCGGAGATAAGTCAAGCGAAGGAGAAGAAGACGAAGCAGCAAATCTTTGCCTTATGGCACAAGAAGATAACAAAGATGAGGTATGTCAAATTTCGTCTCAAAACTTCTTTACTCTTGATGAAATGCGAACTGCTTTTGATGAATTATATACTTAATTTATTAATGCTTCAAAAACTGTTAAGGGCATAAAAGAAAATGCTTCATTAAAAGAAAAGGATTTTCAAAAACAGCTTTCTTTGAAAGAAAAGGATTTAGAAAAACTGGTTTTAGAAAATGAAAAGCTGAAAGAGGAAAACA
The DNA here is from genome assembly GCA_034376525.1 of Nicotiana benthamiana. Classification (NCBI taxonomy): domain Eukaryota; kingdom Viridiplantae; phylum Streptophyta; class Magnoliopsida; order Solanales; family Solanaceae; genus Nicotiana; species Nicotiana benthamiana. The sequence continues at coordinate 8,135,880 of CM067327.1, read as the reverse complement.
AGTTTTTTGGAAAAAGAAGCGCCGATATGCCCGAAAGTTCTACTAAAAATTGTTCTTCTTGCTTGCATCTCAAAAATTAGGTAGATAGACTCAAAGGTACCTTAGATAAGTTTAATTCTTCCCACAAGAATTTGAATGAGGTCCTTGTGAATTTGAAATCAACCAAGCATGGAATAGGCTTTAAGAATGAAGAAAAGGTTGATGCCAAACCCCAACAACCTAAGGCTCAACCTAGGACTAATAAAACAAATGCTTATCCTAGAAATAGCAATCCTAGAACCAATATGCATGCTAGACAAAATGTTGAACATTTTAGGAGACCTAGAAATGACTTACCACCTAGAAATAGTTACCCTAGAAATGATGCATATTTTAGGCCAAATGTTGAACCTTTGAGAAGATCTAGAAATGGCCTTCAACCGAGAAACAATCACTCTAGAAATGCTGCCCATCCTAGAGCTCATAGTAGGAGAAATAATTCTCATGAAATGCGAAATAGTCACAGTGTTCAAAATAGAGTAAGAAATTTTCATCCGTCTAGTTACTATGAACCTAGAAGGATACATAACCCAAATGTGACTTGTCCTTATTGTAGACGTATTGGTCATATTGCTCCTGCATGCTTTACACGTCATAGACATATTACTCAATTGCATCATTATAATATGCCTAACCCCCAAGGACCCAAGATGGAATGGGTACCTAAAGAACATTAATTTGTTTTGTAGGTGTGCTTGAAGGGATCAAGTGTACTATGGTACCTTGATAGTGGATGCTCCAAGCATATGACGGGAGATGAATCCAAATTCCTTCAATTAGAGATCTTCGGTGATAACAATAAAGGAAAGATCATCGGCATCGGCTCGGTCGGTAAGGATGAAAATTCCTCTATTAAGCATATATTACTTGTTAAAGGATTAAAGCATAATCTCTTGAGCATAAGCCAATTGTGTGACAAGGGAAATCTTGCTTTATTTGATTCAGATGAATGCTTAGTATTTAGACGTAGTGATTTCAAAATCATACTTCGTGGTTTTAGAGTTGATAATATTTATATGGTTGATCTTGCTAATTCCTCACCCGAATATGTTGATTGTCTTATGAGTAAAGAGGATGATACTTGGCTATGGCATTGTAGAGTAGCACATATCAATATGCATCTTTTGAACAAATTGATTTCTCAAAACTTAGTTGTTGGTCTTCCCAATTTAAAATTTGAAAATGACTCTATTTGTGACTCGTGTCAAAAGGGGAAGCAAACAAAAGCATCTTTCAAATCTAAAAACATTGTTTCAACTTCTAGACCAAAGCAATTGCTTCATATGGATTTCTTTGGTCCTTCTCGCATTGAAAGTCTTGGAAGAAATAGATATGCTTTTGTGATTGTTGATGATTACTCGAGATTTACTTGGACTTTATTTCTTGCCAATAAAAGTGATGCTTTTCAAAATTTTAAATATTTTCTTAAGCGTGTTGAAAATGAGAAAGAAACAACCGTCACTTCAATTAGAAGTGATCATGGGGGAGAGTTTGATCACAATCTCTTTGCGGACTTTTGTGACGAACTCGGAATCGAGCATACCTTTTCCGCTCCACGTACACCACAACAAAATGGGGTGGTGGAAAGGAAAAATAGGTGTCTCGAAGAGATGGCTAGAACCTTGCTCGACGAAGCTAAGATACCCAAACTTTTTTGGGCGGACGCCGTGAGTACTGCTTGCTATGTTCTAAATAGAGTAGTAATTCGGCCGATACTCATGAAAACCCCCTATGAACTTTATAAGGGTAGAAAACCAAATATTTCCCATTTTAGAGTTTTTGGTTGCAAATGTTTTGTTCATAACAATGGCAAAGACCAATTGGGTAAATTTGATGCTAAGTCGGATGAAGGTATTTTCATTGGATATTCCTCACGTAGTAAAGCATATAGGGTCTTTAATAAAAGAACCCAAATTGTGGAGGAATCCCCTCATGTTGTATTTTCCGAAAATAATGCTCGCTTGGCGAGAAAGGATTCCGATTTTGATCTTGCAGGTATCTTAGATAGCTTGAAAGACAAAATACAAGAGGAACCACCCAAGGAAAATAAAGATGAAACTGAGGAACAACCAACGGAAGAAGCGCCACAATTGGAAAAAGAAATGAATATGCCTAACGAATGGAGGACGATCAAAGATCACCCTCTTGAACAGGTAATTGGCGACGTCGGAGGAAAGGTAAGTACCCGAAACTCTCTTAAGAACACTTTAGGACACACTTCTTAAGAGCTCACGTTCTCACTTGGCAACACTAGTTTAAGTTATTACTTCTTTACAAATTACTGACTTGAGCGTCGGAGACGTTTAATTCTATTTTGCAGGTATCACCCTAAAAGATAAGGGGAATTATGAAGTTTTGGCACAGAACAATCGATTGTTCCAAGCAAATAATCGATTATTTTACTGTGTTGAAAATCGATTAGCAGTATCACTAATCGATTGTTTATGGTTCATGTTTATTATGCAGTTTCGTTAAATGATTGATTCCTTAAACTGCAAAATCGATTTCCGTCTCAATCATTCAGCAAGGCTTTTCCAAAACAATCGATTGTTTCAAAATATAATCGATTATTTTCAAAATCAGAAAATTTCTGTGCTCACTGTAACATAACAATCGATTACCATATTTTGACAATCGATTATTTCATGTCAGAAATTTAAACTCTTGTTACCGTTTGGCTCCTCAATCGATTTGTGTCAGTTCCAAGTCAGGTCATAACTCTTCAACAATCGATTATTGCATCTCAACAATAGATTGTCTAACGGTCAGTGAATTTATTTTACCGTTTCTGACTGATTTGGCTTTAAATTCTCAGCAGATTTCTTCCATAAATGATAAGCCACTCTCCCCTCTATAAATAGGCTTCATATATGTTCATATGCATTCACTCCAGCATCAATTGTAGCTTTCAAAATATCAAATTCTCTCTAATCCTTTGCAAAATCCAGCAGCTTTCATTATGTCGGGCCGTCACTCAAAACGTTCTCGTTCTGCTAGGCACGGCGCATCCTCCTCTGTTGCCCCTCCTCGTCCGAACTATCCCTATCAAGATCGTTCCGTTCTATACTTTAATTCCGACACCGAGCTTACTCGATTCTTAACCAAATTTGAAAAGCGCGACATTCTTCCACCCCGCTTTTCAACCCACAAGTATCTTGAATCATTTGGGCCTGCTGCAAATATGCTCAAAAATTCTCAGCTTCTTGACTTTTTACTACTTACCCATCCTTACATCAATACTACATTGGTTCAAGCATTTTATTCCAACCTCCATGAGGATGATGATGGTGAGCTTGTCACCAACATTAATGGTGTTCAAATTCTTCTTTCCGATGAAAATCTTCATACCATTGCCCGTCTTCCTCATAATGGTGAAGACATTTTTCGGTACACCGGAGAGGCCGGAGCCTTTTTTGATGAAACAGCCCTCTTACACCAAATCGGTCTTACTTCTTATGATCCAAATCTTTCTTCTCGTCGTCCTACAATTACGGGAATGGATCCCAATTATCGGTTGATTTTCTATTTCATCACCCGAGTCCTCAAGCCTCGTAAGCATAACCATACTACCATTTCTCAAGAGGACACTAAGCTCATGCATGCCATAATAACCGGAGCTAACATCAATTGGTGTCGGCTTATCAAAATTCACATGCGTGACGCTATCGGAGATGATAGGCCTCTTCCTTATGCTCTCCTCATCATGAACTTTCTTGAAACCACCGGATTCATCACTGGAAATGGTCCTCTCAAAAAGAGTACCAAAAAGTGGGAAATTTCGGAATCCTCCTTTCATCATGACGGTGATCATGTAGCGCCTGCTCCTCCTCCAACCCGTCGAACTCGTCCGCCTCAAGAACCCACTCTCCAATCCATTTCCGACCAAATTGCTTCCCTGACCACCTCTGTCGGTCAATTAACTCACGAGATCCATGGATATTTTGACCACATTCATTATCCATATGCGGGTCTTGTTCCATATAAAGCAGCGCCGGATGATGAGGCGGAAAATGATGAATGAATAATTGTAGTTTTTTTGTTTTTATATGTTGAATTGTCTTCCCTGTTGCTGTAATTTCTTTCCAATAAATAAACAAGTTTTATTTACTTCTTTGGCATCTTCTTCTTTTATTTTTGCTAATGGCAAAAGGGGGAAGATAACGGGTATGCACTCTCAATATTTATAAGCTTAAATTGAGGGGGAATTCTCAAATTGAGGGGGAACAAATTGCATACTTGTTGCATGTATATACCTGTCTTGAATCGTCATTATAAATTGCTTGTCTTGCATATCCCGCTTAATGATTGCCATTATCAAAAAGGGGGAAATTGTTGGAAACACGTTCTCAATGCAATATACTAAAACGTGTGTTCTTTTGTGTAGGTTTTGATGAATGACAAACGAAGCGAAAATTGATATATGACGAAGTTCAAGAAACAAGCGCACAATTGATATACAAAGAGATTCAAGCTCAAGACAAAGTTTAATAAGTTTAATTGAGTCATTCTTATTTGTCATCTTGATCCTACAACTTGACTCGTAACATGGCTTCTCTCATAAAACTATTTTCCAAAATCATGCATATTTAATTTAATGCTAAATGATTTTAAATCATGCATATTTACTTCAGTCAAAATGATTTTTAAACATACCTCTAAAATCTGGACTAAGATAATCGATTATGTACTTATGATAATCGATTGTTTTAAGCCAAGACTGCATGACAATCGATTGTGAACTAATGACAATCGATTGTGAGTAAGACAGTGAGCATCAGGTTTTTCAAACCTGCATGACAATAGATTGTGAACAAATGACAATCGATTGTGACTGAGGCAGTGTCCATCAAAGTTTTTCAAAACTCAGAATAATCGATTATGAACTAATGGTAATCGATTATGTTGAGACAGTGTCTTCCAGTGATTTTAAAATTTATTAAATAATCGATTGTTACATTGGACAATCGATTGTCAGAGAGACAGTGTCTAAAATGTTTTTCAAAAACTGATAAGTAATCGATTGTTGACTTTGTGCAATCGATTGTGAAGCTGACCGTTGTCGTAAAGTTTTTAAATACCGTCAGGTAATCGATTATTGATTCTGTGTATCGATTGTTTTGATTAAAATCCGGAAAAGATTTTTTGAACGTTATTGTGTAATCGATTATTGATTCTGTATAATCGATTGTTTTGATTAAAATCCGGAAAAGATTTTTTGAACGTTGCTGAGTAATCGATTGTTGATTCTGGACAATCGATTGTTTGTGGTAAAATCTGGAAAGGATTTTTTGAACGTTACCAGTAATCGATTATGGATTGTAAGTAATCGATTATCGAGCGTAAAATCTGGGATTGAATTTTGATCTGACTGGTAGACAATCGATTGTTGGGGTTTGACAATCGATTGTCAGTGAGTAAAATCAGCAACTCTTAATTGGCAATTAGGCAACGGTAATGCCAAGTTTTTCAACTATAAATACAGCTTCATTTCAGTATTTTAAACACAACAACATACTACAACTGATCATTACATTGCTATAAGCTTGCATACTTGTGTTTATCATTTCATATTCAATTTCATAAAGCTTTTGAGAGCCATATTCTTATCCAAAGTTGTTGTGATCTAGAGCTTACTTCTTTTACTCATACCTACTCATAAAGGAGTATTTTGTTTGAGTGTTTAGTGTTTTATACACTTGTAAGAGAATTGTGATTCTCTTGTTATAAGGAACTTGTGTTTCCTTGGTTGAAGTCTTGGGGTGTTGTATCTCCGAGCAAAGATGTTAAGGCTTGTGTCCTTAAGTTGTAAAGGTTTGTTGAGCACCCGTAAGCTTAACAAGTTAATGGAAAATCTCGAGAGAGCCTCTCGGGGACTGGACTAGCCACGTGTTGTGGTGAACCAGAATATATCGGTGCGTTCTTTCCTTTTTGTTTATTTAACGCACTTATTTATTTCCTGCAAATTTTACTTTCCGCAAGTTTACGCTAAATTTTATTATAACGCTATTCACCCCCCCCCCTCTAGCGTTAAGCGTATTTTCTAACAATATGCTTCCTCACAACTTACATGAGATAAAACTCATATAGGCAAGCATACCACAACATAATATCAAACAACAAGAATGCACCTAGGGCATCACAAATCATCACAACAATCCCTAACATAGCTTACACTGTCTCGCCACGTGTGCAAATAATAACATAATATGTGCCCTCCTTGTTTTGCGCACGTGCATCATAATGTTCCCACATTGTCTCCCATATGCACAACCCACATATAAGTATATATATACATACCCTACCTTTTCACGCCGCATGTGCAATATATCAATAGTAGAAATAGCGCCGTATAAACCTCATGCAACTCCATAACCAAAACTGTATGGTAGAAACCTCATGCATCACAATATCAACAACTGCACGACATAAGACTCGTGAACCACCACAACAAGTACAATAGTAACAATGACAATATATACAAGAACACGATAAGTAAATCAACTCAAGAACTTTCAGTCACAAGGATACAATAAAACTAGCTCACAAGGAATAATCATAATTGAGAGTACTAAGCATAATAAAAACAGCTCAACAAGGGAGAAAATAATATGATGCAACGATCCCACAATATGTAATTCAACAACAAGGAAGCTAACATGAATTAAATAGTTCCAAATAACGAAATGTCAACTAAATATAAGATAACTAAGCTTCTTTTAAGGTTGGCAAATTTACGAAGAATATACAACAATTTCAATCAAGGATGAGTAGCAGGAAAATAATCATAACCTCAATAAAGAATAAATAATTAAAGGGGAGATAATAATGATTTCCAATAAAGGCAAGCCGTTATGAAAGATAACATGATAATAAAAAAGGTAAAAGTCTTCAGTTAAGTAAAATAAGAGTCAAATGTGCAATAAGATTTAATCATAAGCAATTCATTCCAATTAGAGCATATAGAGGCGAAACTAGTAAGTCGGAACTCAAGCTTATCAAGTACACATTCATACACACTGAATATAAGGACCTAAGAACCCTAAAGGATAATTTTTCCAAAAATAAGTTTGAGCACGCACTCGTTACCTCACGTACACGGGCTACAATGTCACAACCCCAGTTCACCCTCCATGAACATGTCGTGATGGCACCTAGTTCCCACAAATAGGTATGTCTAACAATGCAAAAATTCATATACCTTGAGGAAACATTTAATTAAATTAAGAAAAACTAGAAGAAAACAGTATCTGAGTGCCACTTGGCATATACAACTCAAAAATGCGAAAGACTACAATAACACCCCAAAACCCGGAAACTCACGGGAATCACAGCCGAATAGAAATGTAACATACTGCTTTTACTCCAGAATTTCTAAACAACTGAAATAAAAGGGTAGAATAACTACTAAAGCTGGAATATAATAGAGACTCATGTTCTGCGGACGCGAAAGTTATACCTCAAAGTCCCCGCTAGATCTCTCCGCCTCGAGGGTAGTACACCTGAGTGGAGGTACCTGGATCTGCACATGAAAAAATGCGAAGAAGGGGCATGAATACACCACAGCGGTACTCAGTAAATACCAAGTCTAACCTCGGTGGGGTAGTGACGAGGAGGCTTAGGCCCTAAAAAGATTAAACTAATATAATAAGAATGCTGACAACAATATACAGTAAGCAGAAATAATGGAATAACATTGTGAAGTAAATCAGGTTACCCAAACAACAATCAACACACCGAGGATAAGATAGCACAGAGTAAAACGGCTCAATATCGGTACCAATTAGGAGGATCTCCCATGATACCGTCCTGTAGTCTATTTCATATTAATACCAACAACGAGAATCTCCCAGGATACCATCATGTAGTCCATTTCCATATCGATACCACTAACGAGAATCTCCCACGATATCGCCCTGTAGTCCATTTTCATATCCATACCAATAACGAGGATCTCCCAGGATATCGTCTTGTAGTCCATTTCCAAATCCATACCAATAACGAGGATCTCCCATGATACCATCATGTAGTCCATTTTGCATATCAATACCAATAACAAGGATCTCCCAGGATACCGTCCTGTAGTCCATTTACATATCCATACCAATAACGAGTATCTACCAGGATATCATCTTGCTGTCCATTTCCATATTAATACCAATAACGAGGATCTCCCAGAATATCGTCCTGTAGTCCATAATATAAATGTGCAAGGGGATCTCCCGGGAATCTAACCCGTAGTCCCAAAGTAAATATGCAGGGGGATCTCCCAAGAATCTAACCCGTAGTCCCAATGTAAATATGAAGGGGGATCTCCGGGGAATCTAACCCGTAGTCCCAAAGTAAATATGCAAGGGGCTCCCGAGAATTTAACCCGTAGTCCCAAATATAAAAGCGCAACAAAAATCAGAGAATATTAATAAATGAAGTACAACAATACAAGAAACAGATAATTCTAGACTAACATGCCTCACGTAGTGGAGTTAAGACAATTTATGCAAGCGGGCAAGCTAAATCAACTAAACATGTCTTTCTAATCTAACACAGGTTATAATTACAAGAAAGATAAGTAAGTACGAAAGAAACTAGGTCTCAATATCTTAAGTAAAAATAAGATTTTCAACGATTAGCTCAAGTACGCGCTTGTCACCTCACGTACAAGGCACTTAATTACCAAATAACATATCCTTGTGGGAAGGTCCCTCACACAAGGTTATACAAGCCACTTGCCTCGATCAGCTCCAAATCAACTTGAAATCACTCTTTTGCCACGAGTATTCGACTCCAAATGGACCAAATCTATTCATTTCAATTATATCTCGTAAATAACATCTCAAGCAACAAATTGTACTATTTAATTTATAACTAAGATGCAAATTTAGGTAATGACCAAAACACCCCTCGGGCCAACGTGGTCAAAACCCGAGGTTCGAATTAAAATCCGGTTACCCATTCCCCTACGAATCCAATTATGTGATTAGTTTTAAAATCGGACCTCGAATTGAGGTCCAACCCCTAATTTTAGAAAAACCCTAGGTCCTACCCAATATACTCAAATATTCCTATTAAAATCTTCGATTTGACGTTAAAATAATGTTAAAAGGTGTTAACGAGTGAAGAAAATGAGTTAGAAATCACGTAGCAATCGTTTTGAATGAAAACAATTGCTTATAAAGTCTCCTATTATGTTTGGGGTTTTTCAAATGTGAGAAATAACTGAAAATCCCATGTATTTATACTTCCTGACGCGCCTAGCGTGGACCGCATAAGGACGACCGAGGCCGCGCAGCTCACACCACAGACCGTGCTAAGGCGGTCGAGGTCGCTCTAGTGGAACTAAAGGTTGCTGGCTCTCTAAAGCTTATAGCGCGGACTGTGCGAGGATGACCAAGGCCGCGTGGTTCACACCATGGATCGTGCTAAGGCGGACGCGGCCGTGCAATGCACACCGTGGACCGCGCTAAGGCGACCGCGGGCGCTGGAGCCTGCAGCTTTTCCCTGATCTGCAATATCTAGTCTTTTTAAGTCTAAGACCTCCCGGAACCTACTGGAAACTCACCCGAGCCCTCGGGGCTCCAAACCAAATATGCACACAACTTGATAACATCCTACGGAATTGTCTATGCGATCAAATCACTAAAATAACATCATATACAATGGATCAAGCCTAAGAACTCATGATTTCTTTAAACTTTTTCATAAGATATAAAAATCCCATTTCAGGTCTGAAAAACGTCAAACAACGTCCGTTCTCAACCAAACATTACAAAAAGTGCTTCAATCATATATAAGACTTGTAGCGGGCACCGGAACCAAAATACAAGCCCGATATCCTAGTCTTCTAATTAAATTTTGTTTCAATTTTCCTTAATTATTTTCGGAAAACACTTTCACATAAATATTATTTTCTCGAACTTGGGACCTCGGAATTCGATTCCAGGCATATGCTCAAGTCCCATATTTTCCTACGGACCATCCGGGACTGTCAAATCACAGGTCCAGGTCCGTTTTCCCAAAACGTTAGTCGAAAGCAAATTTATTCAAATTAATATTAAAACTTAGCATTTTTCTCACAGAATCCATATCTAAGCTTTTTGGATATACGTCCGGACTACTCACGCAAATCAAGGCGACCCCAGATGAGGTTTTCAAGGCCTCAAAAGTACATAATAGGTAAGAAAACAAGTGATGACCCCTTTAGGTCGTCACATTCTCCACCACTAAAACAACCATTCATCCTCAAACGGACAAAAGAAAGAAGTACTTGAGTCCGAAAAGCGATGAGGATAACAGCTCCGCACATCCCGCTCGGTCTCCTAAGTCGCCTCCTCGGCCGCCTGACCACGCCACAGAACCTTTACTAAAGAAATGTCCTTTGACCTTAAATTTCTGACCTGCCTGCCCAATATAGCCACTAGCTCCTCAACATAGGATAGATCGTTGTCCAACTGGACTGCACTGAAATCCAACACGTGTGACGGGTCACCGTGATATCTCCCGAGTATCAAAACATGAAATACCGAATGAACCGGACAAACTAGGAGGTAAGGCAAGTTCATAATCAACCTCCCCAACACGTCTCAAAACCTCAAAAGGGCAAATGCACCTCGGACTCAACTTCCCTTTCTTCCCAAATATCATAACGCCCTTCATATGCGAGACCCGAGCAGAATCCGCTCTCCGACCATATATGATACATCATGAACCTTCCTGTCCGCGTAACTCTTTTGTCTGGGCTGGGTTATACGGAGTCTATCCTAAATCACCTTAGCCTTCTCCAGTGCATCCTGAACCAATTCTGTACCCAATAGTCGGGCCTCACCCGGCTCAAATCAACCCACCGGAGACCTTCACATCATGCCATATAAAGCCTCACACGGTACAATCTGAATGTTGGACTGATAACTGTTGTTGTAGGAAAACTCCGCCAATAGAAAGAAATGATCCCAAGACCCTCCAAACTCAATCACACACGCGGGAAACATATCTTTAAGAATCTGAATAGTGCGCTCGGACTGTCCATCCGTCTAGGGATGAAATGTCATGCTCAGCTCCACCCGAGTACCCAATCCTTGCTGAACAGCTCTCCAGAACCGTGATGTGAACTGAGTGCCTCTGTCCAAAATGATAGATACTGGAATACCATGTAGACGAAAAATCTCCCGGATATAAATCTTCGCCAATCTCTCTGATGAATAAGTAGTACACACAGGGATAAAATGAGTAGACTTGGTCAGCCGATCCATAATCACCCAAATGGCATCGAACTTCTTCGCAGTCTGAGGGAGACAAACTATAAAATCCATGGTGATCCTCTCTCATTTCCACTTCAGAATCTCTATTTGCTGAAGCAACCCACCTGGTCTCTGGTGCCCATACTTCACTTGCTGACAATTAAGGCATCTAGCTACATATCCAACTATATCCTTCTTCATCCGCCTCAACTGATAGTGCTGTTTCAGGTCCTGATATATCTTCGCGGCACCCAGGTGGATAGAATACCGCGAACTATGGGCCTCTGCTAGAATAAACTCCCATAGCCCATCAACATTGGGCACACAAACATGGTCCTGCATCATCAATACCCCGTCATCTCCAATGATCATCTCTCTGGCATCGCCGTGCTGAACCATGTCTCTGAGAACAAGTAAATGAGAGTCATTATACTGTCGCTTCCTGATACGATTGAACAATAAAGATCGGGAAACTACGTAGGTTAGAACCCGACTAGGCTCCGTACAATCTCATAAACTGACTAGCTAAGGCTGGAACATCCATCGCCATAGGTGTATCTAAGGCTGGTAAATAAGCCAAACTCCCGAAACTCTCCGCCCAGCGACTCAAGGCATCCACTACCACATTGGCCTTGCCCGAGTGATACAAAATAGTGATATCATAGTTTTTTAGCAACTCTAACAACCTCATCTGGCGCAAATTTAGATCCTTCTACTTGAAAAAATGCTGCAAACTCCTATGATCAGTATAATTCTCACAAGGCACAACATACAAATAATGACGCCAGATCTTCGTGGCATGAACAATAGTAGTTAACTCAAGGTCGTGGATGGGGTAATTATTCTCATGTACCTTCAGCTGCCTGGATACGTAGGCAATCACCCTACTGTTCTGCATCAACACCGCTCCAAGGCCAACCCGGGAGGCATCACAATAAATTGTATAAGATCCAGAACCAGCAGGCAATATAGGAATAGATACTGTAGTCAAAGATGTCTTGACCTTCTGAAAGCTCACTTCACACTCCTCTGTCCACTGAAATGGAGCACCTTTCTGGGTCAACCTAGTCATAGGGGCTGCAATTGACGAAAATCCCTCCACAAAATGACGGTAATAACCTACCAATCCAAGGAAACTGTGAATCTCTGTGGCTGAGGACGGCTTGGGCCAACTCTGCATGGCCCTTACCTTCCACAAGTCTACCCGAATGCCCTCTCTCAAAACCACATTGCCCAAGAGTGCCACTGAATCAAACCAAAACTTACATTTTGAGAACTTCGCATATAACTTCTCTCCTTCAGGGTCTGAAGCACGGTCCTCAAGTGCTGCTCATGATCTTCCCGACTCCGGGAATACACCAGAATATCATCAATAAAAAAATTAACGAATGAGTCGAGATATGGCTTGAACACACTATGCATCAAATGCATAAAAGCTGTTGAGGCATTGGTTAGACCAAAGGACATAACAAGGAGCTCGTAATGACCATACTGAGTTCTGAAGGCGTTCTTCAGGATGTCTGACTCCCTAATCTTCAACTGATGGTAACCTGAGCGCAAGTCAATCTTAGAGAACACCTGTGCGCCTGAAGCTGGTCAAGAAGATCATCATTACGAGGCAAAGGATAGCGGTTCTTCAATGCAACCTTGTTCAACTGGCAATAATCAATACACGTACGCATTGAACCATCCTTCTTCTTCACAAACAAGACATGAGCAGCCACGGTGAAACACTAAGTCGAATAAAACCCTTATCAAGTAATTCGTGTAACTGGTCCTTCAGCTTCTTCAACTCAGGAGAAGCCATACGATACGGGGGAATGGAAATGGGCTGAGTGCTTGGCAGCAAATCAATGCAAAAATCAATTTCCCTATTAGGCGTCATGCCCGGAAAAATAGATGGAAACACATCGGGAAATCCCATACCACTGGAACAGAATCGACAGAAGGGGTATCCACACAGATATCTCTCACATAGGCTAAATTGCACACCCTTCCTCAACCATACTCTGAGCTTTCAGGAAAGAGATAACTCTAGTAGGAGTGTGATCTAAAGTGCCACTCCACTCAATACGCGAGATACCTGGCATAGCCAACGTCACAGTCTTGGCGTGACAATCAAGAATAGCACAATGGAGTGACAATCAGTCCATGCGTAAGATAATATCAAAGTCAACCATGTTGAGTAATAATAAATCCGCCCTGGTCTCAAAACTATAAATAGTAGCTAAACATGATCTATAACAAGGGAATCCCCTACATGAGTAGAAATATAAACGGGGGCACTCAAAGAATCCTGAGGCACACCCAAATATTGAGCAAAGTAAAAAGACACATAAGAATAAGTAGATCCCGGATCGAGTAGAACCGATGCCTCTCTATGACAAGCCAATATAATACCTGTGATAACAGAATCGGAGGCAATAGCCTAGGCGCAAGCAGGAATGGCATAATATTTGGCCTGGCCTCCCTCTCGAGGGCAACCTCTACCTCCTCAGCCTCCACCCCTAGCTGGTGGAGCGGGTGAGACGGCAACTGGGGCTGTAACCATAGCTTGAGAGCTCTGCGGGGCATACTGTGGTTGTGCAGTATGTAAAGATGCACCCCTATTCAGTTTGGGGTAGTCCCTAGCCAAATGGCGTGTATCACCACACTCGAAACAAGCTCTGAGAGGGCGTCGTGTCTATGACTGGCTAGGGCCAGGTCTGCTGGACTGACCTCTAGAAGTACCCTGCGCAAGAGGCGTGCTAGAAACTGGAGGTGCATAGTAAGGCTCCTGAGGTGTAGGTAGAGCTAGAGCACTGCTGGTTGTTGGAAGAGTTGAATGAACGGATGACCCACAAAACCCCTACCATGTAAACCTGCAGCTGGGGTATGGACACCAGAATAGTGGCCCGACTCTCGAGTTCTCTTGGCCTCTCTCACTCCTTTATCCCCCTAGCGTGCATACTATAGATCCTCCTAGCAATGCTCACTAGCTGCTGATAAGGAATGTCCATCACCTACTATCTAGCCTTACTAGATCTGATAGGCGGGATAAGACCGTCAATGAACCTGCGAACTCTCTCGCAGACTGTTGCAACCAAAGACAGAGCATTCCTAGCCAATCTGGTATAACAGATAGCATACTCCGAAACGGTCAAAACACCCAGGTGCAAATGCTCAAACTCTACGTGCCATGCGTCCCTGAGACTCTAGGGGACAAATCGGAGGATCCTAATTCTTGAACCTCTCAAACCTCCGCTGCTCGTCCTCAGAAGCAGCTTCCCTATCCACGCGCTAAGCTAGCACTAAAAGAGAAACAGGAATTACCTCTGGGACCTACTCAACCTGGACTCGCTGCTCAAGAGTGTCGACAGAGAGAGTCTCTGCTCCTCCCGGCCTGGGATGTGGCTGCAACGAGGGGAAGCAACCCTGCTTAAGCCAAAGTGGTGTACATAGACATGAACTGAGCCAGCCTCTCCTGAAGGACTGGAGTAGTAGTGGTAGTAGTAGGCATGCCAGGTGCCTAGGCTACGGCTGGATCTGCTGGTGGTGCCTCGGTGGCAGCTCACACAGGTGCACTGGTCGCACCACGTGGGCATCCTCGACCTCTGCCCCGGCCTCTTACGGCTACAGTAGGGGGCGCGGGTGCCTGATCATACTGAGTAGTGCGTGTCCTCACCATCTGTGAGAGAATAGAAGACAAAAGTTTAGATCCGATGTCAAAATATCGCACGACAAGGAAATCAATGAAGTGAATATTTTTCCTAAACAGTTACATAGCCCCTCGTAGATTAGTACAGACATCTCCGTACCGATCAGCAAGACTTTAATAAATAGGCCTATGTTTTGTGAATCCTTTGAACCTAGAGCTTTGATACCAACTTGTCACGACCCCTGTTCACCCTCCACGAACATGTCGTGGTGGCACCTAGTTCCTACAACTAGGTATGCCTAACAATGCAGAATTTTATGTACCTTGCTAAAACAATTCAACTAAATTAAACAAAACTAGAAGAAAATGGTATATGAGTGCCACTTGGCATATACATCTCAAAAATGTGAAAGTCTAAAATAAAACCCCAAAACCCGAAAACTCACGATAATCACAGGCTAATAGAAATGTAACATACTACTCTAACTCCAGAATGTCTAAACAACTGAAATAAATGGGTGGAATAACTACTAATGCTGTAACAGAATAGAAACGTCTGGTCTGCGAACGCGACAGATATACCTCGAAGTCCTTGCTAGATCTCTTCGCCTTGAGGGTTGTTTGCCTGAGTGGAGGTACTTGGATCTGCACATGAGAAAAATCTGCAGAAGGGTCATGAGTACACCACAGCAGTACTCAGTAAGTGCTAATCCTAACCTCGATCGGGTAGTGACGAGGAGGGTTAGGGCCCTACTGAGATTGAACAATTATAATAAGAATGCTGACAACAGTATATTGTAAGCAGAAATAATGGAATACAACTATGAAGTAAATCAGGTTATACAAACAACAATCAACACACCGAGGATAAGATAACACAGAGTAAATCGGTTCAATATCGGTACCAATTGCGAGGATCTCCCATGATACCGTCCTGTAGTCCATTTCCATGTCAATACCAACAACGAGAATCTCCCAGGATACCCTCCTGTAGTCCATTTCCATTTTGATACCAATAACGAGAATCACCCAAGATATCGTCCAGTAGTCCATTTCCATATCCATACCAATAATGAGGATCTCCCAGGATATCGCCTTGTAGTCTATTTTCATATCATTACCAATAACGAGGATCTCCCAAGATACCATCCAGTAGTCCATTTCCATATCCATACCAATGACGATGATCTTCCAGGATGCCGTCCTGTAGTCCATTTCCATATCAATACTAATAACGAGGATCTCCTAGGATACCTTCCTGTAGTCCATAATACAAATGTGTAGGGGGATCTCCCGGGAAACTAACCCGTAGTCCCAAAGTATATATGTATGGGGTTCTCCCGGGAATCTAACTCTTAGTCCCAAAGTAACTATTCATGCGGATCTCTCGGGAATCTAACACGTAGTCCCAAAGTAAATATGAAGGGGGATCTCTCGGGAATCTAACCCATAGTGCCAAGTAAATATGCTGGGGGATCTCCCGGGAATCTAACATGCAGTCCCAAATATAAATGCGCAACCACAATCAGAGAATATTAATAAATGAAGTACAACAATACAAGCAACAGATAGTTCTAGCCTAACATGTCTTACGTAGTGCAGTTAAAGAAATTTAAGCAAGTAGGCAAGCTAAATCAACTAAACATGTCTTTCTAATCAAACACAGGTTATAATTGCAAGTAAGATAAGTAAGTATGAAAGAAACTCAGTCTTAATATCTTAAGTAAAAACTGAATTTTCAAGGATTAGCTCAAGTACGCGGTCGTCGCCTCACGTACAAGGCACTCAATTACCAAATAACTTATCCTAGGGGGAAGGTAGCCCACACAAGGTTAGACAAGCCACTTACCTCAATCGGCTCCAAAATCAACTTGAAATCACTTTTTTGCCACGAGTATCCGACTCCAAATGGCCCAAATCTATTCATTTCAATTACATCTTGTAAATAAAATCTCAAGCAACTAATTCTACTATTTAATGTTAATGTAAGACACAAATTTAGGTAAAATAATCAAAATGCCCCTCGGGCCAACGTCGTCAAAACCCGAGGTTCGAAATAAAATTCGGTTACCCATTCCCCCAGGAATCCAATTATGTGGTTAGTTTTGAAGTCGGACTGTGAATCGAGGTCCAACCCCCAATTTTAGCAAAACCCCTGGTCCTACCCAATATACCAAAATTTTCCCATTAAAACCTTGATTTGGCGTTGAAATAATGCTAAAAGATGTTAAGGAGTGATGAAAATGAGTTAGAAATCACTTATCAATCGTATTAAAGGACAAGAATTGCTTAGAAAATCGGCTCATAAGTTTTGGGTTTTTGAAAAGTGAGAAATAACTGAAAATGCTGTGTATTTATACTTCCTGACGCGCCCAGCACGGACCGTGCAAGGACGACCGCGGCCGTGCGACTCACACCACAGACTGCGTTAAGGCGGACACGGCCGATTTAGTGGAACTGAAGGCTGCTAGCTCTCTGAAGCTTGCAGCGTGGATCGCACGAGGACGATCGCGGCCGCGCGACTCACATCATGGACCGCGATAAGGCGGACTCGGCCGCTCAGCACTAGAGCCTGTAGCTTTTCCCTGACCTATAATATCTGGTCTTTTTGCGTCTAAGACCTCCCGGAACCTACTTGAAACTCATCCGAGCCCTCGGGCTTCCAAACCAAATATGCACACAACCTCAAAACCTCATACAGGCTTTTCCGTGCGATCAAATCGCCAAAATAACATCATATACGTTGGATCGAGCCTCAAAAACTCATGATTTCTTCCAATTTTTTCATAAGACATAAAATTCCCATTTTATGTCTGAAACACGTCAAACGATATCCGTTCTCAACAAAACTTTATAGAAAGTGCTTCAATCATATCTAAGACTTGTACCAAAAATCGGAACATAAATACGGGCCCAATACCCTAGTCTTCTAATCAAGTTTCGTTTCTATTTTCCTTAATTATTTCCAGAAAATAATTTCAGATAAAAATTCATTTCTCGAACTTGGGACCTCGGAATTCGATTCCAGGCATACGCTCAAGTCTCATATTTTCCTATGGACCATCCAGGACCATCAAATCACGGGTCCGGGTCCGTTTACTCAAAACGTTGACCGAAGTCAAATTTATTCAATTTAATATCAAAATTTAGCCTTTTTCTCACAGAATCCATATCTAATCTTTCTAGCGCGCTGACTGCACACGCAAATTGAGGAGACCCCATATGAGGTTTTCAAGGCCTCTAAAGTACAAAATAGGTGAGAAAACAAGTGATGACCCCTTTGGTTCATCACGTACAAATAACATAGCAGACTCACATTCTAAAGAGAAGTCTCTTACACAATGTTGGGTAAGATACTCACCTCAAAGACGATAAACCGATATGATATAATGCACTTCCCTGATGAAAAGACCTCCAGATGGTTCAAATCTAACCAAATTAACTTCAAAGAACAAATAAAATACATAATAAATTATTCTGGATCATAAAGTCTCAATCTTTTACCAAATCAAAAAATCGGTCCAAAAGTCGGTGCATGTCTGGCCAAATCACTAAATCTGACGACGTACTCATATATTGACATAGTTCCCTGGCACAGCTGCTCAAACTATGCATGCCATGTATCCCGAAAGGACTAAGGTACGAACTCTCTCAAGAAAATCTCTGAAAATTGAACCCATGTCAGTGAAACTGACATAACCGGGCTACCCAACTCATATGCCCGACACCAATGATAAGTCGTTCCCCTAAGTCGGAACGTAGTAATAGTAGCCCCACTCATGTACAAAATACCCATAGTATAGAGAAATCA
Organism: Nicotiana benthamiana; assembly: GCA_034376525.1. Lineage (NCBI taxonomy): Eukaryota > Viridiplantae > Streptophyta > Magnoliopsida > Solanales > Solanaceae > Nicotiana > Nicotiana benthamiana. The sequence continues at coordinate 8,117,162 of CM067327.1, read as the reverse complement.
ATGAAGCTAATCTAGTAAACCTTGTGCACTCTTTAAAGCCAAACCAGTGAAGGTAGGAGGGTCGTACTTCTTGTACCACTCAAGCCTAAGCTGCACTTTTTCAAATGCCGCCGCCTTGACTACATGCTAAACTAAAACCATAGGCTGTAATTCCATGACTCCTAGAACCTTACCAACATGAACTTGTTGCTCTTGAGTGTGGGGGCGGGAGCTTGAGTCCCACCCTCAGTCTGTGAAGTAGCTAGCGCAGCCGAAATCGACCCTGCCTGAGCCAATGTACCAAACATGCTCAGGAACTGTGCTAAGGTCTCTTGAAGTACGAGGGTAATAGCAGGCACATCTGGTACCTACCCCCATTTGGAGCTATGAGAGCTCCTCAACAACTGCTCTAGTAAGTTCTCTAGCTGTGGCACGTAGTCCTCGTCGGCCATTGTCTTTTTCTCCAGCAAAACCTGCTCCGGGAGCAGTCATTGGTAACTGCAGCACGTGTCCTCACCATCTGTGAGAGAATGGAATGATAATAGTTCAGATGCCGAGATCAATAAGCTCGCACGATAGGAATGAAAAAAGGGAGATTGTCCTAATAGTTCCATAGCCTCTCAAAGATAAGTACAGACATCTCTGTACCGATCCGCAAGACTCTGCTAAACTTTTTTATGACACGTAGAACCTATGAATCTAGGGCTCTAATACCAACTTTTCACGACCCAACTTTCCCTCCATTTGGGTATCGTGATGACACCTAGACTTAGGGACCAGGTAAGGTAACTTATACTGAAATACCATAATAATAAATATATTTAATAGTGTTGAAGTAGAAATCTCTACGAAATTAATTATTCCCAAAATCCGGTAGTACAAGTCATAAGCTCAATAGAGTTAGCTACCAGTTCTAAATATAACTATGGGGAAAAGAGTAAAAACAATTGAATACAAGTAAGAAGGTGACTCCAAAGCCTGCGAATGCAAAAACATGTTTACCTAGAGTCTCCTTAGCAATGATCTGCACAACTACTAATGATCGATACCTGAACAACAAAATTGTGCAAAAGAGTAGCATGAGCCACCACATTGGAGCCTAGTATGTATCAAGACTAGCCTCGGGGGAGTAGTGACGAGGAACAGTCAAGGCACTAACCAGTCCAATGAACTTTACAAATATAGGAACAATGGAACTCGATGTAAATATAAAGGCTACACGAAATGGCTAAAAAATAATACAATCATTATAAGGGAAGAAAACAACAAGTAACAATAGAAATACAAAAATAATGACATGGAAGAGCGAGTGAAAACACGAACCGATTCTAAATTCACAATACTGTAAAGGTAAGCGATAACTCAGATTGTACGGTAGGTTTCACATTAGGTCTTATCCAAAAATTTCTACGAAGTACAAAATATACAACAAATTACAACTCACGAGTCCCAGTACCTTAAATCTAAACTTGGCATCTTGTGCCCCTATCACATCTTATGGTCATGCTGACAACTCACTTACTAACTAGAGCCACTGTCACATATATAACAAGTAAACCATGGCGTGCATCTATACTCAACTAAATCAGGAGGACTTCACATCTAATAGTAGTGTTCAACTATGTATATGCTTGTATAAGTGCTTTAACATAGTTCCTACCATCTAATAAGATTAAGGAAAAGAACGGACAATACATAAGATGTTTCCTCAAACCTTCCAAGAGATAAAGCTCGTTCAAGTAAGCGTACCACAACAAAATATCAAACAACAAGAATGTCTAGGCCATCACAAACCATCACAATCAATCCCTAACATAGCCCACCTTATCTCGCCACGCATGGAAATAATAATAATAAGTTCCCGCCTAGTTTCACCATATATTCATTATAATATTCCCACCTTGTGTCACATGCGCAAACCACATATAAGCATATATACATACCCTAACTTGTCACGCCGTATGTGCAATATAGCAATAGTAGAAATAGCACGGCGAAGACCTCGTGCAACCCCATAATAATAACTGCACGGCAGAAATCTCATGCATCACAATATCAACAATCGCTTGATATAAATCTTGTGTATCACCAAAACTAGTATAGCAAAAACAATGACAATATATATAAGAACATGACAAGTAAATCAACTCAAGAACTTTTGATCACAAGGAGACAGGAAATTTAGCTCACAAGGAATCACCACAATAGGGAATACTAAATGTAATAAGGATAGCTCAATAAGGGAGAAAATAATATGAAGCAACGATCCCACAATATGTAAATCAACAACAAGGAAGCTATCATGAATCAAATAATTCCAAATAGGAAAATGTCAACTAAATATAGCATATCTAAACTTCTTTTAAGGTTGGGCAATTTACGAAGAATATACAGAAATTTCAATTAAGGAAGAGCAGCAGGAGGATAATAATAACCTCAATTAAGACTAAATAATTGCTAGGAGATAATAATGATTTCCAATAAAGACGAGCAATTATGAAAGATAGCATGACAATAAAAGAGGTAACAATCATCAGTTAAGGCAAATAATAGTCAAATAGGCAATAAGATTTAATTATTATGCAATTAAATCCAATTAGAGCATGTAGAGGTGAAACTAGTAAGTGAAAAACTCAAGCATATCAAGTACACATTCATACACAGTGAATATAAGGACCTAAAACTCCTAAAAGACCAATTTTTCCACAAATAAGTCTGAGCACGCACTCGTCACCTCATGTGCACGAACAACAATCAATGTAGCAGACTCAAATCCTAAGAGGTAAGTCCCCTACATATGGTTAGGCAAGATACATACCTCAAAGACAGCAAATCGATACTCTAAAATGCGCTTCTCAGGTGAAATGACCTCCGAACGGCTCAAATCTAACCAAATTAACTTCAAGGCTCAAATAAAACACATAAGAAACTATTCCGGATCAAAGTCTCATTATTTAACAAAATCCAAAAACCGGTCCAAAAGTCGACCCCCCGTGCCCACACCTCGGAACCCGAAGAATTTTACGAAAATCGAATACCCATTCCGATATGAGTTCAACCGTACAAAATTTATCAAATTCTGATACCATTTGGTCCCTCAAATTATGATTTTTAATTTTAGGAATTTCCTTCAAAAATAAACCTTTTTTTCAACCCAACGGACAAATAAAATGCTGAAAATGAAGAAAGATCATGGCATAATTTAGATTCTAGGTGAAGAATACTTACCCAATCGATTTGTGTAAAAAACCCTCAAAGGATTGCTCAAAACCGAGTTCCAAAAGTCTAAGATATGAATAAAATGGTCTAACCCTCGATTTGGGAATATATTTTGCCTTCCCAGGGGTTTGTTCTTCGTATTCACGACCCATTTATCGCGTTCGCAATGACTAAATTCCTCGTCAGCGATTTCCAAACTCATTCTGAACAATCTTTAGTATAATGACCATAACGTTTTGCACACAACTCCAAATGGAAAATGTTTTGATGTTCTGAAAACAATACACCAAGGGCTATAGTTTAATAAGTTTCTAATTTCTTGAGTCGTAATATATTCCGAGATATTTGTTTCAAAAGTCAACCCTACGCAGTAGAGATTTTCAAACTCTCCCCGTATAGCATGTATTATAACTACCAAAACTTTTTTCATACAAATTTAAATGCCAATTATTTTACATTTCTGAAAACTAGACACAAAGGGCTACAAATTCAATTTTTTGGATCATCTCCAAATTCTTTATAGATTGTGAGTTATGAGCCTTTGAAGTCGAACCAGTTCAACCGAGATTTCCTTCTTCGTGAACGCGAGAATCTCTTCGTGAACGCGAAGAACACACTTCCAAAAGCCAAATTCTTCTTCGCGAACACGAGAGGCTCCTCGCGAATGCGTAGAACAACAGTAGATGTTTGATAATCATCATCCAAAGTAGCCCAAAATCATCCGAAACACGCTACACACCTGAATCCCTCAGGACCCCGTGTAAACACACAAACAATTCGTATGACATAGCACAGACTCGCTCGATGTCTCAAATCATATCAAACAATGTTGAAACAACGAATCACACCATGAATCGAACTATGAACTTCCAAATCTTCAAAATTCAAAGACTTGTGCTGGAACCTATCAAATCAACCCGGAATGCTGCCAAATTTTGCAGACAAGTCCGAAATGACATAACAGAGCTGCTCCAACTCTCAGAATTGCATTATGACCCAGATATCACAAAAGTCAACTATGGGTCAAACTTCTCCACTTTCAAACTTGAACTTTTCCAACTTTCACCAAAACATCTCTAATTAACCTACGGACCTCCAAATTTGAGTCTGGACGCACGCCTAAGTCCAAAATCACCATAAGAAGATGGTGAGTTCACTCATAATCCATTATGGGGCCGTTTACTCAAAACAATTCCGGTCAAATTCTAACAGTTTAAACTTCCAAAACTAGATTCTTCCAATTTGACTTTGAATCATCCGTCAACTGAATTCATCTATACATGCAAGTCGATACTCAAAATATGAAGTTGTTCAAGACCTTACACTACCAAACAGACCTCAATTTCTCTAAATGACTGGTCGGGTCATTAAATCCTCCATTTCTTAAAACCAACGTTCTTCCTCGAACATGCCAAGATTCTCCCCAAAGTCCTCAAGTCACTAAGTGCACAATTCTAGCATACACCCGCAGGTGATCCCACGTAACCCCAATCCACATAAATTTGACGCATCATCTCAACTGAAATTTAGCCTATCTATCATTACCAATAAGCCTTAGAACCAGAATTCTCACTTTTCATCCATTTTCAAAAGACCTAATTCTAAATAAATATCTGGTATCAGTCTCAACTGGCTGCATCAATTCATGCTAACACCCATACAGTACAACCGTATAACATGACACATCACAAATAGGCCCATAGTAACATTTCTAATCACAATATTCGCCCGAAATCAAATTCAGTATCGACCATAAGCCTCATATTCAATAGGAACCCATTTCAAACCTCCACAACACTGGCAATGATATAATAACCATGAAAGCCACAAAACTAAAAATGAATCACCAAATCTCCACTAATACCAATGGAAACATACCCCACAAGCTAAAACTCAAGAATCATATAACAAAAATGACTGAATATATAAATTGAAACACATGGAGGAACTAACAAACAAGCCCGACGAGCATAATTTTTTCTAGCAATACTAATCTACAAAATAATCTAAAAATAAAGAATTAAAGCATATAAAAGAATCACAAGGATGTCATACTGTTATAACTCCCGCCATGGTACACAGCCTAGTCTCAACACATCAAATCATATGAAATCACGAGGGCCCCGCCCTCCATTCTGAATCACAGGTAGGGTGTACATCAAACCAGCTGAAACCCTTAATTAGTTCAATTCCGTCAACAAAATTACAACACGTACTGTCTCCTAACTGGTATAGAATAAAAATCACAGCACGTAGCAAAAAATACTTAGAAACCACATCAAACCTACCGAAATAGACAACATAAATTTACTACTAGTCTCATAACTCTTCACAATGACTAGAAACATATGATAGACACCACTGTCACTCATAGATCCTCCCAACAGGGTAATCATATAAATAGAGTGCTAATCATGAAACACACCCATAAGTGAAGCAAAACATAAGGGAACTCACCCCGATAAGCAGAACTGTAATGAACTACAGATGGTGCTCATCTATAACAAATCGAAATCATGCCTGAATGACATTCAGGTGGCGTAGTGGCCATAAGCCTACTATATGAAATACGTCAATGATATGGGCCTCCCACTCTTAGGAGCCCTTTACTCGTATGAATACCTCGTTGTGACACATCAACCTGAAGTCTTGGACAATCTCTCACTATATGGCTAGTATCTCCACACTCGAAGCAACCTCTCTGCTGACGAGGTTGTGGGAAATGTGCAGTATGAGGACTCCAAGACCCATGAGCACCTATGTTACTATGCAAAGCCTGAAGCATGAACTGAACTGGCTGACCCACAAAACCTCTACCATGTCGCACCCTGCCTCGAAAATAAGGACCAATAGATCTCCCTGGACTACAAGGCCTCCTCGCCTCCTCAAACTCTCTCTCCTGATCACATTTTCCCTCTCTATCATGGACTCACATGTCCTCTGTCTCCTAGACTCGCTTGACCTCTCTTTCGAGCCAGCATGCCCTCCACCCTTCTAGCAATACTTACGGTCTGCTGATACAAAATATCTATCTATCACTCCCAGGCCATGCTAGTCTTGATACTGGGATGGAGTCCCTCAATGAACCGGCAGACCCACTCTCGAATAGTTGAAACCAAAATTGGTGCATGTCTTGCCAAATCGCTAAATCTGATGGCGTGCTCTGATACTGGCATAGTGCCCTGGCACAGGTGCTGAAACTCTGCATGCCATGTATCCCAAAGGGACTAAGGTACGAACTCTCTCATGAACATCTCTTAAAACTGAACCCATGTAAGTGAAACTAACTCAACTAGGCTACCCAACTCATATTCCCGACACCACTGATAATCCGCTCCCCTAAGTTGGAATGTAGTAATAGTAGCCCTACTCGTCTCAACAACACCTATATTGTAGAGAATGTGATGACGCTCTTCAGAAAAAACTTGTGTACTCTCTAATGCCAAACCCCTAAAGGTAGGAAGGTCATACTTCTTGTACCTCTCAAGCCTAAGATGCTCTTCTTCAGATGCTGCTGCCCTGACTACGGGCTGAACTTGAACCACAGGTTATGTCGCCATGACTCCTGGAACCTGACCAACATGTACTTGCTGCTCTAGAGTGTGGGTGGCGGGAGCCTGAGTCCCACCCTCAGTCCGTGAAGTAGCTAGTGCAGTTGAAATCAACTCCGCTTGAGCCAATGTACAAAACATGCTCAGGAACTATGCTAAAGTCTCCTAAAGTCCGGGGGCAAGAGCAGGCACGTCCAATACCTGCCCCCCAACTAGAGCTACCGGGTGATCCTCAACCGCTGATGTGCTGAGTGCTCTAGCTATAGCACGTACTCCTTATCGGCCTTTATCTCTGCCTCTAGAAAAACCTACTCTGAGAGCATCATCATTGGTAACTGCAGCGTGTGTCTTCATCTGTGAGAGAAAGGAATGATATAAGTTCAGACACCAATATTAATAAGCTCGCATGATAGGAATGAAAGAAGTGAGATTGTCCTAATAGTTCTGTAGCCTCCTTGAAGATAAGTACTGATGTCTCTATGCCAATCCATAAGACTCTAGTGAACTCGCTTATGACTCGTAGAACCTATTAACCTAGGACTGTGATACCAACTTGTCACGATCCAACTTTTCCTCCATTTGGGTATCGTGATGGAACCTAGTCTTACTAGGGTAACCTAGCTCATACTGAAATAACATAATAATAAATAAGATTTAATAGTCTTGAAGCAGAAATCTCTACAAAACATATAATTCCCAAAACCCGGTAGTACAGGTTCTAAGGTCAACAAAGTTAGCAACCACTTCTAAATATAACTATTCGGAAAAGAGTGAAAACAGTTGAATACAAGTAAGAAAGTGACTCTGAAGCCTGCGAACGCAGCAACAGTTTTACCTTGAGTCTCCTTAGCAATGATATGCACATCTAATAATGATCGATACCTGGATCTATACAACAAACATGTGAAAAATAGTAGCATGAGTACACCACATCGGTGCTTAGTAAGTATCAAGACTAGCCTCGGTGGACTAATCACGAGGAATAATCAAGACACCTACCTGTCTAATAAACTATACAAAGATAAGAACAATAGAACATGATATATATATATATATATATATATATATATATATATATATATATATATGCTTCACGAAATGGCTAACAATACTACAATCACAATAAGGGAAGAAAACAATAAGTAACAGTGGAAATACAAAAGTAATGACATAGAAGAGCGTGTGGAAACATGAATGCAAATCCTAAATTCACTATACAGTAAAGGTACGCAATAACTCAAATCCTCCGGCAGGGTTCACATCAGGTCTTATCCAACAATTTCCACGAAGTATCGAATCTCAAACAAATTGCAACTCACAAGTCCCAGTATCTAAAATCTAACACTTGGCATCTTGTGCCCCTATCACATCTTATGGTAATGGTGACAACTCACTTGCTAATTAGAGCCAATCTCACATATATACCAAGTAAACCATGTCGTGCATCTATGCTCAACAAAATCATGAGGACTTCACATCCAATAGGAGTGTTCAAATATGTGTATGCTTATACAAGTGCTTTAACATAGTTCCTACCAGCTAATAAGCATAAGGAAAAGAACGGACAACACATAAGATGTTTCCTCACAACTTCCAAGAGATAAAACTTGTACAGGTAAGCGTACCACAACATAATATCAAACAATGTACATTCAGCACCTCAGCCGAATGCACCGGGTCAGGAGATGAGAGATGTTATTCAGTTATTAATTTGATTAGTAGTTGTGCAGGTTCAACATCAAGAAGTAGGTATTGGTCATGTATATAGGTTCCTTAGTGCTAGGGATTGTGACTTCATTAATTTAGACCTTTCACTATTCACTGGGGCAGACCCGAATGAGGATCCTCATGTATTTATTGATAAAATGACGAGGACGTTAAGGGTAATGAAGTCCACTCTAACTGAGTCAGTTGAGGTAGCTTCCTATAGATTCTAAAATGTTGCAGTTAATAGGTACGAGTGTTGGGAATTGTCCAGAGGTGAGGAAGTCCCTCCAACCATATGGTAGGAGTTTACAGAAGTTTTTCTTCGTCATTATCTACCAACAGAGCTTAGACGAGCTAGAGTTGATAGGTTCTTGACCCTTCGGCAAGGTAACATGAGTTTTTGGGAGTACAATCTTCAATTTGATTCATTGGCTAGGTATGCACCCACTATTATATCAAAGAAGGAAGATTGGGTTCATTAGTTCATGATGGGATTAGAGCCTCACTTGCTTAACGAGTGTATGTCAGTCTCACTTCATCCAAACATGGATATTTCTCGTATTTAGGCATACGCTCTAGGTGTAGAGGAGCGGAAACATAAATAGAGGACCGATCGTGAGCATGATATGGCCTAAAATAAGAGAGCGAGGTCTTTGGGTCCTTCCGGTGAGTTTCGAGGTAGCCAGAGACAACATTACTTGAGGTATCCAGCCTAGCCATTCGCTAGCGCACCTCCTCAGTTGGGCGGTAAGAAATTTGAATGTGCCTCATATTTAGGGTCTCATTAAATTCTAGGGCCTCAAGTTTTCAACATAGGGGTGTGTCAAATAAGATAAGGCCGCACTTGCCATGATGTGATCAATGGGGTAAGAAGCATACCTGGAAGTGCTGTATGGGATTAGGTATTTATTATGCTTGTGGTTATTCAGGCCACATTATGAGGGATTGTTCAATGAGAGGTAATGCAAGCATAGCTCGGCCAGCGAGATCTACAGCTATTTCGTCATCATCAGTACGCCCATGGGCAAATTCCACAAGCACCAATGAGTTACAGTAGAGGTAGAGGCAGAGCATCTAGCTCGAGCATTCCTCACAACTGCATTTATGTGTTGGCAGGAGATAGGACTAGGATTCATCCCTTGATGTTGTTATAGGATATTGTCAGTCTCCTCATACGATTTATATGCATTTAGTGACCCAGGTTCCACCTTATCATATGTTACCCCGTTGGTTGCTAGTAAGTTTGAAATAAAACTTGAATTGGTTAAACCTTTTGAGGTGTCCACACCTGTTAGGAATTTTGTGATAGTTAAGAAAGTATATAGGGGTTGTATAATAGTAGTTCATAGTCTATCTACCGTAGTAGACCTAATTGAGTTAGATATGGTAGAATTTGATGTTATAATGGTCATAGATTGATTGGTTTCTTGTCATGCCAACGTTCATTGTAGATCAAAGCACTCCAATTTAAATTTCTAGGGGAGCCTATTTTGGAGTGGGACGGTTATACGGCATCGCCGAGAAGAATATTCATTTCCTATGTCAATGCAAGGAAGATGATCAGAAAGGGTTGTATCTATCACTTAGTTCGGGTTCAGGATGTGGAAGTGGAGTCACCAACCATTTAGTCATCGCAGTGGTGAATTTGTTTCCCGCTGAGCTTCCAGGTCTTCCGCCAGAGCAATAAGTTGAGTTTGCCATTGACCTACTACCAAATACTCATCTAATATCTGTTCCTCCTTGTAGAATGGCCCCCATGGATCTGAAAGAGTTAAGGGAACATCTAAGGGACTGCTTGAGAAAGGCTTTATCAGACCTAGCACATCACTATGGGTAGAAACTGTGTTATTTCTGAGTAAGAAAGATGGTTCCTTACAGATGTTTAGTGATTATAGACAATTGAATAAGGTTACGATCAAGAATAAGTACCCGCTCTCGAGGATTGACGATTTATTTGAGTAGTTGCAAGGTGTCAAGAATTTTTCAAAGATAGACATGAGGTCTGGTACTATCAAGTATGGGTTAAGTATGAAGATATTCCGAAGATAACATTCCGGATTAGATATGGCCACTTTGAGTTTTGGGTTAAGTCGTTCAGTTTGACCAATGCGCAGCAGTATTCATGCATTTGATAAACCGTGTCTTCAGGACCTTTTTCGATCTTATCGTAATTTTTTTGTTGACAATATATTGGTGTATTCTCATTTAGAGGCTGAGTATGCAGATCATCTACGTACTATGCCTTGAGTTTTACAAAAAGGGAAGTTGTATGCAAAATTCTCTAAGTGTGAATTCTGGTTAAACTCTGTTGCTTTCCTTGGGCATATTATTTCTGGTGAAGGCATCCAGGTGGATACATAAAAGATTTAGGCAGTAAAGACTTAGCCTAGGCCCACAACACCGATGGAGGTTCATAGTTTCCTTGGTTTGGTAGGTTATTATAGGAGATTTGTAGAAATATTTTCTTCTCTTTCAGCACCTTTGACAAATTTGAATGAGAAGGGAGCAATATTACCCTCTCTGCCCTTTCGGGTAGCGAAGGTCGATTTGAAACAACCTCTCTGCCCTTTCGGATAGGGGTAAGTCTCGTCTACATATTACCCTCCCCAGACCCCACTGTGAGGGACTATACTGGGTAATTGTTGTTGTTGTTGTAAGGGAGCAAAGTTTCAATGGACTAATGCTTGTGAATGGAGTTTCCATGAATTAAAGGATAAATTAACGTTAGCACTGATTCTAATACTTCTAGAAAGGGCTGATGGTCATGTTTCTAGGTGTTGGATTTGGTTGTGTGCTAATGTAGCATGGTAAGGTTGTGGCTTATGCTTCTAGACAACTAAGAAACCACGAGAAGAACTACCCGACCCAAGATTTAAAGTTAGCCGCGGTGATTTATGCACTAAATATGCGGAGGCACTACTTGTATGGCTTTCATGTTGATATCTATACGGATCATAAGAACATCCAGTACATTTTCAAGCAAAGGAATTGAATCTACGTCAAAGGAGATGGTTGGAGCTACATAAAGACTATGATGTTGATATTTTATACCACCCAGGGAAGCGAGCATAGTAGCCAACGCCCTCAGCCCTAGATCTATAGGTAGCATGTCATATTTACAGCCAAAAAGAGGGGAATAACCCATGAGGTTCATCGGCTAGCGAGTCTTGGAGTCAGTTATTGGATTAAGTTGATATTGGAATTACTATCAAGATACGACAACATTCTCTTTAGTATCTGAATTAAGAAAATGCAAGTACGATGATCCTGTGTTAATTCATTATAGGGATACCACTCCTCATATGGAGAAGACACCGTATGAAATTACAGAAGATGGAGTCCTCAGATATAAAGGGTGATTATGTGTGCCTAATATTGCAAGGCTGCGTCGGTGGGCTATGGGTGAAACTCACTATTCTCATTATTCTATCCATCCAAGAGCCACAAAGATGTATCATGATATCATGGAAGTATATTGGTGGATAAAATGAAAAAAGATATAGCAGAATTTGTTGCTCAGTTTCTAACTGTCAGCAGGTTAAGATTGAGCTATCAAAAACCCAGTAGGTTATTGCAAGCTATGGATATTCTAACTTGAAAATGGTAAGTAATCAATATGGACTTCATCATAGGTTTACCTCGCACCCAGCGTAAGTTTGATTTGATATGGGTGGTTGTTGATAGGCTTATGAAGTAAACCCATTTCCTACACCTTAGAACTACATATTCATTAGAGGATTATTCAAGGTTGTATATTAAGGAGATAGTACTACTACACGGTGCCCCTTTATCTATTATCTCGGATTGAGGAGCTCAATTTACAACTAACTTCTAGAGGTCCTTCCAAAAATGATTGCGGACTCAAGTAAGTGTCAGTACAATATTTCATCCCCAGACAGATGCACCGACTGAGCATACTATTCAAACACTAGAGGATATGTTACCATCTTTTTGTAATAAACTTCAAAGGTAGTTGGGATGATTATCTGCCGCTTATTGAGTTCAAATATAATAATAGTTACCATTCCAGTATTCAGATGACTCCATGTGAATATTTTCATGGACAGGAGTATAGGTCACCTATAAGGTAGTTCAATGTTAATGAATATGGATTACATGGGCAAAACCTGGTTCAGCAAGCCATAGAAAATTTAGAGCTTATCCGGGATCAATTATTGACCGCTTAGAGTCGTCGAAAGTCATATTCTGACATGCGGTGTTGAGATTTAGAGTTCGGGGTTGATGATTGGATATTATTAAATGTGTCACCTTTGAAGAGTGTGATGAGATTTGGCAAGAAAGGCAAACTTAGTCCACGGTATATTGGGCCTTCTAGCATCATTCAGAGAGTGGTACAAGTAACGTATGAGTTAGAATTGCCCTCGGAGTTTGAGTATGTCCATCCGATTTTTTACGTATATATGCTACGGAAGTCCATTGGCGATCCTACTTGAGTGGTGCTCACGAATAATGTACAGATTACAGAAGACTTGTCATATGGGAAAATTCCGGTTGCCATCCTAGACTGAGAAATCCTTAAGCTACGGAATAAGGAGGTAGCCTCCATGAAAGTACTTTGGAGGAACAAAAACATGGAAGAAATGACTTTGGTGGCCGAGGAAGACATGAAGTCTAGATATCCCTACTTATTTCCTCCTCCAGAGAAGGGTCTGACTGAGATGTCATATCCATAAAATACGTGTATAAATTCTTGTGTTGGTTATTGTCATTGGTCGTGTGAGTCCACGTTCGTTATTAATAATTGTGGTCCTGTGTGGCATTGGGTTATTAAGATTTTATGGGGAGAGTTGGTAATAGTGTTTTTACAAAGGTTACCCTGCCAAAGTTATATAGATCACGGGGAGTTGAACATTCGAAGACAAATGTACTGGGGGGAAGGAAGAATATTACATCTCACATTTTCGTACGTTAAAGTTTCATCTTCAGTTAACTGACCCAGACTCGGGATGAGATCATATTGACGTTAACGTATTTAAGCTATTTATAACAAGCGATAATAAGAGTTATGAAAGATAAATGGGTACACAAATAAAAGAAAATGAGTTTCGTTGAAAATGGCTAATTTTTTATGAAATACATGTCGAGTGATAATATCCAATAATTATGAACTAGTACCATGCAAGGTACCATATGACCATAATAGTATAATGTACAAAGTATATATGAAGTATATTTAAAAAATAAGTAAAATTTTAAATAATTTATTATAATTTTTAAATTATGCTGATAATTGATTGGTTATCGGGTAACAGAGCACTACCAAGTTAACTAATAAATAAATAGAAAAAATTAACAAAAATACACCATCCAAAAACGTGGCACAAGGCTACCAATCAAGAAGATGACACATAGCCATTTATGAGTCGGTGTCTACCTCTAAGGGTTAAAAGAATTTCACCAAGATAAGACTTAATTACAAGTCTTTATCTTATTTTGGATCAGAACACCCTATGAACCATTAGTAATATATCAATCTTGGATCCAAAGTCACGTTAATAATTCGAATAACAAGAACACTTCCTTTCTTGGTTTGAGAAGTTGGAAAACATAAGCTTAACCAAAATCGTTCCTCACTTCAACAAGCAAGAAGCTTGAAATTTTCGTTCAATTTGTTCAAAGAAGGATAAGCTAAATCGTTCAACAATTTCAGGAAAAAAAAACACAAGTTTAACTTGATTTTTGGGGTTCTAAGTTCAATCCACAAAGATTTTTAATGGAATATGATTCGGATTTTTCCGTACTCCAGATATGTTAAGGCCACCTCTTCTTTTTTTTGGTATGGTCAAAATTATAAAGAAGAAACGAACAAACGTATAGTTTCCATAAATTTCTCTATCTAAAGAAATTCTAAGGGTGTCTATATTCTTGATTTACCATGTGAATTATTGTCTTCTATTCATAGGTCTCGGAATAATACGCAGAAGAATAACATTTATCCGAAAGAAATATTAAGATTTTTAGTATTTTTCATGCATTTCACCTATTTATACATGTGCATTGACCATGACCAGACGGTATTATGTACACATATTAATGTATATTATATGTATATGGAATATGGAAAAAGGTTACGTCATTATATACGCATCACTACCTGATCAGCTGGTATATGTTGATGATATTGCCCACAGTGACCGAGACGATATGATGGGATGCCCTCAATGACTTGATGATATTTTGTACACCCATACCTATGCATGAAACGACATTTATATACACGTGCTTGAAAAACTTATTCAAATTTAAAGAAGTGTTTCTTTATTCCATGTTTCATCTATATCTTTTACGTACTAATTTTCATGCCTTACATACTCAGTACATTTTTACTGATTTCCTATTTCACTAGGAATGTGTTTCATGCCTGGAGGTGTAGGTAGGCAAGCTGACGGGTGCCCCTTCTTAGGATCCCTGATCAGTGAGACTTAGCATGCTCCACTTGGTCAGGATCTGCGTTTGATTTTGGTATGATACATTTGTGTGTGTATATATATATGACTTGTCTCAATCCCGTCTTTATATAATTATGTTGCTATTAGAGGTATGTAGATATTATGTCTAGTTAGGTTGTATGTGGCCTTGTAGGCTTTCAGTTTTGGACGTATAGTACTCTATAGCAGCCTTGTCGGCTCGCCCGCTGTATTCTCCATGTATACATACATATTCCTTGTTGGCAGGTTTCCTTCATGTATGTTATTTTCGTAATTTAGCAGATATTATTCAAGTTCATATCTTAATCGCATGCTTAGGGGTGTTTGACAGGTAGAACTCAGGCATACGTCGCGGCCCGTCAGTTTGGGTCGTGACATCAAAGAACAAGCATTGGCAGACCATCTTGCTGAAATTCCTGTAAGAGGCGAATGTGAACCACTAAAAACATATTGTTATGATGAAGAAGTATCATTCGTAGGAGAGGACGTTGCTAAATTCAATGACGGTTGGAGAATATTTTTCAACAGAGATGCAAACTTTAAAGGAGTGGGTAATGGAGTTGTTTTGGTGTCAAAGATAGATCAACATTATCCGGTATCCGTGAAGCTTAGGCTTCCATTCACCAACAATATGGCAGAATATGAGGCTTGTATCATGGAGCTCAATTTGGCCAATGATATAAATATATAAGAGTTGTTGGTAATTGGTAATTCATATCTTCTGGTACATCAGGTTCAAAGAGAAAGGGCTACGAAAAACACCAAGATAATACCATACTTGTATTATGTGCAATAAATGATGAAGAGGTTCACAAAGATAGAATTCAAACATGTTCGAAGAGTCCAGAAGGAGTTTGCAGATGCACTGGCCACCTTATCATCAATGATAAAACATCTTGACAAGAATTTCATCGATCCCATCCCGATGAAAATCCATAATCAACCGGCTTCTGTGCTCATGCTGAAGAAGAAACGGACAGAAAAACCTTGGTTTCATGACATCAAGGAATATTTGGTAAAAGGAGAATACCCAATACAGGCGAACCATACTCAAAAACGCTCACTCCGGATGTTGTCCAATTACTTCTTCCAATGCGGAGGAACCCTGTATAGAAGAACTCTTGATATAGTATTGTTAAGGTGTGTTGACACAAAGGAGGATTCCAGATTGCTCGAGGAGATACATGCCAGAACCTGTGGACCGCACATAAAAAATTTTGTTCTATCTAAAATGATACTAAAAGCAGGATATTTTGGGATCACTATGGAAAAAGATTGCATCCAGTACGTCCAAAAATATCACCCGTGCCAGATACATGCAGACATGATAAGGTACCACCAAATAAACTCAATGCAAAAGGTGCACCTTGGCCTTTTGCTTTCTAGGGAATGGATGTCATCGATACGATCGAGCCCACTGCTTCAAACAGGCACTGGTTCATCTTAGTGACCATCAAATACTTCACAAAATGGATGGAGGCTACATCTTACAAAGTTGTAACAAGAAAGTTGTTCCAGATTTTTTTAGGGATCGTCATGTTTGTCGATTCGGGGTTCCCGAGTCCATCATCATTGATAATGCCGCCAATCTCAATAGTGATCTAATGAAAACCATGTGTGAAACATTCAAAATCAAGCACAAAAACTCTACATCATACATGCCTCAAATGAACGGTGCTGTGGAAGCCACCAAAAAAACACCAAGAAGATACTAAGGAAGATGCTAGAAAATCACAAACAATGGCACGAGAAGATACCCTTTGACCTATTGTTGTACCATACCATAGTCTACACATCAATGCGAGAAACTTTGTATTTACTGGTTTATTGTACCGAAGTTATCATGCCTGCCGAGGTAGAAATTCCTTCTTAAAGAATCATACAATAAGCGTGACTCAGTAATGCAGAATGGATAAGGAGCCATTATGAGAAACTAACCCTTATAGATGGAAAAAGAATGAATGTAGTATGTTGCGGTTAGCTTTATAAAGATAGAATGTCCATAGCTTTCAAAAAAAAGGTCAAACCAAGACAATTCACACCGGAGCAACTTGTGCTGAAGTAGTTCTTCTCACATCAGGATGAAGCCAAAGGGAAATTTTCATCAAATTGGCAAGGTCCCTAAATGGTTCACATGGTACTAACATGAGGAGCAGTCATACTTGAAGAAATAGACGGAGAAGTTTAGCCTAAACCTATCAATTCAGATGCAGTCAAGAGATATTATGTTTAAATCGCTTGTATCCTTCATCTTATGTAACTGAACTAAGCTTGACCTAATTCCTATTTAAGAGGGGATACGTAGGTAGCATTGTGGGTTCAGACACATCTTAATAAGATCTTCATTTCTCCTAGAACTAGAAATTAGGACAGAATTTTGAGGAGAACCCTCAAAATTTCAGAGCAAGTCCAGCCAACGTCATCATGTATAAAATAGTAAATAATCGATAAAGTAACTAGGAAAATTTTTTTAGAAGGATTCTCAAATTCCAGAATAGATGCAGCAAACTTTGTTACATGCCAAACGGCTGAAGAATCACTTACTAAAGAGGGCAGAATTTTTAGGAGAACACTAAAATTTCTAGCACAAAGAAGCTGCAATGTCTCTAAAAGTGTCACAGTCATTAGTTCATCTAATTTACTTGATATTATATACGACTTTGTTTTCTAAATAACTTTATTTAATCAAATAAGTGCATTTTTTTTAAACTTTATTTCTGTGACAGCCAAGTGTTACCCAGGGTAACTCGAACAGTGCTTCCGACGCAAAGCAAGAAAACAAGACATGAACCAACCTTCCCCATAAAACTTACCATATTTCGTTGAATGCAGGGACAAGGAACAACTACAAGTACGTACGCCTTAAATCATCACCTTCATAACAACCGAGACGCCAAGCGTAAATATATCTCCAACTAAGAAATATTCTACTCCTAGTTACTGATTGTATAAGGCTAAACATTTCCTTCTCTTTGCATGAGAGTAAGCCCAGTCCCAAATATTGCATTAGACTAAGTCATGCCTCCATATTTGCATAAGGTTATGTATCGTCGTGTCTTTGCATGAGACTAAGCTCTATCTGAAATTTTTCTTGAGGCTAAGCCCTCCCTCCATATTTGCATAAGGCTAAACATTGCGTTATCATTGCATGAGACTAAGACCTGTCTCAAATCTTGCATGAGGCTAAGCCCTGCCTCCATTTCTGCAAAAGCCTAAGCATTGCCTTATCTTTGCATGAGACTAAGCTCTGTCTCTAATCTTTCATGAGGCTAAGCCCAGCCTCTCTATTTGTATAAGGCTAAGCATCTTCTATTTGCATGAGACTAATCTCTCTCTCAAATCTTGCATGAGGCTAAGCCCTGCCTCCATATTTGCATAAGGCTAAGCACTGCCTTCTCTTGCATGAGACTAAGCATTGTCTCCCCTTTCTTGCATGAGCCTAAGCCCTGCCTTCTTATTTACATAAGGCTAAGCATTGCCTTACGCACATGGGATAAGGAATTTCTTTCTTGCATGAGGCTAAGTCATGCCTCCCTATTTGCATAAGGCCAAAGACTGCCTTTCGTTGCATGAGACTAAGCATTGTCTCCCTTTCTTGCATGAGGCTAAGCCATGCCTCCCTATTTGCAAAAGGCTAATCACTGGCTTCCACTACATGAGATTAAACATTGTCTCCTATCCTTGCATGAGGAAAAGCTCTTCCTCCCCAACTGTATAAGGCTAAGCTCTGCCTTTCCTTGTCTAATGGTGAATGTTACAGTATCTGAAACATAGCACTATTTTGCCTTTTTTGGGACTAAGCTATGTCCCGATTCTATACAAGACTAAGCTATGTCTTGTTTGCTTATATGATCCATTATCATGTCTTTGCACTTCATGGGATGATATATAGCCAACCTTTCCAAAGGCGTCACAGTCTGAATGTATCTTCCTCATAGCCTGAAGACACCATGCCATGTCCTGCGGATCTCTCAATACTGCACATCATTATTCAAAGGTGTCATGGTTCAGAGGCACCATTTTCATAGCCTGAGAACATAATTTCATGGCCTGCGAATCTCCTATCTCATGATTCATGGCCCAGGATAGCATGGTCTAAGGACGTTATCCTCTCTATCCAAAGACAACCTTCATGGTCCAAAGGAAATTTGCATCATGTTTAAATTCTCGCAGTAATCTATATATTAGCATGCATCATATTTTAAGTTTTGCAGGAAATATACGAGATAACCATTCTTCAAACAGGAGCAACTTTCGCTCCGGTTTCCATTCATACATTTAATCCTTTACACTACGACCGTTTAGATACCTGACCTATGATACATGGGTTATGCTTCAAATTCTTATCCATAACTCCACATACACGCATCTGATACTATCCTTCCCAAAAAGAACCCCTTCCATAACATACGACCATTCCTATAACCATTTCAACAGTTTTATTCACCATGGGTCAAGAACTACACACGCCCAAATTCCTGTAAATATAGGGATATGTAGGTAGCTCAGGTACTAGGGCGCGGTCTATATTTTTCAAAACACCACATTCAATCAAATTGGTCATTATTTCTTTACCCGACAACTCTTTCATCCTTCCCGAATAAAGAGGGATAGCAGTTTATACACTATTTTTCCCTCATATATTTTAAAATGCATATATAATTTCAAGATAGTGCATGAGCATCAACCATTATTTTCCCATAATTTTTTATAATTTCAAAAGGATTTTGATTAGCTTATTCAAGCATTTTATTATCTAAATAATTACTAGTTACAGCACAAATAATTTTATAATGATTTGTTACTTGATTTATCATTTATATTTATATTGAGATTTAATCATTTTATGCATAATTATACTTATATATTTAGGCTATAATGGCAATAATTTTACAATAATAGCCTATATATGCATAACAACATTATTTACACGGAAAATTACTTTTTATATTTTTACAATATTAAGTAATTATTTGAAGTCATTTTCATGCACAAATAATATTTGTATTATTTATAAATCATTTTATTTAATTAAATGGTTTTTTAAAACATAACCCCTCTTCAATTGAATTTTCGGACCTCTGGCCCAATAATATAGTTAGCCCAATTATATACACCACTCCAAATACTCACTAACCTAGACCCACACCATTTAAAAACTAACCCAGCCTAAATATAATCCTAAACGATGAATTCAGAAGATCAACAGTCCAGGATAAGTTTTTCTTTTTTAATTAGACAACCCCTAAACCCGACCCTCATTTCTCCTAACCTGTTGCCAGTGGATCCCTTCTATCATCTCTTCTCTCTCTCAACAACCTCTAACCTCAGCTCGCCGTCACTGAAATCCCCTCTTGATTCATGAGATTTTCCTTTGATTTCATGCCTTACCTGGCCTCACCTCTCTACAGGCTATATGATTTCTATGTTTCTTGATGTGAATCTTAAGAAACTCGAACCAAATCTGGTTCAAAGTCTCATTTCTCAATTATTTCATTTATGTTCACTCTGTTACCTGTGAGTACGAGTATTTCCATATTTTCGGGGTTTCAAATATCTTGTTCAAACAAGATTTGATTCGTTTCTGTCTATTTTCATAAACCTAGCTATTTTCTGGTTGAATCTGTTTAGATCTCTATAGATCTGAAGCGATTTTGTGTTTGTTTGGTATTTTCCCTTAAAATTTTGTGTTTTTAGTATTATTGTCGACCGATTTCATTTACCCTAAAAGTTATGATTTTGTCTTCTGATGGATTTCTGCAAAAAAAAGTTTTTAGCATTTAAATATTCTCATCTCTGATTTCTTATTTACTTTTTTTGACTAATTTCTACTTGATTTAATCAAGCTTCATCTATATGTCTTTGTATTTTTTAGGGTTTTGATTATTTGACTATTTATTCTAATGCCTTTTGCCTATTTACCTTTAATTCCGTCAATTAAGTGTTAGTTCATTCTACTTACCTAAATTAGGGTTGGGGAATCTGTTGCGGTCAAACGCACACGCAAATACACGCGGTCATCAAGTAATAAAGTGACTAAAAGTCGGATGTCGATCCCACGAGGACTTGTGATTAATTATTAACTAAATTAGACTATCCTAACTATCTATAAAAGAATTAAATATAAAATTATTTGATTCTAAACTAATTAAAATAAATAAAAATAAATAATGAACTTTGAATAGAGGAAGAGCATATTTTTATGTTATCAATATTATGAAAACGAACTACGGTTATGGGCTATCTAACAATCATATTGTATTTTTTTATTGAATTGACTAATTAATATTTCTGATTATTAGTTGACAGGGTTAATATTGCTTATAAGAATCTGTCGAGTTCCTACTCGCCTATTCAATCTAACCTAACTCTTATATGTCTATTAAATTAGAACAAACAAGAACACAATTATAATTCCTGTAAATCAACCAAGCAAGGCAATTAGGTATATGTCTATCCTAACCGCGAAACCATTTCTTGATTCCCAGATTCAAGAACTTGCTCTATTCAATCCTATATGCAATCTAGAATTCCCACTTTCGAGTTCAATTTAAGATTCGTAGATAGTATTCAATTGGTGATCAAGCAATCAAATAATTGAGTGCAAGATTAAATAAATAAACCAATATTATAAACTAAAATATCAAAATAAATATCCGAATAACAATAGTAATGAAAGAATCACAACCCTAGAATGTAAAGTTTAGCTCCACATAGACATGGCATCCTAACAACAAATCATACAAAGAAATATAAGAATTACTAAGAATAGTAGAAAAAAGATCGAATTTGATGATTTTCGGCCTCCACGGTGGCTCTATGCTTGTGTTTTTCTCTCAAAATACATTCTCCCTACAAAATAAGTTTTAGGATGGCTTTTATACGTGTTGGATAGGTCTAGGGATGGCAAAATAGGGCGAAATCCGCATCATCGGCGCCTAGCCCAGCGTCCACCAGGGCGCTTCCCAAAATTTGTACACTATTTTCAGCGACACAGGTGGCGCCACGCGCTGCCTGTGGCGCCCAAATTGCTATTTTTGTAATTTTGTTCATTTGGCTTAAATCTTGCACGTTTCACCCTCAATTGCTCTCGAATCATGCCTACAAGTTAAAACATTTCAAATTAATGTAAGTCATAGTATGTAGCCTCCAAAATTCACGAACCAAAAGTAAAATATGAGGCGATGTACGTGGAATTATTCATATAGTTTAAGCTAAACATCAATACCCCACACTTAGACTCTTACTCGTCCTCGAGCAATTGGATACTCTAATAAACCCCCAACTACATACAAAGTTCAGTCATGGCGGAGCACCATAACTTTTAACCACATAATATACCCTTGACTGTATCGATACCGGCACAGAAGCATGAACACACAAAAATTCACATTCTTCTTCTCTAAGCGTTCCCAAATATAATATTTCAATACAATAATTTCCAATAACCTATTCGTCACCACCCAACATCACAAGTCGACTTGCAACCACTAAGAATCCTCAATTCATGCACTTACCCAACAAGAAATCTTACAATATTACCAATCATTCATGAGATCATGTGCCCTCGCCAATAAACAAAAGAGTGAATATAAATTGGTCCACAAATTCAATTATGCTTTTGAATATAGACTAAGGACATAATTGAACAAAATTCGCTCACTCTCACAAAGAATTCATATGCATCCCATGGTTGTACCATAAGCTTGCCCGTAGTGTATATCTCTACTAATTTAAGCTAGCCAAACTAGGATCAATTAGGACTTTATGGTTGTAATGTAAGCTAAGGGACGGGTAGGATATATTTACGAATAGTTACTAACCCTCCTAAGCACTTTAATACACTACACTAACAATTCTAGCACATATTCTTCTCCACGAATTCACTTGCCACAAACCATATACAACATAGCCCTTTTTCAGTCAAGCACTTCTATATTTCTACTAGCACAAATCAATAAGAACTGGAGATATGTGTTTTTCTTCATTATGTGAACTATCATGTTTTTTTTTCTTTTCTTGCAATTATTTTCCTTTCTCTCTCTTCTTTTTTACA
Source organism: Nicotiana benthamiana (assembly GCA_034376525.1). Classification (NCBI taxonomy): domain Eukaryota; kingdom Viridiplantae; phylum Streptophyta; class Magnoliopsida; order Solanales; family Solanaceae; genus Nicotiana; species Nicotiana benthamiana. The sequence goes on along the minus strand of CM067327.1, from coordinate 8,094,201 downwards.
CACTCTATACATTAAAGTTAATTGGCTAGTGACTTTGAATTTCAACCTTAGTGCACCAACGGGCCCTTCCATGGTTCCACTTGAAAACTATTCCCTAATATCTCACCTTACTTATTTTAGCGACTAAGTGTCTTAGGAGGTAAATGTTCAATCAATGTCAAATTAAGAATAAAATAGGAATATCGCTTGTAATGTGGGTGCCAGAAGAAAGGTCTACAGGCTTAAAGAGGCTTGAAACGGAAAATTTTATTTTTATGCGACAAACACATCCATGATCAAGCACGAAAATACCTATGTCATCTCCTAGATTAGCAAAACTTACAATTTCGCTTCAATTAAGACACGGGACAAGTTCTAAGCTACACAGGATAGCATAGAAAATCACGAATCCTTACACACACGTTGCACATCAATCAATCACGACGGTTCTGTTCAACTCTCAAGTCAAGAAAGTACAATTAAATGATAAATTTAAGCAACATTGCACTATGTGGTATACAAGTCAAGCAAATAAGAAAAAGTGTCACAAAATAGGCTATTTACTTTACTTAGGCTTCACATGTCAAACCAAGCACAAGGGAAAACAGAATATATGTCATAGCCTAATGTGCCAACATCAACCATGTCAACGAGTATCTCATAACGACTCAGTTTCTTCCTAAACAACTCCTAAAACAATTAAAGTGCCCGGTTCGAGCTACATTCTTGGAAAAGAACTAGTGCCCAAAGAAAAACCAAGTATTCAAGGAATACTACCTAGCTATTCTAAAAAAATAAGAGTAAAAAGATAAAAAAACAAAAATCTTTTTTTGTGTTTTTAAATCGGATTTTATCCCTCAAGAAAATTTTCCACAAGATCCATTGTCGAGAAAAGTCAGAGCTTTTTCAGTTTTCTTTATTTATTTATTTATTTTATTTTATTTAGAATAGCAGCTAATACTACACTAGAACTACTGAAAGAAACAGATCAAATCAAGTTGATACAAAATATACAACTATAACACAGGTAGTATTTCTCCCACCCCACACTTAAACTATGCATAGTCCTCGATGCATGATCATAGAGAAAATTATTAACACAAAGGTAAGAAATACTCCTTGAGGCCCTCTCGGGCCTAGCTCGGACATGATCCTCAATATTAAGGGTCAGGGCGACCCTACACTTAAGCTCAAACATGCTCCTTTGCTTCAACTTCGGGTACTCAGACTTTCTCTGATCTGCAAAACAAAAACAACACGAAATTGTACACTATATAAGAAATAAAAAAATTAAAAATTAAAATACCGGCTGGATTTCCTCCCAACAAGTACTTGATTTAACGTCGCGGCACGACACCATCACTTTTACCACTTTTTCTTCCACTTTGAAGATATGAATTTCGCCCCAATTGTGCATCAATTTTTCTGTCACATTCCTGGGACGGTGGTATAAAAATAAAGGAACTAAGCAATAGATCATCTTGCGCTTCTTGGTCCTTAAGTGAGGAATGTCATTTCGCCTCCTTTGTATGGCAAATTTAAGAATATAAACACTTTTTTCATCATCCATTGATTCCTCCATTTGCTCGACTGCATCAATTCCCATGTCACTAATTAAACCCTATGTTGAAAGTTTTTAGAATGAAGTCTAATACGTCCCTACACCAAAATTGCAATATTTTTGACATCCTCAATTTTGCGGTCTCGTCAACCGTGGAATCATTAATAATTTTGTTAAATTGTTGGAATTCCTCTTTCTGCTCCATAAGTTGGCCTGTATCTATGACAATTGGTTGTAGAGCATTAGACGCCTCAACCTTTTTATTCAATTGATCCTTCATGTCATGGATATCTGAGCCAAATTGGTCTATCTCTTGCTTGAGCTCAGTTTTTCCTTCTATTAGTTGTTCTGTCATATTTGAAAGACCATCACATAGAAACTCTTGAGATTTTATCAGTTGAGCTTGTTTCTCTAGCCAAGATTGGCTCACTACATATGCTTCTTCAAATATTTTCTCTTGCTTGTGGTCACTCTCTTCATTTAGTTCTTCCATATTGGCTTTTATTCTTGTGATTTCTACCCTCATTCTTTTCATATCTTTTTTGAGTTCATCATGTTGATATGCTACTTGCCTCAAAATATCCCTGATATATGCATCAGGTTTTATATCATGCACTTTATTATCCCTATCAAACTCACAAATATTATTAGAAACATTATAATAAGAGTTCTGAGAAGGATAATAAGAATTAGGACATCCATCCCAATGACCACCTTGATAACTACACTCATTACAAAAATTCCATCCATATGATTGAGATTTACAAGTTTGCCACAAGTGCGATCCTCCACGATATGGACATGGATCACCAAAATAAGACCAACCAAGATTCGTCCAATTATCAATCCAAGAAGCCATATCAATGAAGATAGTAAATATTAACCCTAGATAAAAAACAAAAATAAAAACTTGAATATACAAAAAGTAAAAATTTAATATAGTAGACAAGTTAATTTCTAAGTCCCTGACAACGGCGTCAAAAACTTTTTGCGGCCAAATGCACATGCAAGTATACATGGTCGTCAAGTAATAAAGTGACTAAAAGTCAGATGTCGATCCCACGAGGACTTGTGATTAACTATTAACTAATTTAGACTATCCTAACTATCTATAAAAGAAGTAAACCTAGAAGTACTTGATTATAAATTAATTAAATAAATAAAAATAAATAATGAACTTTGAACAGAGGTAGAACAGATTTTTATGTTATCAATATTATGAAAACGATCTAGGATTATGGCATATCTAACAATCATATTGTATTCTTCTATTGAATTGACTAATTAATTTGTCTAGTTTATTAGTTGACAAGGTTAATATTGCTCATAAGAATTTTTCGAGTTCTTACTCGCCTCTTCAAGCTAACCTAACTCATGTATGTTTATGTAATTAGAACTAACAAGAACACATTTATAAATCCTGTAAATCAACAAAGCAAGGCAATTAGGTATATGTCTATTCTAACCGCGAACTCGTTTCGTGATGCTCAGGTTCAAGAACTTGCTCTACTCAATCCTATATGCAATCTTTAATTCCAACTTTCGAGTTCCGCCATAGATTTGTAGATAGTATTCAATTGGTGATCAAATAATCAAATAATTAAGTGCAAGATTAAATAAATAAACCAATGTGATAAACTAAGAAATCAAAATCAAAATCTGAATAATAATAGTTATGAAAGAACCACAACCTTAGAACGTGAAGTTTAGCTCTACATAGACATGGTAGCCAAATAACAAATCATACAAAGAAATATAAGAATTACTGAGTTTGGTAGAAGAAAGATGGAACTTGATGAATTTTGGCCTCCACGGCAGTTCTATGCTTGTGTTTTTCTCTCAAAAAATGTTCTCCCTTCAAAATAGGTTTTAGAATGGCTTTTATACATGTTGGATAGGTCTAGGGATGACTAAATCGAGTCCCAGGTAAAATAGGATGAAATCCGCGTCATCGGAACCCATCTCGGTGCCAGGCGGCCACCAGGGTACTGCCCAAAAATTACACACTATTTTCAGCGCCACAGGTTTTGCCATGCGCTGCCTGTGGCGTCCAAATGGACATTTTTCCAATTGTGTTCGCTTTGGCTCAAATCTTCTGTGTTTCACCCCTAATTGCTCCCGAATAATTCCTACAAGTAAAAACATTTCAAATTTATGTAAATCATAGCATTAACCTCCCAAAATTCACGAAACAAAAGTAAAATATGAGGCGATATATATGGAATTATATATACTTTAAGCTAAACATGAGAATCAACTTTCTTTTTAGTACTAGTATTTCCTTAAGAAGATTTTACCTATTCTTACCTTATTTATGTGATTAGTTATCCGTACTACTGGCCTGATTTTGTGTTTTGACTCCTAATTAATTTTGGAATTTGTTCTTACCTTATTTAACCTTATTCGTAATTACTGATTGATTCCATGTGAGATTTTCCTTTAATTAAGTGATAATTACTCAATTCTATCATGTTAATTGATTCATGCTAACCGTAATTGATTGTTAGCTGATTTTCATACCTTATTTTTGTGTGATTGTTCATTATCTTAATTGTTTTACTCTATTGTATGCCATAAAATCCCTTCCATTTTCATGATTTTAGAGATACACTAAAACATTTACACGCTTTACAACTTCTTTCATAATAACTTTACAACTTTCAACTCTCTCCTCTCAAGAACTTGTGCTTTCTCTTTCTATTATTCTGATTTCTGCACTATTCAGTCAGCTAAAAGTCAAAGCCAGATTCTCTGGATTCTAACTGTTATTGCATTTCTGTTTGCTTTCTTCTCAACTGGTATGCCTTAACTCCTATTATTCAATTTTGTTCTATATGCTGTATTCAATTAGTCTATTTTTAAAAAATTTCAACATGTGTTTGATTTTATGTGACTACCTGATCCCACTTAGTGGTAATGCTAAACTAAGTTACTTTCAATAATGTGAAACGCTGTCTAATTAAGTTGTGCATTCCATGTTCTAAGCATTGCTAGATACTAAAAGCATGTAATCAAATATGTGGCTAATTCATGTGCCATGTCTGCTTACTAATTATTTTTGTACTTGACACATTGTTGTTTAATATTAACATAAGTATCTATCCTAATAAAAAATGCAAATTTATTTGAACTATGTTCTGAACATGGATTCTTTTTGTTTCTTAGCGCAGTTCTGTTTGCGACCCTGCAATTTGAATCTGTTATTCTTCTAAAAATTAAATTGTTTTCTCAACTTATCCCCTTTTATCTTTTATGCACTACTTTTTCAAACTTCTATTTTTAGTTATTTAGGTTCCTACCACCCCAGTGTGAGCACTTCCTAGCATCCTTGAGACTTCTCTAAACTATGACACATTGCGACTAGTATTCCATCTTTTATGAACTGTTTCCTTGAGTGTGCTCCTAGTGTGAGCATGTCCCGGGATCCCTGAGGCCCTTGGGAACTTCGACACACCATGAGCCTAATTTTATGTACTATGGATGGACTACCATTATATTTCAGAGTTGCTATATTTGAAAGCCTTGTTCCCATGTTCATATTGGGCCTACGGAGGCTCCCAATAGTGTAGTAGATTTTCTTATTTAATTTATTGATTCCGAAATGCAATAAACTCTGTAATAAACAAATCTGGGGTTTATTAGTAAAAGCTGGGGGGAGGGGGATTATATATATTTGTTTGAAACTCGGGTAGAAATCTTCCCTGTAGATTTATTGGTTTGATTATGTGAATGTTACACTTGTTCTAAGATCATGCATGTATGATTTTTCTAATTGTTTGTGACTTTGTACTTCCATATTTGGCATACTAAAGATACCTCCTATAGGCCTCCTATTAACTCTGCATTAGATATCCTATTCATAGGCTCTACACATATGTCCAATCCCAAAGTGCATTAGTGATCATGTATATAGGCTTTATTTTGTGTGAATTAACAAACTTTCCTGACAATGTGCTCAAAATTCGGCCAATGTGTGATTGATAAAACATATATTTCAACTTAGATATCGTGCCTATATGAATAAAAGGAATTAGTGTCAAACCTCGAAATCATGAACTAATAGATATCATGCATTTAGGTAAAATGAGTTTTGTAAACTTAGAGATCATGTTTATAGGAGTTTAAATAAAGTCAACACTAATAAATTATGTCTATAGGAGTTAAATTAATTTGGCAATTTAGAAAGCATGCCTATAGGATCTGAATAGGTAAAACCTGTCTTTACGAGTTCAGATTAGTAATTCGCTTAAAACCCATATTATAGGTCTATAGTTAACAATTGTAGATACCATTCCAATTGAGTTCTGTTAATCACTTAGGAAAATCAATAGGGTTATTAATGATACTAGGGCCTAAAATTGTGATATCTTACTGTCTAGAAGTGCCCAGATTTAAGGCTTAATAAATTCAGTAGGAAAATTGATTGGTTTTGATGCCGCCTTAATAAAACTAATGTCTTGCCTTGTGTTTTTCTCATCTAGATATCCTTCCTATAGGATCCTAAATTAACAAAATCTATTAATTTAACTGTGTGCATTTGTTGTCTACACGTGCAGGTTAATATGAGCCCTTATTTGATCCTTACATGATAGTCCTATTTCAATTCTATTTGTTGCCTACCATTTTCTCATTTTAAGAAACTTAGGTCATTCTAGAACCATCTTAAATAGAGGTCATAAATGCCTCCAGGAACATAGGTAAGGGACGGGTAGTTCACGCATAGGCAGGAGTTAGAAGCTACTAGAACGCTTAGGTAACAAGTGAAAGATAGTAATTGGGTAGTAAAGGAAATAATAGCCCATGCTCTAATGCTATGAGTAAAGTCAACTTGAGGGAGATGCAAATCATTGCATGGAATGATCCTATAGGCTAAAAAAAACTTAGGACCACCCCCTATACTCATGTGTAAAAATAAGTTGAATATTGTTTTATAAGACAAATTCGCTTAAATTAAGTTTGGCCAGGATCCACTGTTGTGGACCTCGTGAGGTGCCTAATACCTTTACCTCAAGGAAAGTTTGAGCCCTTACCTGATGTCTTCTAATGCATAGTTTTATTAGTTAACTGCTCTAGGTGCTCTAACACACATTAATCTGTTAGGTGGTGACTCTTCAAATCCCCGACCCCATCTCAAAATGGCGTGCGACAATGATATTTTCTTATTTGGGGTATATCGTGTTACCACTTTCTCCATAGTTATGGTCATGCACTTTGAGTGCTTGTTATTGATTTGCATGTGGTTTTTTATTTTAAGCGTCCTGGCTTGAGGTATTTCATGCAGACTAGTGTTTGGATGGGGTTAAGCATCATATTAGAGTTATGTTAAGTTATTATCCTTTTCTTTAATTTCGTGTGTTTTGGTTCTCCTTGTATGATGGGTTTATAACGTTGAGATTGTAGAGGTATCTGTTGAGCTTGTGGGACGTTCCTCTCATTTGAGTCAGTTTTTATTTTTGGGTACATTTAAATAGTTGCTTATTGGCTCACGGATTGCACAGTTTGTGGCTTTAGGTTGTATTGATGTGGCGTGTCAGTAGAGTAGATGTGTTTGATGAGATGCAGTCATTGGACCTAGAATGGGTGCTATCAGATTTCATTACAGTATATTTTGAAGAATAATTTCACTTATATGCTTAGAATTTGGCTATGATTTTTGTCGGATGAGAGAGCTCCATGACTTGTTGATCTGATGAGTGGTTATGAGTTTTTGCGTGTTTCTTTCATCATTGGCATTGTGCGAAGGATTAGAACAAGGTTTTATTCTTTTATGAGGTTTGTTATTGGTACCAAATATTTAATTGAGCCGTAATTGTTGTTGGGCGTTATGCTAGGAGTGTCTTAGCTATGTGGAATATCCTGTAATTACCTTGTGGGTGGTGGTTTTGGCTTGATTTGGATTGTTCAAACTTATATAGTGTACAAATCTGAAAATCGGGTCTTATAATGGATACTAGAGATTGGGGATTTGATTCTAAGGTTTATGGCCTAAGGTTGAAGCATAGATCTTCAGTTAGGTTGTGTTGTCAGGCGTATATGAATTGGGGTGACGTAGGAGCACCAACTGGTATGTGTATGGGGAGATTATATTGTGATTTGATTATTTTGTAATGACTTTTGGCACGTTAGAGGATGAAAATATATTAGGGGAGAATGTAACGATTTGACCGGTCATTTTGAGCATTTGCTTTTGGTTCGGTTGTTTGAGGTTATGAATAGCTTCATATGGTGAATTATGACTTTCATGTCTCCTTGGTTTCTTGTTTTCGAGTGATTCCAGATTGATTTGGAAACTAGGAAGCTTTAACTTGGAAGAGCAGTCCAAGTTTGACTTTTGTATTTTTTACCTCAGATCGAACATTTGATGGTTCCGTTAGGTCTGGATGGTGATTTTGGACTTGGGCATACGCTCGGATTTTCATTTGGATGTTTCAAGAAGGTCTCGGCTTTATTTGGTGAAAGTTGACAATTTGAAGGTTTGAAAAGTTCATAGATTCGACTGGGACTTTGATGTTATCGTCTTTGGATTGTTGCTTCTGAAGTTGGAATATGTTTGTTTTGTCATTTGGCACTTGTATGTAAAATTTGGTTGGATTTTGTATTGGTTAGTCTTCAATTGGACGCTTGGTTCAAAGTTTGATGTTTATGAACTTAAGATTTTGACCTTGATCAATTTTGATATGATTGCACCTCAGGATCCTTTGATGCAGGTGTGGAGCTAAATATGCGACACATGTAGCACATAAGCGCAATTTGATGTTGGGGAAAGGAGTCCGCAAATGCGGAGATCTCATTGCATCTTCGAAGGTGGAGATGTGGTAACCTTGGTACAGATGCTGTGCATTTCCTTGCACCTGCAATGTCATAGCAGTGGAGTCTATTTCGGAGGGGCGGGAGATGAGGATTATGTTTGTTTCTAGAAGAAGCGAGGTTCAGTTGGAAAAGGCGATGCCGCAAGTGCGATATTTTATCCGCAAATGCGGATGTTCTGGGCAGAAGCATATATATTGAGGGCTAGGTTATTTCATCATATTTTGGGATCTAGAGCTTGATTTTGGAAGATTTTAGAGAACACTTTCACCACACGGTTTGGGATGAGTGTTATCTACTCGGTTTTGATTATATCTGTAGTTCCTTCTTTGGTTGTGGCATTTGACTTGTGATTTCAAAAGATAAATTGGATATTTTTGTCTAATCTTTTCAAGAGTTAATTATGGAGTTTTGAACGTCGATTCAGAGTCCTATTTGAGTGATATTAGTGTGGTTAGTCTTGTATTCAAATAAGTTATCAAAATTTGTGAGTTTTTGGGTTTCGAGGTGCGAGCTTGGGTTTGACTTTTTTGTTAATATTGACTTTTTGATTAAAGATTTGACCTTTATCTCTTGGGTTGCTTCCTAAGGTATTATTTGATATTTTGAGTTGCTTTTGGCTATTTTTGGTTCTTTTAGAGGTTGATTCGTGCAGGATGGAATTTCTAGAGTGTTATTTGGCGTGCTTGAGGTAAGTATATTATCAAAACATAGTTGAGGAATAGTTGCCTGAGTTATTTATGATAGCTACGTACTATGGGTACGCATATGTGTGGAGTTTGAGCCCATGTGAGAGCATCGTGGTAAATAAATTCGGTCAAAATGTACAACTTATATATAACTTGTATATAAAGTATTAGTGTATAAATTCAATAAAAATATGCAATATACATATCCCTTGCATACAATTATTTCTGTCGTATATAAATCTAATAACAAACATACAACTTGCATAAAATTTTCATACAACTTATTTGTTCTTCTTCAAACTCCCCATGTCATGACCCAAAATCCTAACCAATCAGGGTTATGATGGCGCGTAACATTGCTCGCTAGGCAAGCCAACACATTGGATAATAATAAGAGTAAAGCATTAACTATTTGATGATTGATCAATAACATAACATCAAAAAACCCTGTAATAACATAGTAAAGTTCTAAAACCAATACCTAGCATAAGCCACCACAAGATTTGGTGTCAAAAGTACATGAGCTTCTAAATCCAACTAAATACAAGGTTTTGAAAGAAATGCAATGCTATATGAATAAAGTGTAAACCATACAATAGAGGTAAGATAATGACTCAAGGCCTACAGACAGGATGCAAATCTACCTCGAATAACCAATATAGCATCTGCTAAGCACCTCTCGAAGCTCCATTAGTATCAATGTCAGTATTTGCACAAGAAGTGCAAAATTCACATTACCAAATATCAAGTAAAACAATGAAATGAATAAACTCCTAGGACATCACCTTTTGAAATTTTACTCTCGTCCTCACCATATCAGATAAATACAAGTGCACAACATCACCCTTCGTGCTTTAACTTTTATCCTCACGTGAACATAATAAAAATGCATATGCACGAAATCACCTTTCGTGCTTTAGCCTCTCATAATAAATAAGCATGTGCATCGAATCACCCTTTATGCTTTTATCCTCATATTCACTCAATCAATGATATCAGTATGATTTTATGGCACGACAATATCCTCGTGCTTTTCACTCTTCCTCACAAAGCAACAATAATAACGCAAAGTATCATGCATGTAAGGAAGCAATTACAACTTCAACCATAATTCTAGAATAAGCAAGTTCATATTTCAAATTGACAAAAATTTCAATGTTAAGTAATAAACACAAAAATAAATTGTTAAAGAATAAACAATCTATCTAATAGCCTGTTTGGCCAAGCTTATTTTTGGCCAAATGTACTTTTTTGGCGAAAAGCACTTTTCGCCAAAAATTGAGGTGTTTGGCTAATCTTATGGAAGGGAAAAAAGTGCTTTTGAGGAGAAGCAGACGAAGTTTTGTAGAAGCAAAAAAAAGTAGCTTCTCTCCAAAAGCACTTTTTTAGAAGCACTGAGAAAAATAAACTTAGAAGAAATTTTATAAAACTTGGCCGAACACTAATTGCTGCTCAGAAGTGCTTTTCAAACTAATTATCCAAACACAAACTGCTTCTCACCAAATGTACTTTTGAGCAAAGAACTTTTGAAAACACGCACTTCTGAAAATAAGCGGAATTTTGCGGCTTGGCCAAACGGGCTATACGGCATGGGAGTCATAGTAAATGAAACAACAAGGTACAAATAAGGAAAATTTCACCTGCATGCTTTAACGCATGACAACACATATATACTTGTTACCTTTCATATACATTGTCTCAACACATAATTCATGTAGCAAATAGACTTATCAAGTCCTAATTCGCTCAAGTAAAAGTGAACTTGACACTTACCTCTTTCCGGAGTCAAATCAATAATCAACCGAGGTATTTTCTTTAGAACAAGCATCTAAACTAATTGAATCTAGCCTATATAGTTCAAACATTTTGAAACAAGCTTTAGAAACTACCTATGAGTTAAAAAATCAATTTTTAATGAAATTCAAAAATTCAAGGCTAGATCAATGGGTGTTTTGAGTTAAAAAATCAAAAGGTAGAAACAAGCTTTAGAAACTACCTTCGATATTTGAACCAAATCGTGATTATCCATTCACCCCCAAGCCCGGATATGTGATTTATTTCAAAATCTAACCTCAATTTGATGTTTAAATCTAAATTTTACTGAATTCCTAAATTCTACAGAAAACAACTAATTTCTACCTTTCAACTACTGACTTTAAAGATAAAGATCAATGGGTGTTTATGGAATTACACTAAGACCAGTTGAAAAGCACTAGCCAATGAAGTTGGGATGCAAATCTCTCCAATCCGTGCTCTAGGTCTCAAAAATGGTGAAAGATATTGAAATCCGATTTTCAGCCTTTTTAATATAACTGAACATTAGTGCTTGATAACTAGGGATTCTAGTCTATTTTATAGTCCATTTTGCTTGAGTTTTGGATTAAAAATGTATACAAGTAATCTCGAAAGCTTACATGTTGATCTTGTTTGCAGTGTTTGGTAAAAAAAGTGACAAAAAGTCAGAACCAGCTAAAAGAGGAGTGAAACTTGTATAAGTGCCATGAACAAGTCAAAGAACCACTACAGTAGTAAACTCACCGCAGCTGCAATTGACTCACCACGACTGTAGTGCTTTTATTGTGGTCTGTGGGGGAACAGATCAGAGAGGATTCATTTTTGGAGTTTGAAGCAACCTGGCCGTGATTGATTTTCCACAGCCCGCAGTAGCCCCATCGCGGCTGCATTCCATTTGTTGTGGTCTGCAGAAAAGAAATTCAAAGAACATGTAGTTTGGGAGTTTCGGGGCACCGTGGTACGTGGTCCAATTGTTTCGGTCTTTTTGAAGTCATCGCAGCCGCAGTCCATTTACTTCGGTCCGCGGTAGCCATATTCAAAGAGTAAGATTTGAAGCAAAAAACTCACCACGATTGCAGTCTATTTTCTGATATCCGCGGTACCTCCGTCGCGGGTATTTTTGCCCATAAAATTAGGCCTTGTATAAATGCTTTGTTTGTAGATTTTTAGGGTATTTTATATGTAGCTGAGCACGTGAATGCCGTTTTTAGCCTATTCTGAGTAATTTTGTGGCTAGTTCAACATTGAATCTTCTAATTTTATCTTATAGTTATATTTTATTGGTTATTCTTCGTCTAAATATATAATTTCTTCCATTATTATGACTAGCTAGACCTATTGGCTAGGGTTGTGGCTCAACCGTTGATTGGGTAATTGATGGGTCTCTTGTTTTAGGGCTTACAGTTTGATGGGTGGTTGATATTTGGCCTGATTTGTGTTTTCCATGTTTAATTAGTTGTTGCAAACACTAATTTGTACCTTTTTGACTTGGGCTCTTATTGTGAAAGAAAGCTTCAGTCTAGGAAAATCAGACCAACAAGGAATTGGGGTATATTCAAGAGATTGATAGCCCTAATTAAAAGTCTAAACCTAGAGATAGTAATACCCGACATGAGCCTATATTGCTTGAACAATTTTGACACCCAATTGGTTTTGAGAAAGTCAATCAGGGAAAAGTCACTCAAGCTACCGATAGGTATAGAGTGAGTACTTTCGTGTATCGGTTATATCATAAACCCCAACATAACAACTTTTTTTAGGAATTAGAACCCGTCAAGTATTCACCTAGGAAAAAGTCACTTCCATTGTGCCTCTTTAATCATTTAGAAAACCTTACCAATATTTATACTTAGCTTAGTTTAATTAGAAGTAACAAACAAACAATTATGATTGGAAGTGTAACCAAGAGCACTAGACACTGCTAGTTTAAATAGGAATCCAACTCTTAAATACTCTAGCTCCCTGTGGATTCAATCCCAACCTTCTCGGGTAAACGCTGCATCAACTACTCTCACCACTCTATAGTGGTGTAGGGTTGGAACCGAACACTTTTTGGCGGCGTTGTCAGGGAGCTAACGATTTTGGCTATCTATCTAAGTAGTTTTGTGTATTATTTTTCTTTCCTTCTATGGCATTAATTTGTGTGTCTCGCCAATTCAAGTACAAAATGGCGGTAAACAACAATAATAACCCTCTTGGAAACGTGATCCCGGGGGAGGAGGTTGATGATAACGATGAAGATGAGGTACCTATAGTACCTCAAAGACTAAAGAGAGGCCTCTAGGCTAATGATAATGATCTAGACCCTCCCCAGCCCCACCCAAGAGTGGCTCCTCGGGTGCTTCCAAACCAAGGATATGCAAGTGCAGCTGTCCCACCCCGGATCCGGGCGGGCAATTCCTAAATTACAAATGTGATATTTAATTTATTAGAGAAGCGAGGGTATTTAATAGGTGCTTCCCATCAGAATGCTTACAAACATCTTAAGGGCTTCTTGGATACCTGTTGGGTGAGCAAGCAAACAAATGTGTCATAGGATGCACTTCGGTGGAGGCTATTCCCTTTTTCACATAGGGGAAAGCTTTGGAATGGCTTGAAAGGCTTTCCAACCATTCTATCAGTACTTGGGATTAGTTGGCAGATAAATTCATTGCAAAGTTTTTCTCGCCGGGCCACATGGCAACTTTGAGAGATGAAATCTTAGCTTTCAAACAGTAGCCCAACGAACCACTACATAAGATACCGGACTATGTTAAAGGAATGTCAAAGTAATGATATAACTGAGGCAATAATACAACAGACATTCTCCCGAGGCATTAACACAAAAAATTAGTGCAAAGTGAAAACTCGCATGCGAAATTTCATGAACACACCATATCATGAGGCTGATGCAATATTGGATGTAATGGCTAACACGTCCTACGCTTGGCAAAGTAGAGCCAATGTGCCACAGGGCGACCCCACGGTCATTCACTTGCTCAAAGAGCTCCATGATCATGGGCAGACAATAGCAGAAACTGACAACACCAATGTACAATCTAGCAAAGGCACAATTGAAGCAGCTTCAAACTCCACGACAAGTAAATGCTATGGAGCGTGTCAACATGTTAGTGAACAAAAGGATCAATAGAACCAAGGGAGTTAGGACCAATATGACCAAGATAGTGGTGGGTTCCAAGATGATAGGTATGATGAGTAGAATGAAGAAATTTTTAGGGATGAAGTTGAGTTGCAAGAGGATGATATATCTTTGGTGGTTGAGAATGTGACTGTTGAGAACATGAATGAGGAAGTGAGGATTTATATCCAAGATAACAAGGTGGAAACTTAAAATGATGTGAACCCGTCTAGGGAACACTTAATAGACATGCCAGAAATAGTTGTGCCTAAAGCTAGCGCTCCTTTTCCAATGCCACCTCAAAAGCTCGCCAAAAAGAAAAATGAGAACCAGTTTAGAAAATATATTAACATGATGAAGAGCTTATCCATTAATGTGACTTTAATGGAGGCACTAAAACATATGTCTGGTTATGCCAAGTTCATGAAGGACTTGGTGACAAAGAAAAGATCTATGGATTATGAGGCTATCAATGTGACCCACGAAGTTATTTCAATAGTGCACTCAATGGCTCCGAAGCTAGAATCCTGGTGCTTTCACCATTCCTTGCACCATTGAGAGTGCAACATTTGCAAAATCTCTATGTGATTTGGATGCAAGTATGAACTTGATGCTTTACTCAGCTTTCAAGAATTTAGGTATTGGGAAACCGAGGTCTACTTCAATGAGATTACAAATGGCGGATAGAACTATGATGTTCTTCTTCGGGTGGACAAGTTCATTTTGCCTACTGATTTTGTGATCTTGGATTGTGAAGTAGATTATGAGGGTTCCAATCATATTGGGAAGACATTTTCCTGCAATTGGGAAGGCCTTAGTTGATGTGGAAGAAGGGGAACTCGCCTTCCGGGTTGGTGATGAAAAATTGGTCTTCCATGTGTGCAAGTCAATGAAGCAGCCCAACAGTACTGAAGTGTGCTCTTTCGTGAATCTTGTCATGGCTGTGATAGTTGATGATACTGGTGCAATGATCAATGTGGAGGATGCTCTATAGGGGGTATTGTTGAATCTTGATGGAAAGAAGGACGAAGCCCAGGTGGAGTGTGTTAATGCGTTACATAGAATGGGATCTTACTCTTATGAGCCTCAGAAGCTCTTTTTGGATCTTGAGAATAGAAAGACTCTACTAACAAAGTCCTCAATCAAGGAACCTCATGTGTTGGAGTTGACATTGTTGCCTACACACCTCAGGTATGGATTTTTATGCCCTATTTCAACTTTTCAAGTTACTTTGTCCTCTTGTCTTACTATCATGTAGGTAGATGCCGTATTGGTAGTGCTCCAAAAATAGAAGAAGGCAATTAGATGGACTTTAGCTGATATTCATGCCTTTTTCATGCACAAGATTATTCTCGAAGATTCAAAGCCCTCCAAGGAACATTAGAGGAGGTTTAATGAGGCGATGCAAGAAAATGAGAAAAAGGAGGTGATCAAGTGGTTGGATGTCGGGGTTGTGTAGCCCATCTCTAATAGTTCTTGGACTTTGCTGGTGCAATGTGTACCGACGAATGGTGGAATGATCATGTTTACCAATGCACAAAATGAGTTGATTCCTACCAGAACTGTCATCAGATGGGGGTGTGAATAGATTATCACAAGTTGAATAAAGTGACCCGCAAAGATCACTTTCTATTGCCTTTTCTTGACCAAATGCTAGATAGACTTGCCGGGAGTGTCTTCTACTATTTCTTGGATAGGTATTCTGGGTAAAACTAAATTTTTATTGCTCCAGAAGATCAGGAGAAAACCACTTCCACTTGCCCGTATGGTTCCTTTAACTTTTCTAAGATGCCATTGGGTTGTGTAATGCATTGGCTACATTCTAGTGGTGTATGAAGGCCATATTTACTGACATGGTGGAGGACACTTTGGAGGTGTTCATGGATGACTTTAGTATTGTGGGTGACTCATTTGATGAATGTTTGAAGAATCTTCACAGGGTGTTAGCCCGGTGTGAAGAAAGCAATCTTTTGCTTAATTGGGAGAAATGACACTTTATGGTCGAGAAGGGCATTGTCCTCCACCATAAGATCTCAAAGCATTACATAGAGATGGAAAAGGCTAAAACTGTAAGTGATCTCAATGCTTACTCCTCCTACCTTAGTCAAGGGAGTTAGAAGTTTTCTTGAGCATGGGGGGTTCTACAGGAGATTTATCAAGGACTTTTCAAAGGTAGTAAATCCTTTGTGAAAACTTTTGGAAAAGGATGAGAAGTTCATGTTCAATGAGGAATAGGATGAGAAGTTCATGTTCAATTAGGAATGCATGATAGCTTTTGAACACCTCAAGTACGATTTGACCACCACTCATATTATTACCGCACCAAATTAGAGCTTGTCGTTTGACCTCATGTGTGACGCGGGTGATGTTGCGGTTGGGGCTGTCTTGGGTCAAAGAGTGAATAAAATGTTTCACCTGGTGTATTATGCAAGCAAAACAATTAATGGTGCTCAAATGAATTACACAGTGATAGAAAAAGAGTTGTCGGCTATTGTGTTAGCAATGGAGAAATTTAGGCCTTATCTCATGGGTGCCAAGGTGATAGTTCCTACCGACCATGTTGTGCTCTGATACTTGATGACAAAGAAGGATTCAAATTATTGGTTGATGAGATGGGTCTTGTTGCCTCAAGAGTTTGTTTTAGGGATTTTTGACCGGAAATGGTGTGAAAACCAAGTGGTGGACAACTTGTTCTGCTCGGATGACGAGGAGAGGCCCTATGATGGCCTTGAAATTGATGATTCTTTTCCTGATGAGCAGCTCCTCTCCATATCACTGAATAGCATGCCATGGTTTGCATATGTTTCCAACTTCCTTGTGACTGGTATTATACCGTGTGAGCTCTCTTCTAACCAAAGAAAGAAGCTTAAACGGGATAGTTTGAATTACTATTGGGATGAGCCTTACTTTTTCAGGATATGTACTGACGGTGTAATCCGAAGCTATGTCCTGGAGGATGAACAATTGAGTATTCTAGAGGCTTGGAATTCCTCTCCCTATGGTGATCATCATGGTGGGGAGACGACAACTTCAAAGTTTCTTAGTTGTAGTTTTTCCTGGCCAACATTGTATAAGGATGCAAGTGAACTTGTGAAGAGATACGACGAATGTCAAAGAGCAGGTGGAATTGCAAAGAAGGATGTTATGCCTCTCACCACTATTCTCGAAGTTGATATCTTTGATGTATAGGGCATTGATTTCATGGGCCCATTTGTTAGTCCATGTGGAAACACATACATTCTAGTGGCAATTGACTATATTTCAAAGTGGGTTGAGGCCGTGGATTTACCCAACAATATGGCCCGAAGTGCTGTTTCGTTTCTAAATAAGAGTATTTTTACAAGGTTTGGCACTCCTCGTGCAATAGGAAGTGATGGGGGCTATCATTTTTGCAATAGATCTTTTGACTCTTTGCTTGCAAAGTATGGTTTCAAACACAAAGTTTCTACCCCTTATCATCCTCAAGCGAGTGGCCAAGTTGAAGTTTCAAACAGGGAAATCAAGAGTATATTGTCAAAGATGGTCAATGCAAATAGGACTGATTGGTAAAAGAAATTGGATGATTCTTTATGGTCTTAAAAGACTACTTACAAGACTTTAATTGGTATGTCTCTGTACCGGTTGGTGCTTGGGAAAGCTTGCCATCTATTACTCGAAGCACAAAGCTATGTGGGCTTTGAGGAAGCTTAATTTTAATGGGATGCGGCAGCAAATATTCGTATGGAGTAGCTTAATGAACTTGATGCATTTTGATCCTACTCCAGTTCATCCTTGTATAAGGACAAGATGAAGTACCTTCATGACAAGTATGCTCGTGGCAAGGAGTTCAAAGTGGGTGATTAGATTCTCTTCTTCAATTCTCGGTCATGTCTGTTTTCAGGAAAGCTTAAGTTGTAATGGAGTGGACCTTTTGAAGCTGTGCTTGTGACTCCATTTGGTGGACTTGGCTTGAAAAAGAAAAATGGAGAGATTTTCAGAGTTAAAGGGGACAAAGTCAGGCACTATCTTGGAATGATTGATGACAGCACATGGTGACAATGATCCATCTAAAGTGATTTGACGGTAACTTGTGTCGTTCCACGATGTTAAATCAGGAGCTTCTTCGGAGGCAACCCATGTGTCTTTGTTTTTGTTTTTCTTTGTTTTTCTTCTTAATGTAGGAGTTGATTTTGGACTAACTGGTTTAGAGATGTGTGTAGGGCTATCTTGATGAAGTGCAGGACCAAACTAGATAAATGTTGCACTCTCTGAAGTTTAGACTGCTGCTGCATTGCATTTTTACCAGCCACAATGGCCTCATCATGGGGGAAAATTTGATTGCAATTCGCAGTAATGTGCAGAAGTGATAGTTCTCTTAAGATTTAACCGCGGTTGCAATGCATTTTTTGCGGTTCACGGTGCCTCACCGCAGCTACGGTGCATTTTCTGTAGTCCGTGGTGAAGTCCATGCCAGTGCCCATCTGTGTTTAATTACCACGGTCCGCACTGGATTTTTCGCAGTCCGCAGTAGGTAAGTAGTGTGGGTCCCAGGCCTTTTTCTACAAATTGGACCTCATGCCCCCTTTTATAGTTTCCGCTTCTTTGCACTCTAAAAAGGGTAAAGCACTGTTTGTCACAACCCTAAGTTGCACGAATTCAAATACTGATTCTCAATCATCTGTATTACATCTCACTTATGGTACTTCAAATCTATCCTTAGTCTTTAATTTTGTTTTTAGTTTTTTTTAATTTGATAGTTCTTACTTCTTCTTCTTTCTTTTTCTTTCAATCTTTAACTTATGGTTATATAATATGTTAGATTAGGTTTTAATTATTCAAACATGGTCATTAACTATCTAGTAGGTTTATAATGTGCTGCTAAGTCTAAAATGCACAAAAAATTGAAACCTTAGGTCTGTGTTGCTTCATTTTTCCAACCGAGACCGCAGTTGATTTTTTTCGGTCTGTGGTCCCAATCTACAACCACAATGTGTTTTTTCGCGGTCCATGGTGGTAAACTTCATAAAGGTCAATTTGAGGGACCGGGGCCATTGTCTATTTTTCATGGTGCGCAGTGCTTTACGGAGCCCAATGCATTTTATGTGGTCTACGACCAACTATTTCTATTCATATTCTTCACTTCATCTTCTAGTACTGCTATACTAACAAACATTAAATAAATTCTCCTTACAGATAATGGTTTAATAAAGAGGAGGTGGTGAAAAATAGAAAGGAAAAGGAGAGTCCTCCCGGGGTAGGGGACGAGAAATGATATAGTTGACCCCAAAAGTCCGAAAAGCAATTCGGGAAACCAGAAAACAAATCAAGGCCACAGATAGATCTGCTTCCCATTCAGAGGGAAGTGAGTAGTTGCCTCTCGAGATGCATCATTCTGATTCTGTACCAGAGTATGTACCTGACTTCCCGGAGAGATTTAGGTTGAGAGATTCACCTACACCTCCAACCTCTCTCAAGCTTCAGTTCAAGTTTCTTATGAGTCATTTGAGGTCACAACAGAGAGCAATGTTAGTGTAGCCTCTACTTCACCTACAAATTCAGCACCGGGTAAAGATCCCATTGATGAAGAAGAAAGGTAGAACCCCAAATAGGGGGTATGGAAAGAACTAGAAGCTCAGAGGCTTGGAAAAGAAAATTATTGTGAGATTGCATACCAAAAGCTTCGAGAACGGTGGCCCTAGAGGAAATTGATTCTTGAGCAAAAATTCATTGTGAGGGACCCTCTGCATCACAACCCTAATATGAAGAGGTAATTTAGAGAGAGACTGAGCTAGGTCTATTTTACAGGAAAAGTCTGGGATGCAAACGTGCGCTTAGTGAAAAAGTTCTACTTAAATACCTCCCACATAAAAAAGGGAACTAAAGTGACTAACGTGCGAAATTTGACATTGAAGTGCTATGGGAAGACAATATACCTGGGCTTATTTGAGGAAGATGAATCATTATACTTAGAAAAAGTAACATTGGATGAGGCAGCCGTCCGTGGTTAGCAGAATACCTTGCACTCCCTGGTACCACCCTAGCATGGTTGACATCAAGAGTTCAAATTTTGAGGAAAATATTAAATTTCAAGGAAAAGGGGTGGGAGACTTTTATATGCAGCAGGATGGACCCCACTACCCATAAGAACTCTCTACTGGTCCCCGGACAATATTTGCGGCTTCTATTATAGTGGCGTTCCCGATGAATATCGGGAATGTTATGTCTAAGGTGATCACTAGGGTGGTCAATGAAGGTTATAGATCATATCCCTTCCCAAATTTTCTTACATTTATTTTGAGGACCAAGACATGGGAAAAGGAAGTTTGACATGAAGGCTGATGACAAGCCCAAAGCCAAAGATCATAAAGGAAAAGCCAATACTTCTACTGTCCAATCTAAAGAGCCAGTACTAGTAGTACCTTCTTGTTAGCCTCTCACAGCTGTGAGCGTTTGATTTTTACCCTATATGAAATACTCCTACAAAATCCCAAAGAAATAAATTTTTCTTTTAATTGTTTGAGAATTTAGAAAATTTTGTGGAATTTTTTAAATTATTTGCATTTTTCCGAGCATGTTTAATTTTTATTTAATTCATGAAAATATAAAAATACTCTGCATTTGTCTTTAGCATTTATTTTTATATTTTTAGGGTTAATTAGTAAATTAGTCGCATTATCAAAATGAAAAACACAAAAATAACTCATTTTGTAGTTTTGACTTTTAATTTTGAATTTTATGGTTGTTCTTTTAATTTAGGAGTTAATTATTTTTTTAAATATTAGGACCGTTAATCAGCTTAATCTGGTAATTAATTTAGTAGTAAGAATTAATTTACATTTTGAATTAATTTGGAAAAGAAAAGGAAAATCGAAAATTGAAAAGAAAAGAAAAGAAAAGAAAATAACAAAAGGTTGCATTGATTCTGGGCCAATTTGGCAACCCAACTGAATAATCCTCATACCTGTTCGAATTTGTCCCAAATCATGCACAGAACCCGGTACACTTCCACCCTAAACCAAATCACCCCGTTTAATTCTAATTGAATCTGAGTCGTCGATGTTTGTTGATCCAACAGGTCAAAAGTGGGTACCACTTAGTATATGTACGTACGAACAACCCCCCCCCCCCCATTCATCGTCTTCATGCTTGGAGACCCAAACCATAGCGACACTGCCACTCCCACGTCCTCCAGTGGCGGCGCCACCATAAAACACTGCCAAAATAACACCCCATAACTCCTTCACTCCCTTCATATCGAATCTCTACTCCGTTTGTTTCAAATCCCACTGGATCTCCTCGAAAATTAGATCAAAAGAACGAAACCTAAATCCCTAAATCCAAATCAACAGGCCCGTTTGAATATTTGAGACCGTAATAGACGTTATTCGTGTGTTTATGCATGGAAGCACACGATTAGGGTCTATTCCGATCAAGAAATTAACAAATCGTTCAAGGCTTGTCAAGTCTACTTTTGGCCAGTTGTAAGTATCATCTTTTACTTTGTTATTTTTCGTTCTTTTATTCTACTCCCCGACCTCATCTCCTTCTGCTTCATCTTTTCTTTTGTACTGTAGGCAGTGTTATGTTATGTTTTGCATGATTATATAAAAGACATGTTAGTTACAATTCATGTTTAGTTTGCAAACCTGACTTAGGATTGTTATTTGGGTTAGTTTGACCCATATCCGATTTCAAGGGTATATAACCTAAATTTTAAGGGCAATTTGGGTAGCCTAGATTAGGGAATCTGGGGTAACAACCTTAGGAAACTTCCAAGAAGGGGGGTTTGAGACTATTTCGAATATCTGAAAATTGGCTAAGGTTTACTAAGCTAAAATCAGAATTTAAAAGGGGTCTAAGTGCAAATCTGTTTCTCATTAAGTTGGCCTAGTGCCTTTCCTACAAAAGTCCTCTAACTTGGAATTCAAGGAAGAGATTTATCTTAGAGAAAAAACCTTAAAAAATTAGACCTTAGAGTTCAAGAGATAAAAAATGAAAAATCCAGAATAATGCAAATGGCTAAAAATTTGAATAAAACACTGTCCTATTGAATTTCATGCTTTGGATCTTAAGGTTTTATTTTCCTGAATCAATTTCTGCTGTGTTTTAGGGTCGAAATGAATTGAGGTTGAGCCTTTTAAATCTGGTTTAGATTTTGATGGTGTTCAAGTCTGTTTTGATTGCTGGTTTCCTGATCTGAGTCTCCCACTATTGTTTCTTTATGAATTCCCTCTCACTTTTGGTTTGTGTATTGCTGTAATCAGGTACACCTTGGATCTTTTGTCATGTGAGGTGCAAGTTTTAATCTCTATAGTTCGAGTTGAAGAAAATAATCAATCTTAACTTTTTATTTGTTTGTCAAAGTCATATTAGTCTGTTTGGTTTATCTTAGTATAGCTTTGTGCACTTCATTTTCTTTTAAGGGTTGAATTGAAGAAGTGAAATGGACAGCAGGAGGTTTAAGGCAAAATGCTAACCTATATGTGTTTCAGATATATTTCTTTCTAATTTTATGCTTTTGTAGATTTAGTTCTTGTCATGGTAAATTATCATGGGGCTTTTAAGATTGTTGCTATAAAAGGTTTTATTTGGTCGCTTATGGATTCTGGACTTTTATTCAATTTTGCTAAAGATTAATATTGCTTCAGCTATGTTTTCCATTCGAATTTGTAGGTGTCAAGCTTGGTTTGTCGTCTGTGTTGATTTAACCAAGTTGAGCTTTGTTGGCATATCTAATTCTTGTCTAGTTGGTTAAAAATAGAAGTAGAAGTTTAATTAGGCAATTTGTATTTATTAGTTAGGGTTTATAAATAATTGCTAATTTAATATTACTTTGTTTTTTCAGCTAATCCCGTTTCGATTGTCCTTTAATTGGAAAAACTCCTTATACCATTACGGCTGTAGTGTAAAAAGGAGATGTGATAGCTCTAGTAACTCTGCTAGGGATCGAACCCAGAATCTCTGGTTCAGGGTTAAAAATTAGAGCTTATATAAATTGTTATATTTGGCTTTATTTTTTATGTGATTTTGTTACATGTTTGGGCCTAATGTGCTAAATGTTGCTTTTACCTCTTTGATATTATCCGAACTGTATACATAAACTGCTACGAAACCCCTCTTTTCTCTCTCTAGAGGAGTGCATGTTGGTCGTGACTTCTTTCTGTTAGTTTCATATCCCAAGTAGAAAGAGGTTCGGACGGGTTGCAAAGCCGGATGATCTTTTGGTTAACGGTATGCATCACCCCCCCCCCCTTCCGCCTCGAGTTGTCCGCTTAGGTAAGTCAGGTCTAGAACAATTAAACCCAGGTCTTAAACCTAGTATAACAAGACCTCATGCCAGATCCCTAGTAGGAACATTTGTTTGCATCATGTGCATTTTGTCTTTAGAGACTCAACACAGAGTTGGGTCTGTCTAGGACAGGTGTACAAAAATGAAAAAGATCATCCAGATACTTCTTACTTTCTACTTGTGCGTTTATTTGCTTTAGATTTGCATACTGACCGGCTTTTGAATAAAAGGAGAAAGGTTGGAAAAGAAAATAGCAATGTGAGGGCTAATGGGAGTTATTACCTGTTTTGATATCCGATGTCCCAAAATATACTGAAAATCTGCCAAAATTTTGAAAAAAAACAAAAAAAGAAAGAAAAAAAGCATTTCCATTGTTTTAAAGGAAAAAAAGAAAAAATAAGTTTGTTTTGTTTTGTCAAAACTGGCCGAACTAAGCCAGTTTGATTCTCACCGTGGGTGGGATACATAGGCAACCCCCATCGGGTCTAACTTCCTTTGTGCAAAAACAGCCCAAAAAGAACAAAAACATTTTATCTGAAAATAATTGAGGTGATGCCATTCTTGTCAAAAATAGTCGAATGTGCCTAAGTCGGAAGGCTGCTTTTGCAAGAACAGCCACCTTGGTTCATTTTTCAAGGTTTTGGATGGTTAGTCAACATAGCCTTAAAATCTTCGTCCTCGAGGTGTTGAACGGCCGTATTTGCAAAAAATGAGTTTTTATTTTTGATTTTTTATTTGAAAAAAAAAATAGTATTAACTTTATTTTGAGTCAAATAAGTCTTTTTTTTAACCACCCTAATAGATGTGCAGAATGAGCACGAATCAAAGTTTGACAATAACAGTCATGAACAAGATCCCTTTGGAGTTCCATATGTTGTGGGAAGATCTGGGTAAATCAGAGCAGGATAAGGTCAATCTACAATTTGGGAGGTCTCACCGGGTTGCTAAAGATTAGGCCTAGAGGAGACATGATAAAGGTGTTGGTTACATTTTGTGACCCAGCTCACAACATCCTGTATTTCTCGGATTTGATCCCACACCCACCTTGGAAGAGATAGCAGGTTATATGGAAAGTACTGAAGGTCTGAGGCATAAGTATCAAATCGCTCCAAGATCTTTGAACCCTCACAAATTCATGGATTTGATAAAGATAAGTAAGGGTGTCTGGCACTACGAATTGGAGGACGGTTTTTCCATTCTATGTTTTATCTACCAGAGGTACGAGCATGTAGGAGGATTCAATGACCAAGAAAGTGGGGTTTATTTTAAGGGGAACCGAGCAAAATGGGATGAGCATAAGCGTTTAGCTTTCATGGAGGCTTTCTTGGGCCTCGTGTTATTTCTCCGGAAAGATGGGAACATTGATCTGTGTGTAGCTGGAGTCGTCAAAGTTTTTATTGCAAACGCCAAGAGCACCCTTTCCCCAATGATAGTATCTAAGATATACCAAGCTCTCACAACTTGTAAAGTTGCCATAGATTTCTTCGAGGGATTCAATTTGCTACTATAAATGTGGATGATTGAACATCTATGTCACCGCCCATAGTATATGAGTTATGGGTCCGCAGAGAAAAGTTGCATTGAAGAGTTTGACACAAGGATTTCAAGGTTCAAGTTACCAAAGAGGTTTGGAGATTAGGTAACCCGCCTTCGCACCATCATTGCGAGACAAATAGAATGGACACTGGTTGGCTCCCTATTGAAGAAATTGTGTATATGGCCGCCACCGGTCCTTACTTCCTCCTAATGGGTTTTCGAGGCATTCAGTCGTACGCTCCATATCAGGTGGTGAAACAGTTGGGAAGGCGCTAGGTGATGCCCCCATATGAAGATCTTAGTGTTTATATGGTCAAATTTAGCTCCGACCATCAATTTCATGAAGAAATAGTTCGTTCTATTTGGAACGAGTGCCAGTATTTTACGGCAAACACTCGAGTACATGATCTATCTAGAAGTAAGGTTTTACTCACCTACCTTGACTGGTATAGAAAGAAGAACACTGCGAGGGCGGAACCAGAAAGACCAGCCAAAAAGCCTCACATTCAGGAATTCATTGAGGCATCGCAAGAACGGGCCAAGGAAAATGAGTACAGGTCCACTTAAGAAAAGCTGGAAAGGCAAGTCAAAAACCTTCAATGTGAGAATGGTTTGCAAGCCACAGCGGATGAGGGTGAAAAGAGAAAGGTAGCCAAAAAAATAAAGCCCTTCGAGCCCAGATTCAGAAAATCCCACCATAAGTGTAAAACATGAGAAACTCATAGACAACCTTAGGCAAAAGATAGGGGAATATAGTTTTGATTTGAACAAAGCAGAGGGTGAACTAGCCAGGGCTCGAAAGATATTGGCTAAACATATGGAGGAATGAGCACGCCTAGTTAAATAGCTAAAACAAAAGTAAGAGAATGAGGTTGCGAAACAAAAGAAAAAGGTCATCATCATTGAGAACAAAATAGTCAAGTAGGCGAAGGACTTTAAGGCTGAAAGAGAACACTATTATACAGCAATGGCATAGCTAGAAAAATATTTGCAACTACTTCAAGAACAGAATCAAGTAGTCGAACAAACTTTTGAAGCCAGGGCCGTCGGATTGGGCGTTTGTTGCAAGAAAAGGGTGTCATAGAGAGAGAGTCAGAAGGATCGGCGGTTACATCGCAATGAAGTGCAGTAATTGTGAAGATATGGCTAGATCCATGTTATTTGTCACCGCGATGACCTTTGTTCGTCAAGTAATGTAAGACCTCAACCACCTCCAAAGGGATTTAGCCCGTAGGCCCGTAATGAGACTCAATGATCTACGCAGGCCCCAGGAGCAGTAGAGGAATTGCTGTATTCGTGATTTTTATTGGAGTCTGTTAGTTCGTCCTTGGGTCTGTAATTTCATCTTCTCTTGGAGTATGTCAGTTTGTTCTTGAGTATGTATTTTCATCTCTTCATCAAAGTCTATTAGTTGCTTTAGAGTCTATTAGTTTTTGAGTCATTGTAACCGAAAAGTTTCTTTTTATGAAAATTTGAAAATTCTAGAATATGTTACCACGCATTTTTATACATATTCCCCAGAACTACGCTCAATCTCCATAGGATTCGACCATAACCGAAAGAAAAGTGAAAATAGAAGAGGAAAAGAGAGGAAAAACAAAGTTGAAAAAAGAGAGGGAAAATATGAAACCTGTGAAGGAAACAATGGAAAAATAAGAGAGAGAATGAAAAAAATAAGGAGAAATCAAGCAGGAAAAGGCATGAATGAAGAAAGAGAGAAAAATAGAAGTTGTATGTGGAAATAGGGAAAAGCAAGGATGATGCAAGAAGTCGGTAAACTGCATAATAGAAATCGATGACTACTTTGGTGCATTTATTCACAAATATGTTGTTGCCTATCTATTAATCTCTGACCACTAACAAGTTTGTTGTTGTCCTTCAGTAGAAGGCGATGGTTAGTTTTGTGGCATTCGGACTACCCACCTATTCAACACCCGGTCCAAAAAACATGTCGATCATGGCCAACCAGGAGCCTGATGTGAGTATCATCGATCTCTCGAGAGAGGTGGAAGAGTTGGATGTTAATGTGATGAAAGAAGAGATGTACAAACTGAAACAACAAATGGCTGAAATGTACCAATCATGGGCAACCACCACCAGCTTACCCTGACAACCCTGCCTTCATCCTACCATTGGTTCAGTCGCAGGGTCATCCTGCCACCAATCCGTTCCCGAGCTTTTCCATCCACCAACACTACCAAAGAACAACTTCCTAAACACCACCAGCTCTACCACCCAAACCAATCACGTGCCCACCTCCACCAGCCACTCCTATCTTCATGGCACCCACACCTGCTACACTCCACAGATCTTCTAACGAACTATTGTTCCAAGCCCATGATAACCAGTATTACCCCCTGGAGCCCACTTTTATAACCCCGGAACTCTATTCATACACCCATTGTTTTGATCTCCCCGTAGAAGCTGAGAAACCAGCCAAAATCCCGAACAGGAGGAGATATTCACGAAATTTAAAAGCCTAGAGCAGTCATTTAGAGACATGTTGGGACTAGGATATCAAGTAGGTATAGCTTAAAAAGATCTATGTCTGTTTCAAAATGTGCAATTGTCGACAGGGTTAAACATTCCCAAGTTTGATTTATACGATGGGCACGGTGATCCAATGGCACACTTGAGAGGGTTTTGTAGTAAAATGAGAGGATTTGGAGGGAAAGACGAGTTGCTAACTGTATATTTCAGTCAAAGTCTAAGTGGTGCAGTATTGGAATGGTATACTCAGCAAGACCACGGAAGATGGTATACATTGGATGATCTACCTAAGCATTTGCTTGTAACTTCCAGTACAATCTTGAAATTATTCCTGATTGTTTGCCGTCGACAAAACTTGAGAAAAAGCACAATGAAAGTTTTAAGGAGTATGGCTTTCATTTGAGAGAACAAGCAGCAAAGGTTGACCCTCCGGTAAAAGAAAGTGAAATGGTAGATTATTTCATGCAAGCCTTAGAGCCCACTTATTTCGGTCATCTGGTATCGGTTATAAGAAGTCCTTTAATGAAGTAGTGAAAATTGGGAGCATGGTAGAAGAAGGTCTTAAGTCCAACAAAATCATGAGCTATTCGAAAATCAAGGCAACAACCCAGGATATTCAAAGAGGAACCAGCGAAGCAATTAGAAAGAAGAAGAAAGAGGATCTAGCAACGATTGATTCAGGAGCTTGGCTCGGATCTAGGGGCCCATCACATTATTACAACCACCCTCGACCCCACCACCAAATCTACCCCCATACTCCATATAGCCCACCAAAACACTACTACCATCGCCAGATCCCCATGTTTTTGTCCACCATACACAAACATACACTCAACCTCCCGACTACGCACAATGGCATGTACCAACCCCAAAAAATACCTACCCAACTCACCAAAATTCCTACCCACCCCCACGAACCTACCAAAACACCCCTAGACCAGCTTTCTGGGCCAATCAAGTATTTAAGAATAAGAGGTTGCAGAAGAAGAAAACCTTCACTACATTAAGAGAGTCCTATACCAATTTGTTCCACATGTTGAGACAATTGGATATTCTGAGTCCGATTGAGTCAAAACTGCTGAATCCTCCCCCGAGAAATCTTGATTTTCTGTAAGTTATGAATATTCTTCTAGTGCTCTAGGGCATGACACATAGAAATGTTGGCATTTGAAAAATGCTATCCAGGAGCTCATTGATTCACATCAAATTTAGGTTCCAAGCTCCGGAAGCACCCAATATCAACTAGAACATGATTGAGATAGTGCATAAAGAAGGGGAACCCCAAAAATTCTTCACAGACCGTCATGATGATTCGAGCCAGTGAGGTGAAGCCAGTTGAAAAACTAACAAGTGAGATGTTGATGCTCAAGTCGAGCGGAGAAAGCAGTGAGCCTTATTCTGTAATCAAGAAGGGGTCCTCAAGTGATGGTGCGATGAAACAAGAAAAAGCAAAGGTGGTGGTACCAAGGGTGGGAAAAAGCCTGTTGTGGTTGTGGAAGGTGCTCGCATAGAGCCCGTCATTATCAAACCTGTAACTCACCTACCAATAGTCAATAGCAAGGCCGTCTCTTGGAATTATGAGCGAGTGATAATGACTTACAAAGGGAAAGAGGTTAAAGAAGAAGTCTACGAAACCCGTGGAATGACCCGGTCGGGGAGATGCTTTTCCCCCGAGGAGTTAAGAAAAGCTAAAACCTTCAAAGATAACCCAGTATTGGTGAAGAGAGCTGTGACTAAACAATAAGCAGAGCAGTTTTTGAAAAATATGAAGGTGCAATACTATTCTATTATGGAGCAGTTGAGGAAGACGCATGCTCAAATTTCACTGTTGTGATTGTTAATTCATTCAGACGAGCACTGTCGGGCACTAATGAAGATCTTGAACGAGGCCCACGTTCCTGAAAACATCTTAGTAAGCCACTTGGAAAAAATTGCCAACAAGATTTTTGAGGTAAACAGAGTCACTTTTCTGATGATGAATTACACATAGAAGGTACTGAGCACAATAAAGCCCTTTATCTTACGGTGAAGTGCGAAAATTCCGTGGTTACCTGGGTATTGGTCGACAGTGGTTATGGCAATAACATTTTCCCTCTCTCCACTCTAAATGAGTTGAAAGTGGATGATGAAAGAATTCACAAGAACAGTGTTTGCGTGCGAGGGTTCGATGGTGGAGGGAAATATTTGGTCGGTGACATAGTGCTCGAGCTGACAATCCGAACAGTTGGTTTTACCATAGAATTCCAGGTGTTAGATGTGGATGACTCTTACAATATGTTGTTGGGTCGACCTTGGATTCCGCTAAAGCGGTCCCTTCTACTCTACATCATATGGTAAAGATTGAATGGTATAGACAACAAATAGTTTTGCATGGCAAGGATAAACTATATGCCCATAGTGATGCTATTGTACCATTCATTAAGGCCGAAGATGACAAAGGGCCTTGGGTCTACCAAGTTTTTGACACGGTATCAATAAAGAAAATTCCATAAGGGGAGTGCATTCTAGTTTCGAAGGTAGTTGTTACATCAGTTATGGTAGCCGTTGAAATGTGGAAAAATGGTTTTGTTCCAGGGAAGGGTATGGGTGTGTCCCTGCAAGGGTTTTCGTCCACTCGGTGTCTCTCCCCAAAAAGATGGACACATTTGGATTGGGATTCAAGCCCACAATTGCAGACATAAAAAGAACCATAAGGATGAACCAGAGGGCATGGATCCTCGCAAATCCTGTCCCACGTCTCTTTAGATCATTTGTCAGACCCGGCATCAAGAAACGCCCAACAACAACAAGTCCCAGTTATGTGGTTGGTCCTGATAA
Organism: Nicotiana benthamiana; assembly: GCA_034376525.1. Lineage (NCBI taxonomy): Eukaryota > Viridiplantae > Streptophyta > Magnoliopsida > Solanales > Solanaceae > Nicotiana > Nicotiana benthamiana. Next base: position 8,064,142 of record CM067327.1, on the reverse strand, counting down.
GGAATTGCTTTAAATGTTTGACAAGTTGTTCAAATATGTGAATATGGTGGAAGCTCGAGAGGGTTCTAGCAAGGCGGATGTGCAATTTGTTGGGCCCAGTGCAAAGATTAACAATTGGGAAGCTACTACTCTCCCGACCAAGAAGGAGTTTTGGTAGTTTGGTTTGATTTTCTTCCAGTTTATCTGGATTATTCCGGGGTTGTAATTTGGATTCTATATTTCGTCCATTTGGATGTATAAATCTTGTTATCTTTCAATTTCAACGAAATGCAATTTCCCTTTTTCATCATTTCTGATAGTTTTTATTTTTTTTTTCTTTTTCTTCTTGTACAGTTCTTTTTATGTTGGTTTCAATGATATGACATGCATGAGGAATCTTCAGCCCAGTCTTGAAAGCCAATCTAATTCTGATATAATAACTCAAGAAATAGAATATGATGATGAATCAAAGTATGATGAGGATGGGGCCTTTGAAGAAATTAGTAAAGAACTAAGCCATTTTGAAGAAAAACCCAAACAAAACATGAGTGATACAAAAGTATTCAATTTAGGGAACCTATATAATATCATAGAAACTAAAATAAGTGTCCATCTAGAACCGCAGCTCAGGGAAGAGATAATCAAATCATTACTTGAATACAAACATATTTTGCATGGTCATATGACGACATGCTGGGTCTAAGCACTGACCTGGTGGCTCACGAATTGCCCACTGACACGACATGCCCTACCATCAAATAGAAGTTAAGGAAGTTTAAAACTGACATGAACGTAAAGATCAAAGAGGAAGTCACAGAGCAGTTTGAGGCAAAGGTTATTCGAGTCACACAGTATCCCACTTGGTTAGCCAATGTTGTACCTGTACCAAAGAAGGATGGCAAGACGAGGGTCTGTGTCAATTAACGCGATCTCAACAAGGAAAGCCTAATGGATAACTTCCCTCTGCTAAATATACACATTCTAATTGATAACTGTGCCAAACATGAGATTGGGTCTGTTGTGGATTGCTATGCGGGCTATTACCAGATTCGAATGGATGAGAAGGATGCGGAAAAGACGGCATTCATCACGCCGTGGTGAACGTACTACTACAGGATTATTCCTTTCGGTTTGAAAAATGCTGGGGCAACATACATGAGAGCAATGACGATCATATTCCACAACATGATACACAAGGAGATCAATGTTTATGTGGATGATGTGATCATAAAGTCTAGAAAGCAGTCTGACCATGTCAAAGATTTGAGAAAATTCTTCCAAAGGCTCCACAGGTACAATCTTAAGCTCAATCCTGTGAGCACGTGATTTTTGCCTCGCTTGAAACGTTCCCATAAATTCGTAAACTAGGATTTTCTTTTATTATTTGTATTTTTAGGAATTAATTATGTGATTTGTGTTTATTTGTATTTTTAGGAATTAATTATTTGATTTGTGTTTATTTGCATTTTTAGGAATTAATTATGTGATTTTTGTTTGTTTGCATTTTTAGGAATTAATTTCTGTGATTTGTGTTCATTTGCATTTTTAGGAATTAATTATGTGATTTGTGTTTATTTGCATTTTTAGGAATTAGTTATGTGATTTGTGTTTATTTGTATTTTTCCTTATTAATTGTGTGATTTTGTGTTTATTTGCGTCTTTCTTTTATTATTTGAATTTTTGGGAATATTAATTGCATGTGAGTGCATTTTTAATTCACAAAAATAAAAATATTTTTAAATCAGGTTTTTGTTAATTTGGTAATTTAATGAAGGAATTAAAACAAATAAGGTTTGAAAAGGTGGCCTTGATCGAAAAGGCCAATTTAGGCCATTTTTGCAAGTAAAACCGGCCCAAATCCCTGCCCAGGCCCGGTCCAATCCCACCCGCTCATCAAAACGATGATGTTTAAGTCCACCTCTCTTAGTTTGTTTTCTTATTTATTTTATTTTTTTCTTTCTTATTTTGTTTATCTACCTGTTTTAGCACTTAGGTTTGAGTTATTTTTAGTTAGTTTAAAATTTAAATTGCATCTTATTAGATTTCAATTTTGTTACTTCTATTCTGATTGCATGAATGATTTGTTGGTTTCACTTGTGAAATTAGACACTAGGTTTTGATTGTTCGCAATAATTTCTATGACTCCTGCAGTTGCGCAATAATTTTGACCTCTGAATCTGAATATTGGTTTAAGTTCACATGCCATGGTCTTGATTGTTTGATTTGTTAGCATGACAATTACCATGTTTATTCGTTAATGTTAGTAATCGTTTGAGTTTAGGTGTCGACTTCTGAGGTTGAGTTTTGGAATGATAATCTTCCATGTTCTTCTTCTAAATCCAAGTAGTGGGCTTGATTTCTGATTTAATTTTTGAGAATTGATTCGCATATGTTTTGATTAATAACATTAGGATTGGTCATAGCTGATAAGACTAGAAGAATTAGTTAACATTAATACCAAATCAGTAACTTCAAGGCTTTCTTCTTAATTTTGACAATTCTAATATAGAATGGTAGTTTGGTATTAGTGACTTTCAGAATAAAATAGGGGTAACGATACACGTACCGACACACCAAATTCAAGGAGATATACCAGGATATATGTTATTTGCTCATGATATAGTTTCGATTGATGAGACGTGAAATGGCGTTAACGAGAGGTTGGAAGTTTGGTGACACCTTGAGTCTAAAGGTTTCAAGTTGAGTAGGACTAAAACAAAGTACTTAGATTGAAAGTTCAACAACGTAACGGAGGAAGGGGACATGGACGTGAGGCTAGACTCGCAATTCATCCCCAAGAGAGGAAGTTTCAAGTACTCTGGCTCATTTATCCAGGAGGATAAGGAGATTGACGAGGATCTCATGCACCTTATAGGAGTGAGATGGGTGAAATGGAGCTTACCGTCTGGAGTCTTATGTAACAAGAATATGCCACTTATACTTAAACGTAAGTTATATAGGATGGTGATTAGACCGACCATATTGTATGGGCAGAGTGTTGCCCAGTAAATAACTCACATATCCAGAAGACGAAAGTAGTTGAAATGAGGATGTTGAAATAGATGTGTGGGAACACTAGGTTGGATAAGATTAGGAAGGAAGATAATTAGGTGAAGGTGCGCTTGGCTCCCAGAGAAGATAAAATGCGGGAAGCGGGCTCAGATGATTCGAGTAGACGAGAAGCTTAGATGCCCTCGTAAGGAGGTGTGAATGGTTGGCTTTGGTAGGTAAGAGAGGAGGTAGAGGGCAGCCTAGGAAGTATTGGGGAGAAATGACCAGGCATGACATGGCAGGACTTCAACTTTCCGAGGACATGATCTTTGATTAAAAGGTGTAGATGTTGGCAATTAGGATTGAAGATTTGGAGGAAGTTAAGCATTTTTCTAATTACTACTAACTGTAAGGCTAGGCTTTTAATGTTTTATTTTAGAATGCTTGTGGTTTATGTTGTGTTCACACTATCTCTCGGTTATCATAGTACCTTGTCATTATTACTGGTTATTGCTATTGCTTTTTCCTCTATTTTTCTGGTTCTTATGATGTTGGTAGTATCTTTCTAGCATCTATTGTTGGTACTAATGAATTGTCTCTTTTCGTCTTCTTGAATTAGAGTATATCAGAAACAACATCTCTCTCTGGTAGAGGTCTGGTAGAGGTAGGTCTTTGTTCAAATTACCTTTCACAGATCCACTTGTGAGATTTTATTGGATTGTTGTTGTTAGGTAACTTTGTTGTCTCTCTCCGTAATACTGATTATACCATCATTATCTTCTTTAAAAGAAACAGATATGAACAATTTTAAAAAATAGGCATTATTTGGATTCTCGATTAAAATCTCATCAAAGAAAAAGAACTAAAGAAATCAGACCAAAAGAACCCTGCAATTTTATTTCCATTATTCGGCGGAGGATAAGACTTAGGTGGCAAGATTCAACACAAGTTGGTTTTTCTTCAATAGCTAATCATTCCAGGTTACATGACGTCATTTTTTGCCTTCTTCCTTAATTTCTGTCTCTACTTTTTCCTTTCTTCTCTTTTTTTATTATCCTTAGAAAAATTGAATTAAAAGTTACTACGTTTATTAAAAAGTAACTTTACTTGTACTCTCTTGTTTATATTCAGCCGGCACTTCCTTCAATAGTGGAATTTTAGGCGCAAAAGTACCTTTATTTTTATTTATTAAAAAAGGTTCGGATAGTTCTGTCCCAGAAAATAATACTATTTCATGTCATATATATTTGATAACAATGGTGAAGAATATCGTAATTATGAAAATAGAATTTCCACTCCATACAACCTCCCCAGGCATTTCATAATTTTTATTAGTTTTAGGGAAGAAACAAAATCAATAGAAGAATTTGATGATTTGTAATCAACATTTCCTACAGTTAATCCGCTTTTTAATATATATTATTTTCACACTCTGGAGTATCTCATGTGATAATATACGTCATGTTGGAAGAAACTCATATTCCAAATTCTTATACTCAATTTGGTCATGGCTTTAGAATCACTTAGTAGCCGTTGGTTCACCAAATGATCTCCATTTTTTATATATTTTATTAAAGTTGATCCATAAATAAGTTCATAATATTATGGTGTATATGCATAATAAAGTGCATGTAACTAGAGCTGGTTTATTGCCGGAAGGTAGGGCAGCAAACAATTTTGTCTCTTTTCTTTAAGCAAATCTGCAAACTAAGATCGCAACGGAAATTTTATGCCTTTTTATTAAATTATAATGAAGTCGTAACTGTTTTCATAATAGTTTACATCGTATATGCTCCATTCATCAACTGTTTCTAGACAGATCATATAATATAGGAAATGATTTAAGTTATATGCACTTATAGTATAAAGATTTTTATATTATTAGTATTTTTAATTTTTTATCAGTATATTTTAGTTTGTGATTGGATGTTTGAAACATTTTTTATTAATTTATCATATATTACTTGTAAATATTTATATGTAATTTAATTGTATAAATAGTTTTATACTATGAATTTTACTACAGGATGATCGATTATTTGATCAACTTGATTAAGATAAAGGGAATTGGTTAACGTAATCAAGGCCACAATGGGCGGAGATACATGTGAGACACATATCAATATATCTCTCGGATATTTTCTCATCCCCAATAAGATCCTTTCTAGTCAACGCCAATATGGTTTGCGGATTGAGGATCTTAAGGGCATTAAAATGCTCATATGAGAAGATACGATTAGAGGTGTGTATTCGATTTATCGATTGATTTCGACTTTTATCAATAATTACTTATCGATTATCGATTTGTACATATGCTTATTGTTATCGTATCAATAATATTCGATTTTTTCGATTTCGATTTATCAATTTTGGGGGCTTATCGATTCGGTTATCGATTACACCAAAAAAAAAATTTGCGGGATTCCACGAAAAGTATATCGCTATAAATGCGCCTAACTAATATGGACCAAAAGAAGCCAAAATAAGACGAACACCATTTATAATATAAAAATTATGTCAACAAGCACATGCAACAAAACTAAACTAAGGGATCAAGTGGATGTCACCAACACTCCAATGGTATAAAACAAAACACTTCATCATGGCTAATTCTGTTTTCCATTAATTTGAACTTCATTCCCTTGATCTTTAAATATGATTATTCCTTAAATGTGGTAGAGGAAATAATAGGGTAAGGGAAAGGGTATATATTAGGGAAAATAATATTGTATAACGGCTTTCAAAATAGTAGCGGAATATATATACATTCTGTATGTTATATTAATCTACACAAATAGATAATTACTCATTTAACAAGTATCTACAGTCTAGGGGTGTGCATTCGATTTATCGATTCGATTTTGACCCTTATCGATAATTACTTATCGATTATCGATATATACATATGCTTATCGTTATCGTTTCAATAAGATTTCAATTTTTTCGATTTCGATAACAAATAATCGATTCGATTTATCGATAAACCGATTCGAATGCACACCCCTAGATACAACTATCTCCTTTTTTATTTTAAAATTACCATTCAAATTGTGACTTCTTAACTGTTGAGTATCACACTGAAAATCTATTTATTATTTTCTCCCATTTTTGTATTATATTTTTATATGGTCGATTTGGCGCCCATCTATTGCATGACAGATCCGGATCAAAATATGATGAATTGAAGATCGACCCCAGATTTCATCAGATCAGGATACGAGATTAGAAAACCCGTCTTAGTGGTTACCGACTCCATAAGAGCATAATAGACCCCAATTCCAAATGATCCCGAGGTAACATTGTCAGACCAGATAACGGAAGACGAAATATCAGTAACCATTCGGATAGCAAGGCAGAAAATTCTGCATGTATAAATGAGGAACCGGTTAATTAGCAAATCATGAGATTTTTTACCTTTAATAGAATTGTACCTAATGTAGGATCTCCCTACTATATAAAGGGGGTTTGATTATTTGCAAAACATATTGTAACATACATCCCAAAGCAATATACTGATTATTAGTTCTTATTATCACATCACTCTGTTTTGATATCGATTAAGGTATTTTTGCCTCGAGGGTGACCAACTTTCAAGGCCAGGAATGTTAAACTTTTGTGGTTTGTATTTACTTTTGCATCATTAATTTCAATATTAATTTGATTTCTCAATTTGTTTCAAGTGAGATCAAGTATCCATAAAATCACGTATAAATTTAATTGTTATTCAATTGTGAAGGTAAAACTTTTTGGCGCCCACGGTGGAGCTAAGGATAATAGTGGTTATTTGATATGAATTGCCAAAACACACACTATTTTACACTTGTTCTTTGAAGTGTCTCTGATCTCAGGCTTAAGCTCAAAACTCAAACATACAATTGCCACCTCTACCTGTTGACAAAGAGTCAGGTCAACACGGTGAAAACAATAACATATCGCCCGGTGACGAGGTATTGCTCGTTGATCCTGTCGGAAATCCAATTGTTGACCCGTTGGAAGCTAATTCGCATGTGGCTATGACACAAGCCTCCCGACTGACCTCGGGAATGGCATTCGTGGTGGATCTCGGTCGATGGCACAGAACACTCAAAACAATGGAGGAGACGGGGTAAATCTACAGATGATCTTCGAAATGTTGTAGGCTTAGTAGGCAGCAATAGCTCTGCTACAAAACCAGATTCACGTACCGAGTAGGATCAAGCCTGACTTGTCTCGATAGATCATGGGTAAGGAGGAACCGGTCATGGAAAGGTGGAGTGGGAACGAGTCAGGTAATAACCCCAATATCATAAAGATGCTCGAGGAGCTGATAAAACGAATAGAATCAGGGGAGAAGAAAATAGAAGAAAATGACAAAGAGGTTCAAACCTATATCTCTAAGGTCGATCAGATCCCAAGAGTGCTACTAATATTGAAAGGCTTGGATTACAATAAGATTGTACAAAAACCCTTCCCTCTATGTGCGTCTCCAAAGCTGATCCCTAAAAAATTCCTCATGCCGAGATTCCTAAGTACAACAGAGCGACCGCCCCAAATAAGCATGTCACTTCAAACATGCGCCATCACAGAAAACGACATGGAGGATGATGAGATCGAGTCTGTCTTGCTCATGAAATTCGGAGAAACCCTGTCAAAGGGAGCTATGATGATATCACAACTTACCCCCTAATTCTATTGACTAGTTTTCTATACATGCAGACTCTTTTATGAAAGCACACGCTGGGGCTATTCAAGTTTTTACCTAAGGACTTAATGTTCGAAGTTCGGTGGTTTCACAATAGTTAATGCATAATCTAATAGAATATCCGACTATCATTTGAGTTGATGTGCATAACTAATATCATTCGAAGATCAGAGTCGAAGAAAATAAACTCGGGGCTCCTTCCAAGTCTGTTTATCCTGTTAGACCCATCAAGACAGTTAAGAGATATATCGATCATGAACCAAGGTTGAGCAAGAATGGGTACCACCCGTACAGTGAGGGCTGAAGGAACACTGGGTCCGGACGCGGTTCCATGCAAAATGAAAGGAGAAATGACAGAGGCTAGAGCAGTTGGGGACTCATTGGCAAAAACGTTTTCAACAAGCCCGTCTGACCTAAGGAAGCACCAAGGTTATCAAAATATAACTTTAACATTGATGTTTTTGCCATTCTATCGGCAATCGGAGCATCAAAGATACCAAATTTCCTCGACCTTTACAATCCAACCCACCCCAAAGGGATCGAAACTAAATGTGCAAATACCATGGTACTCATGGCCACAGAATAGAGGATTGCCATTAGTTGAGGTAGGATATAGCTTGATTATTCAACAACGGGCATCTTAGAGAATTCTTGAGTGACAGGGCCAAGAATCCTTTCAGAAATAGGGACTCTAATAAACAAACCGACCAAGAAGAACCTCAACACGAAATTCACATGATCATTAGAGGGGCCGATTGCTGCAGAAATTACAAAGAAGGTGAGGAAAATGGCTGCAGAGAGAAATATGACTTTCAAGATGTACAAGCAACGTGGTGAAAGAGACTTGACAGAAAAAGCTAAGGCAAAACTGGATGGGAGAAAGAGGAGAGCTCGTCGACGTCGTTGGGGTAGCCATCATAGTCAGGCTAACACTTTATGATATGAGATATCAGTGAGGAGGATGCTACCATGTTGACGCTGTTTGACGTCATATCACGTGGAGGGTTAGCCCAGTGCACTAAAGCAAGCTCCTGCTATCGGGGGGTCCAAGGAAGGGTCGAACCATATTGGGTCTTATGTACGCAGACTTACCTTGCATTTCTACAACAGGCTATTTCCGCGGCTTGAACCCATGAACTCCTAGTCACATGGGGGCAGCTTTTACCGATGCACCAAAACTATGCAACTCACTTAATTCACTAAATATGATCAACAAACTTTTAGCTTATTTACTTTAGTGTGCTTTAGTAGAGATGGTACTTTCTGAGCTTCCAATTGACAAAAGTTCTCTCTTTATCTGAAACACATTAATTTGGACTGTCATTGACATTGAGGGGGAAGGTTAGTTGCAAATATCTCCAGACTTCTTATTGATTTACCAACAGGGCGAGTTTATGTTCATTTATTTGTATCTAACTTTTGCTGTTCACTGAAGTATCAGTTATATTCTTGTTTGCTCTGTCATTCAGTCAAGGGAGAAGGCTTACACATAAATGCTTAGCAGCTTCCAGCTAAAATGTGCAGTGATAACTTATTGAAGAAATTTCGTCTTTACTAGGAGCGAAAGATACAAGGACTCGGAAGTTCATTGCTCGTGCCTTTTACACCCAAGATTTAGGGTGTCTGTGCGAGATGGAGTGGAGGTATATTTTTCTCATTTTTGTTTGCATCGGAGTGTAGCTTGGTTCCGTAGTTTTATTCCTTTTGATGTGGTTCAGTAGTAATAACAAAATATATAGATATCGATGGAGATGTTTTAATATGGTATCAGTCCTTTTCTCAGTGGATTAGACTGAGCAACATGGGCGTTTCTGATTGTTATGGTTAACGGGTTGCCTTTGTATAATGTTTTCCTGAATGCCCTTTACGTCTTATTTCTATTAGCAAATGCACACAAACATTTGATTCTTCCATAAGATTTAGTAACAAATCTATTATGATGCAGAATTGAGGAAAGGGCGTCTGAAGGTATCTGGTATCCTCTGGTGCTACTTCCACTGTATCGTTGCCGAGCCTCTTTTACCTTTAACTCAAGATTAAGCCCCAACTACTTATCTAGCGGAAGTTGTAGTTTGACCGATTTATCTTAAATACTAAATCAAGTGAATAAGAAGCAAGAGACCAAATGTTTAGTTTGACACTTGTATTATGGCAGTAATTTATATAGATTAATGGATGGAATTTAAAAACTTCGTAGATAGTAGAAATTCGAATATCTGGCTGAGGATAATACTCGACCCATCCTTCTATATGGTGTCATTATCGATCTATGATCTAAGTTCAGGAAATACGGATGACTTGGGAGTACATCAGGTGTGCCATTTATTCCGGAAAAATGCTCAAACCTCAAAGCAGCGAGTCATGAAAAAGAGTTGCAGAAGCTCAGCATCTCTAAACAACAAATGAACAGAGAATGCACCATCCCATTCCCTTATATGGATGCAAAGTATTCTTTGCTGCCCTTAGGATCTGGCTTCATTGACTTGTCACCAGGCTTCCACCCAGCTGGGCATACTTCATCTGGGTTCTCCTGAACATATTGCAATGCCTGTCGCACGAGACCAAATTAATTATCACACTCTAAGCAGCAGATTGTCTAATGATAGGATAATACTGGCGCCCAGATATGTCTATTACCTGAAGTGTCCTCAATGTTTCATCAACACTTCGGCCAATTGCAAGATTATTAATGGTGGAGTGTTGAATAACTCCTTCCTTGTCAATGATAAAAAGTCCTCTCAGTGCAATTCCCTAAAACAACATAAGAAACATCAGGGAGCTGATTCCACTTCAAATGATAAGGGGCTTTGCTTTTATGATTATTTTGGAATGCTGAACCCATATGGAAGATTCAGAGAAATATCTACTGAAAGATATCAGCAATTCTCATCACAATTACCAACTTCAAACATACTTTTAATAATTTTAAAGCAAAACTAAAAGTTGTTACGCAGAAAGCCTCTTCAGTAAGAGGCAACTTTAGAAGTCATTATCTGATGTTTAAAAAAGATGGTGCAAAACTGCATAGAACCAGATTTCCAGTCTGTGCCGGAATAAATCATAAAGACTGCTGACATCCACGAAATTCACAGTATCAGGTTTAACAGAATTTAAGGTTAGAATAGCAAGAAAAGGCATAAGCTGTAGATAAGTAAAATAGAGAAAAGTGCACACAAATCCAATCTAAAGCACTTACTGCAATAGTCTTTATTCTTGTCCTCAACCCTAACAAGTGCCAGATGCCACTTTAGTCACAACAACTCCCTCTATCTCATAACTGGTTGTTTTGAGATATCATAGCAGAAAACATTTGATTAAGGCTCAGCTATTGATGCTGTTACACTTACATTATGTAAGGTGTTTGAGATACGTACATTAGTGTAGGGATGAGAGGGAAACCTAGAGAACCTAATTTGCTTTAAAAGACACATCATTTACCACTATTGGGATAAAAACAGAATGAATATAAAAGGTTTATATTGCGGACTCCAACTACTTTGGGATTATAACCTATTTGACCAATACATCTAGCGAAAAATCACTCGTTGCAGTTAAGTAAAAGTAATAACAGTATATTTTGAAACTTTATATTTGATTTCATAGTTCAAATTCTACTCCGAAACCCTTAAGCATGTTACCATTATAGATCCATGTTGATGGCACATACGTGGACTTGATTGCTTATGTTCTAAAATAACAGCAGCCCTGCATAACTGCATCCAAGGCACTATTCCCAAACTTATATTTTTTCCACTCGTATATCTAGCAGTTCAAAAAGGTAGACAAATAATTACGGGGATTTGCCAAAACAATATCAAAGACAATTTTAAAAGCTACACTGCAGGAATCAACAACAATCATACCTGATCCGGTATCAGTACATTGTAAGATTTTGAAATTGACTTTGTCACATCTGAAATTAATGGATAGTTCAGAACACCAAGGCCACCAGACTTCCTATCAGTTTGGACCCAGGCAAGGTGGGAAAACTACAGGAATACATGAGATCAACAATGTTAGGTAAAAATTATGCTAACGTGACCAGTGACAAAGATCATTACAGTTGCATAATGATATTTACTTGCCTTGTACTGAAACGATTTTTCAAGCATATATATGATATATTGATCTACAAGTAAATGCTATTAGTCTTTCTCAGTAAATTTACTTTAGCTATATTTATTCTTCCGTTGTTTCCTGGTAACTAAAAAATCCCCGAAAGCCAGTTGACGCACAGTTCAAATATCAGTGAGTAAATGTTCCCCTCAATCCTTCTCAACTTAAGTACCAGGCTTTTGTGTACAGCACGGTTCGAACTCGTGACGCGTGTCTAATCCACAAATCACTCATCACGCTCTAATCGCTAGACCAAAGTCCATTAGCCATGGGCATCTGTACTTATTCTCTAAATTGCTTATGTCTTGTCAATGGTGTAGCATAGATAGCTACACCAAGATCAAAATTACATTTCAAATTCGCTCATTGTCGTCAACTTCCTATCTTAGGTATTCACTTCCTTACTTAAAATAATATTTAACTACAAGTTCTTTTGTAATGTCTTCAGTTAGCATTTCGCTTGTCCTCTTCCAATTCACTATATTTTAACTTTTTCTCCAGCTATTTCTGTATACTATGATTTCTAAAGCTAGGTCCTCTGCCACTTCTTCATCTAAGACCACATAAAACAAAGTTCAAAACAAGTGAAAAGGGCCTTTTTTAATAAGTTAAACGGGCTGTAGAAGAGCAGCAGCACAATCTGACAAGGCAAAGACCATTTAGGTATCCTAACTCATCGAAAGGTATTCTATTGAAAGTGACATTCACACTACTATATCACATTGGTGCAACATATCATATGCACAAAACAAAAAGTAATCAACCAATTATCTTAGAAGAAATTTTTGAAGGAAAGAAAGACCTACCACACTGTCTACGGAGACACCCAATATTTCTGTGTTCACCTTCTGAAATTCTTCATAACGATCACTGAAAGCAGTGATCTCTACAGTAGCAGGAATAGATAATAGCGAAAAAATACATTAAGAAACAATCGTAATCAGTTCAATTCATTATAAGGAAGTGAAAGTTGCAGCTGAGTGATTTAAGGATACAAGCTAACCCGTCGGGCAAACAAATGTGAAGTCTAGTGGGTAGAAAAAGAGAATCACATATTTCTTCCCAATGTACTCAGAAAGTTTAACCTGCAGATAAAACATTGTTCAGTTATAAAATCCAAGAAACCCACCCATAATGACTGGATGTGCAAAGCTAAGCCTTGAGATTATTAAGGGGGGAAAGAAGTGAAAAGTAGTTCTAGGACAAAATTGTGACAAAATTTGAAACATCGTATGGTGAAGTTCTACTGCATTCCGTTCCTTCCATGTCCCACTTTCTTGTCTAATTGGGATTAAAAAAGGTTAGCCAGCAAGTAACATGCATTTACGAAATGAACTTTACTCTTTTGTCAACCAAAAGAATAAGGTATTGCTCGACGATCTCCTAGCAACAAGATTCGAACTCTTGCAGCAAGCCACTGAAATTTCAGATTGTTTTCTTTTCTTTTCTTTTTTTGTGCTTTTTTAATGAAAGAAATGGCAGATCCTTATAATCAAATCCTTATAATCAACAAAAAGGGAGAAAGTCGAAAAGAGAAGAGAAAGATTTTCTTTTTTGATCAGCAGAAAAGGGAAACAGACACACACAGCGGCAGAGGATCTCAGACTAACAATTAATATTGCCATTTCATTGAACATTGTTCACCAATATAATACCTTGATGAATTCTTGATCGAAAACAGCCTCAGCCTCAAAGTCTGGTGCTTTATTTCCAACGAGTGGAACTTCACTCTGTTAGTAGAACCGACAAGAAATGACAAGAAATGACATTAGAGAGATAAATCACTATCCAGATACAAGGACAAAACACCTCTTATATAAAGTAGAGCAAAGAGTAAATTGTAGGGAGGATGCGAATTCAACAGCCTCAAATAGGAAAGGGGAATATATGTTTATCTACCTTGGTCTTCTAATGTAATTTATCTATACATTTTTTATATAAATGTATACACACTCACATATGAAGCTTTTAAGATCCTGAAACATCAGCACTAATGCAAATTCATTCAGATACCACCAGAAAGATATACTAATCCATCTAATCTAGGCTGTCTGAAATAATAGTCGAGCACTGGCTTCATCTTTTTCAAACTCCAAAAACACTAGTGCAATGAATACGCTTCATAGTCATAAAGTTAAGCCATTAACAAAAGCAATGTACAAGCTACTGTATTGATGATATTCTGCAAAAGTATCAATTGCACATAGAACTAAATCATTTTCACTCAAACAACGCTTTGGAATGTTAAAGATGATAATTTGTCGGCCTCAGGAGTCAAGCATTAAACAAGTTCACAACAACTTCAATTCTTTGTTGTCATTAAAAGTTCTTAAAATTTATAAGAATAATCTTAGATATACCCTCAATTCTTCAGCTTCATTCTACGTTCAGTAATGCCGGCGTGGTCATTATTGAGTAAAAAAGATAATTTTTGTTAAATGTTATAGCAAAAAGGGGGACACTGATGCAAGTGCATTTAGTAACATCTTACATGGGCAATGATTCGTCAAATACTAAATTACAAATGGACATGGCATGTTTCAAAAACTCTCACAAGAGGCCATGAAGATGAAATGGCATCTGGTAGTCAACATCGAATTGACGTATAATTTATGAATTGCTTTGTCAGTCATACCTATTATCCAACAAGATGGGAAGATCAACGGAGATGTCACGCACCGTATCGGGTGGGATGGATGAAATGGAGGTTAGCGTCTGGAGTCCTGTGTGACAAGAAGGTTTCAGTGAAATTTAAAGGTAAATTCTATAGAGCGGTGATTAGAGTGGCCATGCTGTATGGGGCGAAGTATTGGCCAGTTAAGAATTCTCATATCCAGAAGATAAAAGTAGCCGAAATGAGAATGTTGAGATAGATGTGCGGGCATACTAGGCTGGATAAAATTAGGAATGAAGATATTGGGGAGAAGATATGAGTGGCTCCCATGGAGCACAAATGCCGGAAGCGAGACTTAGATGGTTCGGGCATATGCGGAAAAGGAGCACAAATGCTCCAATTAGGAGGTGGGAACGGTTAGCTTTGACAGGTACAAGGAGAGGTAAAGGGCGGCCTAAGAAATATTAGGGCGAGGTGATAAGGCAAGAGATTGCGCAATGTCAAATTTTCGAGGATATGGCGCTGAATAGGGATATGTGGAGGTCGAGCATTAGGGTTGTAGATCAGAGGATAGAGGGTAGTTGAGCGTTTTTCTTCGTTGTTCTGGCTAGTTTGATAGTGTTTTATATAGGATTGCTAGCACCTATTGTTCCATAACACTTTCTATTTTTTGTTTATTATTATTATTTAGTTTTTCACTTTTATTTTATACTCTATCCAAGTTTCATTATTGTCTTAGTTATTGTCCTTCCCACTTATTTGTTGTCACTTACGGTGCTGATCTTATTTGTATGTTTTCTGCTGTTGTCACAGACCTTTCATTTATTAGCTGAGGGTCTCTCAAAAACGGCTTCTTTACCCTTATGGGTAGGTTAGGGTCTGCGTACATTCTATCTTCCCCAAACCCCACTAGTGGGAGTATTACTAGGTTGTTGTATTGTCAGTTATACCTTAATGGTATAATTTCAATCAAGGACATGTATGATGAAGCTAAGACTAAGGTTACGATTGTGAGAGGCGACTCAAAGCATTTTCCGATTGCTATGGGGTTACACCAAAGGCTCTACGCTTAGCCCATTCTTGTTTGCCTTGGTGATGGATGCACTGACACACCATATTCAACGGGAGGTGCCATAGTGTAAGTTATTTGCTGATGACATAGTTCTAATTGATGAGACGAGGGTCCATGTTAATGAAAGGTTAGAGGTTTGGAGACAAACCCTCGAGTCTAAGGGTTTCAAATTGAACAGGTCTAAAACAGAGTACCTGGAGAGCAAATTTAGTGCTGAGTCGAGTGAAATGGGCAAGAACGTGAGGCTTGGATCATAGGCCATCCCCTAGAGAGATAGCTCCAAGTACCTTGGGTCGGTGATTCAGAAGGGCGGAGAGATCGACAAGGACATCACTTAACGTATAAGGGCGGGCTAGATGAAATGGAGGCTTGCATTTGGAGTCAAGTGTGACAAGAAAGTGTCACTGATACTCAAAGATAAGTTTTATAAAGTTGTGGTTAAACCGGCCATGTTGTATGGGGCAGAGTGTTGGCCGGTTAAGAACTCCCATATCCAGAGGATGAAGGAAGCAAAGATGAGGATGTTGAGGTGGATGCGCGGGAACACTAGGATAGACAAGATTAAGAATGAAGATATTTGGTAGATGGTGGACGTGGCCCCTGTTGATGACAAGATGCGGGCTCACCAGGATAGACAAGTTTAAGAATGAAAATATTCGAGAAAGGGTAGGTGTAACCCCTGTGGATTACAAGATGCGGGAAGCGAGGCTCACATTGTACGTGCACGTGAGGAGGAGAAGCCTTGATGCTCCGGTGAGGAGGTATGAGCGGTTGGCCGTGGTGGGTACGAGAAGAGGTAGAGGGCGGCATTAAAAAGTATTAAGGAGAAATGATCAGGCAGGACATAGTACGACTACATATTCCGAGGACATGGCTCTTGAATGAATGTCTGGAAGTTAAACATTAGGGTTGTAGGTTAGGTGGTAGCAAAGTTTTCCTTACTTCGTTCCCGGGGTAAGGCAGGGTTGGATAGGGTTGATCTTAGATGGCTTCTAGTTTATGTTGCGTCCAAATTATCCTTGCTGATTATCTCAGCCCCAAGCCTCAAATACTAGTTACTGTTATAGTACATCATTTATCTTTTAGTTTTCATGCTTCTGTTACTATTACAGTTTCTACTGAAGTTATTGATGAATTGTTTCCATCAGAAACAACATCTACGCCATATCGAGTAGGGGTAAGGTCTGCATACACATTATTCTCCCTAGACCCGACGTTGTGAGATTTTGCTAGGTAGTTGTTGTTGTTGTTGTGTCTATTTATAGCTTTATTCAAATAATGTGTTTTGAAATCTTAGAAGGCATCTACTTCCTTTTGAAGCTGATATCAATTAGCATTTTTTATTATGGTGCTGGTTTCCTCAACAGAATATCCCCTGCAATCTCAGTAGAGAATTGCTAATTTATGTTATTTGTTTAACAGAACTAAGATCACACAAGATATTTGTTTAACAGAACAAATTATGTTATTTGTTTAACAGAACTAAGATCACACAAGATCTGCATTTTTATCTACTATCAACTTCGGTCTTCTAAGAACTACGCCTTTTGTTTGTGATTATATTTATTAGCAACAAACAACGGTTGACATTTCTAAAACCAAACTCCACATTCAAATATAGATATTATCCACCTAGACAACTAAAAACGCATAGATGCTCGGGACATTAAATTAAAAAAATATATCAATAGAAATTCAAGAATATCTCACCAATGAATGCAAATTCGAAACCCGGGGAAAATTAGAGAACACGTCTCTAAAAAAGCATACAAATTCCACTCAACATTTATCATAACGCAATACAAAAGCACTTAAGAAAAGAAGGGAAAAGGGGCGAAAATGTAGCTTACAGAGGCCCGAACGACGAAGGAGCGGGATTTGGAGTGAGAAACACGAGAAGAAACTGCACGTGGGATGCGAGAAACTAAAGGCTTACAGTTACGGAGTCCATTGAAAGATGAAGGAACAACGCTTGAGTGAGAAGATGAAGGGTTGAAAGCAGCAAATTTGGGGGTAGAGTTTGAATAAAGAAGAGCAGTGGAAGTAGCACTGCAAGCCATTGAAAATGGACAAAGAAAGAGGTTTTGTGTGAGAAAGACTCGATGAAACGGATAAATATATAGATAGAGAGAGATGAGTAGAAGAATCTGGAAGGTTTTTTGCTCCCCTACCTGTTGAAAGTGAAGGTTTAAGGTGGACAGATGGTTGGTACAAGATAATAATAGTAGGAGTGATTCGTTTGGGGTAGGTGGGTTGTGTGGGGGCGTTTCGACAAAACATGATTGCAGCAAATAGGAGTATCTATCTAATCTATAATAAGCCAGGCACTTAGGACTTATTATTTTAGGAAAATTAGTTTCTCTTTTTAAATTTTTAATCTACCTATCTATAATAAGCCAATACTTAGGACAAATTAAATATTTTAGTAAAATTAGTTTCTCTTCTTAAAATTTTGAATTTGAAAACAATTAATTAAGTATTCTATATTTTAAAAAAAGAAAATGTAGTTTCTACGTTTTTTTAAAAGAAAGCGTCATTCCTATGTTAAGTATTCTATATTTAAAAAAAATAAAATAGTATATAAATTATTTTTTAAAAATGAACAATTAGTTAGGTGTTATGAAATAATATAAAAGACAAGAACAATATAGAGAGAATAGGGAGAGAGAGGAGTATTCTTATTGATACTTGGGATGATTTACAATGGGGTAAGACCCCTCTATTTATAGGAAGATAAATGACTTAGCTTCAAACTAAAACTCTTAGACATTCACTCTAAATAGAGTTCTATTTATAACACTCCCCCTTAAATGTCTATTCAACAATGTGCCTCGTTAAAACCTTAAAACTAAAATCCAATGGGAAAAATTAAAAAGAAGGAAAAAGAGTACACATGTTTGAATATGCGCCTATTGGTTGCCTCGTTAAAAACCTCGCAAGGAAAAAGCAGTTGGGACAAAACCTTGTAAGGGAAAAAGAGTGCAACGCGCATTAACTCCCCCTGATAAGAACATCAATTTATATCCTTGAGCATTTGCATTCCAATCTTGTGCACCATCTTCAAAACAATCTTTGGTAGATGTTTGATAAATAAATCAACCATATTGACTTGAATAAATATTCCGCACCTTGAAATCATCATTCTTGATAGATATGAACATCTTCATATAATGTCGTGGAATAACTCTTCAATATCTCCATAGATGTATTCTCAATGCCATCATGCTTATAGTTATAGCAAGATACATATGTACACAAATTGTACTTAGGATGTGGTACTTCAGGACCAAGAATAGTGTATGCTTTAAGCAACTTAAATCTTTCAAGTTAAGTCATATAAATCACATAATAGACTTTAGATGCATATCAAGTGTTCATGTCATGCTAAACAAATAAGATATCGAAAACTGATTATACATACCTTTGACTTTATACTTTCAAGTATTTGTACTATATGTCCAAATCTACATGTCTTTCATATGGAATCAAGTATTTGTCTATACGCTTTAAGCGTATCAAAGACTTTGTCCTTCTGGGACTTAATATGAGCATTTGTAGTGAGAATATAGTTACTTTCTTTGGGTCAGCAAATGCGTATAGCATGCTTTGCAATATGTTGCAATTGAATTATCCATTTTATGAACTTCAGGTTCATATCATGATATTCGGGGATTTACATATACAAATGATAATTCATCCCATGTAACCTTTTCTCAAGTGTTTATCATGTCTCCCTCTCATGTTAGAAAAGCTAACTTGTTTCCTCAACTTTGGGAAATCATCTTTGTGCATTATCATGTCAATATACACAGCACATTAATAATAAGATGAAATTATTTGGTTCCTGACCCTGAACCACTTGTGAGGGGAGAATATACTCTCGTATACAACGTATATCAAACTGATATATATAACTTTGTTCTCATAAGAAACAGTTTAGCAATTAAGTGGAGGCACTCAATAATTATCTTGCTAAACCAACTTTGATATAAACCAACTTATCAAGATGAACTATCTTGAGTAGAAAATCTGGAAATTATGCTCGAAGTTAGATTACTGAGCAATTTACCTCGCAAGCACCGGCCAAGCTGCGGGTTAATAACAATTGTGCATGTAACCATATCATAGATGCATCATATGTGGTATACATGGCAGGTGAATGTACCCATATTCACCTTTTATATTTCCAGAATTTATGGGCTTCAACCCGAACTCTTTAGTTGGTCAATTCATTAATGAGAACAAGTGATACAAGAGAATTCGTAAAGAACTTTCTAGTTCTTTAATATTCACCCATGTGAATTCTCTATTATTGCACATCATACTTAAAATGAGATGGCTAACCCGAATGCCAACTGAATAAATTATCAATATTGGTAAACTTCAAATTTACACCATGACCTGTGCACTTATCAATAAACTTCAGGTTTATTATGACATGGGTTTTTATACCAATAGATATCCACTTTATTGTGGCATTCTTTTGTTTGTGTAGTACAAACTGGAGAATAAAGTGGGTAGCTTTTCATATACAAATTATCCCGCTACAAGTTGTAGTAATAGAAGATATCAAATCTTTCCTTTATTTATAGTCTCAATATAATCAGCGCTTTCGCGTGTACTTTGGAAACTGAATAAGTTTCTTTGAGACTTACTACAGCACAATACTCAATTGTGTTTCTCCAACATAGTAATAATTGGCTCTTCTAGAGCTCTCAATTAATTTTGTACTACCACAAATTCATCAACATCCATGTGGTGAATATCTTTCTTAAAGAGAAAGTTATACCATTATGGTCATGTCAAACTTATATGCAAGATATGTTTCTTGCATTATCGTTGTCCTTTAATAGTCATATTTCCAAAATACTTTGGCGTATAATAGGTACGTGACCAACGATCATTCATGCCATATATCATCTCAAACCTCCTTCTAGGGGTGAGTGTGGTATCATCTCAAACCTCC
Organism: Nicotiana benthamiana; assembly: GCA_034376525.1. Lineage (NCBI taxonomy): Eukaryota > Viridiplantae > Streptophyta > Magnoliopsida > Solanales > Solanaceae > Nicotiana > Nicotiana benthamiana. The sequence goes on along the minus strand of CM067327.1, from coordinate 8,043,723 downwards.
TTCTAGGGGTGAGTGTGGTATATTCTATACCAATTTCATGTTCATATTCTTCCAATAATGAATATGTATTCGTGAATCAGATGTTGTCACATTCACTGCGGGGATATGTGATTTTGTTATCCTTTTCAAATCTGTAAATGCGTCTGGCATTCAATTTGCTATTCTTTGCAAATGGATAATATTTTGCGCCTCTTTTTCACAAATAGAGGTATGTGGATCGAGATGAGATAATGATGCATTTTTCCACAAAATTTCCCGTTTGGTTTCACCAACTTCTCCCCCTAATTTTGGGAAAAGTGTCTCATCAAATTGACAGTCTGCAAATCGTGCAGTGTACAAATCCCCTGTCAATGTTTCGAGGTAGCGAATAATGGAGGACGATTCAAACTCAACATATATTCCTAACCTTCTTTGCGGACCCATTTTGGTGCGGGATGGCGGTGCTATAGGCACATATACTGCGCATCCAAAGATTCTTAAATGGGATATATTAGGTTCATGACCCAAAACCAATTGCAACGGGGAATATTTGTGTCAATTCGTCAGTCAGAGACGAACTAGCATTGCTGCATGCAAAATGGCGTGACCCCAAGCCGAAGTGGGCAGCCTCGTTTTCATGAGTAAATGAGTTATTCAAGATTATACTCATGTATTGTCTCAATCTGATATCCATTTTGAATGATATCTTTAAAACTCAACAAGTTCCTTTTAGACTTGGAGGAGAACATTTTGACTGATATCATTAAAACTCAACAAGTTCTTCTTAGACTTGGAGGAGAACATTGCATTCTCTAAAATATCGTTCCTTTAGGCAGAGTTATAGTTGCTCTTCAGGAGCCTTCAATCAATTTAATTCCCATGGTTTGCCATACAAAAGAAAATATACGAACATGAGAATAAACAAATTCAATCCGTTTGTTTCATACTTAAACAATATTTTCGAAATCTGCTGAGGTTATTCGACTAACTAAATCAGATAGTCGATTATATGTTTTCCATAATCTATTACTTTGCAGTTTGAAAATTTAAGTTTAAGCATTTTCTTAAAACAATCGATTGTTAAACATACACAATCGATTGTGTCTTAATATAATCGATTGTTAAACATACATAATCGATTATTTGTTATTTTGAAAAACTTCAGATCACACTGTCTTAAGACAATCGATTGTTAAACATACACAATCGATTGTTGAACATTCACAATCGATTGTTAAACATACACAATCGATTATTTGCTATTTTGAAAAACTTCAGATCACACTGTCTTAAGACAATCGATTGTTAAACATACACAATCGATTATTAAACATACACAATCGATTATTTGCTATTTTGAAAAACTTCAGATCACACTGTCTTAAGACAATCGATTGTTAAACATACACAATCGATTCTTGAACATTCACAATCGATTGTTAAACATACACAATCGATTATTTGCTATTTTGAAAAACTTCAGATCACACTATCTTAAGACAATCGATTGTTTTGCAGTTTTAATGCGAAATATTAGATAATCGACCAACTGTTAGGTTAGTCGATTACCTCTACTGGAAAATAAAAATATTATTGAAATCTGAGCATATTGAAACATTCTAAAGAACTAATACTAACATTATATCATAAACTAACTAATACGAGCTGATACTAATGACTATTAGTTTATTCACTAACTATTACAAATAAGTGAAATAAAATCAAACAACTCCATCTTCTTTCATCACAGATCCATCACCGATTAGGTGGTCTATTTTCCCATCGGGTTGCTCAAAGAAATCTGCCACATCCAAGTGGGTGATGTCAAATTGTCGTCAGAGACAAAATTTATTTCAGGGCCTTTACTCTTTCGAGATGCTTGATAAAGGTCAACCAAATGTCTTGGTATACGGCAAGCTTTTGACCAGTGCCCTTTTTCCACCGCAACGATAATATATAGTTTATGAACTATTTGCTTTTGGATTCTCATCGTATCGTGCTTGTGGCAGAGTGATCAACTTCAGGTTGTCATATCTCTTCTTTAAGCCATTCCACAAGATAGGTGGATCTTTGACTGTGATATATTCAATTTTCAAACCTTTATCAAGGTGATGGCGCAAGAAAATCAAGGCCTTAGCACAGTTTCAAACCTTCATCAAGGTGATGGCGCAAGAAAATCAAGGCCTTAGCATAGTCTTGGGTGGATGCATTATTTCTTTCTTTAATGGCGTCTCCAAGACCCATAGCATCTAAGTGGATTTCAGCATCCAACACCTATGTCATATAGTTCTTGCCCGAAATTTCAAAGGCAACGAACTTTCTTTTCATAATGTCAGACATAAAACAAAATTATATCAAGAGCGTGTTCATACTTACGGGCTCTATTACAATTATCACATTCACTTCAGGGAATGGACCATAATCATGTGCTTTACACAATCTCATGTCAAATATTACTTTCATAAAGTGAAAGATTATTTTGAGAATCTTTATTATTCTCATTATCACAATAATGACGATTATAATTTCGTCTATTGCCACGTCCACACCCATTGATACCTTCACGGTAATAATTTTGTCTTCTTTCAGACTTATCACATACTGCTATCACATTCTCTAAAGGGAATGGAGCAAATTCAATTGGACGGAATTTTAATTCTTTGCCCACAATCATACATGAATTTGATCATGGCAAGGCATAGAAATTTTACCAATTCATGTGAGTGTAATTTCTTACGAACTCCATTAGAGTTATAATCAAACTTTGTTGTCTTTGTTTGTATATAAAATCAAATCGTAGAATTTCAAGAATTTGAAAGGGAAAAGTAAATTACTTACCTTTAAGGTATACCAATAAATGTTGTGATATCAAATATACCTCTTGAGTTTCCATCCCGTGGCAAAAAATTCCGGCAACTTTGGTCGACTCCCGCGGCCAATTTGATACCGGAGAACGCGACCTTATTAGTTCAGAGTCATGCTTTTGAAATTCCTACCGAGAATACTAATCACTCTAACTATAACAGAGCATATGTAAAAGTTAGATAGAAAAAACAAAGTGCTATAAGGAATATTTATTCCACGCAGCCACACCACAGGCTAACAACAGAAAGCACACAAAGTAATAGCACATATAATTAACGTAGGAATTTCTCAGTGTATACGATATGAACTTTGGCTTCAATGGAGGGTTGTGAATCTGCCATTGCTCCGATAGCTGCAATCAACAAGAGAAGCAATAGAATTTGAAGGAAGAGATCAAATTCAATTGGTTAGAGACTCGTGCTGATAACGTGTTATGAAATAATATAAAAGACAAGAACAATATAGAGAGAATAGTGAGAGAGAAGAGTATTCTTATTGATACTTGTGATGATTTACAATGGGGTAAGACCCCTCTATTTATAGGAAGATAAATGATTTAGCTTCAAACTAAAACTCTTAGACATTCACTCTTAATAGAGTTATATTTATAACATTAGGTACATTCTATATCTAAAAACATAGTTTTTACCTTTTTCAAAAGAAATTGTCTCTACAGTAATTGGGAACGTCATTTTCACCTGTTTGCCCTAATAATTTTATCCTTCAAATTCGGCACTTCAATTCCATTATGTCTCATCACGATTTGAACTACTTACCCATGAATTCTTTTGCCCTGGATTCCAGTAACATGATTTTACATTTTTGTCAAATCAATTTTAAAATCAATTATATTTATAGTATGCAGTACCGATATCTCTTCTTCAAACGCCTCTACAACTTCTCACAACAAATTCAGTTTCTCTGCAATTTGACATGAAAGAACAGAAAAAACTCACCAAAAAAAATTGAATATGCATCGGAAGCATAAACGGGCTAAATATTCCTCGCGTGAGAACGGTATGAACTTTTATCACTTTTTACAGATTTGCACTATAAAAACATATATTATATTATTGTTCTTAACATTACAAACAATTAAAACTGATCATGACTTTTGAGAACAGATAAATTTAATTGTTATGTAGTCTCTTTAATCCACTGCGATTGTCCTCTGTCTTTCTTTTTTGGCGTAAATTAAATTTACCTTTTTAACTTAATTTGACTTTGTAACTGCCTGTTTATTATGCCCAAAAATCAGGTTAAGTTTCTAAGTTTATTTAACATACATATGTTAAGTGTGCTTCAGATTGCTACTGAAGGTAATTTGTATGTCTGCTACTTGAGCTTTGATTTGTGATGGAAAACTTTATTTTTAAATTTTATTGAAGTTGGCTGCATGAGTGATATATGTTGTGGTATTTAATTTTTTTTAACTAAACTAGTAATTTTACAGGATGTGATGTCTTGAAGTTGTTGTCATTGCATAACTTTATTAATTAAAAATTTATATATAATTGAGTTCAAAAAAGCAAAATTTTATTTTTAAATTTTATTGAAGTTGGTTGCGGAAGTGATATATGTTGTGGTATTTAAATTCTTTAACTAAATTAGCAATTTCACAAGATGTGATGTGCTGAAGTTGTCGTCATTGCTTAACTTTATTTATTAAATATTTATATATAATTGAGTTTTTAAAAAAAAGACAGAAAAAACATAAGGTGGTACTTTTGTGCAATAGTCGTGAGGTGCGTAAAAGTTGATTAGGACAGTTCTATTATATAGATAAAAAACGTAACTTAGCTATAATGATTAGAAAGCTATTGTAATTAGAACTTCTTATACAATAATTAGAGAGTAATGGTGTTCTTATTTTTGGCATTGAGTTTACATTCGTTTCTTCTTTGATCATATTCTAGGAAGGAATTGCTATTAGCCATCCTTTGTCACAACAATCTACCAAATGCATAGATAACTGTTTTTACACTCAATAGCTGATATTCTTTTCTGACAATGCCTTCTATCAAAAGAGCTGTGGCACATTCCATCATCTCGGTCTGTGGTGAGTTGTCCTACATCGGAGGGATTTGAGGTCCTTGGTCTCTTTATATGGCTTGGGCAATCCTCACCTCATAAGCTAGCTTTTGGGGTTGAGTTAGGCCCAATGTCCATTCTTTTCCGTCTGAGCCACAACATTCAAATTTATAATAAGAACAAAATTTGTAATATGATTCGTAAGTTTTACATATGCATACAGATCATCACCTACTGAATTTTAATGTGCTACCATTATTGTAAGGTTATTATTTTAATTAACTTTATTTATATAACATGAGTCGTTGATAAATACCTAATGCATATTATTATAACTTATTGTTACAATTTAAAGATGTCAAACTTGTGCGTCGTTGTACTGGCGCTCCACATAAATAATGAGGTTATAAAGTTAAATACCCATACCTCTTATGCTTAAGGACTGGCTAGAGAATACTTTGTGAAGTCGTTCAATTAAAATTATTATTTGTTGCGCTATTTTTGCTTCTATTTAATTTTTTAAGTAGTAGATGTTTGTTAGAAATGAAAAACTATGGTTATGCGTGATTTTTATTTTTGTGGTGGTGCTTCAGATAATTCTTTATGTTAAATAGTACTATTCAAAAGTAATAGTTATACTGCTATAGTACTGTTAAAAATTGTAGTGATTATCATATATCTATAAGTCATATGGTCTTTTAACCGCTGAATCTTAAGCAGAAGACTGAAAGAAGACAACATGCCTTATTTTTCTATTAGTTAAATGATAGTATTGTAAGCTCTTAAGTTATATGTTTAAATTCATTAATAGATTATAGACCGTCTAACTAATCAAAGGCACGTGTTATTCATAGTAAAACAAGTGTATACCATTATTTGTTCTTCGAAGTAACTTGGAAGTACAAACAAATCACAATTTAAATAGCCCGTTCATTCTTTTGAATTTCACCTTTGGGAATGGCTATTGGCTTAAATTTTCTTCAATGCGCTAAAACTCTCAACAGAAGTTAGAGTTTTTTTTAAGCTTTTCGACTTTGATAGTAATGGCTTCTCTCATGATTGGTTCTTCATGAGCTACTAGAATGTTGCTCATATATTATATTTATATTACATTCAATAGTTTAGGAACAATTAATATTTTTATATATACTTTGATATTTTATAGATTTGCATAATGTACAGACGAATCATTAAAGTATCAAGGTGCCTAAACTTAGGTTCATATAATTACTTTGGTTTTGTTGGATTAGATTAATATTGTACACTTCGTATCATGGAGTCTTTGAAAAAGTTATCTATCACAATCTGTTGTAGACTGATGAGAATGTAGCAAGGGGGATCATTAATCATCAATCTCTTTTCGCTTCAATGAGACAATTTCTGATCTTATATATTGTTAATTTTGACAGCACTGTTGTATTTAAGTTGGTTTGTTTGATAATGGAAAGAAAAAGCTAACGATTTGTTGCCCTAACTATTTTTCTTTTGCTTTGTGCGATACAGGTGGTATTAACTCTCACTTCTCTTGCCTTTATTATTGAATATGCAGTTGGCAAAAACCTGTTAGGCGCATTTTCAACCGAAAGCTTCAATGAATATGAAGTTTATTTCATTTTTATTTTGTCAATAATCATTTTTCTCATATACTACTACTATGAAGGACAATAAAATGGTAATTGAGGCCTTTTATTACAATTCTCTGATTATAAAAGGCCACAGTTTTTATGTTTTTCAAATTATTGGTTCCCTATGTGTAATGCATCTATCATTTGGTTTGATTCTTTTGTCATTTCAGGCTACATACTAAGTTATATGGGAACTACAACCATTTCCCTCTTACGCACTTTTATTTCCACTATACTATATTAGTAGTAAAAACTAGTAAATTGCAGAATACCCTTCTTGATCAAAGAGTTGCTCCACTATTTTGCTAATTTCCATATATTTATATTTCTACACTAGGGAAGAATAAGATAGTCATAGTTTTCTTTCTGACATATTGTTGCATTCAACGCCAAATTTAATTGCTCATACCCCGACTTATAATGCTCCAGATGTTTAATCTAGAAAAGAGTATTACGGCAAGGTAATTGTGCAATTACTTGTGTCATTTTCTTTATTCGGTGAAGGGTGTGGATGTTGTATTTCCATAACAACAATATCTCATTTATGATTCTATATTATTTTCCTCCTACGAGTAGTTAAGAAGCTACTGTTATTGGTAGCTTTATAAGTTGTTGAAGTTATTGTCATAATTCTAGAGTTGCATAAATAATTAAAATTTTATTATACCATCCCCTTAATCAGGTTTAAGCCAGGTGGCAGGGACGGAGGTTTAAGAAGAGCTAGAGAGAGCTTACCAATATCACTCCTTTGTGTAATTATAGGGCAGTCTGGATTCAAAGGAACCATAGATATTTCAGGATAAAACTCTATCCTTGCTGGAAACATTCAAATGCTTACAGACAAAATATGTACTTTTGTAGTAATAGAAACCCATATAAATTGTCCTATTAATGTAATGGAATTCATAGACTCTCCTGCATTCTTACGGGTAATGATTGCACACTAATTTTTGTACAGATATAGCACCTTCTTGGTGCTGCTTACTGACTACAAAATCTTAACTTACCTATAAAATTATATTTATGTGCATGTAGTGGGTATGGAAATTGTTACTACTCTGTTCATCTTCTTGCGCATCAAATAAGTATCTTTTTTTTTTCTGTTTGCAGCTGAAAATACCTAGGGTCAAGACAAAACATATAAATACCTCGAGGGTTGGTAGTTGGTCGAGTCTATCCTGCATGAGTAGGATGCTTGAATGAGAGAAGGTGAATAATTTGATGCGAGGTGAAATTGAGTAATATTTTGTCTTACATTGTTGATTCAAATTTCCAGATCTTAACTTCTATTTTCTGGGTTTTAAAAATATAACGGTCCGTTCGGTAGTTTTAAGAATTAACGCTTTGTTCCCCAATTAACTGCATTTCTCGTGTTTGTTTTTGCTATTGTGAATTGTCAGGGTAATTCGTTTGAGTTTCGGAGTGTTTTGGGACACTTAGTCCGTAAATGAAAGTTTAACCTTTAGAATTTAGACTGTAGTCGGAGCAGCATAAAGGCGGTATCGAAATGGAATTTTGTTGGTTCTATTAGCTTCGTTGGGTGATTTCGGGCTTAGGGACATATTCGTAGTATTACGGAGGTTCGTAGCTTAATTATGCTTGAAATGCCGAAAGTTGAAATTTTAAGTTTCTAGTTCGATAATGAGATTTTGACATCGGGGTCGGAATAGAATTTCGGAAGTTGAAGTAGGTCTGTTGTTTAATTTGGGATATGGTTGCAAAATTTCGGGTCATTCGGACGAGGTTTGATAGACGTTTTGATCGAAAGCGAAAAATGAAAGTTTGGAATCCTTAGGTTTGGATTGGGGAGTGATTTTTGGCTTTAGCGTTATTTGATGTTATTCGAGGGTTGGAATAAGTTCGTATGATGTTTTGGGAATGGTTGGCATGTTTGATTGAGTTCTCGGAGGCCTTGGGTGAGTTTCGGGTGCTTAACAGAAGTTGAATTGGACTAAGGAGAAATCGGAAGTTAGCTGAGCATGTCATAACTGCACCTACGTCTATGGGATTGCAGGTGCGGCACCGCAGAAGCGGTTGGAGGACTACAAGTGCGGTCTGAGGCTATTTGGTGTTTAGTTGCAGATGCGGCCAAGTTACCACAGAAGCGACACCGCATCGGCGGACAAGAGGTCGCAGGTGCGGAAGCTGGACTTCAATGAAAAGTCGCTGATTCGGTCTGTTTGTCGCAGAAGCAGGACCGCAGAAGCGGATTCGCTAGTCAAAAAAAGGGGCAGAATCGAGGGTTTGAACTAAAACTTCGAAAATTGACTTGAGAGCTCAGGGATTGGCGGTTTTTGGAGAGATTTTCACATGTGTATTTTGGGTAAGTAATTCTTACTCTGTTTTGATTAATTTCTACGAATCTATGCTTAAATTCATCCATTAAATTTGAATTTTGGATGAAAATTTGGAAAAAAAATTGAAAAGTTCTTAGGCCTAATTTTGGGATTTAGATCAAGATTTTGATGTCGGGTTAGAATAATTTTGGTATGTATGAACTCGTGAGAGTTTGAGGATTCTGAATTTGTAAATTTTACCTGATTCCGAGACGTAGGCCCCGGGGGATTTTTTGGTTGATTTTCTTAATTTTGCGTGTTAGCTTCGAATTAATTAGTGGAATTAGTTACTTGAATTTATATTAATATTATGCCATTACTTTGAATAGATTTGGACCATTTGGAGTTGGGTACTCGTGGAAAGAACAAGATTTCGAGTTGATTGAGCTGGTTCGAGATAAGTGGTTTATCTAACCTTGTGTGGGGGAAACTCCCCTTAGGATTGGTATTGTTGTTATATGAAATGTCTTGTACGTGAGGTGACGAGTGTGTACATGTGCTAATTGTTGGAAATCTAACTTTTCATTAAGTAGCTATAGTTGTGTATTTCTTCTCTGTTTACACTACTTGAAATTAAACCTACTGTTAGCTAGGAAAGTATGCTAAATGACTCAATTTTTCTACTTGCTCAAACTGCTTCATCTGAATTCTATGCAGCATGCTAGGTTAGAATTACATGTTTACTTGGTATGAAATTAGATTGAATTGTATGTTATTCGTGTTGCTATTGTGTGTTTACTTTGGGACTACGAGCAATTTCCCGGTAGATCCCCTTACCTGTTTATTTGGGACTATGGACTAATATTCTGATAGATTCCCCTGCACAGTTATATGAGACAACGAGACTGCACCCGGTAGATTCCCCTAGTACTGGGTATTTACATTCGGGACTACGGATCAAGATTTTGGTATATCCCCGTGCACTATGAGTTTGACTACGGGATGATATCTGGGAGATCTACTGGATATTTACATTTGGGGCTACAGGATGGTATCTTAGTAGATTCCCGGTTGCTTTCTCTGTGTTGAGTTGTATTCTTTCTATGATGTTTTCTCTATTTTAATTGTTGTTATTCTTATTATTATACTATGCTACTTCATACTGTTTTGTTTCTTTATATATATGTATATGACTGGTAGGGCCCTAACCTTCCTCGTCACTACTCGACCAAGGTTAGGCTTGGCATTTATTGGATATCGGTGTGGTGTACTCATGCCCTTTCCTGTACATGTCTTTCGTGTGTCGATCCAGGTTCATCCACTCAACCCTACTATCCTTGAGGCGAGGCTATTCTTTAGAGACTTTGAGGTATGTCTGTCGTGTCAGCATACCGAGGAGTCCCTCTCCATTCTATCTTGTAGTTATAGCCCTTCTGTATTTATTTTGACTTAGACATTCTTGAATTAGAGCACTATATAGTATCCTTAGCTTGTGATTTCATGGGATTATGGGTTTTGGGAGTTGTTTTAGTTGACAGTTTATATTGTATACGCCGAGAGGCATTTTAAACCTTCATTATGTTTTCTTCCGCAGTTGTTGGCTGGTTTTTATCATTTGTTTTCTTTTCCACAATTTGTTAGGCTTATCTAGTCGTAGAGACTAGGTGCTGTCATGACAGTTCACGGAGGGAGAACTAGGATCGTGACAAGTTGGTATCAGAGCTCTAGGTTCATAGGAGTCATGAGTCACATGTCAGTTTATTAGAGTCTCGTGGATAGGTACTGAGACGTTTGTACTTATCTACGAGAGGCTATGTAATTGTTAGAAAATTCCACTTCAGCTGATTTCTTTGTTGTGCGAGATTTTTGATATCACAATTCTAATCTTCTGTCTTCTATTCTCTCATAGATGATGAGGACATGTGCTACCACAGATGATCAGGCACCCACGCCCCTACCGAAGTCTTCAAAGGTCAGGGCCGGAGTAGAGGCCGAGGATGCGCATGCGGCGCAGCCAGAGCACATGCGAGCTGCCACTGAAGAGCCACTAGCAGCTCCCGCCGGAGCCCAGACACCTGATATGCCTACTACTACTACTACTACTCTAGCACTCCAGGAGACTCTTGCACAGTTCATGAGTATGTACACTACTCTAGCTTAGGCAGGGTTGCTTCCCTTTGCTGCAGCCACATCCCAAGCCGGGGGAGGAGCACAGAGTCCCAATGCCCACACTCCTGAGCAGCGAGTGCATGTTAATTAGGTCCCAAAAATTATTCATGTACAGCCTATAACCCCAGATCAGCCTGAGGACAGGGCAGCGGCTTCTGAGGATGAGCAGTAGATAAAAAGTAAAAACCTCCTCTATTCAATTGTCTAGCATTAGATGATGCTCTAGGATTTCTAAAGGAGTGCAACCGTATCCTCCGTATTATGGCTATATCAGGATCGATCGGGGTTTCCTTCACTACCTTCTAGCTTCGAGGAGCCGCTTATGAGTGGTGGTGTACCTACGAGTTAGACAGTCTGGACGAGGCAACTTCCTTGACTTGGACTCAGTTTTTAGATATATTCTTGAGAGAGTTTGTCCATCAGAGCCTGAGGGACGCATGACGCGCAGATTTTGAGCATTTAAGCTAGGGTATTATGACTATCTCGGAGTATGTTGTCTGTTTCACTAGTTTGGCTAGACATGCACCAACTTTGGTTACTACAATTCGTGAGAGAGTTCCCCGGTTTATTGAGGGGCTCACTCCCAGCATCAAGTCTAGCATGGCTCGTGAATTGGAGATGGATATTTCTTATCATCAGGTGGTGAGCATTGCTAGGAGAGTGGAGGGTATGCATGCTCGGGACAGAGAGGATAAGGTGGCCAAGAGGTCTCGAGAGTCGGGCCACTATTTTGGTGTCCGTGCTCCAGCTGTAATTTGTCATGGAAGGAGTTATATGAAATGCCCCATTCATTCAGCTCTTCCAGCAGCCACTGGTATTCCAACTCCTCCTAGGCCTCAGGAGCCTTATTATGCACCTCCAGTATCCAGTGCGCCTCCTGTGCGGGGTGCTTTCAATGGCCAGTCCAGCAGGCCTGGCCCGAGCCAATCGCAGCCGCCACATCCTCGAAGAGCTTGTTTTGAGTGTGGTGACGCACACCATATGGTGAGGGATTGCCCCAGACTTAGGAGGGGTGCACCTCTACAGACTTCTCAGCCACAACGTGCCCTATAGAGTTCTCAGGCTATTATTACAACACCAGTTGCTACCCCACTTGCTCAGCCAACTCGAGGTGGAGGTGGGGGAGGTAGAGGTTGCCATAGAGGGGCAGGCCATGCCAGATATTATGCCCTTCCTGGCGGTACCGAGGTTGTCGTCTCTGATTCTATCATCACAAGTATTATCCTTGTGTGTCATAGAGATACATTGTTTCTATTCGATCCAGACTCCACCTATTTTTATGTGTCTTCTTATTTGTCCCCGTATTTGGGTATATCTTGGGATTCTTTGAGTTCCCATGTGTATGTTTCTACTGTTGTGGGTGATTCTCTTATTGTGGACCGCATTTATCGGTCGTGATTGGTTGCTCTTAGTAGTTTTGAGACCAGAGCTGATTTATTATTGCTCAGCATGGTAGATTTTAATGTTATCTTGGGCATGGATTGGTTGTCGCCCCATTATGTTATTCTTGATTGTCATGCCAAAATCGTGACGCTGGATATGCCATGTGTACCGCAATTTGAGTGGAGGGGTACTTTAGATCACACTCCCAGTAGAGTTATTTCTTTCCATAAGACTCATCGAATGGTTGATAATGGGTGTGACATGTATCTAGCTTATGTGAGACATGTCAATATTGATATCCCTATAATTGATTTAGTCCCAGTAGTACGAGATTTCTTTGATGTCTTTCCAGCTGATCTTCAGAGCATTCCGCCCGATAGAGATTGATTTTGGCATTGATCTATTGTCGGGAACCCGACCCATTTCTATTCTTCCATATTGTATGGCTTCTCCTGAGTTTAATGAGTTAAAGGATCGGTTGCAGGAATTGCTTGATAAGGGTTTTATTCAACCCAGTGTATCACCTTGGGATGCTCTTGTCTTGTTTGTGAAGAAAAAGGATGGTTCTATGCGTATGTTCATTGATTATCGCTATTAAACAAAGTTACAGTGAAGAACCGTTATCATTTGCCTCGTATTGATGATTTGTTTGACCAGCTACATGGTGCATGAGTGTTTTCTAAGATTGACTTGCGTTCATGTTACCATCAGTTGAAGATTCGGGGCCCAGATATCTCGAAGACTACTTTCAGGCCTCGGCATGATCATTACGAGTTCCTTGTTACGTCATTTGGGCTGACCAATTCCCCAACAGCCTTCATACATTTGATATAGAGTGTGTTCCGGCCACATATTTACTCGTTCGTCATTGTCTTTATTGATGATATTCGGGTATACTCCCGGAGTCGGGAAGATTATGAGCAGCACCTGAGGATAGTGCTTCAGACTTTAAAAGAAAAGAATTTATATGCAAAGTTCTCAAAATGTGAGTTTTGGTTGGATCTCGTAGCATTCTTGGGTCATGTGGTATCGAGTGAGGGGATAAAGGTAGATCCGAAGAAAGTGGAAGTAGTGCAGAGTTGGCCCAAACCATCCTCAGCTACAGAGATCCGTAGTTTTCTTGGCTTGGCGGGTGATTACCGTCGGTTCGTTGAGGGATTTGCATCTATTGCGCCGTTATGACCAGGCTGACCTAGAAGGGTGCTCCGTTTAGATGGACGGAAGAGTGTGTAGAGAGCTTTCAGAAGCTCAAGACATCTTTGACTACAACCCATATATTGATATTGCCTACAGGTTCAGGGTCGTATACTGCCTTGGAGCGGTATTGATGCAGTACGGTAGGGTAATTTCCTACGCGTCCAGATGGATGAAGGTGTATGAGAAGAATTACCTTGTCCATGATATCAAGTTAGCTACTATAGTTCACACCTTAAAGATCTAGCGTCATTATTATACGGTATTCCTTGTGAGATCTATACTGATCGCCAGAGTTTGCAGTATATGTTCAAGTATAAAGACCTTTATTTTCATCAACAGAGGTGGTTAGAGCTGTTGAAGGACTATGATATCACTATATTGTATCATCGAGGCAAGGCCAATGTGGTGGCCAATGCTTTGAGTCGTCGGGCGGAAATTTGGGGAGTTTTGTCTTATCTACGAGTAGCGGAGAAGCTCATGGAGATGGATGTTCAGGCCTTAGCCAATTAGTTTGTGAGATTGGATCTTTCGGAGCCCAGTCGGGTCCTTTCTTGTGTGGTTTCTCGTTCTTCCCTATTTGATCGTATTAGAGAGCGTTAGTATGATGGCCCTCATTTTTTTGTCCTCAAGGACAAAGTTCTATATAGCGATTTAAGAAATGTGACCATTGGTGATGATGCAGTATTGAGGATGTCAGGTTAGATATTTGTGCCTAATGTTGATAGGCTTCAGGAGTTGATTCTAGAGAAGGCCCACAGTTTGCGGTATTCCATCTATCCAGGTGCCATGGAGATTTACCGGTATTTGAGGCAGTACTATTACTAGAGGAGGATAAAGAAGGATATAGTTGGGTTTTTAGCTCGATGCCTCAATTTTCAGCAGGTAAAGTATGAGCACCAGAGATCGAGTGGCTTGCTTTAACAGATAGAGATTTCGGAGTTAAAGTCGGAGCAGATCACCATGGACTTGTTGGACTTCCACGGACCTTGAGAAAGTTCAATACCATATGGGTGATTGTGGATTGGATGTCCAAGTCCACACACTTCATTCCTGTGTGTACTAACTATTCTTCAGAGCAGCTGGCTGGGATTTATATCTGGGCGATTGTTTGTTTACATGGTATTCCAGTTTCTATTATTTCAGATAAAGGTACTCTTTTCACATCACGATTTTGAAGGGTCGTACAATATGAGTTTGTACTAGGATGGAGTTGAGCATAACATTTCACCCCCATACGGACGGACAGTCCAAACATACTATTTAGATTCTTAAGGATATGCTCTGTGTGTGTATGATGGAGTTTGGAGGTTCTTGGGATCGGTTCTTGCCACTTATGGAATTTGCCTACAACAATAGTTACCAGTCCAACATTCAAATGGCACTGTATGAGGCTTTGTATAGTAGGCAGTGTAGATCCCCGGTGGGTTGGTTCAAGTCGGGCGAGGCTAGATTATTAGGCGCAGACTTGGCTTATGACACTTTGGAGAAGGTTAATGTTATTCAGGATAGACTCCTTACAGCCTATTCCAGACAGAAGAGTTACGCGGACCGGAAGGTTCGATGTTTCATTTATGGTTGGAGAGTGGGTCTTGCTTCAGGTATCACTTATGAAGGGCGTTATGAGATTTAGAAAGAAGGGGAAACTGAAGCTGAGGTTTATTGGTCCCTTTGAGTTATTGCGACGTGTTGGGGAGGTTGCTTACGATCTTGCCTTACCTCCCAGCTTGGTAGGAGTTCACCCGGTATTTCGTGTTTCGATGCTCTGGAGGTATCACGATGATCCGTCGCATGTGTTGGATTTCAGTTTAGTCCAGCTCGACAAAGGAACCATCTTATCTTGAGGAGCGAGTGACTATATTGGACAAGCATGTTCGAAAGCCGAGGTCAAAGAGCGTTGCATCAGTAAGGTTTAGTGGTGGGGTTAGTCAGTAGATGAAGCGACTTGGGAGACTGAGCAGGATATGCGCAGCCGCTACCCTTATCTTTTCACCACTTCAAGTATGTCTATATGCTCGTTCGAGGATGAACGAATGTTTTAAGATTGAAAGGATGTAGCGACCCGGTCATTATGAGAGTTTATCTCGGATCTCCTATTAACTACTTTCCCCATGTTTGTTTCTGCTACTGTGATTTGTCAGGAAGATTCATTTTGAGTTTTAGAGTGTTTTGGGATATTAAGTCCTTAATTTAGAGCTTAAGCTTTAGAATTTGGACCGTAGTTGGAACGGTGTGAAGACAGCCTTAGAATGGAATTCCGTCAATTCTGCTAGCTTGGGCGATTTCAAGCTTAAGGCATGTTTGGTTTGTGTTTTGGAGGTCCGTTGCTTATTTAGGCTTGAAATGCCGAAACTTGAATATTTTTTACGTTTCTGGATCAATAGTGATATTTTGATATCGGGGTCGAAATCTAATTTCGAAAGATGGAATAGTTCCGTAGTGTTGAACGTGACTTGTGTGCAAAATTTGAGGTTAATTGGTCATAGTTTGGTTCGTTTCAGCATCGGTTGTAGAATTCTTGGGATTTCAAGTTCATTACGCTTGGATTGGAGGGTAATTTGTGGTTTTAGCATTATTTAATGTGATTTGAGGGTTCATCTAAGTTTGTATGATGTTTTAGGATTGGTTGGCACGTCCAGTTGAGGTCCTAGGGGCCTCGGGTGAGTTTCAAATGCTTAACGAAATTGGATTTGGACTTAGGCAATTTTCTGAACTTGCTGAACCTGTCGGTTTTGCACCTGCGGAGCTTGGACCGTAGGTGCGGTGCCGCATATGCGATTTGGAAATCACATATGCAGTCTAAGTCATAAGGGCAGTTGTTCGCAGATGCGGCTCAAGGACCTCAGAAGCGGAACCGCATCAACAAGGTAAGGAGCGCAGGTGCAATATCTCGTCATTTAATGAAATTTCGCAGGTGCAAGGTATTAGCCGTAGGAGCGGGACCACTGGTGCGGTGGATCCCTCACAGAAGCGGAAATCGATGGACAGAAAAGAGCGAAATCGAGGGTTTGAATTCGTAACTTCTTATATTGATTTTGAGCTCGGTAAAAAGCGATTTCTTGAAAGATTTTGAAGGAGACTATTTGGTTAATGAATTCTAACTCTATTTTGGTTCTAATATTAATCTATTGTAAATTTTCTCATCTAATTAAGGAATTTAAAGTTAGAAGTTTGGAAATGGGAGAAAAGTTCCCCAATGGAAAATCTGAGTTTGAATACGAATTTGACGTTGGATTGGGATGACTTTAGTACAACCGAACTCGTTTCGAGGCGTGGATCTGATTTTTGCGCATTTTCTATTTTCTTTGCTTAGCTTTGATTCATTTTGCTAAACTCGTTATTTGTACTTATATTTACATTATGAAATTGATTTGATTAGATTTTGGCCACTCGGAGTTGGATACTCGTGGAAAGAGAGCGATTTCAGATTGATTTAGCTTAGTTCATTGTAAGTGGCTTGCCTATTGGGGGAACTACCCTTTGGATTTTCGTTCTATTGTTATATGAATGTCTTGCACGTGAGGTGACGAGTGCGTACATATGCTAATTGTTGAGAAAACCCCGTTTTCATTAAGCAAATATCTGTGTTTCCTTTAATTGAGAATATTAGTTCATTTAGTCTCTTAGCTTAAGGAAGCATGTATGTTCCTTTATTGTCTTATCTGTATAAACTGTATTGCCTGGATAACGTGCAACATGTTTAGGGTAGGGATCACCTGTTTCTTTGAATTGTATACTTTCTTGCTGAGACTGTTGTGCATATTGATTTGGTTGTGTATTCACTTTGGAACTACGGAGATCCCCCTTTCCTGTTTACTTTGGGACTTCGGATTGGTATTCGGGGAGATGCCCTTGGACATTTATATTCGGAACTACGAATTGGTATTCCGGGAGATCCACCTGTACATTTATCTTTGGGATTACATATTGGTATTTTGGGAGATCCCCCTACACATATATATTTGGGTCTACGGGACGTTATCCTGGGAGATCCCCTTGCACATTTACGTTTGGGATTATAGGACGTTATCCTGAGAGATCCTATGTTGCTATCTATGTGTATTGAGTTATTTGTTTTTGTAATTTCCTCTTTATTGACTACTAGCATCTTTAATTATACCGTCTCATTTACATTATTTTTCCTTTTTATATATATAACCAGTAGGTCCCTGACCTTCCTCGTCACTACTCGACAAAAGGTTAGGCTTGGAACTTACTAGGTACCATTGTGGTGTACTCAAGCCCTTTCCTGCTCCTGTTTTGTGTGTGAAGATCCAAGTTCTTCTGCTCAGCCATACTATCCGTGAGGCGGAGTGATTCAGAGACTTCGAGGTATAACTGTCGCGTCAGCAGACCTGGAAGTGCCTCTCTATTCTCCCTCTTAGCTAGAGATTTCTTGTATTTACTTTTGTTTAGACTTCTGGAGTTAGAACACTATGTATTTCTCTAACTTGTAATTCATGAGATTCTGGATTTTGGGAGTGTTTTTGTTTAATTTGAGAGAGTGATATTGCATATGCCGAGCGGCATTTTTAAATTTCTTTATTATATTACCCGTATATTGCTAGTTTTATATTTTCATTTCCTTTTCCGTAAATTGTTAGGCCTACCTAGTCATAGAGGTTAGCTATCCTCACGACAGTACCCAAGAGGGAGAACTTGGGTCATGACATATGAGGTTTTAAGTTAAAAGATACTCACTTATTATTTTACATGTACCGATGAAAAGTAGAAAGAGCAATATGATATAGAGAAATGAATAACCACATAATAAAAGAAACAAGAATATAAATGACACAGGGCCCTAGAATATCATCACTTCTCAGTCTCACAACACAATACTGTAACAAAAATCAATAGTAAAAATAACCATAATACATCTTCTTCATTGCGGCACGAAACCCGATACCCATATAATGTCATTACCATTGTAGCCTGCAATTATATCCCATATATAATATCAATACCGTTGCGGCATGAAACTCGATCTCATATATAATATCAATATTATTGCAACGTGAAACCCGATCTCATATATAATAAGATCATATGAAACTACAACAACAATCAAGCACAGAAAAGTTCACACTTTAACACTAAGAAAATGAACACACGGTATTCAACCAAGAAACACAACTCAAAAGAAGTAAAACGGGTTGCCCAATATCCAAGATCTAGTCTCCCGAATGAAAAGGTCTCCACAAATCATACACGCACAACTAATTTAAAAATCACCAAATCCAGCTAAGTAAATAGGAGTAGGACACGAAACAAGTAAAGATATTTGAAAAGTAAAAACAAGTATCAAATGGAGGCATTTAATAAGTAAAATCAAGTAACAAGTAGAGGCATATTGTAAGTGATGACATATAACAGGTCAAGGCGTCTAATAATCAATCATGTACAAACAGTGGCATGTAACATGTAAGGGCTAATAATAAGTAAAAGCACGAACTTGGAGGGACATACAGTATAAGTAAATCAAGTAGATGCATAAGAGTAATAGTAAGAGACATGGTAGTAACATGAAAATAGTAGAAACATTCCAAATAGGAAACACATAGATAACTACATAAGAAACACAAGCGAGAAAGCAACATACAAAATATCAAACATTTATATAAACCAAAGTAGAGTGCATGTAAGTGTTTAATATTCAAGTAATCATAAAAAAAGTTTAACTCTCATTCTTTTCACACGAAAACAACCAACTGGTCAATCTTATTTCAAATCGCACAGTAATACTCACCGTGAGAACATCATATCAATCGCACTGAAATACCTATCGTGCTAAACGTTGCCCTACACCCCCAATCATTATATATTATTATGGATAAAGCTCAAGTAGTAATATAATAACAAGTATAGATGGGTGTTCATGATACTACTATCAAATTAAGTATGCAAACAGTCTCAAAATCAGTACATTAAATATTTATAAGATGTCATGCATTCTAACATGTTTCCAAATACAGATGTAACAACCCGATCGGTCTTTTTGAGCTTTTACACTTTTCTCGACAGCTCTCAGGCATGACTAGCCCTGTGTGATGTATATGACTTGTGTAAATCGTCAGTTTTGGTTTTCAGGGTAATCAAAATGGATTTGGAAGAACATTTCTCAGTTTGAAGCTTAAAATTTAAAAATTTTGACCAAGTTTGAATTGTTAGTATATGATCTCGGATTGAAATTTTTATGATTTTTTTATCTCCTTTAGGTGATTTGAGACTTAGGAGCGTGATCAGAATGTATTTTGGAGTCCAGGGAAGGCTTAGGCTTGAATTGGCGAAATTGGAATTTTGGTTTTCCAGTTGATAGGTGAGATTTTGATATACTGGTCGGAATGGAATTACGGAAGTTAGGGTAGGTCCATTGTGTCATTTTTGACATGTGTGCAAAATTTTAGGTTATTCGGACGAGGTTTTATAGGCTTTTGGTTGAAAGCAAAATTTGGAAGTTTTTGGAATTCTTCTGCTTGAATCTGATGTGATTTTGGTATTTTGATGTTGTTTAGAGAGTTCTGAAGGTTGGAATAAGTTTGAACGAGGTTATGGGATATGGTTTCATATTTGGTTGAGATCTCAAGGGCCTCGGGTGAGTTTCGAGTGGTTAAACGGATCAAATTGCATGTTGAGAAGTTGCAGATTTTGCTTCAGTTATGTTGCAGGTGTTTCCTACTTTGCAATCATGTGAGGAGGCTTGAAATCATGTAGAGCTTTGGTAGGGTTCACTCTAGGTTGTTCTTCGTATTCACGTATCTGGAGTCGTGATCGCGTGAGTTGGACAGCTGATGAATCGTGAATATGTAGGTATACTCG
This sequence comes from Nicotiana benthamiana, assembly GCA_034376525.1. Taxonomy (NCBI): domain Eukaryota; kingdom Viridiplantae; phylum Streptophyta; class Magnoliopsida; order Solanales; family Solanaceae; genus Nicotiana; species Nicotiana benthamiana. The sequence continues at coordinate 8,023,382 of CM067327.1, read as the reverse complement.
CGAACGTGTGAGTGTAAGTTGTTAGATATTGCAATCGCGTGGGAATATTCGCGATCGCGTAAGGTATACTTTGTGAAAGCGTAGTTTGTCCTTGGAGATTGCAATGGATTTACCGCGATCACGGTTAAGGAAATTTAATAGCTGGACAGAATGTTTAAAAAGGCAATTTTCGCGATTTTTGGCCTAAGTACACCATTTTTGACTCAGTTTTGGAGCTTCTTGAGGGAGATTGAAAAGGGAATCAAAAAGAAATTCTTGGAGGTAAGAATTATGGACTTAATACTCGATCCTATTGTGATTTCGACCTAATTAAACATGAAATTTGGGGGATTTGAAGCCTAAAATTCGGGGAGTTAGGGCTTGGAAACTCGAGACATTAATCTAGGGATTTGAGGGGCCATTTGTAGTCGGATTTTGGTGTTCTTGGTATGTATGAAATCGTGGGAGGATAATAATTATGTTGATGTGGTTTTTATCAAATTTTGAGATGTAGACATGGGGGTCGGGTTGGACCAATTTCAGGATTTTTGGTGTAATTTGATTATCTTTGCATGGGCATCGTTCCTTAGCATATTCTAATGTTATGATTCTGATTGGGGTAGATTTGGGACGAATTGAGGTCTGGGCGGGAGGCAAAGGTGTCGAGGAGTAGTATTTCATCCAGTTTGAGGTAAGTAACTATTGTAAATCTTGACCTAAGAGTATGAAACCCCAGTATTTCGTATTGTTTTGATAAATGATGTGATGCACATGCTAGGTGACGAGTGTGTGAATGTTCATCGGTAGGGATTGTGACTTGGTCTGTTCCGTAGTGACTATTAAGTCGTGTACTTGATATTAAATCTTATGATATTCCGTATTTTAGAGATAGATACTATATCTTGGGTTGTATGCCATATTTGGGGCCTTGTGACGACCTGTAGAGACCCTTAAGTTTTACTATTTTCCTTCACTCAATTTGTTTTGAAAACATATCCTGAGTCATGTTTTACCTATTTATTGTTTAAATTCGATTTTGTCACTCTACTTCTTAATATATGAAAACTGTTTGGAATGAGTTCCCAGGTTTAAGCCTGGCTGCCTAAACCATGCATGTTCCTGAAGAATTGCTCCAGGCTTTTGACTTTACGAATTACTTCCTCTTGTTCTGCATTCTTAACTGGTTTATCAACTTCTTCGGGGATCTCAAAATAAGGGGTATGGGTGTACTGCTCAGGAATTTTAAAAGTGGGTTCAGGAGGGTAATATTGAGCATCGTGAGCTTGGAACAGTGGCTCATTAGATGATCTCTGTAATGTGGTTGGAGGGGGTGCCACAAAGATTGGAGTCAAAGGTGGAGGAGGGTTGTGTTTGGGTGGTGGAGCTGGAGGAGCGTATGAAGTGGTAGCATAGCCCTGGGTGTGATATGGGAAGGATGGAGATGTGTTAGGAGTAGGAGGCTCCTGAGCTTGCACTAAATAGGACGAGTTGGCGGGGTACAAAGGTGCCGGGTGCCATTGCGACCAATCTTGGTACATTTCAGCCATCTGTGCTTTCAACTTCCTCATCTCTTCTTTCATGGCAACCACATCATTCGCCTCGACCTCTTTTGTAGGGTCCACAATACTGGAGTTAGATTCTTGTCCTGTCATCTTATCTTTCGACCGGGTGTTGTACAGGTGAGTTGCCAGAACTTCCAATAAACTAACCACCTGCTTGAACTCACACATTTAAGCAACCACTCGGTTAATGATTAGTTTTAACAGATTTGATAACCGCACGTCGGCATGTATGCACCTATAAAGTTAATCATTTCAATTATTCATTTGCTCGACCACATGTATCATCCCGGCATTTTTGTTTCATTTTTGAATCTTTCCCGCTCTTTTCTTTCTTTTTCTTATTCTCACCTTTGTTTTTCCGCTCTTGTTTTTTTTCCATCCTTATTCCTACCTTTGTTTTTCCGCTTATTCTTTTCTTTCTTTTATTTTATTCTCACCTTTGTTTTTCCACTCTTTTCTTCCTTTCTTTTCCTTCCATCTCTTTTTCTTTACTGTCGAATCCTATGGAGATTGCCTACGTATCATGACCCCACACGAATCAGACCAAACGTAGTTCTTGAAAATAGATGCGAAAAAATAAAAATAAATTTTGGGAATTTTCAATATTTCATTAATAACAAAAACCACTAACACTTTGCAAAAGGAAAGACGCCTACTAAGACAAACTCCAAACTCCAAAACTACGGACTTAGTAAAAGAAACGATGAACAAATGGACTCAAAAATAGGAAAATACAGATACTAACTAGGCATATTCTAGTTCTTCAAACCTAGGTGTCCGCGGGGCATCGTTCGGCCTCACCGCGGACCTGGTGCCAAGTCCCTTTCTAGTTGTTCCAAATAATTCATAATTCTTTTCACATATATCATCACAGCTTGGACGAAAGTAGACAGGTTCATATCTTCGCATGCCGGGCATCTCCTAAAAATGGCATGACCAATGGCCCTTATCCTGTTCCTCGTTTGCCTTTTCTCCATAATCAAACGCTTTATCTGGTCACTGCATGTTTTCACTGCCTGGGAGTCTTGGAGGTGTTGATCGTGTAACTATTGCACCTCTACTTCCATTTGGGCTAGCAAGTCATAACAATGCCCGCTCTCAATCTCAAAGCTTTTAGCATGTTTTACCACTTTATTTTCAAGGGCCACTATTTCTCCATGTATGTTAGCTACAACTTTTGCATGATCCTTTTTCAGTTGCTGGAGGTATTGACGCCACTCTTCGGATTTTTTAGACCATTGTGCCTTGAGTTCCGCCCTGATGTTCTCCAACTTTTCCAACTTGCCTCGGCACTCATTGATCTCATTTTTCAAGCCTTTTATGAGTCTTTCATCTGATACACTCCTCTGTTGATTCTTGGCGGCTACCTTCATTTGCTGGATTTGGGCTTTGAGCATCTCATTTTCTTGAACTAACTTATTCTTTTCCCCTTGGTCTGCAACGACTTGCACACTATTTCCGAATTTCAAACTTTCTACTTGCTGCTTTAACTCCCCAATCTCACCGCAGTAACTCTCTTCTTTTTCTAACCACTTCTCTTGCGATATTTCAGATAAATCTTGGATGTGAGGCCTTTTGGCTGGTCTCTGATTTTCAAGCTCTTTCTTATACCACATGAGGTAATTTGGTGCCACTTCACCCCTGACCCAATCCGGCACACAAGTATTTGCTTGTACGCATTGACCTTCGTTTCATAATTGGCGAACGTTTTCTTCAGTAAATTGTCAATCCCGGCTAATCCCAATCACTCGGGTGCTCAAATCCTCCTCGGGAGGAATTATTTGGTATCTCACGAGTCGTCTCAGAACCCGATAAGGAGCATAAGGCTGGATGCTATGCAACCCCATCAGAAGGAAATGTGATCCAACAGCTGACATGTATATGATCTCTCTTACGGGCAACCATCCCAAAGTCCAATGTATCTGATTGGCCTTGAGCGTCCGGAATTATGATACCCATGCTTTTACACCTTCAGTAAAACTGACCCCGTCGACTCTGGAATAAAACTCCCCAATACAAGTTTTACTGGGCGAACCATAGCTCATAAACTGGGAACGATGGCACATATTCTCGATCATCCACATTTGTAACAACATATTACACCCTTCAAAAGACGTGCCACCGGCTTTACAAGTAGTAAGAGCTCTGAATATGTCGGACACAATCATAGGTGCAAGAGTACTCCCACCTTTTCTAAGCAAAGCACTAAGACTCCCGGCCGCCTTTGTATCAGTATTCCCATCTTTACTTGGGAACACTAAAACGCCCAAAAAGGTTATCATGAAGGTCACTCTCTTGTGCTCATCCCACTTCCGCCTGTTATTCTTACTGCATAGTTGGATTTCTGGGTTGTTAAACCCTCCCACATGGTCGTATCTATCGTATAGGAATCGGGGATTGCAGAAACCCTAGGCCAAATCTAGATTGTGGACTGTCCTGGGTATTTTCAACATATCTAAAACTTCTTGAACTATGATAGCTCTTGGAGCAACCGGATATTGTTATTTTAGTGGAATCTCATCAAGTCCGATATACCCAACTATCTCTTCCAACGTTGGAGTTAACTCAAAATCCGAGAAGTGAAAGACATTATGTGCCGGGTCCCAGAAAGTAACCAATGCTCTGATGATGTCACCTTGAGGACTGATGTCTAATAAACACGTGAGATCTTTCAGATGTTTCTTCACCTCATCCTGCCCCTCTTCATCCAAGTCATTCCACCATAATTTCAACTCGAAAGGGACTTTTGTTAATATTGAAAAAGGTTCACTTTCCATTGTGTTGTCCTGCACATTTATTAAGGCGATTAAAAACTTATATTCGACTCAAAGAAAACAAACCAAACCACCTATACTCTTTTCCCAAAATTAAAAGAAAAATTTGGTTTTCAAAACACGGCCTCCGACTTATATGACTTTTCATTTTCAAATGTAACAATAAACGACCCGGCACTGTAAACACGGCCTTTCATCGCCTCGGGGACGTGAATTTAAGGCTGTGAGGGTCCAAAAATCAAAATACGGCTATTTATGCAAATTCAGCCTTCCGGTGTCCCGTTTGGGGACATTTTCGCTATTTTTCCAAAAATGACATCACCCAATTTTATGACTCTTTTAATAAAATAACTGACCTGGCATTACAAAACACGGCCTTTCATCGCCTCGAGGACAAAAGAGTTAAGGTTGTGGGGGTGAAAAATCAAAACATGACCGAAGGTGGCTATTTATGCAAAGTAAGCCTTCCGTCATTCCGTTTGGGAACATTCGGCTATTTTGCAAAATGGCATCACCTAACATCTTTATGACACAAAAATGAAAATTTTGACACTATTTGGCTATTTTGCAAAAGAAAGGTTGGACTCGATGAGGGTTGCTTACGTATCTCACACCCTGTCAGAATCAAACCATACGTAGTTGGGGCAGATAACCTAACTAAAAATTTAAAACAAAACTTTTCCCAAGCTTTTCTCTATTTTCTATTTTTTGAAATCAAATCAAAATGACTATTTTTCTCTATTTTTTCAAATAATTTTTCCTCAAAATAAAAGACTCTCTTTTATTTTATTTTTCTTTTCCTTTTAATAAAACAAACAAAAAACATTTTTTTATTTCATTTTTTCGAAATTTCGGCAGGGTTTCGGCAGTACTTGGGCATCAGAATTTATCCAAATATTAGCTCCCTAACTGTTATTTCTCTCGTTTTCTCTTTTTTATTTTTCTCAAATTCCGATATTCCAAAAACTGGTCAACATAAAGGTTCGAACAAATAAATGCACGGAACAAGTGGGATGCACCAGGATGGTCTTTTATTTCAGGTTGCTAGCTCTAGACGGACCCAAACCCTGTGTTGAGTCCCTAAGTCAAATGCAGCATGATGCAGATAAGCGTTCCTACTAGGGATCCGGTATGAAGTCAAGTTATTATATGTTCAAAACCTGGGTCGGTGTTCTAGACAGTGTACCCGAGCGGACAACTCGAATCGAGGAGGGGGCAACTTACCGGTGACCCGCGGGGTCAGGCGACTTAGTAACTTATCCGGCCTCTTTCTTTAGGGTATGACACTAACAGAATAGGGAGTCTCAGCCAGTAAGAAAATCCCCAGAGGTAAAGAGAGAAGGGTGTCGGCATAGTTTATATACAGTTCAAATAATATCAAAACAACAATTAGCATGTTAAGCATGTAGCATGTATGAAAATCAGATATAACAAAATACAACAATTTATCTAAGCTCGAATTCTGAACCCTGAACCATAGATTCTGGGTTCGATCCCCACCAGAGTCGCCAGAGCTGTCACATCTCCTTTATCGCTATACACCCCCTCAAAGGGGTGTAAAGGAGTTTTTCCACTTAAAGGACAATCGGAAAGGGATTTAATATTAATTATTCAGAGCCGCCACTTGGGAGATTAATGGTGTCCCAAGTCACCGATTTGAATCGTGAACCGAGGAAGATTATGACTTTGTTACAGTCTGTGAACCAGAAATCCAGATAAGAAATTCTGTTAACCCGGGAGAAGCTGTTAGGCATTCCCGCATTCCGTGGTTCTAGCACGGTCGCTCAACTGTTGTATTTAATTTATATGATATTAATACATGCTAGCTTATGTTCCTTTTATTTATATACCGCTTTTACCATTATTTGTTTTAAAAGACTTGCGACGTTGTGAAAACGTATTTCTAATCACGTCACCACCAGTGTACACGTGATCATCGACACGTTTCGACTTCGTCGAGATTTGGATTTGGTTCACAATCAATGCACACCCGAGTTTAAGAAAGTAATTTAAATCGCGCTTAAAGATTCTAACGCAATATTATTTGAGGAAGGCCATGAAATTCGCTAAACAGCCCTCCCGAATTCTAAAATATTTTTAAACCTTTATTGCGGGCCCCGAAATTTGTATTTTGTTGGGCGAGGCTCGTCTCATTTTATTTTTTAAAAGATAAGCCTAAAGCGACTATATTTTCTATTTTTGTTTTTGTCTCTAAAATAAAAGACAAATTCCTAACCAAAACCTTAAAAGAGCACAACCAGACCCACCGTGAATGGGACGGAGGCCCAGACAGTAGTGTATTGGACCCACGTTGGATCCATTTGCTATACATGCGGGAAGAACTCATAGGATCGAGTCCCAACAACGTTTGGCCAGGTCCAATTGCCAAATGTGTATGATAGACTTGGCCTTCTCATTTTGCATCTGTGGACTTGATATATCAACAAAAAGAAAGCATATGTTGGGCCTAACTAACAATGAATCCAAACGTGCAAAATGCTAAGAAACTGGGTTCGATTCCCAGTGATTTCACTTATTGAGTTGCATTGAACCCTCCAATATCATGACAATTCAATTGGGCGTGACTTCACAAACAGACGCGTATCAACTGTGCTAGAGACAATGGAGGATCAACACCAGCGGACTGCTTGTTTGGTAGTAATATACACTAACAACTTCTGAAACAGTGCTTAGGTGATTTGAGACTCTAGAGTTGAATTACTAATTTTTTTACTTAAAACCAAATATCTTCATTTCTGATTCAAGCCAACTCTTAGTGTCGAAGATTAAACCATGCAAGAAGATATGCTTACACTATATTGTCACCATACAACTACAGAATTACAGGTTCAGGAGTTATCTAATGAGTTCAAGCTAGCAGTCCACAATTATTGCACATTTTCGGAGCAGTTTTGATTCAGTTACAATGAACGACTAATTATATCACAGGAAACATAAGAGAATGATTTAAATTGCGGTTCCTCAAAATAAATTTAGCTTCAATTTTAGTTTCATGATCTCAAGAAGTGAAGCTACATCGGCATAATCTCAAAGCGTGTACCTGAATGACGATAGAGACGAAGGAAGAATAAGTAGCAATACCAATAAGCAGCAGCTGATTTCAACACAAAATCATGCTCAAATGATCCCAAAAAATATTTCAGCACCAGATCGAACATAAAACCAGTTGAAATTGCTTGAGTGATATCAAATGAACTCGAAAACGCACTCAGTACACTTCCTGGACTTCAATAGACCAAAATTCTACCAAAACACCTTTACTACAGCTTGAATGAACCAGTTTAGACCCTAAATCAGGCTAAAATAACTTCTGCAAATTTCATCCAGCTAAAGCAACCAGAAATTGAACTAGAGAGGTGTGAATCAATAGCTAAACAATGAAATTCAAACATAACTTATGTAGAACAGTGTTTTTGGGGTTTTTCTATTGTTTTTGTGTTTGTTTTAGGATTTTTTTATTTTTATATTGTTTTTGGTTTTTCTGATTGAATCAGCTAAGATCTAAGGAATTTCAGATCTGAAATTTTAATTTCAGATCTGAAAGCTTAAGAAGTGTTTTTGGAGTATTTCGGGGAAATTTTTTTAGGCTTCCAAATTTGAGTGTGAAGGCACGGGAATGCCATTTTTATAGGCAAAGTAAGGGACAACCCTAAAATTTCTGTTTTTCACTATTAGTCCCTATTCATTTTTCACTTTAACCCCTCATTTTCTGACTTGCTTCCCAAGTAACTACCTTAGTTTTATTGACATCTATACTACAACCCTATTCTAGGAGCTTTTAAGAGGTTGTTTGATTGTACAATTCCTAGACTACCCTTAACCCTTCCTTTCAATTACTGATTCTCAATATTCTACCCTTTCTCATGCCCAAATTGCCCTTACTACCATCTGAAAATTACAAACCTTAATTAACTGAAACCAAACCCTTTTTACCCTTGTTAATTAACTAAAGTTATTTACTTAAAGGAATAAACATCTACATCCAAACTTGAATTTAATTAAATATTTGCTAGTCAATACTAATTTTCACTAATTAAATTGCCAACTAACAAATCAAATTCCAAATTGCAGTTAACATCAAATAAATTCCAGAAGAACCAACAGGCAAAAGGAAATCAACAAGAACAAACCCTAAATTTTCTGGATTAACGACAATCTAATCTGGATACTAGTTAAACTAAGAAACTCATGCAAATAAACCAATCGATCGACCATTAAGGCCTCATCAACAGTCAAGCAACAGACGAAACCCAATTAAACTTATCCTAAATCAAATAAGAATTTAACAGAAAAAATGAAGAATCAACCTAAAACTAAATTAACATAGATAACTACCACAATGAGATTAATACTAACGAAAACTGAATTTATGCTTGATTTAAATGAACAAGAAAATAAGAATCGAATTAGAAAACTTACTGGAATCGGACTTCATATAACCCTTTCGAAATTGACTTCCACTTAATATTACATGCTTATTTCTTCATAAATAAGCACATAATATTAACCAGAAACCAGCCGACCTCTAAGACTCTTAAAATAGACTCGAGCCGCTAGGAACCCAAGATTTGAAATTCATCAAGCTTCAGTGAAATTCAAGGGTTTTTGTGTATGAATTAGTGATGATAATGGGGTGGGGAGTACAAGGTATGAATTTGGGGATTTTTAGATGGATTTGTATCTGGGCCGGAATTTCGATCCAAGATTCTAACAGCTGTGGAACGATTCGAAGGAAAATGTGTGTATGGTTGTAAAGAGGAGACTAAGGAGAGCATCTGGTTTCAATTTGGCTGGATTTTGGGGGTGGCGCCGCCACCCTAAGGCGGTGGGATTTGGTGGCGGCGTCTCTGGGGTTTTCTGAGAGAGGGAAGGAGACAATGGGAAATGGGGGAGGGGGGGTAAGGTCTGGTTCGGACATATTAATATGGAACATCATAGGATGATCTCAACCGTCCGATAAAAAACTAACGGTTGAATCAACCCTTAAAACGACGTCGTTTGGGCTTTTACGAAGGCGGACCGGGTTTAGTGGAAAAGACTTGGCCCGGCTGAGTGGGTTTGGGGTTTGGGCAGGGAATTTGGTCAAAACTGAGCCCATTAGGCCATTTAAAATAGCCCTATTCTTTTCTCTCTTTTTAATTAGTTTCCCTTTATATCCTTTTTGTTTGTTTTTTTTTTCATTTTATATTTTTCACATTTTCTGAGTTTTATATACAATACAAAATAAAGATAGAGATCTAATTATTTCTAAAATTAAATTAGTTAATTCCTAAAATTGTTTAAAATCTATTTCGCGACAAACTAAACAATTAACAACTAAAATGCAAAAATGAAATATTTTTGTGATTTTCATGTTTTGTTCTAAAATAAATTAACCCCTAATTAATCCTAAAATATGAAGTTAAATTCTAAATGCAAATGCATTTTTTGTATGTATTTTTTTTATGAATCAACATGCACAAATAAAATGCAAACAATTAACACAAAATTTATAAAATAATAAAAATAAGGAAAAATTATTTTTATTTGAATTTTATGAAAATAATTCATATATATGGCAAAAATCACGTGCTCACAAGGAGTGACCAATAAGCTCAGCTTCTAAACATACAACAAACTACTACCCTATATAGATAGGTCTACTGTCAATAGCCACTAAGCTAATAATGTGTGTTTTGTAATTTCAACTTTCAACCGTAAATAAAAATCGGAACTTCGTGCTAACGCAAAGGAAGTTACAAACAGTATTCGAAATCATGATTAGCAAACTGATTCGAAGAATGATTTAAATTTAAACACTTAGCTCAACAAACATACAAATACAAAATTAGCATATGAGAGGGTATATGAAAATCTTATGTTGTATCTTTGAAATTAATCATAAGTATGGCATACAAATTGACGATAATAATCACTATCTTAATAGAGAAGAATATGTAACTTCACAGTTTTTTTTCATAGAACATGAATTATTCAAATCAAGTTACATGATCAAAATCGAGAAGAGTACCTTGATGTAAAAATGGAATACAGAGAAACAATGATAAAAAAACGAGTCTGGAGCTCAGCAACGCAATGCAAAAAAACAACAAAACTCAACAACGAACCCAAAGCTTTGAGATCTCGGAATATGCGTTTGTATATTTTCGTTTTTCTAGAAAATGCTGATTGGAAAAGAAAACCCTGAAGAGGAGGGAAAAACTTCTCAACCCTATAAATTCTACTACAGAGTTCCGAAAATTTTCTCTGATTTTTTTTTTATTTTCTCTTCTCTAAAAAAAAGAAGCAGACTGAAGGAAAATGGCTTGAAGAGAATGACGACTTCAAACCCTAGAAATTTACTCGACTCAGTTTTTGAAGATTTTTCCCGATTTTTCTTCTAACCTAGAAAAAAAAACTTACCTCATATATATAGCCTTCCAAGATCTCAAATCTTCTGCCCAATAAATCCGAAAATCTTCACATTTTCGAATGATTTTTTGGACAAATGGAAGGCATGGATTGATTTATATCTATTCACGACTCCCATTCATCCAGCAAATTATTCCTATAGTACGCAAATCGTGCGACTTTAAGAGAATATTTGTATTATTTCTGATAAAAACAGTTGGGAATCAAATGACGTGAAGAGGAAGGGTCCTATTTTGGTGAACTCGCCTGAGTTCCAGGCGAGTTGAGGGCTGAGTCGAAGAGGAAGATGGTGAATAGTACAAAGAGACGTTGTTTCTGTGTTAGTGTTAGGGTTTGGAATTGGGGAGGAAACATTTATAAGATGCGTTTTATATGGAGGAAAAATAGGTGGGCCGAGCCAGCTGGTTTGGTTTGGTTGTGATTGCTTCCTACTCCACACTACTAATAAGTAGCAGGAGATGGTCGCAATAGCTTTTGCTCGATTTGAGGTCGGGATTGAATCCATAGAAAGCAAGGATTGTAATTGAGTGTCTATCTAGTTTAGGATTGCGTGTGTGCTCTTAATTACACTTCTCATCATTTTTTGGATTTTCTTTATTATTCTACTTGTATCAAACTATTATTTGTAAATGCAACTAGATTCAACTAAGAGTTAAATATTGCAAGTTGTTCTAAAAGGATTAAAAGGCACTAGGATAGTGACTTCCGCCTAGGTGGTCAATTGACGGGTACTTGAGTCTAAAGCATCTTTGACATATTCGAGGAATATGATATAACCATTGCACTAATTTAGCAACTTTACACCACTCGGTGGTTCAAGTGATTTGCCCAATTGACTTTCTCAAGACCCATTGGGTATGCAAATTTGCAAAAACAACCAAGGTTCAAGTCGGGTATTACTCTCTCAAGGTTTAACCCTTTAATTGGGACTATCAATCTCTTGAGTATGTCCTAATTCCTTGTTAGATCAATTTCAGAGACTTAGGCTCTCTTTCTCAAGAAGAACCCTAGTCAACTAAATACAAACTAGTGTTTGCATCCAATAATTCAACAATTAACTATGAAATAGACCCAAATATCAAACACCCATAATCAACTTTGCCCTAAAATGTAAGACCCATCAATTACGCACACTAGGGTTGAGCCACAACCCTAGCTAAAGGGTCTAGCTACTCATATTCAAAGAAGAAAAATAAGAAATTTATAAAGATAAACTCATAACAGTTAATTAATAAACTAAATACAAAGATTCAATGATGAAAAGTAAGAAAAAATGCATAAAATGGCTAAGAAAAGTCGACCCACGAGTGCAGCTGATGTATTACAATATCTGATAACCTAAAAATGAAAAAGAATCTATTTATAGTAAGCTAAAAATTTGGACAAAAATGCCCTTGTGGGTTTAGTACGGACCACACAAAATGGACCGCGGTCCGCTTGTGCTCTTGACTTAAAAATTCTTGCTCTCTGAACTTGGGCTCCGCGGACCGCACAGAATGGATTGCGGTCACGGAGGCTTCTAGTACGGTCCGCACAAAATAGACTGTAGACCGTACATACTTCGAAATTCCCTAATGCATCTTCTTTGAACCTTGACTCTGCGTATCGCACAAAATGTTAGTGCGGCTGCATTGCCTTCTGTGCGGACTGCACAAAACCTAGTGCGGCCACACTGCCTTAACGCCTGAAAACCAGCTCTCTAAATCTCCTATTGCGGACCACACAAAGTGGTGTACTGTCGTACTAGGCCTGTTATGCCTTAGCTTGCCTTGTCTTTGGCACTTGTGCAAGTTTTACTCCTTTTGAGCCGATCTTTGACATTATCTCACTTTGTTGATCAAACCTGCAATCCAGCACAAATTGTGAGCCTTTTAGGACTATTTTGTATGAATATTTTATCAAAGCATAAGCAAGAAGGAGTATATAATGCATCAAAATCTTTAGTTATCAACTCCCCCAAACTTAAGCTTTTGCTTTCCCTCAAGAAAACAAAATAAGACCCACCCCTTAAGGGAAAGTAAAAAAAATCCAGCTATCCTAAAGCAACCTCAACTTGCATCAATTGGGACTAACAATTGCTCTCAATAAAAATGAATCATTAACAATGTTTACTCTTTGAAAAACAATGGATATAGTGCAACACAAGAGAATCAAGAGTTGACTCAACACATCAAAGAACTCTTTCAATTACTTTGTCCATGTAGATCCCAAACTCACAACTCTTCAACTCTCCCTAAGCAAATCTCACCCTTAGAATAGTGGTACACAAAATGAGGTCAATGAGAATTCACTCATCTCTCTCAAGAAAAGGTCACAATTCCGGCTCTAGGTATCATATGCTTGCCCCTTATATGAGTATCCACTAATGTCAGCTTCATTCAACTCAAGATCATATAGGGCTTTTGTGGAGACATTGTGAAGGCTTTTAGTTCAGGGTAGGGAATATTTTGGTCTAAGCGGGTTTATCGTCCTATAAGCACTTCTTTTTGTAGGAAATCATTCTATCCATGATATGTGTGCTTTGGTTGTATTAGCATGATTTCCAGGTATAGGTTTTGATGAATGACAAATAATGAAGTCAATTGTCAAACAACATTATTATATGACAAACAATCAAGATTGAATGCCAAGAAGCATATTGATGAAGGGATTGCATAGAAAATCCAAGACGAGCTCAAATGTTCAAGACCGAAGACCCAAGACGTAGGTCGTTAGGTAGAACCAATGTAAGAGCAATGTTTAAGTTATCTCGTCTTTTGGCTCAACATAGGTCATCATAAATATGCATAAAATAATTTTATCAAATCATAAATATCATAAACATTTTCATATACTTCAAACAAAATGATTTTTAACGTTTTCATTTTAACCAAAATGGTTTTTGAAGTAAGTTTTCGATTCTAGACAGAACATCCAGATAATCGATTATCCTTATGTGATAATCGATTATGTTGGGTTTCCAGCCAAAACTGGAAATTCCAGCATGGCTGCATAATCGATTATCACAATGAGGATAATCGATTATCTGCCTTTCTCCAGCTTAAAACTGGAAAGTCCAGAGAAGTAAGATAATCGATTATCTCAATGGCATAATCGATTATCCTACTGTCCGTTGCCTTCCAACGTCTAGTTTTATGAACGTGAGAAGATAATCGATTATGTAAAGTAGATAATCGATTATCTTGGCGTAAAATCAGCATTATTGATTGTCTATTAAGCAACGGACATACAACCTCTACCACCTATAAATAGAGGTCTTTGGGACTCATTTCACAACAACAACATCTCTCATTATTCTTGAACATATTGATAACATTTATACATCATATTTAGAGCTTTTGTTGAGCCATTTGAGAGACAACTTTGTGTTATTCATAGAGCTTATATTGTATCTCTTTATCTACTCTTCTTAGAGAGTTCTTGTTGTAAAAGAGAAAGGTTCTTGAGAAGACCATACCTTCTCATTGAGCGTTGGGTTTGCTAAGTACCTTCAATCTTAGTGTGTGAAGTCTTGTGGTGCGGTCTCCACGAGCAAGGTGAAGTCTTGAGGTGAGGTATCCTCGAGCAAGTTGAAGTCTTGTAGAGCGTACATCTACGAGCAAGTTTAACGGTTTGTTAGGCACCCGTAAACTTAACGGAGTTAGTGTAAACTCGAGAGAGTCTATTGGGAGACTGGACTAACCACACGTTGTGGTGAACCAGTATAAATTCGGTGTGTCCTCTTCTTACTCTTTTAATTACTGCACTTACTTTACTCCTGCAATTTTAACTCCGCAAAATTTACCGACATTCTCGTGCCTCACTATTCACCCCCCCCCTCCTCTAGTGAAGGGCATAAATCCTAACAGTTGGTGTCAAAGCCTAACTCTCTGAAAGCCTTAACCGGTTGAGAGAACGATATATATTTTTTTGTTTAGAATGTTGAACGCAGGTATGATGAGCGAAGGACACTCTACCATTAGGCCTCCACTATTTGATGGAACCAATTATACATATTGGAAAGAGAGGATGAGAATATTCATCCAATCAAATAACCTTTGATTATGGCACATCATCAAGAACGGTGAACAAATGCCGACAAAGAAAGTTGGGGAAATCATGGTTCCAAAGGAGGAAGATGAATATAATGCCGAAGATATCAAGAAGGTTGAAAATAACGCAAAGGCCATCAATATGTTGTATTGTGCCGTGAATCCGGAGGACTATCGGAAGATCTCTTGCTGCACAACCGCCAAAGAGATGTGGGATAAGCTTGAAATCACATATGAAGGTACGCCTCAAGTCCGAGAAGCTAGAGTTGATTTTCTAACACATGAATATGAACTCTTTAGAATGAAGGAGCCTGAAAGCATCGATGATATGTTTGATCGATTCTCAATGATCATCAACGATCTCCATGCTCTTGGGAAAGTATATTCGAACAAAGATCTTGTTCGAAAAATCCTGCGGAGTCTCACTCCCGAATGGCGTTCCAAAGCCAATGCCATCCAAGAGTCGATAGGAATCACGGACGTCACAATTGATGGACTAAGAGGTAACCTCAAAACTTATGAAAGCACAATTCTTAAACCTGCATTTGGAGATGAGAAAAGTCCAGGTAGTGCCTTCAAAGCCTCATCTTCTAAAAGAGTAGAAGCAAGTGATTCGGAAAGCGATGATGATACTATTTCCAACGATTTAATTGAAAAGTTTTATAAGTTTATGAAGAAGGAAATGAAGAAGGAAGAACCAAGCCCTTCATGCCATAATTGTGGAAAACTTGGCCACACCAAGTCACATTGTCCAAAACCCAAGGACAAGAAGAAGAAGAAGAAACACCAAAGGCGCGTGACATGGGATTCGGACAGCTCGGGTGATGAAACTGCCGCCCTATGCCTCATGGCCAACGAGGAAGAAGAGGTAAGTACTCCTAACTCTCACTCTTATGAAGAATTACAAGAAGCTTTTCAAGAATTATATGATGAATTGAAAAAGTCTTCAAAAATCTCCAAAGAGGCCAAGGCTAAAATTAAAGTTTTAGAAGAGAAAAATAATTTTTTTGGAAAATGACAATATTGATCTTAGAAATAAAATTAAGGAGATGAATGAAACTTCTTCAATTGATCAAAATTCTAATTGTTCATCTAGTGATTCTTTGAAATTAGAGAACATAGAACTTAGGAACACACTAGAAAAACGAAGTGTAGAAGATCCTAAAACTGTTGAAGAAATTAAGAAGAAAAAGCCCAGGAAGAATAAAAGGCCTAAAAAGAATAAGAATCATTATAGAAATGGTGTTGCACAACCTAGAAATAATTCTAGGAATTTTGTTGATAAGTCTAGAATGAATCATTTTAGACCACCTAGAAATGACTCTAGGAATTTCAACTCTTCTAGAAATAATGACTTTAGATCACCTAGAACGATTTTGGCTCAACCGAGACATATGCACAACCCGAACGTTATATGTCATTATTGCAACCGGGTAGGACACATAGCACCTGTATGTTTTGCTAAACATAGGGACTCGTCTTTTGGCTATGATTATTATTTGCCTAACCCCCAAGGACCCAAAAGTACTTGGGTACCTAAAACCTATTTTTAGGTACATTTGCAGGTGTGCTTGAAGACTACAATGTTGTAGTAGATGCACCAAGCACGAAACCTTATTGCATCAAGGAGGAATTTCGGTTAGTTATCATTTTTGAAAAAAAAAACCTAAGAGTCGATATGTGTTAACAATTGGTATATTTTTTAAATAAATGATTCATGTTTTGATGATTATAACTCCTGTTTGTGTTAAAAATTAACAGTTGATATGGAAATAAGTAATATGTTTTGCCAACAATAACAATTAGTATCATATTGATAAAAATAGCATTTGATATGTTCATTATGTTTATTTTTGACATTTGTATAACCAAAGAGGGGGAAGTGTCTAAAGGGGAAAGTAGCCTTTGTATACTCTTTTTACTAATGCCAAAAGGGGGAAGAACTTAGACGATATGCATCTAATAAGGGGAAATGTCTCCACCTTCTAGCATGCCTTAATTGGGGGGGGGGGGGGAATATTCAATTAAGGGGGAATAGTTTGCATGACTTGTATGTTGAGATATAGCATGGCTTTAGGGGGAATCCGATATGCATATCTCCTATTGTTTGTCATTATCAAAAAGGGGGAAATTGTAGGAAATCATTCTAGCCATGATATGTGTGCTTTGGTTGTATTAGCATGATTTCCAGGTATAGGTTTTGATGAATGACAAACAATGAAGTCAATTTTCAAACAACGTTATTATATGACAAACAATCAAGATTGAATGCCAAGAAGCATATTGATGAAGGGATTGCATAGAAAAGCCAAGACGAGCTCAAAAGTTTAAGACCGAAGACCCAAGACGTAGGTCGTTAGGTAGAACCAATGTAAGAGCAACGTTTAAGTTATCTCGTCTTTTGGCTCAACATAGGTCATCATAAATATGCATAAAATCATTTTATCAAATCATAAATATCATAAACATTTTCATATTCTTCAAACAAAATGATTTTTAACGTTTTCATTTTAACCAAAATGGTTTTTGAAGTAAGTTTTCGATTCTGGACAGAACATCCAGATAATCGATTATCCTTATGTGATAATCGATTATGTTGGGTTTCCAGCATAATGGCTGCATAATCGATTATCACAATGAGGATAATCGATTATCTGCCTTTCTCCAGCTTAAAACAGGAAAGTCCAGAGAAGTAAGATAATCAATTATCTCAATGGCATAATCAATTATCCTACTGTCCGTGGCCTTCCAACGTCTAGTATTATGAACGTTGAGAAGATAATCGATTATGTAAAGTAGATAATCGATTATCTTGGCGTAAAATCAGCATTATTGATTGTCTATTAAGCAACGGACATACAACCTCTACCACCTATAAATAGAGGTCTTTGGGACTCATTTCACAACAACAACATCTCTCATTATTCTTGAACATATTGATAACATTTATACATCATAATTAGAGATTTTGTTGAGCCATTTGAGAGACAACTTTGTGTTGTTCATAGAGCTTATATTGTATCTCTTTATCTACTCTTCTTAGAGAGTTCTTGTTGTAAAAGAGAAAGGTTCTTGAGAAGACCATACCTTCTCATTGAGCGTTGGGTTTGCTAATTACCTTCAATCTTAGTGTGTGAAGTCTTGTGGTGCGGTATCCACGAGCAAGGTGAAGTCTTGAGGTGAGGTATCCTCGAGCAAGTTGAAGTCTTGTAGAGCGTACATCTACGAGCAAGTGTAACGGTTTGTTAGGCACCCGTAAGCTTAACGGAGTTAGTGTAAACTCGAGAGAGTCTCTCGGGAGACTGGACTAACCACACGTTGTGGTGAACCAGTATAAATTCGGTGTGTCCTCTCCTTACTCTTTTAATTACTGCACTTACTTTACTCCTGCAATTTTAATTCCGCAAAATTTACCGACATTCTTGTGCCTCACTATTCACCCCCCCCCCCCCAGTGAAGGGCATAAATCCTAACACTTTTGATTCATTTGGCATCCATTTACTTGACTCGTTGAGTCATTTTTACTTCTCTCTAAGGGGTTAGAGAGACACACTGTCACTCTTTCTTAGTCATTTCAAACCTTTTCTCCCTTGTCAACTTTCCACACCTTTCATTCTTTGCTTTTCTTGAATCCATTTTTACTCTTTTTCACATTGAACATTACAACAACAACAACAACAACAACAACTACCTAATAATGCCCCACTATGGGGAGGGTAATATGTAGACAAGCCTTACCCCTACCCGAAAGGGCAGAGAGGCTGTTTCCAATCGACCCACGGCTCAGTGAAGGAGAGGAAATACAAAAACAAAAACAAAAACAAAAGAGCATTAGTAAGTCTAGCAGAAATAGCATAAATAACTATCTAAACATAAGAACCATAAATAAATAGCATGCAATAAAATCATACAGTAACTACCATAAATAACTACCATAAGGGAGACACAATCCAAACCACAAAACATCTATGGATAGCCATTTCAAGTCTCACCCAACCCCGGGGGGATAGAACGAAAAACTCTAGGGGCCCCTATCCTACAACACTGATACTAGACCTCCAGACTTTCCTATCAAGGGCCATGTCCTCGGAAACCTGCATACTAGCCATGTCATGCCGAATCACCTCTCCCCAATACCTCTTAGGCCTCCCTCTGCCTTGCTGAACGCTGACCATCGCCAGTTGATCACAACTCCTCACCGGGGCATCAGGACTTCTCCTCCGCACATGTCCGAACCACCTCAGCCTCACTTCTCGCATCTTCTCATCCACCGGGGCCACCCGCACCTTCTCTCGAATAACTTCATTCTTAATCTTATCTAACCTGGTGAGCCCGCACATCCACCTGAGCATCCTCATCTCCGCAACCTTCATTCTCTGAACATGAGAGTTCTTCACTGGCCATCACTCTGCCCCATACTACATTGCAGGTCTAACCACAGCTCTATAAAATTTTCCCTTGAGTTTCTGTGGTACTTTCTTGTCACACAGGACTTCTGATGCAAGCATCCACTTTGACCACCCCGCTCCTATACGATGAGTGACGTCCCCGTCAATCTCTCCATCCCCCTAAATCACCGATCCAAGATATCTTACACTGTCCCTCTTGGCGATGACCTGAGATCCAATCATCACGTCCCTTCCTACTTCGCTCGGCTCGGTGCTAAACTTGCACTCCAGGTATTCTGTCATAGATCTGCTTATTTTGAAACCCTTAGACTCGAGAGTCTATCTCCATACCTCTAACCTCTCAATAACACCGACCCTCGTCTCGTCTATCAAGACTATATCATCAGCAAATAGCATACACCAAGGCTCATTCCCTTGAATATGTCGGGTTAGAGCATCCATCACCAAGGCAAACAAGAGAGGGCTATGCGTCGATCCTTGATGGAGCCCCATAACCACTGGAAAATGGTCTGATTCGCCACCCACCGTCCTAACCCTAGTCTTAGTTCCATCGTACATGTCCTTGATTTCTCTGATGTAGGCTTCCGGCACGCTCTTCGCCTCCAAGCACCTCCATAGCACCTCCCTTGGGACCTTGTCATATGCCTTCTCCAAGTCGATAAACACCATGTGCAGGTCCTTCTTCTTATCCCTGAACTGCTCCACCAGCCTCCTGACAAGGTGGATAGCTTCTGAGTGGAGCGACCCGGCGTGAAACCGAACTGGTTCACAGATATAGATGTCATCTCCATCACCCTCGCCTTGATCACCCGCTCCCAGACCTTCATGGTGTGACTTATATATTTGATACCCCTATAATTGTCACAGCACTGTATGTCCCCTTTGTTCTTGTACAAGGGCACCACTGTATTCCACCTCCACTCATCCGACATCATTTTGGTCCTGAAGATCGTATTGAACAACCTGGAGAGCCACTCCACTCCTGACCTACCCATGCACTTCCAGAACTCCACTGGTATCTCGTCAGGCCTTGTCGCTCGACCCCTACTCATCTTGCGCAAAGCCCCCATGACCTCCTCCGCCCTAATGCACCTGCAGTTCCCAAGGTCTCTATGTTGCTCTGGATGCCCCAACTCCCCTAGATCTATGTTACGGTCCACCTCCTCGTTAAGTAAGTCTCGAAAGTACGCCTGCCACCTCTGCTTGACTTGAGACTCCCCCATCAGAACTCTACCATCCTCGCCCTTGATGCACCTAACTTGGTCAAGATCACGTGCCTTCCTTTCCCTTACTTTAGCTAACCGGAATAACTTCCTGTCCCCGCCTCTCTACCCTAGTTCCTCGTACATGCGACCAAACGCCGCATTTTTAGCTTCCGTAACCGCCAGCTTTGCTTCTTTCCTCGCCACCTTGTAGATCTCCATGTTCGCTCTGCGTTCTTCCTCGATTGTGCTCCCTGCCAACTTAGTAAACGCCACCTTCTTCACCTCTACTTTTCCTTCGACTACATCTTTCCACCACCAGTCACCCTGATGTCTTCCTGAATAGCCCTTGGCTACCCCGAGCACATCCCGTGCTACCTCCCTAACCAACTTCGCCATCTCTGACCACTTAGCGTCCGCTTCCCCAGAACTTCTCCAAGCTCCGCCCTCAACTAACCTCCTCTCGAACTCCTATGCTTTCTCCTTAGTCAAAACACCCCATCTAATCTATGGTTGTCCCCGAGCACCCCTCCTCTTCCTCTTCACCCTGAGATCGATATCCATCACTAGGAGTCTATGAAGAGTCGAAAGGGACTCTCCCGAAATAACCTTGTAGTCCTTGCACATACCCCTATCGCTCCTTCTGAGGAGGAGGTAATCAATCTGAGTCCTCGCCGTCGAACCCTTGAAGGTGACCAAATGATCCTCCCTCTTCTGAAATGTCGAGTTCACAATCAGAAGCTCGGAAGCCCTGGCAAAATCAAGCAGTGACGTGCCTCCTCCGTTCCTAACCCCAAAGCTAAAGCCACCGTGCACCTCATCATAACCACCAATATCAGCCCCAATATGACCATTAAAGTCCCCTCCAATAACTAACTTCTCAGATTGGGGGATACTACTCACCAGATCATCCAAGCCCTCCCAAAAGTGCCTCTTAGCCTCCTCGTCTAAGCCCTCTTGCGGCGTGTAAGCGCTTATGACGTTGAGGACGCAGCCCCCAATAACCAACTTAAAAGACATTAACATATCATTCAGTCGCCTAACCTAGACCACGGACTCCCTTAGATCCCTATCCACCAAGATGCCCACTCCATCTTACCTCTCACGACCCCAGAATACCACAGCTTAAACCCGTCTACGTTCCTCGCCTTTGACCCTTTCCACCTAGTCTCTTGGACACATGCTATGTGAACCCTCCTCTTCTGAAAAACCTTCGCAAACTCAGTGGACTTACCCGTCAGAGTGACTATGTTCCACGACCTAATCCTTAATCTATGAGCGTCTGCTACCCTCTTCCCACCCTTATCTCCCGCCCTACCCGCATGACCACTCCCTGCCCCCTACTCACCCCACCACCGCCCTCACCCCCCGAGGACATGACCATGCACTATCATCCCCCGCCGCGGCCACTATCCCTCCAACCGACTATGGAGAGTAGTGACGCACACACGCACTATAGAGAAGTACGCACAAAGAGGCAAACTAGATAGCAACAGAGTAAACCTCACACGGAATGCTAGGTAAAATACGTGAAAAAGTGTACAACGTAAACAAGAGAGCGGGAGGTACAACTCCCGGTGTAAAAACCTGAAAGTAGGCTTTGATACGCCCAAGGTCAACCTCTACCGACTCTTGCACTTCCCGGCCGGTGTTGTTTAGCTCTTCACTCCCAAGCGCCGCGAACTGGCCTCGCCGCCGCGACTAGTACCTGGGATGAGTTTTCCTGAAGCTTATCAGAACGTGTAGTTTTGTTGCGTCCTGCCAAAAGTCTGAAAGGGAGTCGCCTGAAGTACAGTAGCTTTCCGAAAATCCTCGCTGGAAAAATAAGGCATCTGTCCAAGAAAACAGAACACACCCACACACACCCACAAAAAGCAGAAGAGATAATAGGAAGAAAAGACTAATACAGAGTATAAATGGAGACGGCAAGACCTAGCCAAAGCAGCCACAAATTAAACAATTCAACCAGCAATTTTGGAGAGTTTAAACACTCTTGGAATCCCAGAAAACCACGAGCCAACAAACTGAAATCTTTCTTTCTTTTTTTTCAAGATCTGAAAGTTTTTTTTTAGCTGCTAGGTTGAAAAATGGGGAGGGATCTGTTTGGTTCTCTCTTGAGAGGTTTCAACTACAATTTCTAAGATGTGTACTTTACAATAAGAAATAGCTGCAAAATTAACAGTGTTCCAATCCAAAACGTTGCATGAAAATAAGAGCAGATGAAGAATGTTCACATTGAACATTCTTTTTTGTCTTTTTGCTTTTCGTTCTTTTTCATTGCCTTTCCTTTTCTTCATTTTTGCACCTTTTTACTACTTTGTTGTAATCCTCGTCTCTCCCTCCGAACTTATACTTTTGTGATGTACTAAAGGAAATATTGGGTGTTAAGAAAGGGTATTTTTTAAAACGGGTATAAGCTTTTATCATTGTTCTTAAAAGAAAACGTTTAAGGCTCAAAAGGGTTAACTAGGGATATTATCATTCGTAGGCTATAGAATTGTTCAAACTAACATTTGGATCAAGGAGAGCCTACAGTCATGTCTCAAGTCAAAATTCACTTAGGATTTCGCCTCAACAAACATTCAGGGCAAGTTCTAGACCAATGGCTCAGAACTTGTTCTTGCAATTCAATTACTCACCAGACAAGCTAAGGGATCACTAAAGACCTAGAGTCGGGGCCCACAATGACCTTAGATACAATTTGAGCACACAATGGTCCCGAAAAACTACTTGATGATTATCGGTCAACATAAGAGTCTCAAGGTCACGACTTTTACCATCCTAAACACAACAATTTATTTTTACCATGAGATCAAATGTAAATGTACTAGGCACAAGTGTAGCTTTTCTTGAGGCACTCTTAACTGCTACTATTAAATAAATGGACTCAAACCCATAAAAAGGTTGTCACACCATCCATCATTGGGAGGAACCACCTGGTTCACGCAACACTCCACCATTGGTAAGAATCGTGGCATTAGGAAAACTAGAGGAATATTGCAACTTGGAAAAAAACTATGAATCACAAATAAGAAGCTTAAAACGAAAAAACTTTGAGGAAAATAGAATGAATATATACACGACGAGAATTGAATATACAACGGATGGGATGAATATATACAATGTGATAAATCTTTATATACAGACCCAAAGTGCAATAAAAATGCGATAAATGCTACAAAATTTAAGAATTACATACAGACCAAATATAAAAAGATAAAGAAAGCATAAAAATATCGTATATATACAATCATCCAAAATCTAGGGCCTAAGGAGAGAATCGCAATAGCTTTAACCCGATTTGATGTCGGGATCAAATCCACAGAGAGCTAGGATTCGAATTGAGTGTCTATCTAGTTTAGGATTGCGTGTGTACTCTTAATTACACTTCTCATCACTTTTGGGGTTTTCTTTATAATTATACTTGTATCAAACTACTAATTGTAAATGCAACTAGATTAAGCTAAGAGTTAAATATTGCAAGTTGTTATAATAGGTTTAAAAGGCACTAGGGTAGTGACATCCGCCTAGGTGGTCAATTGACGGGTACTTGAGTCTATGGAATCTTTGACATATTTGGGGAATATGATATAACCATTGCACTAATTTAGTCACTCTACACCTCTCAGTGGTTCAAGTAATTTTATCCAATTGACTTTCTCAAGACCAATTGGGTATGCAAAATTGCACAAGCAACTAAGGTTCAAGTCGGGAATTACACTCTCGAGGTTTAACCCTTTTATTGGGATTATCAATCTCTTGAGTACGCCCCAATTCTTTGTTAGATCAATTTCGGTGACTTAGGCTCTCTTTCTCAAGAAGAACCCTAGTCAACTAAACACAAACTAGTGTTTTCAACTACTAATTCAACAATTAATCACGAAATTGACCTAAATATCAAACACCCATAATCAATTTAGCCCTAAAATGCAAGACCCATCAATTACCCATACTAGGGTTGAGCCACAACCCTAGATAAAGGGTCTAGCTACTCATATCCAAAGAAGAAAAACAAGAAATAGATGAAAATACACTCATATTAATTAATTACTAAACTAAATACAAAGATTCAATGATGAAAAGTAAGTAAAAATGCAATGGCTAAGAAAAGTCGACCCACGAGCGCAGTTGATGTATTACAATATCTGATACCCTAAAAATAGAAAAAAAATCTATTTATACTAAGCTGAAAAATTTAGACAAAAATGCCCTTGGGGGGTTCGTGAGGACCGCACAAAATCGACCGGGGTACGCACTAGACTCTTGAAGTTAAAATTCTTGCTCTCTAAACTTAGGCTCCGCGGACCACATAGAATGGATAGTGACCGTGAAGGCTTCTAGTGTGGTCTGCACAGAATGGACTACAGATCACACAGGCTTCAAAATTCCCTGATGCATCTTCCCTAAACCTTGAGTCTGTGGACCGCACAAAATGGTAGTGCGGCCGCATTGCCTTCAGTACAGACCGCACAAAACCTAGTGCGGTCGCAGTACCTTAACTCCTGAAACCCAGCTCTCTGAATCTCCTAGTGCGGACTGCACAAAGTGGTGTGCGGACGCACAGGGCCTGTTCTTCCTGAGCTTTCCTTGTCTTTGGCCCTTATGCAAGTTTTACTCCTTTTGAGATGATCTTTGACATTTTGTCACTTTGTTGATCAAACATGCAATCCATCACAAATTGTGAGCCTTTTAGGACCATTTTTTATGAATATTTAATCTAAGCATAATCAAGAAGGAGTATAAAATGTGTCAAAATCCTTAGTTATCAACTCCCCCAAACTTAAGCTTTTTCTTTCCCTCAAGCAAACAAAATAAGACCCACCCCTTAATGGAAAATCCAAGAAATTTTAAGTTGTCCGAAAGCAACCTCAAGTCCTCAACTAGCATCAATTGAGACTAACAATTGCCCTAAATACAAATGAATCATTAACAACATTTACTCTTTGAAAAACCATGGATCAAGTGCAACGCAAGAGCATCAAGAGTTGACTCAACACATCAAAGAACTCTTTCAATTACTTTGGTCATTGTGAATCCCAAACTCACACATCCTCAACTCTCCCTAAGCAAACCTCAACATTTAGAATAGTGGCACGCAAAATAAGGTTAATGGGAATTTACTCATCTCTCTCAAGAAAAAGTGACAAGTCCGGCTCTAGGTACCATATGCTTGCCCTTTATGTGAGTATCCACTAATGCAAGCTTCATTCAACTCAAGATCATATAGGGCTTTTATGGTGACAATGTGAAGGGTTTTTGGTACAGGGTGGGGAATATTTTGGGTTAAGTGGGTTCCATCTTCCCTTAAGCACTTCTTTTGATTCATTTGGCATCCATTTACTTGACTCGTTGAGTCATTTTCACTTCTCTCTAAGGAGTTAGAGAGACACACCATCACTCTTTCTTAGGCATTTCAAACCTTTTCTCCATTTTCAACTTTCCACACCTTTTATTCTTTGCTTTTCTTGAGTCCCTTTTTCACATTGAACATTATTTTTGTCTTTTTGCTTTTCTTTCTTTTTCATTTCCTTTCCTCTTCTTCATTTTTGTGCCTTTTTACCACTTTGTTGTAATCCTCGTCTCTCCCTCCAAACCTATTCTTTTGACATGTACTAAAGGAAAGATTGGGTTCCAAGAGAGGGTATCTTTCAGAACGGGTAAAGGCTTATATCATGGTTCTTGAAAGAAAAAGTTTAAGGCTCAAAAGAGTTAACTAGGGATCTTATCATTGGTAGGCTATGGAATTGTTCAAACTATCATTTGGATTAAGGAGAGCCTATAGTCATCTCTCAAGTCAAAATTCACTTAGGATTTAGCCTCAACAAACATTCAGGGTAAGTTCTACACCGATAGCTCGGGACTTGGACTTTCAATTTAGTTACTCACCAAAAAAGCTAAGGGATCGCGAAAGACCTAGAGTCGGGGCCCACAACAACCTTAGATACGATTTGAGCACACAATGGTTGTGAAAAACTACTTGATGATTATCGGTCAACACAAGAGTCTCAAGGTCACGACTTTCACCATCCTAAACACAATAATTTGTTTTTGACCATGAGATAAGAGGCAAATTTGCTAGGCGCAAGTGAAATTTTGCTTGAGGCACCCTTAGGTGCTATTATTAAAAACAAAAAGAAAAATGGACTTAAACCTTTAAGAAGGTTTTCACACCATCCATCATTTGGAAGAGCCACCCGTTTCACACAACACTTTACCTTTGGAAAGAACCGAGACATTAAGAAAACCAAAGGCTTATTGAAACTTTAAAAACAAAAAAATAAGCTACAAATCCAAATAAGAAGCTAAAAACAATTTTTTTTGCGAAAAATAGAATGAATATATACACGAGGGGAATTGAATATACAATGAATTGGAGGAATATATACAATATGATAAAACTTTATATACAAACCTAAAGTGTAATAAAATGCAATAAATGTAACAAAATATCAGAATTATATCCAAACCATAGATAAAAAGTTAAAGAAATCTTAGAAATGTTGAATATATACAATCATCCAAAATGAAGGGCCTACCCTCTCAAATGAAAGTTGGTATTGTCCCCAATGCCAACTAGTCTAAATAAGCACCAAAAAGATAGAAGAACAAGGATATAGAAGACTCCCTAAGGAGCGTCTATCTGCATAGGATCATGTGTGGTCCCTGGGTCCTCTGTGTGCTCGGAACCTCAGACTGGTTCTCGGTGGTCTGCTGCTCTACTACTGGGACCTAGGACTAGATCTAGACAAGCTATGGAATTTGTACATCATGTGGCTGACTAGAGGAAGTCTTTGGTAGGTCCGCCAACTGGATGATGGCATCATCGGCTTTAGGAATCATCCTCCTCCTTTTCGGAGACCTCTTTGACTGTCCGGCTGTGGATGAGCTGCTGGTACTGGGTCCTTGAGCAATAAGTATAAAGGCAGGTGATCTACGTTGAGTCTGTCAACATTTGCGTGCAGCTCTTTCACGGACTCCTTGGAGGCCCGTGTCTTAGCTTTTTATGCTCCTTAGCAAGCTCCTTGAAAGCCTTGCTGTGTGAATCAACTGCCTTTGAGAGCTCAGCCTGAGTATTGAGGATCTTCTTCTGGTATCAAGTGTCTCTTAAGCGCATCCTCTATCGATTGTGAAATCTATGGAGCTGTAGGTACCGACTGAGCCTCTACCACAATGGTAAGTTAAAACAACTTGGATGAGGCAGTCTGTATCTATTTGTTTATGCTGAGAAGTGCCTGGCTGAGTCGGTGAGCGGTAATAGGATGGGCCCAAGAAGATGGGATCTCCAGGCCTGCTAATATGGATGGACCGGAAGGAGTGGTTGTGGAAGTGGCAGGACCGGGATGGACATCAGTGGAAGTGGAGGTAGGCTCTGCAGGAACCACTACTACAACTGGCTCTTCAGACTGGCAAATTTTAGTCATAGCTCAACCATTTAAGTTCTTTCTCTTGGGGTTGTCATCCCCTTGCATGCTACACTAAGAAAACGGGGCTTTCACCTTGACCTTGATGTCATAGGGCCTCTTTTCCACTTGAAGTTCCCGGAAGTACATAGTGAGGGTGTTGGGGAAAGGGTAGTTCCGATCATGCTCTGCATCTAGTGTAGTGATTATCCGAGACATCATATTCCCCACATTTATGGGGTACCCCACCATAGTAGAAGCAACTAATACAGCCCAGTGGAGAGGAAGGGTGTTTTCATGAGTGGTAGTTTTCAGTCTGCTTCAAATAAAATTCTCCCATCCCCTGGCTTCAAAGTTGAAGCTCCTTCTTATTATTTTGACTCCAGCGGTCGACCAGTCGGGGATGGTACCTAGGATTGCCTAGTACTTTGCTAGCCATGGACGGACCTCCTCGCCCATCTCCATCTTTTCCATATACAAAGTCTCATCCTCATCATTGAAGTCTAGGTATTAATTGATCGACTTCCCATCAAACAACACTTCTAGGTTGCGAACTTTTGGTCACTTTGGAGACCTTTTTTATGTGAGCTACATTGCAATAAAACTCCTTGAACAAGTGTTCATTGGAATCGACACAGTCATCCATGAAATGCTCCCAACCCACTCTAGTCCTAAACTGTCTTTGCACAGCGGGGTTTTTGGTAGTAAGTCTCTATCTATGAAGCTTCTCTCCGGGATCAATTTGTCATCGGCCACCACTCCCGGAACTTATGGTATGCTACCTCACTGATGAATCTATCCTCCCAAGCTTTGGGCTTCCTAGTTCTAGCAATGCCTCCCACCTGAGTCTCACCTCCTTCAGCGACCCCCTCATATACTTGTACTTCCTCATCACGTTCTTCTGCACCCTCCCCGAACAATGAAGCTATGGGGGAGGTGGAGTATTCCCCACTATCGGCTATTGAGCCCTCAGATGACCCAGAAGAAACATGCGTTGGTGCTTGGGCAGTGGGTAATGGTGGAGGAGTGTCTCTCGATTGATGTCTCTCTGGCTAGTCAGGGACGAACTCTGGCACAGAGTCTGAGGAGATCTCCCGGGAGGGTTCTACTCACTCCCCGACATGTCAATGGCTTTATCAACATCCTTGATTTCCTTCCTCATGTTCTTTATGTTTTGCCTCGCTTGGGGAGTGAGTCGTACCATTTCTGCTTCCCACCCCCGCAGGATTCACCTCTTCCGGTTTGTTTAGATCATTTGCCTCATTGTTTAACCATTGTCTGCAATTCAAATAAAATGAATTTGTTTGTATTAGTTGTAGCATTAGAAACACAGTTAAGATCAGTGTTGCAAAAAAAGGAAACAGAGTTGCAGAAGTTCTCGGAAACTACCAAGTGCAGACCGCACAAAATGGAGTTCGACCGCACAGGGGTTAGTGCAGACCGCAAAAAATTGACTGTGGTCCGCACATGGGTGGGGTTCAGACTACCTACTCTTTATATCTAGGAAGAATGGACCGTACAAAATCAACCGCTGTCGCACTGGGGTAGTGCGGTCCGTACAAAGTGTAGTGCAGCCGCACTGCCCATGGTTCAAAAATCATAGAATTTATCAGTATGGTCTGCACAAAATGGTATTGCATACCGCGGACGGCAAAGAAATGACTGCAGTCCACACTACATTCCTAGAAATAACATTAAGTTAGGGTTCATGAAAGTTTTCTTTTATGTCCAATTTTTCACCTAATAGGTGTTGCTAAGTGATTACCCAGTCCATTAAGCTAACTAATCCTAATCTAATTGAAGAAGTTAACAACCCTGACCTACTTAATTGAAGAAAACACGGAAAGAAAATAAAAATAGATGAGAAGAATATAAAAAAAAGGAAACTTAACAAAATTAAAGCCATGAAAGAGAAATTTAAGTACCAGATGTGAGATGAAAAGGATGATAACAATTCCAAGCAATGAAAGAAGTAAAGAAGCAGATGAACAGTAATTTAGGCTTTGAGAGTTAAAGTGTGAAAAGAGTAAAAGGAGGCCTTCAAGACCTATTTATAGAAAAAGGATTGAGACCCATTCTCACATACCAGTAAGGATTGCACAAAATAGCGCAGTTCGTACTGGGCTGTTTTGTTCCAGTTAAGTTTAGCAACCCACTGCGGCCCGTACAAAATGCCCCGCGGCCATAGTGGTCCACCACGGATCGCACAAAATGCATTGCAACCCCGGTGGGCAAACTTCAAAGATTTATCACATCACCTTTTACCAGTGAGGTCCGCACAAAATGGTAGTGCGTCCATACTAGAAACTTCAGAGACCTGTGCATTTTTTCAATTATGTCCAGCAATGCATCAACTAAATCCTGTAACATCTCACAACCAGTTAGCCCAAAATCAATCCTACACTACAAAGGAAAATTAAAGAAGATCAAAATGAAAAAACATGGGTTTCCTCCTAAGAAGCGGCCGATTTAACGTTGCGATACGATGCATATTACCATCCAATCATTTGAAATGCACAAGAGCCACCACGTGGCTATCATCAATATTTCCACGATAATGCTTGACTTGGTGCCCATTCACTCTAAAAACTTTACCATTTTTGTTCTTTAAATCAATACCACCAAATGGGGTCACACACACTACTTCAAACGGACCGCTCCATTTTTGACTTGACCTTGCCCAGGAACAACCTTAGCCTAAAGTTGAATAAGAGCACCAAATCCTCTACCTTGAATTCCTTTCCCCGTGTATACTTGTCGTGAAGGTATTTTATTTTATCTTTATACATGGACGAATTGGAGCAGGCGTGGAATCTAAATTCATCAAGCTCTTTGAGTTTCTCCACCCGGCGATTGGCAGCTACATCCCACTGAAGGTTCAACTTCCTCAAAGCCCACATGGCTTTGTGCTCTAACTTAACCGGTATATGGCAAGCTTTCCCAAACATCAACCGATATGGAGACATACCAATAGGAGTCTTAAAAGTAGTCCTATAATCCCATATAGCGTATCCAACTTCTTTGACCAATCGGTCCTATTTCCATTGACCGTCTTTGACAATATGCTTTTGATTTCCCTATTGGAGACTTCAACTTGTCCACTTGCTTGAGGGTGATATGGGATGAAAACATTGAGATTGACACCATAATTTGAAAGCAAAGTGTCGAAAGCCCTATTGCAAAAATGCGACCCCACATCACTTATGATTGCTTTAGGAGTACCAAACCTTGTAAAAATACTTTTCTTTAGAAATGCAACAACACTCCGGGCCTCATTGTTGGGAAAAGTCATGTCTTCAACCCACTTTGAAACATACTCCACCGCCACAAGAATGTAAGTATTCCTATAAGAGCTAACAAATGGGCCCATAAAAACAATGCCCCATATGTCAAAAATATCAACCTCAAGGATGGTATTGAGAGGCATCTCATCTTTCTTCAAAATTCCTCCGGCTCTTTGGCACTCATCGCATCGTTTCACAAAATCACCCGCATCTTTGAACAAAGTTGGCCAATAAAACCCACTACTAAGAAATTTAGAAGTCGTCCTTGCCCCACCATGATGGCCACCATAAGGATAGGGATGACAAGCCTCCAAAATACTCAATTGCTCTTCCTCCGTACACACCTTTGGATCACACCATCCGTGCAAATCTTGAACAAGTAAGGATCATCCCAATAGAAGTCCAAACTATCCTGCTTGAGCTTCTTCCTTTGGTTAGAAGAGAGCTCACATGAGATTATTCTGGTCACAAGGTAATTAGCAACATCGGCAAACCATGGCATATCATTCATTGACACCGAAAGGAGTTATTCATCGGGAAATGAATCATTGATCAATAGCCCATCACATGGCCTTCCCTCCTCCTCCAAACGGGACAAGTGGTCCACCACTTGGATCTCACTACCCTTCCGGTCCACAATTTCTAGATCAAACTCTTGAAGTAGTAACACCCATCGCATCAACCTTGCCTTGGAGTCTTTTTTATCATCAAGTACCTAAGGGCGGTATGATCGGTGTGTACTATGACCATGGCCCCCATATGATACGGCCGAAATTTTTCCATAGCAAACACAATAGCCAAATGTTCCTTCTTGATCACGTGTACTTCAATTAAGCATCATTCACTGTCTTTCTCGCATAGTACATCGGGTGAAATATTTGTTCACACGTTGACCTAACACCGCTCCAACTGCAATATTGCTAGCTAACACACGAGCTTAAAGGTCAAGTTCTAATTAGGCTCGGTAATGATAGGAGTGGTGGTCAGCTTATGTTTGAGAAGTTCAAAGGCCTCCATGCATTTCTCATTAAACAGGAACTTAGCATCTTTCTCTAGAAACTTGCACAAGGAGTTAACTACCTTTGAAAAATATTTAATGAACCTCCGGTAGAACCCCACGTGCCCAAGAAAACTTCTAACTCCCTTGACGGTGGTAGGGACAGGGAGCCTTGAAATCACATCAATCTTTGCTTTATCAACCTCAATACCATGTTTCGAAATTGTATGCGCAAGTACAATTCCTTTTTCCACCATAAAGTGGAATTTCTCCCAATTGAGAACAAGATTGATTTCTTCACACCGAGCCAAAACTCTTTCAATGTTCTTCAAGCATGCATCAAAGAAATCCCCCACAACGCTATTATTTTCCATTAACACCTCCAAAATGTGCACCACCATATCAGTGAAAATGGCCATCATACACCACTAAAATGAAGTTGATGCATTGCACAATCCAAAAGGCATACGAGATAAGGCAAAAGTGCCATACGAACAAGTGAATATGGTCTTTTCTTAGTCTTCCAGAGCAATCAAGATTTAGTTATAGCTTGAATGCCCATCCAATAAATTACAAAAAGCACGCTCAGCAAGTCGGTCTAGCATCTGATCAAGGAATGGCAAAGAAAAGTGATCCTTTCGGGTCACTTTATTCAATTTGCGGTAGTCCATACAAACTCGCCAAGATGTGATTGTTCTGGTACGAATTAACTCATTCTAAGAATTTTTCACCACGGTCATTCCACCCTTTTTCGATACATACTGCATCGGAGAAGTCCTAGAGCAGTCAGAAACGGGGTACACAACCCCGGTATCCCATCACTTGATCACCTCTTTTTTACCACTTCTTGCATTGACTCGTTCAAAATTATTTGATGCTCTAAGGAAGGATTTTCATCATCATCCAAGATAATATTGTGCATACATAATGTGGGGCTTAATCCCCGAATGTCAGCCAAAGTCCATCCAATTGCACTTTTTCGCTTTTGAAGCACCACCAATGTGGCGTCAACCTGCAAGTTAGTAAGGCAATAAGAAAAAATAACTGGTAAAGTAGAATTTGAGCCCAAGAATTCTAGATAATGTGTGGAGGAAGTTGTTTCAACTCCAACACAGAGGCTCCTCAATTGAAGGTTTAGTTGGTGGAGTGTTTCTATTTTCGAGATCCAAAGACAATTTCCTGGGCTCATAAGAATAAGAGCCCATTCCATGTAAAGCATTCACATACTCCACTTGGCTTGCATCTTCATTGACATCAAGATTCAACAGTACGGCCTCGAACGGGTCCTCCACATTGATCATTGCACCGGTGACATCAATTATCACAGCTGTGACGAGGTCAATAAAAGAGCACACCTCGGTACTATTGGGATGCTTCATAGAATTGCATACATGAAAGACAACCTTTTCGTCACCCACCCGGAAGGTGAGTTCCCCTGCTTTCACATCCACCAATGCCTTCCTCGTAGCTAGGAAAGGTCTACCCAAGATAATAGGAACTTCATAGTCCACTTCACAATCCAAAATCACAAAGTCTGCTGGCAAGATAAATTTGTCCACCTGGACAAGCACGTCATCAATAATACCCAAAGGTCTTTTCATTGATTTATCCGCAATTTGTAACCTCATGGAAGTTGGTCTAGGTTGCCCAATACCCAAATTCTTGAAAACTGACTAAGACGTCAAATTGATACTAGCTCCCAAGTCACATAAAGCTTTGGAAAAATCCACACACCCAATGGTACAAGGAATGGTGAAAGCACTGGGATCCTCTAACTTTGGGGCCATTGAATGCACTATAGCACTAACTTGGCGAGTGTTCTTTATAGTTTCACAATCCGTAGATCGCTTCTTTGTGACCAAGTTTTTCATGAATTTTACATTGCCCGGTATTTGTTCAAGATTCTCCACCAAAAGAATATTAGGACAAGCTCTTCATCATATCAATGAACTTTTTGAGCTGATTATCATTTCTCTACTTTGCAAGCCTTTGAGGATAACGTAGAGGTGGCCTTGGCAAAGGAGCCTTGGATTTTGGCACAACCGGCTCCATCATGTAAATCACGTGTTCCCTAGATGGGTTCACGACATCTTGAGTTTCCACCTCGGCATCTTGAATATCAATCCTCACTTTATTGTTCATATTTTCATTAACCACATCTTCAACTACCAAAAGAACTTCATCTTCTTGCAACTCAACATCATCATCTACAACTTGCTTTTGTTTTGAGGCATTCACATTACCGTATCTCCTACTTCTTGTTGTAAATGCCATGACATGGTTGTTCCCACCTTCCAGGTTCACTACCGTATTACTTGGTAGAGAACCCTTCGGGCGAGTACTCAATGATTGAGAGAATTAGCCTAATTGCACCTCCAAGTTTCTGATAGAGGTATTGTGGGAAGCCAATTGTGCATCTGAATCCACATTCTTCTTCATCATTTGTTCGAAAATCATTTCAATTCTACCCATCTCATTGTTAGAAGAACTCAGACCTTGAGAAGAAAATAGGGGTGGATTATTTGGCTGTTGGTACATTAGGGGCCTTTGAATGCCATCCCCCGGTTTCCTTGGTTCCATTGTTCTATCCACCTTGATTATTATTGTTTCCCCAACTATTACTATTACCATTCTAATTCCCGAGGTTACCTTAATTGTTACTGATTGCCCCAGTTATTGTATTGGTTGTTGTTCCCCCAACTACCATTGTTTTGTTGTTGATTGCCCCAATTGCCCCGAGGTTGCCACTATTTTTGGTTGGTAGAGTTGTCCCGTTGTCCTTGATAGTTGTTTACATATTGAACATCTTCACTTTGGTCATCATAATCATCATGTTGAAACCAATCACATGCATCCTCAAATTTCTCAGAATTCCTTTGGTTTTGTTTTCTTCTTTGCCTTCTCTTGTTGACAAGCATATTAATACCCTCCATGACATTCACTTGGTGAGGATTTCAGACTTGTTGCAGTTGTGCCTTATCCAACTGGTTCATAGTAGTCATCAACTTTGCTATCGCTTGCCCATGGTCATGTAATTACTTATGCAAATGAATAACTGTAGGGTCACCTTGAGGAACACTGGCTCTACTTTTCCATGCGGAAGATTGTTTCCGCCATCTCATCAAGAACGACATAAGCTTTATCATACGTCAATTTCATAAAATTACCCCCATCAAGTTGATTCACTATGCATTAATTTGTAGTGTTGATGCCCCGGCAGAAAGTTTGTTACAACATATTCTCCGTCAAGTTATTATTGGGGCATTACTTCACCATTATTCTACACCGCTCCCAAATCTCATGCAAAGGTTTCATGGGATCATGATTGAAAGCCAATATCTCAACTCTAAGTGCCGCCATGTGCCCGGGTGAGAAATATTTAGCAATAAACATATCCGCCAACTCATCCCATGTTGTGATGTAATGGTTGGGAAGTCTCTCGAGCCGATCCAATGCTTTCCCACGAAGTGGGAATGGGAAAAGCCTCAACCTAAGAGTATCCTCGGACATATTCGTCTGCTTGCTCCCCCAACATGTTATCCACGAACCTCTTGATATATTTGTAGGCATTTTGATCTGCATCGCCCGTGAAATACCCATGCTGCTCAAGTAAGGTCAACATCACATTGGTTATCTGAAAGTTTCTTGCCCGAATTCTGGGTGGGATAATAGCACTTGCATAGCCTTGGTTCTATCACACCCGAGGAACTGCTCTTGGAGGCAGCGGAGGAGGGTCTAGGAAATTTTCATCAGCATTGGCCTAGCGGCCTCGTCGTACCCCATGAGGTACAAGAGGCACCTCATCCTCTCCAATATCATCAACCTCCTCCACCGCAAGCACGTTTCCAAGAGGGTCATTAGCATTTAAAGTCATTTTGTACTTGAATAATTGACACACAAAAATTAGTAACAAAGAAAGAAAGAAAGAAAAAAAACACACAAAACTAACTAAATAGATAGCCAAAACCGTTAGCTCCCTGGAAACAGCGCCAAAAAGTGATCGCTGCCGACTCTACACTACTATAAGTAGCAGAAGAGGGTCGCAATAGCTTTTACCCGATTTGAGATCAAGATCGAATCCACAGAGAGCTAGTATTGGAATTGATTGTCTATCTAGTTTAGGATTGTGTGTGCGCTCTTAATTACACTTCTCATTATTTTAGGGTTTTCTTTATAATGCTACTTGTATCAAACTACTAACTATAAATGCAACTAGATTCAGCTAAGAGTTAAATATTTCAAGTTGTTCTAATAGGTTTAAAAGGCACTACGATTGTGACTTCCGCCTAAGTGGTCAATTTACAGGTACTTGAGTCTAAGGCATCTTTGAAATATTTGGGGAATATGATATAACGGTTGCACTAATTTACCCACTCTACACCTCTCGGTGGTTCAAGTGATTTGCCCAACTGAATTTCTCAGGACCAATTGGGTTTATAAATTTGCACAAGCAACTAAGGTTCAAATTGGGTATTACTCTCTCGAGGTCTAACCCTTTAATTGGGACTATCAATCTCTTGAGTAAGCCCAAATTCCTTGTTAGATAAAGTTCGGAGACTTAGACTCTCTTTCTCAAGAAGAACCCGAGTCAATTAAATACAAACTAGTGTTTGCAACTACTAATTCAAAAGGTAACCATGAAATTGACCAAAATATCACACACCCGTCAATTTAACCCTAAAATGCAAGACCCATCAATTACCCACACTAGGGTTGAGCCACAACCCTAGCTAAATGGTCTAGCTACTCATATTCAGAAAAGAAAAATAAGAAATAGATGAAGATAAACTCATATTAATCAATTACTAAACTAAATACAAAGATTCAATGATGAAAAGTAAGTAAAAATGCCCAAAATGGCTAAGAAAATTCGTCCCACGAGCGCAGCTGAGGTATTACAATATCTGATACCCTAAAAATGGAAAAAAGAATCTATTTATGCTAAGCTGAAAAATCTGGAAAAATATGCCCTTGCGGGGTTAGTGCGGACCGCACAAAATGGACCACGGGCCGTATTGTGCTCTTGACATCAAAATTCTTGCTCTCTGAACTTGGGCTCCGCGAACCGCACAGAATGGACAGCGGCCGGCGAGGCTTCCAATATGGTCCGCATAGAATGGACTGACCGCACAGGCTTCAAAATTCCCTAATGCATCTTCTCTGAACCTTGACTCTGCGGACCGTACAAAATGATAGTGCGGTTGCATTGTCTTCAGTGCATACCGCACAAAACCTAGTGCGGCCGCACTACCTTAACGCCTGAAAACCAGCTCTCTGAATCACCTAGTGTGGACCGAACAACGTGGAGTACGGCCGCACTGGGCTTGTTCTGCCTGAGCTTGCCTTATCTTTGGTACTTGTGCAAGTTTCACTCCTTTTGAGCTGATTTTTTATATTTTGTCACTTTGTTGATTAAACCTGCAATCAAGCACAATTGTGAGCCTCTTGAGACTATTTTGTATGAATATTTGATCAAAGAATAAGCAAGAAGGAGTATAAATGCGTCAAAATCCTTAGTTATCAGTTTGTTTGGACTGGGGCGGTGAGTATTGGGCTGAGGAATTAATTGTGTTTATAGGGGGGTTTTGGGCCAAATTGGGAAGCGTGTTAAAGATTGCCAATTCTGAAAATGAACCTCTTCTTCAATTTTTTTATTTCTAATTTCCTTTTCTCTTTCTTTTCTGTCTTCCTTTTATAAATTAAATATACTAATAATTAAAAATTCTAAATTATCTAAAAATGTGAAGTTAAATTAATTAACTAATTATAAAAATTGTAAACATCACTTAATTCTAAACAAAAAGAGAAAAATCCATTAACTAAAATTAAAAGACAAAAATATAAAAATGGGATATTTTTGTAATTTTCAAATTTTTATTAAGCAAATAATTACCGATTAATTAGCGTGGAAAAAATCCTAAGTGAAATGCATGATTTTTTTTGGTATTTTTCATGATTAAAATAAAAATTAAACATGCATAGAAAAATGCAAATTATTAAGAAAATTCTACAGAAATTCCTTAAATGAAAAATAATTAATAGAAAACCTGTTTTCCTTGGAATTTTATAGGAGTATTTCGTATAGGACAAAAATTACACACTCACAAGTCCAATAACATCAAAGTCATTTCTTGGTCAAACTTATCAACGCTTAAGTTCTTCAAATTGTCAACTTTCGACAAATAGTATCAAATTCTTCTAGGAACCCAAACATACTTACAATTCCAAAATCATCATACGAACTATCGGAACCATAAAACTCTCGATGATGAGTCTATTTACCTAAAAGTTCAATCTTGGTCAACTCTTCAACCTTAAAACTTCTAAATTGAGAGTCATTCTTCCATATCAATCTCGCATCACTCGATACTAAAACCAACCATACAAGTCATAATACATCGTATGAAGTTATCAAAGTCTCAAACCACCGAACAAAATGCTAAAGTTCAAAATGACCGGTCGAGTCGTTATACTACCCCCCCCCCCCCCCACAAACATATGCTCATCCTGGAACGTGCCAAGTGTCATTCCAAAGCGATCAAATATTTGTATAAATTCACCATACACATATAGGTGAAACCATGTCACCACAATCCATGTAAGCTCGAACCTAACAGAAGATCGTTTCTTCAACTTTATTCCATAAACCTTAGAACCCAATCTCCAACATTCGAAATTAATTATAAAACTTGAATCTCTCATATATGCACTGTATATGTCTAAACAATATGCATCAAGCCATAACCATATTCCAAGATACAATCACACGCCATACCACAGAACCAACGTACTTATAGTAATATCTTCCGATCATAATAATGGTCATTCCTAAACCCGATACAGGTAACAAACCTTGTATCAAATAAAGCCTTGTTCTAAATCTTCAGAACACTACTAATGATGTAAGAATCAAGTAGAAACTTATAACCATTCACCCAATTAACAAGTGGTGGAGCTCGCCTGACCAGATTTATTGTTGAACGCTAAGCTGATTAATGACGTTATTTCCAAACATGCTTTATCCAAGTTCGATTGCACTAATTCTAGATCTAATGATCTCAACGCACCTAGTAGAATTTATTCAACCGACAAGACACATCAAATGCCATATAGTCACATACAACGCAATCCGTACCTAACAAGTAATAGCTCGAAAATAATGGAAGATGGAAAGAGAACCACCTAACAAGTAAAACAGATACCACCCCAAAACACAATGTATAGACCCATATCACAGGGGAGAAGCAAAGCACACAAAGTAAGCACGAAAAATCATGTCCTATCATGACTCTATTGCTGCATGTATCTCGATCCAAACACACCGAATGACATGGAATACCCGTCAAACCATAATGCTCAGACTCTACCAACACAAGCGTACCAACAACTCATGCGCGAAATTCGTGAACATAAGCACGGAGAAACGTATAGCGCAATATACCATAGACAAGAAACCATAACCAAGGTGCAATAAGCAATTCAAAACCCCGAGATCCATCTTGCTCGAACCTCGCCACAAGGCCTAAATAGAGTGACATCATATGTGTAATTAGCCTAAAAGTCTCACAACCCATCGGAGCATAAGATAGAAACATATGGAACAAACCAAGTCATAAATAACATCCGTTTTGATGGATGACATATCCACAGAAACTACTGCTCAATAGTACGGAAACCCGATTTGATGTAGGATAGGCATTCTCATCAATTGAAAACCTTCCTCCACTAACTCAATATCGAAGAACAAAATCATAACATGTAACGAACTTCCCTTGTCTGTAGAGTACATCAACTACAAATCATGGCCAAACCATCGCAAACTCTTTTGAACCTATTTGTGCATAATCAAATCATTAAACTCTAAATCCCTCCTAAATCAAGCAAGTCACATAGATTGCGAAAAATAGTAGTACATCAACATGAAAATGTCTGCACTGAAGAACCCTTTAATGAATCTGAAGCTAACTCTTTCACCTTTCTAATACCGTAATTTAGAATCAATAATTATGTCGAATACCTCAAGTCTTGGCACTATCTAATACAAGCCCCAAGTCCTAGCCTTATGCAAATTCTACAATCTTTAAATACCATATATGGGTCCTAAGCCTGTTGGAACCTTCTTGAAATTCATTCACCTTTCTCTAATCCCCAATGCAGATCTAACACACAAGCACATCTTAGTCCAAGATCTAATATAACACATGACTATACAATTCGATCGTCAATGGAAGACTCTCCCACTTGGCTCGAAGTGATAGAATACATCACTTGTAACCCTACCCTTCCTTTGTAGCATGCCTTAGTCTCGCACTGTTAATCAATTAAATACTTCATAAACACGTATGATTCTAGTCATAAAACACTCCAAAGACTCTACCAAGTGCATACTCATCCAGATGACAGAAGCCAAATTCCTCAAGCCCTCTAAAATAGTATCATATGCGTTCCACTAAATAGAAGCCTCTTACAAATCACATAACCCCAAATCTTCTTACAGGATAAAAGCCACCAACTAGCCTTGAATCAGTACCTACCTATGACCCCACCACGATCACAACAGCTACGCAACCAACTAATCCTCCCGAGTCCATACTCACCAACCCGATACAAGAATCTGGCGCATCCTCCAAAGGAACAACTCAAACATCTACCATCGCATCAGCTTCCAAGACTAGACAACACATCTTTCAATGTTAATCAAGCAAGTAACTCGCCTAAAAATGCTATTATTTGTTTAAATTTGTGCATGATCCTACTCTTAGAATTAAGTTAATTAATTTACAAACACCATATATACATAATATCTTTTTTCTTTCCAATTTTTACTCTTGTACCTCCCTACCCCACCTCGATCTTGATCCACTGCTCTCTCTAAGTTACAAGTCATATCGGGGTTAGACTCAATTTTCAAGATATTTTTACATATTATATCCAATAGAAAAGTAAAAGCTATAATTTATCCCACTTTTAATGAATAGTCCGAAATATTCAATTGACCAGATTTAGTTAAAAATATAGCTTAGCAGCCAAATGTGTAACTTGACCCATTATACTAGTATGAAAATTATATTTTATGATGTTGTAGTTATATTAAAATTATACATAAGATGTATATTATATGATTAGCTGTATGAAATTTATATTTTTGTATGTTGTTATAGAGTATTAAATTTGTACGAAAATTATATATAAGTTGTATAACCATACATTCTTCTTTTATCGCTCAATTTTCTAGGGAAAAAAATAAAAAATGAGTTTGTGTCCATGGTCATTCAGCAAGTCATTTTTTATTAGCCTAGTAGTTGGTTGTTTTCCAGTGAGACAGTAGAGGTGGTGTTTGAAATGGTTTCTTGCTGCTTTGGGTAAAGACGAGAAGACGGATGAAAGATGGGGGTTTGGTTCGGTTGGATATTAGTTGGGGATAAAATGGATTCGGGGGATATGAGGAAGGCAACATATGAACATAGAGAAGTGACAGGAGAGTGAAAGGGAAAGGAAAAAAGGTGTAACTGAAATCATTAGTTGAATGGACTAATTATGATGTTGGGATGTCACGACCCAAATCCCACCATATGGGTCTTGATGGCGTCTAATCTTCCAGATTAGGTAAGACAGTCAGTTAACAATATTAGATTAACATACGTGATATAATAAGATAAAGTTTAATATAAAAGCAGAAATAGAGTTAACACAAACCAAAATGGCAATATCGAATACAATTTTTTGAGAACTAGGTAATACATAGTCATGAGCTCTAACTGAACACGTAAAAATATCTCGAGGTACAATACTTTTCATATATGAAAATAACAGTA
Source organism: Nicotiana benthamiana (assembly GCA_034376525.1). Classification (NCBI taxonomy): domain Eukaryota; kingdom Viridiplantae; phylum Streptophyta; class Magnoliopsida; order Solanales; family Solanaceae; genus Nicotiana; species Nicotiana benthamiana. Next base: position 7,981,497 of record CM067327.1, on the reverse strand, counting down.
TCAATATAATGATGGGACTCTAAGGGACGGTGACAACCATGCAACTCCACCTTGAATTCTCACAATTAGTATATGCACTCACTCTCTAAGTCCACTGCATCTAATACCTGATCTGCAAAAATAATGTGCAGAAGTATAGTATGAGTATACCATAATTGGTACCTAGTAAGTATCAAGACTAACCTAGATAAAATTGTGACGAGGTTCAAGTCGTATAACTCACTAGTCAAAGAACACGTGTAATATAATTGGAAACTTAACATGTGCTGGAGAACAACATCAGAAATCTTGTTAGAACATATGATAATAACTCAACATAGGAGAACCCGTTTCTGAGAAAAAATCATCAAGTAGAAACATGACCATATGATAGCCTATGAAAAATAATAGATGTCTTATAAAAAATACGTGCCATATTTCAAGCTAACATATATATGTGATCAAAATATTATCCATGTTTCATCACATGAACATAATCAAGGGAATCACCATCAAACCATCACACAACATCATGAATGATGCCATCCTTATTTAGTTGCATGTGAAATATCAAGAAATACCGGCCTAATTTTGCCACATGCACATATCACCACCCTTATTTTGCTATATCGGCAACCCAAGAAAACGTTGACCTTATTTTGCTCTATGCACATATAACGATCCGACAAGTCATTTTTGTTAATTAAAGTCTTATACAGCAGCATAAGGTTTTGAATAGATTTGTATTATGTGTTATGACTTGCATGCATGATCAAGTTCAATTACCGAATGATTTGAAGTCAATTTGGAAGAAGGATTCTAGTTTTGGAAGCTTAAGCAGTAAATATTGATCGAAATTTAACTTTTATGTAAATGACTCCGGAATAGAGTTTTGATAATTTCAACAGATTTGTGTGGTAATTTTTGATTTAGGAGTGCATCTGGATTTGGATTCGAAGGTCCGCAGGGTAATTTGTACCATTTCGACGAAAGTTGAAAAGTTGAAGTTTTGGAAGGTTGAGAGGTTTAACTAAGAGTTGACTTTGGTGATATCAGGGTCGGAATGTGATTCCAATAGTAGGAACAACTACATTATACCATTTTGGACTTGCCTGCAAAATTTAACGTCATTCCGAGTTGATTTGATGGATTTCGGTGCAAGTTTTAGAAATTGGAATATTTGAAAGTTCACGAGTACGATTCATCGTGTGATTCGCAGTTTCGAAATAGTTTGATGTGATTTGAGACCTTGATTTGGTACGTGTTAGGTTATAAGACTTGTTGGTGTGTTTAGACGGGGTCCCAAGGGCCTCGGGTGTGTTTCGGATGGGCTACGGACCGTTTCCTTCTATTTTTGGACTGCTGTTTTTCTGATGTCTGGTTTCCTTAATCATGTTCGCATCGATTCCTTCACGATCGAACAATGTATCTTTGGGGCAGATAAAATTTAATCTTTGCGTTCGCTTGCTTCTATATGCGAACACGTACGTATACATTTCTCTTCTCCGTGTTCGCATACTGCTTCACACAATTGTGTAGCTCAGTCTTTGGGTCTCAGTACTTTCCCTTCTTCGCATTTGCATACTACTTCAGGCAATCGCGTAGCACCATTAATGGAACTGGACTTTTATCTCTTCGCGATCGCAAATCCTTTTACGCGATCATGATGTACAAATACCTGGGCAGAATATATAGTACTCTATTCTAAGGGTTAGCCATTTTTAACATCTTTGGAGTTCTAAAGCTCAGTTTTGAGCGATTCTTTGTGGGTATTTCAAGAAAATCAACTGAGTAAGTGTTCTTTGCCCATATTTTTTTTGTATTCCATGATTCTATCTTTATTTTTATCATTAAAGTAGTGTTTTGTGAGGGGAAATATGGATTTTGAAGGAAACTTTCAATATGTAAAATGATGATTTGAGGGACGAAATAATATTGGAATTTGATAATTTTGGTATGGTAGAACTCGTATCGGAATGGGTGTTTGAATTTTGTGAAATTTTTTGGGTTCCGAGGTGCGGGCCGAGGGGTCGACTTTTGGGGTGATTTTTGGTTTTTGATGAAGATTGAAACTTTTTTATCCGGGATATTTTCTTGTGGGTTTTATTTATCCTTTCAAGTTATTTTGGCTAGATTTGAGCGGCACAAAGGTTATTTTACCCAGGAAGTTCATTTTACATTAAAGGTCTATCTTTTTCTAGGTAAGTATCTTGCCTAACTTTGTGTGTAAGAACTACTCCTTAGGATTTGAGTCTTTTATGCTAATTGTATGATGTAAAGTCTGTGTACGTGAGGTGATGAGGAGGTGCTCGGGCTTATTTGTGGAAAGTTAACCTTTTAGGACTCTTACGTCCTTATGTTCACTAAATATAAAGTTGTTTTCGTTGTGATTAAGTTTCCCAATTACTAGTTTCATCTCTACATGATTTAATTAGAATTAGTTACTTCATGATCCACTTTTATTGCCTATTTGACTCTTATATGACTTAACTGAAGTTGTTACCTCTTATAATTCTATGCTATACCTCCCTAATCACTTCTCCTTAATTGAAAGTATAATTATCTCTTTTGTAATTGTTCATCCTTAATTGAGGTTATGATTATCTTAACGATGTTTACCCATAAAATGAATTTGTTATATCTCTTTTGTAATTGATCAACCTTAAAAGAATCTTAAATATCCTATATCTTAGTTGACTTATCCTTATTTGGAATTATTGACTCGTGTTATACCCCTTCTTCTTGAAATGTACTTTGTGGGATCATTATACATATTATTCTCCCTTGTTGAGCTATTCTTAATATGACCAGTATTCTCTATTGTGTTTATTCTTTATGAACTAGTTCTACCATTTCTTTTTGATCGAAAGCTCTTGAATTGATTTACTTGACGTACTCTTGTGTAATTGTCATTGTTATTATTGTACTCAGTGTTGTGATACACGAGGTTTCTGTCGTGCGGTTGTCATTGTGATGCACGGGATTTCTGCCATGATATTATTACTATTGATATGTGCATATGTGGCATAATAAGGCGGGCTATATATAAGTGGGTTATGCATGCGAAGAGACAAGGTAGGAATATTGTTATGCACATGTAGCGAGACAAGGCAGACATTTACTTTATTATTGCGCATGTGGCGAGACGATATGGGCTATGTCAGGGATTGATCTGTGATGGCCTATGGGCATTCTTGTTGTTGTTATTTGTATAGTGGCATACCCACCGGTGTGAGTTTATCTAGTGAAAGATTGTGGGGAACATTCATGCTCTTCATTTTCTCTGCACTTGCTAGTTGACCTGAATTGTATTAGAATACTTGCACAAGCATACATGTTGCTAATCACTCCTATCGATTTAAGAAGATGGATCATGATGTTATTGAGTATTTATACACACCCCGCCTACTTGCCTTCTATATGAGAATTATTCTATTTGGCATATGCGTCGTATGTGCTTTTACTAGTTGAAATGAAGGCACAAGATTCTAAATATTTAGGGTTTATAAAGTGGGACCGTGAGCTGTAGATATTTTGAGGTTTGGTACCTCGTGGTGATTATTGGATAAAAACCTGAGGTGAAAGTGATTATACTCATCTCGTTGCTGATTGTCCTTCTTTTAATTGTGATCATCCGATTTAGACTGTGTTCAGGTTACTCTACCGTGTTATTACTTGTTGTGTTTCTCTGCTAATTGTTGTTTTTATTTCTTATTGCAAGTACCATATTATCATCATCATTATGCGTAGTTTTATAGAGATATCGTATTCTGTTAGTACTACACTTATATTTGCTCATGTTATTTAGTCTAGTAGGTGTCTTAACTATTCATCGTCACTACTCCACTAAGGTTAATCTTGATACTTACTGGGTTGTGGTATACTCTTACTACACTTCTACACAATATTTGAGCAAATCCCAGTAATTTTGAAGTCTGTTGATTGTTTGCTAGCTGTACAGATCTTGCTGGAGAGACTCAAGGTAATTATGTTTCTGCGTTCGCAGGCTTTAGAGTCATCTTCTGATAGTGTTTCTACACTATTTACCCTTATTTTGAAACAGTTGTATTTAGAGGTTTCTAGCAAACTCTGTAGAGCTTATGACTTGTACACCTATTTTTGAGAATGTAAACTTTATATTGAGATTTCTTCTCCGTATTTGTAAAACATTATTTATTTTTGTTTTATTTCAGTAAATGTTAGGCTTACCAAGTCCATAAAACTAGGTGCCATCACGACTTCTACGGAGGGACATTTGGGTCGTGACAACACATAGCAATAATCACAAATTGCACGATAAGACCTCGTGCATCATCTAGTCAATCTACCCAACATATCTACATGTGCCACAATTATCGCATAAGTAATATGCCAATTTTTCATAAAACGATATATACTCATAATTTATTACCAAGATGCACAAAGGTATAAAAATTATAAAATGTGGATTGATGTTTAACATATAAAGCATAACTATGACTAAATTAGTTGTAATAAGCAATTTCATGAAGTCACGAAGTGATTAAACATGTTTCATATAAAGCACTCCATCAAATTACGGTATACTGATTTCTTAAGGTATAATCTTGTCATAAACCACAAGTAGCACCCGTGTACACATTCGTCACCTCACGTATATGCCATTTTTCACATAACACGAAATAAGGTCAAATCATAAGTATGATCTCCCCATAAAAGGTTAGACAAGATACTTATGTGTAATAAGCCAAATCACTATCTCAAAAATGCATTTTCTTTAAAAATCATCTATGTCCGGCTCATATCTAGACAAAAACAACTCAATAACATCAAACAATGCTAAAGGAATCAATTTCAAATAATAAAGTCCCAATATTTACCCAATTTTTAAAAGGTCAACAAAAGTCAACCATGGGTCCACACAATCAAAATTTGAGTCAAGGGATAGATCCTGACTACCCATAACCCCACGAGTCTAACTATGAGATTAAATTCCAAAATCAAACCCAAATTTATTCTCAAATACCTGATTTTTATTTTTAAAAACATAATAAAAAAATCATAAAAATTTCCTTCCAAATTCTATGATTTAGGTGTAAAGATCTGTGAGAAATCAAGATATAATATCAAAAATTAGGTGAAAATCACTTACCTAAAGCATTGTATAAAATTCCTCTTCAAAAATCGTCTCTCACTAAATGTAGGGCTCAAAATATAACCAGTTGCATATGTGGCATCTATGACTTGAAGTTCGCAAATGCGACCTCCGCAAATGCACCTTGGGTTCGCAAATGCGGACCTAGGCTGTCTGCAGAAGATATGTCAAATGCGAACTCCACTTCGCAATTGTGAATTCCCAGCCTCTTAGTCAATATCCCAAATATGACCATACCCCTCACAAATGTGATGTCTCCCTTAACGAGGACCTATTCGCAAATGCGATAAGGAGTCTGCAATTGCGACCAGACCCTCACAAAATGCAAAGTCTGCAGCACTAGCAAAACCGAAGCTATTCCCAAACTCAACTGGAAATAATCTGAACCTCACCCAGCCCCTCGGGCCCCATACCAAACATCCAAACAAGTATATAATTGTTACACCCCATATTTTTGTACATGAAAATACGCCATAAATAAGTTAATGAGAACCCGAAAGTGAGTATTATATTATGGTGATGTCAGGTTTTACAGTATTAAGTCATAACAATATTGCACCATGAAGTATTATATGTTAAAAATTTCGTTTTCAGTTAACCGATATAGAATAGGGAATGAGATAAATAAGCGTTATTAAGGATAAAGGGGTACACGGATTAACGAGAATAAGTTTGTTGGAAGTGGCCACTTTGGAATTAAATACGAGTCAATCGATAGTACCCGATAATTATGAACTGGTACCATACAAGGTATCATATGCCCAAGGTAGTATAATATATAAAGTATATATAAAGTATTTTAGAAATCAATAAAATTTTAAGTAATTTTTGGTAATTTTAACTTATGCGGGTAATTAATTAACTATCGAATAATAAAATATTACCCAGTTAACTAATAAGTAGATAAATAATTTATAAAAGCGCACTCCCAAGAAACGTGGCAGCCCCTCCCCCTTTTAGTTTAAGGTGACTAACTATTAACCTTTACTTGTGTCATAGAAAGGCGTAATGAACTAATTTACAAAGTCTTATCCAGAATAGTATTGGTAAAAATCAAAAAGACATTCATTTTGTCTTGGCTACCAAAAAAAGGGAGAAAGCAAAAGATCATTTTGAGCCCTTTACTAATTCAAAAACAATCAGATCTTAAGTCCTTCCATGTTAGTCAAAAAGGAGACAACGCTCCAAAATCTAAGCAGGAAACATTTCTTTTACACATTAGAAGCTAGCTACACCAAGTGGTGAAAAGCAGAACAATTTCATTTCAAAAAATTTTGAAAGGATTCAAGCACATCTCGTTCAATATATTTTACTGAAGCAGAAGCTTCATTTCATTCGAATAATTCTGGGAACAGGTATGTTAAGGCACTTCATTCTTTCTTTTGGTATGATCGATTTGATAATAAATCTACTCCTAGCAACTAAGATTGTCCACGTTGTTCTTTCCTTATAAAATTATTCTAAGCAAGTGTGTATGAACTTGGAATCCTACTGACGTTCATATTTAGGGTATGGATGTCCATTATATTCTTAAGTCACTCCGAAAGTTTAGAACGTAATTCCACGAGTCGAGAATGCATTATATATATGTATCTATTTTAATCTACTGAGCCGCGCTATAGTCGGCCAGGTACGGTACCTATTGTGCAACCATTGATCAGTTGGGTTTACCGAGCTCTACGTGGCTGGGTATGATTCTATTGAGCCCTATGATAGCTGGGTACATTTTTACTGAGTCCTCTTTCAGGCCGGGTACGATATGATGATGATGATGCCCACAGAGGCGCATGTTTTCAAAAGTTTATGTATATATATGTATGATGCATTTCATATCAGTATCCCCCAAAGGCACTCAGATGTTACATGTAGTATCTTCTCTATCACTCTTTACATTACTGTTCTTGTTTATGCTTTCCTGCCTTACATACTCGACTTTATTCGTACGGACATCCCTTTTTGCCTAGAGATACTGCGTTTCTTGCCCGCAAGTCCCGATTGATTGGTTGATAGTCCTCCTATTAAGCTATCAGCTCAGCGAAGGTGTTGCGCACTCCACTTGCTCTGGAGTTGCCTATTTGGTCAGTATGCTTTGGATAGAAATTGATTGGTATGGGGGGGCCTTGTCCCGACCTTTATGATTTTATGTACTCTTAGAGGCTTGTAGATATATGTCAGATGTATGGATACTGGTATGGCCTTGTCGGCCTATGCTTTGAGTTTACAAATGGTCATGTTGGCCTTATAGGCACGTATGTCATATGTATAAGTTTGTATATCATGTTTGGTCATCATATGTTGAATATTCCCTTATGTTTATTCTTGTTATCTTATGACGGGTTTCCTGGCTTATTTACTCATGCTAGTATGATAAGAAAGATATGTTATGTTGGTACTCAGTGGAGTAAGGCACCGGGTGCCTGTCGCGGCCCTTTGGTTTGGGTCGTGACAAAAGTCTATCAAAAGTCCTATGGAGCCTAGCAGCTGTGTCTAGTAGAGTCTTGTTTATGGGTGTGTCGTGCACCACACTTATAAGCAGGAGGCTACATAGCATTTAGGATTGTCACTCTTTCTTTTTACTCTAGATCGTGTGGTAGAGCACGCTTATAAGAATTCAAATTCTGATCTTTTTGTTATTCGTAATAAAACGAGACCAACATCCAGAATGAAGGTTGGAAAGAGAGATAGTTGTGGACGAGTTGAGTTAGAGGAATTGTATTTTTTTGGTGATGCCTTCGATAAAGTAAATATGAGATCTTTAGCAGACCATGAGTGTACTGGAGGGTGTACGCTCCCTGATAAGAAGCCTTAAGGCAAGAATGCATATCCATCTTAATGGTAAAGGACAATAAGAGATTAAGAAGATAAGTACACGTTTAAACAAGTAAAAGGAGCAAGGTGAAAACGGGTATGAGGTATCCAGTTAATGAAGGTTAACAACGTTTATAATTGAGGTAGAGGAACATTAGCTTTTTGAGTTATATTTAATAGTAACAAAGGTATATACAATTGGCCGCACCCATTCTAGATATGCCCTATGAGGGTTGACAAAAGTAGTATAAGATGATATGATGGATGAATATTCTGCGTCAGTTGACATTTTCGAAGGATACAAATATTCTAATATATATCTTTACAAGACACCCAGATGGTGCACCATAAAATAGTGCAGCCAGATATGAATACTACAAAGACATGCACTATAAGCCTTGAAGGGATAAATATTACCTTAGTTTGGCTCGTATTCCTAGTAAAGCGAGAACCTTAAGAAACTTGAAGAGCCATTGGATAGAGAAAATGAAAGCTAAAAGCAAAAGAATATCATATAGAAGTTTTCAAAAAAAAGGGATATGAAAAAATATTAGCAGAGTAATGAGAAGAGAGATAAGGAAGCATTATAAATAAGGTGTGACATGGGATGAAAATGGTAGTGTTACAGAACCTATGGTCAAATAAAGGAAGAGACGAAAGGTGATGGGCCTTAAGACAACGAAAGAGTATAAGCCATAAGGTTATATCCTCATTTCGAGAAATAAGTTCGTGGCTCCAACGTGACTACCAGAGATAAGAGTTAATCCCTAGAGTAATAGAAATCAATATGGACTAGTAAACGAGATAAACTAAATATGAATTAGGGACTGAATGATTGGTAAGTACTCGACATCATGGGAATTTCATATTTTGTTCCAGCATTAATAGAATGGACCATAGAAGAAGATTCACGATTAATTTAGAGAATAGTCACTCGTGGAGATGCTTCCCTAGAGCAAGAAATGTGAGCAAAGTTAAGCTTGAGAGACTGTATGTACCAGTTACATTAAGTGTCAACCTCGCAAGTAAGGGAATTTGTTATCCTTGGTAAAGAAGAATTGCTGCAAGGTGAGTAAGGATCATTGATATTGAGAAACGATTCCAAAGATGAAGACGTAAAACATCAATAGGTATTCGTGGCTTCAACTTTTAGTACACCCCTAAATGGGGGAATATGGGGTGACGTGGCATTAAGTCAGAATTAAGTGGTTCTAGTAAAGGAAGAATGTCATAAATGAAAAATGAATGAGATGGCACTTATCCAGAGCTTACAAATATGCTACGATTCAAGAATATTGTACAATCACAACGTTAAGGAGAGAAAGTAAAGGTTCTTGCCCGAGCTGTTATTAATAAATAAGGAGCCAGTGCAAGACGTAAGCTAAGACAAAGTAAACGACCCAAGAAAGATTACGAGGAATATTAACATGAGAATGGGCCAACGAGTAGTTAGTAATTGGTCAGGAAGATCTCATTTATGGCTAAACAGGAGGTTACAGACGAGTCATCAGATCATGTAAGATCAACATAGTAGAATCCAACATGGACAATTCACCCTCGAGAATATCAGTATAATACTTGAAATATATTCAAACAAGAGACGGGGTAGTTAAATGTACCGTATGAGTGTTACGGGGATTAAAAAAAGTGCCACTGGGAAGGTAGTCAAAATATCAGTCTAGAAGCCACCTCACAAGCACAAGGGCACGGAGATAAGTAACTACGAATAAGTATAGGAAGGGAAGGACATGAGAAGGTCTGTATACGATATAATAAGCTTGCATCTTTACAAGAGTTAGAGGATCCTCCATAAGTACTACAGTGAAGGACTAGCTTAAGAAATGAGGAAAAAGGCTTCAACCTAAGCACAGTAACCTAATGAAGAAAAGGTCATATAAAATAAGTCCCACAACAAAAATGGTATGCCCTACAAAATAAAGTGGCACATATCGTGGATAATGAACGTGGAGAAAGATCGAAGGTAATATTTGAAACTATATGAGTTGCAAAAAAATTCTGGCATGTGTGGGGACTATGATGAGTTAGGTATGCACGCAAGAAGGGGCGGAAAGACTAGAAAAAATAATTGCATATGTTTTAAGAGAGCTCAGATGCAATGAAAGGAATTATTTGATCAATGATCCAGAGTTAGTACATTATAGACAAACTCAAGATTTTGGAGCATTATATTTGTTGGCAATCATACAGCCATAGAAGACTCCGGTATAAGTAAAAAAAATTGAATTGAGCCTAGGACATAGATAAATGATTGAATTGTTAAAAGATTATATCACAGATATTCGATGATGCCCAAGAACAACTAAGGTAATAACTTATACTATGAGCCAAAAACTGGAGGAGCTTAAACCTACATAAAGGCTGATCGAAAGGAAGAGAAAGCTAAAGAATCCCATCACCCAAGTAAATCAACAGTCTGATTATTGGACCTAATAAAAGTTGTGCATGAGAATATGACATAATCACTCTTAATATCATATGGTCAAGAGAAATTCCATAACAACTGTAATCTATAATGGCTCTATAAGAAAGCTAGTTAGAAGAAGTACTAGCCTCATGAGAAGTCAGTACGAAGCTCCCATCATATAGTGTATGTAGCAGGGGTGCGAGTATTATAATATAGCTTCAAGTTATGGAGGTGAATTATACCTATGTGGAGGGAAGGTCATGAAAGAGATAGAAAATAAGTTGCAAAATTCTAAGGTAAGTAAGATAAAGGTGAACAATGTACGAGATATTCAAAGGCAAAAGATCGTAAATAACCCATACTTCGGATAGAAGCCTATAAGCATGGCGATTCAATATCCAAGAATGATAGCAACGATGTCAGTAGCATATCTTCCAGCCTATGGTCTAGGTATCAAAAAGCCTAATTATGAGAGTAAAGTACAGTTAGAGACGATGTGATGTCTCACTTGATGTTCCAGAACAACATAAGGAAATATATGGTGCAAGCAAGTGAAGGAAGGCCGCGTATAGAATAAATAGATATGTATAGGTTCCAAGCTAAAGTATAGTAGAGCGACAAATAACAAAACATGAGTAAAGATGAGGAAAGGCAAGTGAAAGAGTGACAAGAACGGATAAGTCCTCGGGATTGAAACCCATGAAAACAAGAAAGCTAATGGTTTCCCTAAGTAATAGAAAATTCAGTATATCCTGAATGAACTCGAAAGAGTCTAAGGCTAATAACATTCAGAAGAGATGGAATACTACGTTGTTAATAGAATGAGGGTGTATATTATAGAAAAAACTGACGTTTGGGCCTTCGATTGAGTAACAATATGACGAATAAGAGAAAAGGATCTTATGAATTGGACATGATTAAAATACTCATGCAAGGTAAATCACATTAGGATGTCGTGATATACGATTATGAAAATAGGGTATCGCCCCAGGTGGATCAACTAATCATTTCAGATGTTCCCCGATAAAACGTGAATCCTAGCAACAATATTACATAAAAAGTTAAGTTATCAGGGGTGGATTATGGATCAAAATTGAGGTGAATCAATGATGGAAGGATAAAATTTATAAAGTATGAGAAAAGATTAAGCCAATATTCTTAAGATGAACAGTAATGTTGAAGCATTAGAGGACATAGATTTATACATATGGAATAAGCAATGAAAGTAACCTAGAATTTGGTAGAAGATCTCAGCAACGAGAAGTAGAGGTAAGAGTTATGATATAGTATGACCCATGTAGATGCAATAAAGTCATACAAATGGATAACCACGTCTATAAAATAAGATGTAGAAATATTCATAAGTTCGACAAAAAGCGAAGAACTTCAGGATTGGTTTAAAACTGGAGGAAAAAGGATAAAAGAGTCACATAAGCACACTTACAAGGTCAGTATCATAGCAGTTGCATGATGGGAGGTAGCAACAGTTATGAGATTGGAAGGAATTTGATCACAAGTCATGGCGTGGGATAGAGGCCTAAAAAGGAGGAATACCATGGCTTTGGACATATTCACTAAACATTTACCTAGATAGCAAGAGGACTACTAAAGTATTCGCAAGAGCCATGAGATATGAGAACGATAAGTGCATCAGTCAATATTCAAGGATGAATGTTCCAAAAGGGGAATGATGTTACACCCCATACTTTCATACATAAAAATACACCATAAATAAATTAATGAGAACCCGGAAGTGAGTTTTACATTACGGTGATCACGTTTTACAGTATTAAGTCACAACGATATTGTACCATGAAGTATTTTTAAAAATTTCATTTTCAGTTAACCGACGTAGAATCAGGAATGATATCATCTTGACATTAACGTACTTACGCTTTTATAACAAGCAATAAATAAGTTTTATTAAGAATAAAGAGGTACATGGATTAACGAAAACAAGTTTTGTTGGAAATGGCCAATTTGGAATAAAATATGAGTCGAGCGATAGTACCTGATAATTATGAACTAGTACCATGCAAGGTACCATATGACCAAAGTAATATAATATATAAAGTATATATGAAGTATTTTAGAAATAAATAGAATTTTAAGTAATTTATGATAATATTTAAGTTATGCGGGTAATTAATTAACTACCGGATAACAAAATATTATCTAGTTAACTAATAAGTGGATAAATAATTTATAAATGCACATTCCCAAACGTGGTAGCCTTTCCCCTTTTTGGTTTAAGGTGACTAACTATTAACCTTTACATGTTTCATAGAAAGGCTTAAGGAAGACTTGCCTTTCCTTCATGAATCACATGCTCTTACATCATACAAGAGAGTAGTTCCAAAAATATTAACTTTAAGAACAATTAGGAACGTAGATAAACAAAATTTGCTCACTCTCAAAAAGAACATTCACATTCCACAAAGACGCACCATAGGCTTGCCCATAGTGTAATACTCTAATAATCGAGCTCATTCAGTCTAAGATCAATTAGGACTAATACAATCACATTAACCTTCAAAACCACACTTATGTAAACCAGACATTCCACCTCATTTTCATTTATACCATCCCACTCCATTAGGTGCAATTGTATCAAACCACCACTTATCGACTACTACATTTGCTCAAACTATTTTTTATTTCTTTTATTATTTTTTCCTCTTTTTATAAGTGGTGTTTATTCTTTTACCTTTACAAACACTGCACCTTTCCTCTATTTCATCGGTTCCACTCAAAAACCAAACCACCACCCCACACTTTTGCTTTTGCATAATTTCAATACCATTCAAGTGCTTATGGGAGATAAAGGGGCTCAAACAAATGTCCATTCAAATAATTGGGTAAGGCTCGCAATGTGGTTACCAAAGAATTATGCTTATAGGCTCAACGGGGTGGAGTACGATGTATTACTGATATGCTGGAGAATTTCGGCATATTTCACTACTAATTACTTAGATTTTAGCTTGTTTTAAATGAATTGTCTCCTTTACTTGTGTAATTTTAGTGTTTTTGCAGGACATGAGGTGTAAGAACCCAAGAGTATGGAATTGAAAGCAAAAATCCATAAAAAGACGAGAAAAGAGCAAAAAGGCATCGCAAATGAGGATGTGAGATCGCAGAATCCACATGCGAGCCGCAGAATTTACATTGAAATCGCATATCAAAACACAGTGTTAGTCAAACTTCAATATCAAGAATGCGGTCCATTATGCAATCGCATAACCTTTTTGCGAGCCGCAAATTGGACCGTAAACCAACCATGAAGGCTGCCGAAGGTAGAAAATGTGATGCAAAATGCGATCACATTTCTACAATGCGGACCGCAAATCATGAATGAGGTAAAGGCCTAGAAACTAGGAATACAATCTACGATGGATAGGCCAAAACTGCGGACCGCATGTGTGTTATGCGACAGAAATGCGGTCGCATATTCAACCAGAAAGGGAATTTTTGTCTGATTTTTATCCTAATTTTTGGCCCTATATAAATAGATTTATTGGGGTTTTGTGGGCTCACCTGGTCTGACTTTCAAGGTACAATACAAGGCATTAATATTCCTCTCTTTTGTAAGCTTTTGGGGCCAAGAATCTTTCACTTTGTAAGCTTTATGACATTATATATTCTTTACTTTTGTGTTTTAGCATGTGTAGCTAACTTTAAATACTAAGGTTGTGAACCCTAAATGGGTGTAATGTTAATGGGTGTTTGACATTGAATATATATATATATATAATAGTTAGTTGATATTTATTTACTTCTCATTCTTCATTGATTGTTGGTGGTTGCAAACTTTAACAAATGCCAATAAATTCTTACTTTGCTTCGGAATGTGAGTTGGAATTGGGTAGAAGTAAATATCAAAGGCTCAAGGCTTTAAACCTTGTTTAATGGAACCCCTTAGGAATAAGCGGGTTTTATTTGGCATATATTGATTATTTTTAATTACAACTCTTTTATATTTGAAAAAATCATAAAGAGGAAATACTACCTAACTATTGGAAAATATTGAGTTTAGACATCATTTGCATATCAAAACGACCTTCTATTAGAAATATATCTTATTAACACTGATAGCATTACACTTCATTAAAGGGGACACAACCTTGATCACTTTAATCAAATTAATTACACTCTCAACATTTTAGTTGTTACTTCAAATCAAATTCAACTCATACTCTTGTCACAATTAATTCATACTCTTGTTATAACTGGATAGGATTACGACTTTAGTCGAGCAACACACTAATCGAGTAACCTTTTCACACCTATTCCTTGTGGGATTCGACCCCAACCTTGTTGGGTTATTATATTTGACACTGGCCGCCTTACACTATTTATGAAAGTGTAATTTGAGCATATCAATTACACTTACATGGGTCTACTTTATATGTCTGGCTCAACAGAAAAATGCCTATATCACTTCAAAGACTAAATGAAACTACTATTTCGCTTTGCAAACACACGAGGCAAGTTCTAGGCATAAAATGTAAAGCATAGAACACAGTAAAACTCAGACACACATGGCACATGACTCACTCCAGATTGGCTTATCAAGACACTCTTATTTGAGTATTGAAGTCAGTGACAAACATACAATTTAAGGCACTTTAACAAGAATCAACCACTGAGACTAAGTGTTACACTCTAGTGTCTATTGTGTTCAGGTGTATCAATGCCAAGGATTTCTCTTTCGATTTCATCTCGTAGCCCCTCAATACTAACTAAATACTAAAAAACAAAATAAAGAAAAACTACCTATACCTGGTTCAAGCTAAACCCTTGGAAAAGAACGTAGGCCCAAACAAAACCAAGGGAGAGTTACTATACTACGTAAAAATAAAAAATCTTTTGGTATTTTCTGTAGTGTTACTTCCCTCAAGAAAATTGTCTAATGGATTCGCCATGAGGAAGAGTCTCCATATTCCTTTTTTTAGATTTTTACGTCGACTTAGTCCCTCAAGAACCCCGTTGAAAGAGATCCGTCATCAGGACAAGTCAACTTACCTACTTTAAACTTACATAAATTAACTATTACTCAAACCACACAAAAAAATCAAGAAGAAGAAACATCAAACATACACACATTGAAGTACCCCCCCCCCCCCACACACACACCTACACTTAAAAGGTAGCCATGTCTTCATGGCATAAAAATTAAGGAAAAATGAGGTAAAGGAACTTCCTTGAAAGATCACTCCTGATCGAAGACGGTGTCTGGGTTCAAATTAAAAGCACAACCTAGAGCTTTTAGCCAGCCCAAGATTTTCTTTTTCGATTTTACCTGCCGGTCAACCATCGCGTCAACACGGGTACCTAATTCAGTGATTGAGGTATGCAACCCAGCTACTTCCTGCTCCAAAGCGCTGAACCGGGAAACACGAGCAGCTCTAGAAGGTGTTTCAATCGCATATGGTGCTACAGCTGCTACAATTTGCTCATGCGCCTGTGGTTCTGCCCCTATGTCCTTGTGCCCAGCCTCCTGTTCCTTAGAGTCATCAGAGCCACTACTATCCTCACAACCTGTTGTTGTCGGCTCCTTGCAAGTGGTTACCTTGTTTTACTGGAACTTGTGATCTTTCGGTACTATCCCATGCCTGCCAGATTTTCCGTCACCCGAGCTTCCCTGCAAAGTTTAGTAAGCAATGAAGGGAAAAAGAACCCATACCTTTTGACTGGACAGCGAGTGAACATCTCCTCATGAATCACTTTGGCCACGTCGAGATTGTGACCATTGATGAAGCACCAAATCAAAGCCGCTCTGGGGCCATTCACCTCCATAGTGTTGGAGGACGGGATCAGAATGTTGTTGATAATATACAACCAGCACTTCCCTTTAAAGGTTAGTTTCGAGGAGTGAAACTTCTCACCATACTTTATCCAGACCACCTCCTTCCCGGGTAAATGGATCATTTCAAAAAACCTCGCACACTGTGTGTGTGATCAGCCATGCCCCTCATAATAGTCATCAAATGGATCCATAGGAGGGGGCAGCTGGTACATCATCCATATAGCCTCTACAAAGGCATTCACCGCCTTTCTGCGCACCGTGACAACGCCATTGACATGCTCTTTCACATTGGCATAAAATTCTCTAACAACCACAACATCGCCCTCGCCCGGCTCGTCAATGAAAGTTTGCAACCCTCGCCTCACCGGCTCAGTATACATCTGAGATCAGCCTAACTGGACCGATCCTATGTCAGTTCCCCCTTTCCGAAATTCGCTTTTTAGTGGCTTTATCCACAAAGCGGTCTTGAGCCTTAGCAAAGACAAACCTATTGCTATCAAAGGGACGATCAGAGGCTGACCGCCGCACCCTAGACGAGCCAGCTTGGCTGCTAAAAGAGGCACATGTGGTGTGGCATTTTCGAGATGGAGCCCTAGTATCTGGAAAATGGGAGAACATTGGCACAGGCCAACACAAAATTGTGACGCAATGCGGTTACTCAGACTTCACACACATAGGTTGTCACAACTGCACAATTAGGTCACTGAGGCCTTTACACAATATACACTCACACCCCATTTAACATATGTTCCAACCTTAACACCACAACAATATCCTCCAAAATCACATACTAAGTGAAGTTACACTCCACCAATATTACCACCCACAAAAATTACAACATATGTTACCAAATCTACTAATCAAAAAAGAAAAAAAGAAAAACAACTACATAAATGCAAAACTAAAAACACATGAAATTCTAAAAACTTTTTTTTAAAATAAAAAAAAACAAGGAACTCATACCTGTAGTGAGAGACAGTGGGTAGAGGAGAAGAAAAGTAGAGCGGAGTGTTGCTTGAGACTTGGGAAAGTGAGGTTGGGAATTTTCTTTTTCTTTTTTTGAAGAGGAGCGAGTTCTTTGAAGAAGAAGAAGAAAAAAGGGGGTTTATAGCCCGTTTGGTCTAGCTGCAAAAATCAACTTATTTTGAGAAGTATTTTTTTCAATAGTACTTTTATCAAAAGTATTTTGGTGAGAAGCACTTTGTGTTTAGCTAATTAGATTGAAAAGCACTTCTAAGCAGCAATTGGTGTTTGGCCAAGCTGTAAAAAACTGCTTCTAAGTATATTTTTCTTATAAGTGCTTCTCAAAAAAGTGTTTTTGGAGAGAAATTACTTTTTTCTGCTTCTCTAAAACTGCTTCTGCTTCTCCTCAAAATCACTTTTTTCCTTCCAAAAACTTGGCAAAACAGCTCAATTTTTAGCCAAAAGTGCTTTTGGCCAAAAAAAAGCACTTTTGGCCAAAAAGAACCTTGGCCAAACATGTTATTTGGGTTGGGGAGAGCATTTGAATTTGTTTGTACCGGTATGGGGGGTTTAGGATTGAAGAGGGGGTTATTAGATGGGGGAGGGGGGTTAATTTAGACTAACGTAAAAGTTAACATATAAAAAATTAAAATAACAAAATAAAATGAATCAGATTTTGGGCGGGACTAGCGTGGTCATAGCGCAGGACGAGCGCGGCCGTGCTAGTCCAGGCAGAACACTAGGCGATATGTGCGGGCGCTAGCACGACCTGTAGCACGGGCCCTATCACGGCCTGTTGCGCGGTCATGCTAGTAGCATGTTCAGTAGCGCGGTCGCGCTAGTGTATTTGATCTAAGGCAGAACACTTACCCATATGCGTGGCCACTAGCGCGGCCAGTGGCGCGGGCGCGCTCCTGGGCATGATTTTTTTCATATTTTTCACCTGTCCTTACCACTTTCGATGGCCTTATCACCGCCTATTGACACCTGCATTGGTTAGTACTTCCCAAAACTCACAATTAACAACTGCTACTATCTTTGGGTTACCTCGCAACCAGCACCTTAGTTAGTGTTGTGGCACGACGATTACAACAATTCAATGGGTTTGCCTCCCATGCAGTGCCTGATTTAACGACGCGGCACGATGCATACAAGTGCATTTAAGGCTCCCTCGACCTCTGAGGTTTCATCCGGTGGATCTCTAACACTTCCTTTGGTTCGTTCATGCCTACGTATAGCTTCAATATCTGCCGATTTACTCTAAATGTGTGAGAATCTTTATCTGAGGCAATCTCTACAACCCCTGAAGGGAATACTTCGACCACTCGAAATGGACCATACCATCGTGACTTAAGCTTACCCAATAGCCTTAATCTTGAATTATAGAGCAATACATTGTCCCCAGGGTTGAAATATCACTCAACAATGTTCTGTTCATGCAATCTCTTCATTCTTTCCTTGTAAAACCTTGTGCTCTCAAAAGCCAAATATCGAAACTCATCAAGATTATGCAATTCAGTGATTCTCGTTGTGCCCGCAACCTCAAAGTCTAGGTTCAGTTGTTTCAGTGCCTACCAAGCTTTATGTTCGAGTTCCAATGGTAAGTGGCAGGCCTTCCCGAACACCAACTTATATGGTGACATACCAGTTGGTGTTTTAAAAGCAGTTCTATAAGCCAGAGTGCATCATCTAGCTTTTTCGCCCAATTAGTTCTTGTGGCATTTACAGTCTTGCTCAATACACTCTTTATCTCTCTATTAGACACTTCCACATGTCCACTGGTTTGCGAGTGATAAGATGTTGCCACCTTGTGGCGTACATCACACTTCGCTAGCAACTTTTCGAAGGCTCGATTACAGAAGTGGGTGCCTTCTTCACTGATAATCACTCTCAGGGTCCCAAAATGGGTGAATATGTTCTTCTTCAAAAATCCCACCACCACTCTTGCATCATTAGTGGGTAATGCAGCAGCTTCTACCCATTTGGACATGTAATCCACAGCAACAAGTATGTACTTATTGCCAAAGGAACTGACAAATTGTCCATTGAAGTCAATCCCCTAGACATCAAACATTTCCACCTCTTGAATCGGGTTCATGGGCATCTCATGGAAACGAGAAATGCTCTCGGTTTGCTGACATTTATTGCAACCCTTCATCCATTAGTGCGCATATTTAAACACTGTTAGCCAAAAGAATTCAGCCTTTAGCACTTTTGTCGCTGTCTTGACTCCTCCAAAACTCCCTCCATACACTGATGCATGACATGCCTGCAAAATAGAAGATTGTTCTATCTCGGGAATGTACCTCCTGATCATATTGTCAACACATATTCGAAATAGGTAAGGTTCATCCCAATAATACATGCGGTAGTAACGATAAAACTTTGTCTTTTGTACAGAGGAAAGGTCATAGGGAACTATACCACTAGCTAGGTAATTTGCAAAGTCTGCATACCATGGAACTTTCTCAAGACTAGTAGTAAGAGGTTGCTTGTCTGGAAAGGTTTCTAGAATATCCTCAACCTCAACTAAGTTTTAAGCTCCATCAAGTCATTATAGATGGTCAACGACTTGATTTTTTTATGCCCTTGCAGTCATGAATTTCGAGATCGAACTCTTGTAGTAACAACATCGAACAAATTAGGTGCGGTTTAGACTCCTTCTTCTCAATCAAGTACCTGAGAGCTACGTGATCAGTGTATACAATCACCTTAGATCCAATCAGGTACGATCTGAATTTGTCGAAAGCAAACACCATAGCCAATAGCCTACCATCGTCACCACCACTTAAACCATTGCTTGTCCTCGAGCAATCAAACTACACTTTATATAAATATGACCTTTTTAAAATATATCAAGCACAATAATGTAATATCCTATCCTCAAGATTTGACTCAAAAGTAACATGCATTATTTACAAGCCGCTCACTTACTCTAATACAAAGGTCAATAACATAACCTTTCCTTCATGAATCAGCTGAACTCACACAATAATAGAGAGTAGTTCCACACACAATAATATTCAAGAACAATTAGGAACTCAAGATAGAAAGAATTCACTCACTCTCAGAAACAACATTCATATGCCACAAAAGATGCAACACAGGATTACCTGTATTATACTACTTTACTAATTGAGTTCATTTAGTCAAGGATCGAGTAGGACATAAATCGGTTGCAATGTAGGTTGCGGGATGGGTAGGATACATAAATATAAGAGTGAATATACCTCCCTAAGCATTATTAATACATCCTTTAACTTTAAAACCCTACCCTTATGTCAAACCATAACTCCGCCTTCACATCAATATACATTAGCTCCCTACTCCTTTAAGCACAAATACATCAAGAGTTAGAACTCCCAAAGAATATTTTTCTTCACAACAATACAACTATTTTTCTCTTTTCTTATTCAATTCAAGGGGCTCTCACTTTTTCAAAACATTGCACCTTTCTCCTTATTTCAATAGTTCCACTCAAAATCCAAACCAACCACCCCACACTTCAACTTTTACAAATTTCATAACAAATTCAAGTGCTCGTGAGAGGTACAAGGTTCAAATAGATGGTCAATTCAAACAAATGGGTAAGGCTTGCAATGTGGTTGCTAAAAAGGGACTACATGCTCAAAGAGGTTGACTAAGATACATAATAATTAGGTAGGTAAGCACACATTTTTGGCTCAACAAAGAAACACCTTTATCACTTCCAAGACTAAATAAAACTACTATTTTGCTTTGCAAGCACACAGGGAAAGTTGTAGACCTCAAATATAGTGCACAGAATATACAAACTCACCCACGCATGGCATTTAACTCACTCAGGATTGGACTCATCAAGACACTCTAGTCAAAATACTTAAGCAAAGTTAAGATCATACAATTTAAGGTGCTTATACAAGAGTCAGAAAATGAGTCAAAGCGTCACAATCAAAGTACTTAACTATTCTCAAGGCATAACGAATTCAAGAGATATTATTGCCTTCAATTCAAATCATAGCACAAGGTTTCCTACTACTAACAAAAATAAAAACTAACTACACCCGGTTCAAACAAAACCCTTGAAAAATAACTGCAACACAAAGAAAAACAAAGGGAGAATTCTTACACTACCTACAAAAGAAAATCTTTTATTTTTTTTCTTTCGACTTTAATCCCTCAAGAAACCCATCGATGATATCCACCATCGAGAAGAATTGAAAATTCTAAAAAAATTCCATTTTCCCTATCTCTAACTACTAAAAGCAAAACTAAAACTAACATTTACCCATACATACATATATACATACATACATACATACAAATATATCCCCTACCCCCACACTTTAAGTCGTGGCATGTCCCTATGAGACACAATTAAAAAGCATAATGTAAAGGAAATTTCCTTGAATATCTAGTTGCGGTCTGAGTCCAAGTCGGGCTCCATTCCTCGCGCCCGAACTAGTGTACAAATCCATGCAGACGGCTTCTTCTCAGTCTTCTTTGGGTACACCCCATACTTATCTTTCTCACTCACCATAACCTTCTCTTTGCTACCCTTCACTTTCTACTCAACACTTGCATGTAATTTTTTCTTTTTGTGCCCCTTTTTCTACATTCATCTTGAAAGTAACAGTCTACTTACCCACTCTAAAAATGAGTTTTCTCTCTTGTATATCTAAGATTTCTCTTCCCATTGCTAAGAATGTTCTTCCTAGGATGAAGGGTACCTCCTTGTTCTTCTCCATATTCACCACTATGAAATCTACAGGAAATACGAACTTATCCACCCGAACTAAGACATCTTCCACAATACCCTCGGGTATTGAGTTGTTTGGTTTGCCAGCTGCAAAGATATTGGTGCAGACCTTATCAATTTGATCTCTTTCTCCAATTTCATGTAAATAGATAGAGGCATTAGATTAATTGAGGCACCAGAATCACATAAAGACTTATCAAATCAATAGGGCCTAAAGATCATGGTATAGTAAAACTCCCTGAATCTTCACACTTTTGTGGGAGTTTATTTTGCAATATCGCGATGCAATGCTCTGTGAGCTTGACCACTGAGGTAACTTCTATCTTCCTCTTCTTCGTCAGGATCTCCTTTAAGAATTTGGCATAAGCAGGCATTTGTGAGAGCACTTCTATGAATGGTAAGTTTACATTTCAACATATCCAGAAATTTCTCAAACTACTTGTCCAGCTTTTCCCTATATAGCTTTTAGGGGAAAGGTAAAGAAGGCATATTCTCGCTCTCCACTGGCTCCTCCCTTCTCGAATTCTCTACTTTCTTCTTACTCTCAGCTTTTATCGGGCCTTTCTTCTTATTATCATCATCACCTTGTAGTTGCTCCCCATTTCTTTTTAAATTATCACATATTTTTGGATCGAGGTGGGATCTTTCAACACTTGCCCACTTCTCAAGGTTACAAAACACTATTTCTTTGAGATTTTTCTCAGTATTAGCAGGGAGAGTTCCTGGAACCCTCATAGATAATATTGTTATAATTTATCCCACTTGATTCTCTAAATATTTACTTGCTTCTCCATGTGCTTCAAATCTTTCATCAATTTTAACAATAAAGGCCTTCATTAAATCTTCTAGACCGGGCAGATTGGGTTGGTTGAGGCTGAAATTGTTGCCTCGGCTGATTCATAAAACTAGGAGTTCCTTGTCCTTGAAGTCTAGGTTGTTTTTATTCCATGAATTGCGGTGCCTCCATGTGAAATCTATGGAAAACTCTAGTTCTTCGGACATTAAAGTTGTATTCCCTACTGCATTCACTTCTTCAGTTGAGGCTTGACACTCATGAGTAGGGTGTCCTCTTCCACATAAATCACAAGCTGCATGAGGCTCACTTTACATTGTAGCTAAGGTCAACTTTCTTATCTCTTTATCCATAGCATCAAGTTCTACCTGTACAAATATATTAGCATCAACTTAGTGCACACCAGTTTACCTTATTTTTTAGCACTCCTAAAGGGCTACTGATTTGCATCTTCAGATATCAAGAATCCTAACTATCTTTTCATGCCACAAACTCGGGGAGCGTGACTGACGCTCAACCAAGTGGACCCATCTGAGCAATCCTGTTAGATTTTTTCTCCCAAACTCACTCATGAATAAAGAGAAGACATATTCTCATTAATTAAACAATAAGGATATCATGTATAAAATACAAAATCGTTTCCATTAGTTACTTCATTTTAAAGCCTCAAAATACACACAATTTCATAGTTTTTTTCCACAATTTCATAGTTTGGAGGGAAACAAAATGGTTCAAACACAACATAACTCATTTTACTTTCCCAACACCCATATACAATCCACACTATGTCTACAGAGCCTCTAATAAATACAAAGAGTACAATAGTAGTGTCGGCAACAAGGTTCCGCCTATACCTCAAAACGTGATAATATAATGAACAAAAAGATACATGACCGCAGAATGAAGTGGGATTCACCAAGTCTGCTAGAAAAAGGGTGTACCACTAACATTGATCAATTCTACCTATTGTAGAACCATCTGCATCTATTAAAGTTGCAGCGTCCCCGGCAAAAGGGACATTAGTACCGTCGAATAGAACTAGTATGTATAACTAAACACCCTCTCAATAGAATGAACAATAATATAAGAAGGAACAATCATAAAATCAATGGAAGCCTCAAACAATACCAAAACATCAAGTTAAGAACCACATAAGTTTTCATGTAAATTTCCATGTTTTTAGGTTTGGATATCTTTAGTACCGATACACCATCATTCACATTTACCATCGTATTGTTATATAGAGTCTGATCACAACCCAATCGGCTTGGACATCTCATTTGAGACATCAACCACAATCACAATTTAATTATAATTTCCAGAACAATTATCATCATATGTGGGGCATGGCATCCGATCATTGGCTAGGCCATCTCACCCGAGACATTACCTTTTTTTTGTAAATCATCTCACTTCATGCTTATTTTATATCTTCTCAATTCATTGGCATTAGTGGCCATAATAATAATATCATTTTTGGCACTTGGTCGTATTTCATTTTTTCATGCTTCCTTTTCACTTTCACACATCAACATCATTATCAACAACAAGACTTTTCAATTCAAGACTTTAGGTACACATGTGAGCAACTAGGATTCTCAGACATATAGAGGTTTTTCACATAATATAGCATGATAACCTTCATTCAAACTTGACTTGAAGTCGTGATATTTATAACACACAACCCATACTTTGGACATATTCTCAAACAATAACATAGCATGATAAAAGCATTTGGAAAATATATTAATCATATATCTTTCAACACAAGTTTATCCGGAATATCCAATTTCAAAATGATCAACCCGGGTCCTATAAAACTTACATGAACACCGTGGAATTCAATTCTAAGAAATGAGTTTAGCCAACATACCTCAATCGAGCTTTCGTAAACTCTAAAATCTTTCAGAATTCTTAGCACCTTCAATCTATTTTATAAATATAACAAATTGAACCAAAATTAGGAAGATGATCATAGTTCTAGCTCATTCGATCATTTTATCAATCACCAGGTGTGCATAAAGGTTTCAAGGTCCCTTTAAGGAGGATTCCATAATCCCATAACCTATTCTTTACAATTTTTATCTCACAATCTTCCTACACCATTAGATGACACATGCATGCAAAATAAACTACTCCCATGCCCAAGAATTTTCTTGCTTATAACCCATTTTTAATTAAATTTTGAGATTAAGAGTTAGGGTGTATAATCTTACCTCTAGGATAAAGACCTAGTGTACTTTCCTTGTTAATCCTACGAAATTTGAGTAAGAATTGGTGGATGAAGCTTAGGAACTCCCTTTCTCACTCTATGACTCTCTCTCTCTTTCTCTCTCTCTCTCTCTCTCTCTCTCTCTCTCTCTCTCTCTCTCTCTCTCTCTCCCTCTCTAGAAACATATGACTTATCCTTCTAAACTTATCCTCAAAGGTGTTTTATTAGAATAGAGTTGGGTTCAAAATCAGAAAAATAGGAGCCCGACATAGGCATATGCGACCACATAATTCTTCTGTGGCCCGCGAAATGGGAAGCAAAATGGCCCTCCGTAACTAGACAGCTCTACCCTACTCTACGACCATTATGTGGTCTCCGCACTAGTTCGACGATTGCATAATTTGCCACAGAACCTCCCTCCACCAAATTTCCTATTTGAGTCTGCGATCGGTGTGCGACCCACAAAATCTTTTATTCAGCCGCATAGCGGATCACAAATCACAATTTTGCTCAAGTTTCTGCTTCACTCTGTGGCCATCCTGCAGTCACATAATGGGCTACAAAAATATCTTTTCCTACAATCTTTAACACATAAATCTATCTCGTCTCCACAAAATCCTGTGTTTTAAGTAAAATTTTATAGGGCCTTACATATCTTTTTTGGAGTCTTCTTCATCAATGGGTCTCCAGTTGCATTGCTCAATGTTCTACAAGAGGTCGGTGTCAATTCATACCAAAAGTCCTAGAGTTGCATCCAGAGTTCAAGTTTGCTATGTTGACACTTCTGAACAATTTCCTTAAGCCTCTTCCATTCTTCAAAAACAGTTTCAGTCTCATTTTGGAAAAAGTTATGGATTTCTCTTCTAAATTTGCTCATCTTAGCTGATAAGAAATATTTATCAAGAAATGTTTTGGTCATCTCATCCCATGTTCTATTTGATCCCGTGAGAAAGCTTTGAAGCCTCTACTTTGCTTCATATTTGAGTGTGAAGGGGAATGACCATAAGTACATTGCATTATGTGACACCCTGATCTCCTTGAATTCCATTAGATGTGTATTTGGATCTTCGTTCATCTTCCCTCTAAAGACACGGCAGTTCTAAAGATTTTGAAGCAACCTTTGCTTCAAGGAGCTATTTCCAACTAGTCAGTAGCCAAGGGTTGATGTTGAGAAATTCTTCGAGCCCTCTCTTATTCATAAATAATCTAATGCATCTCTAACAGCTGCTTTTTCTGCGTCACATGTAGCTTTTTCTCGTTGTTGGGCTGCCTCACTTGCAGCCAAATACACATTATCACCATTGTATCCTACCATAGTTTCTTTCGTTGAGAATTGCCCAACCTTCTCTAACGCCTCGGTGAGACTTCTTTCCTTCCTCTACTATTGCAGTTGCTTTTCTATCTCTGGATCGTATGGTAGCACTTCTTTCCTAGAAGCTCGAGTCATGCACCACTTTAAACTATAGTATGCGCACAGTCAAAGAATAAAAATGTAAAAAGAGAAAAATAAAATAAAAACAAAAATTTTTGAATTAGCACCACAAACTATTTCAAATACTATTGACTGACAATCCCCTACAATGGTGAAAAAATTTGATGAGGGGAAAACACCACTTAAAACTATGCTCGCTAATCAAATATAGTATTTTTCTCATGGACCTTCAACTAACGAGAAGCATAGGAAATCACTCTGTATCAATATCGTGCCAAATCCAATATGTGTTACAGTACAATACACAATATAAGATCTTGAACTTATGGGCAACACCAACACAGGTCTATAATCAACGCAGTATTGAGCTTTTGAAAGCTCTCCTTAAACTCATCAGACCATCTGAAAAGAGTACCACTTTAAGTCAACTTGGTCAACGACGTCGAGATAGATGAAAATCATTCCTCGAACTGACGATAATAGTATATTATATCCAAGAAGGACAATTCTGAACTATCTTAATCTTCTTGGGATCCACTTCGATACCCTTTATATACAAAACATGACCCTTAAAAGGCAACTGAGTCCAACCAGAACTCACACTTCAAAAACTAGGCATAAAGCCGATAATTCTTCAAAGTCTAAAGTACAACCTGCACGTGCTGATCATGCTCCTCTCTACTATGAGAGTAAACCGGAATATCATCATCATGAAAGAATCCAAATAAGTCTTGAACACTCAATTCATCAAATTCATGAAGGCTTCTAGAGGGTTAGTCAGGCCAAATGACATCACTAAGAAATCGTAATGACCATAACGGGTTCTAAAAGATGCCTTAAGGACATCCGATAACCTAATATTCACCCAATGGTAGCCAAATCTAAATCAATCTAGAAAAACACCTTGGCCCCTTGAAGTTGATCGAATACATCATACGTCTTAGGCAACGGATACTTGTTCTTGATAGTCACCTTGTTCAACTGCCGATAATCTATGCACATCCTCAATGACCCGTCCTTTTGCTTTTCAAATAACAATGGTTCTCCCTAAGAAGAAACACAAGGTCTAATAAATCCCTTGTCAAGAAAATCAGTCAATTGGTCCTTTAATTCTTTCAACTCAGCCGGAGCCATATAGTTTGGTGGGATAGAAATATGATGAGTGCATGGAACCAAATCAAAACAAAAGTTAATATACCTATTGGGTGGCATACCTGGAAAATCATTAGGAAACGCCTATGGAAACTCACTCGCATTCGTCACAAGATCCATGGGAGGAACCTCTGCATTAGAATCACGAATATAAGACAAATACGCTAGATACCCCTTCTCAACCATACAATGAGCCTTCAAATATAAAACCACCCTGCTAATGGAGTGACTAAGGGTCACTTTCCACTCTAATCTATGCAACCAACTTGGATAAAGTCACATCTTTGGCATAACAATCCAAGATAGCGTGATATAGGACAACAATCCATATCAAGAATGACCTCAAAATCCACCATGTTTATCAACAAAAGATTAATTTTAGTATCATAACCATTAAAAGTGACAACACAAGACTGGTACAGTCAATCAACTACTATGAAAACTCCAACTTTGTAGACACAAAAATAGGAATATCAAGAGAGTCACGAGACATACTCAAATACGAAGCGAAATATGAAGGCACATAAGAATATATAGAACCTTGATCAAACAATACGGAAGCATATCTATGACAGACTGAGATAGTACCTTTAATAACTGTATCGGATGACCCAATCTCAAGATGACCCAAAAATGCATCACGATACCGGTCTCCACCTCTAACTGAATGATCACCACCCCGAGATACCTGACCTCTACCTCTAGCTAGCTGAGTAGGTGATGGGCAACCGGTGCCGAAATCATGTCATAAGTACCTTGTTATG
Source organism: Nicotiana benthamiana (assembly GCA_034376525.1). Taxonomy (NCBI): domain Eukaryota; kingdom Viridiplantae; phylum Streptophyta; class Magnoliopsida; order Solanales; family Solanaceae; genus Nicotiana; species Nicotiana benthamiana. The sequence goes on along the minus strand of CM067327.1, from coordinate 7,953,291 downwards.
ACATGTTGCCATGCATCTTGGGACAATACTTCCCAATATGACCCATATCTCTGTACTCAAAGCATCCTCTCGCCTGATTACGACCCGAATAATCACTGTATAGCTTTGAATCGATGGTGAACTAATAAGAGCTAGAAATGCACTGAATGCTAGCTGCTCGGATCAAGGTCTACATAGTACGACCTCCTAAAGTACTATGTATGACCTATAAAGCTGACTATACCGACTTGATAGGATGGACTCTACAACAGGAACCCTTATCTCCAAACAAGCATCATTGAATACTCCAAAATGACGAGGCCTCTTATTAGAGGTTAGCTCTCTCGCCAGCCTCTAATGCACTCAATCCTCTTGGTGATATCCACTACCTGAGTAAAAAAAATCTCGGTGTCGGCCTCTTTGGCCACCTAAATTCTGATGCCATATATAAGAACCTTGATGAACCTTCGCACCTCCTCCCTCTCAGTAGGGATCAGGATGGCTACGTGGCGTGAAAAATCGAAAAACCTAGTCTCATATTCAGTAACTGTCATGCTACCCTTTGAATGAGATCAAACTGACTATGCAACTCCTCTCTCTAAGTGAAAGGATTAATCTTATAGGGACATGACCCATCGTTTTGAGCTTTAGCATGTCGTTTGAAGGTTTGAGAACCTGAATGACTTATTTTAAGTATTATGACTTGCATGTGTAGTTTTTCTTTTTTTCAAGAAGTTCAGAGTTGATTTGGAAAAATAATTTTCAATTTGAAAGCTTTAAGTTGGAAGAATTGGCCGAGGTTTGACTTTCAAGTGAACGACCTCAGAATTAGGATTTGAAGATCTTATAGGTTCGTAAGGTTATTTAGGACTTGGGTGTATGTTTAGGTGTAATATTGGGTGGTCCGAGAGCGATTTGGCATTTATTGACGGAAGTTTGCATTTTGAAAATTCTTGAATCTGCTAAGATGGACTTGGAGCAAACTTTGGTGTAATCGGACTCAAGGAGGCACTTTGGGACATCGTATGAGAATATTTAGTTGATTGGATATTTTGTATGAAGTTTGGTTGTGATCCAAAAGACCTAAGTATGATTCGGACGCGGTCAGTGAAGCTTGAAGATTTGAAAGTTCAGGTGAGGAATTTGATCATACAATTCTTGGTTTTGATGTTATTCATGGTATTATCTGGTAAGGCATTGGGATTGGAGCATGTCGGAGAGTTTGTTTTTTCTGTTTGTTGGTTCTGATTTTGTTCTTCATGAACAAAATGGGAAGCACATGTTTGCGACGAAGGATTTGAGCATGTGGTCATATGTTCTTCGCATATACGATGGATGAATCATGTTTGCGAAGCCTTGAGTCCATGATACTTTGCGTTTATGACATGAAGTTCAGGTTCGCGATAAAGAAGCTGGAGTTGGAAGCTTGACCTTCGTATTCGCGAAGGCATGATCGCGTTCACATATGGTTGGCATGGTAAGGTTTTGCATTCGTGGGCCAACCTCACGATTTTGAAGAACGTTTTGGAGAAAAATCTGGCTTGTACTTCACAAATGTGTGACACATGTTGCATTTGTGAATGGTATTGCATGGGCAGTGTATAAGTTAGCAAATCAGGACTTAGCTCATTTTTATATTTTTTTCTCATTTGGAGTCGATTATGGGGTGATTTTGAAAAGCCATTTCACCCACATATTGAGAGTAAATATCTAACCCATTTTTGATTATATTTAACGAACATGTATGAATTTACACTTGTAAATTCATGGGTTGAGGTTAAAATTGTGGGATTTTGAAAAAAAAACCTAGAAATGATATTTTTGGGGTTTTGACCACGAAATTAGACATGGAATTGGGAATAATCATATATTTGTGATTGTGGTTCTATGAGTAGTATTTATCTTCATGAATATTATAAATACGGGTGTGTGGGCCCGGGGTTGACTTTGTTTACTTTTCATTTGGAGTTGAAAATTGTTTCTAATTTTTAATTTATGAGTATGTGAGTATATTTTGATTGTTTTTCACATTCTTCGGCTTATTTTGGATCGTTTGGAATTTGTTTGAGGTGTTATGTATTATCTCACATATGTTGGTGTCCTCGTGTGGCACGGGTTTGAGCTGAGTTAGGGCCCGATGATACATTTTGTGCATGATGTTAATGTGAGGCGATACTTGTGTTGAGGCCCAGTACTAGGCTAAGAGGTAGTATCAAAGACCTACGTAGTATGAGTGATGTTGTTGGTGATGAAACTTTTGCAGCGAGCCCTGTATTGGTCTGAGTGGTATTGATTGTGAGGCGATGCTCGTTGAGACCCCATATTAGGCTTTGCGTTACTGATCGTGGACTTTGACCCGATCAACACTTACACTTTAATTTGCCCCTCCGGAGTCAGGGAATCACTTGAGAGTGAGGCACCTTTAGTTGTTCTTGGCAAGGCGACAACGTGTCAAGGCACTCGTATAATGCTAACTGTATGTGTATGTATGTATGTATGTGTGTGTGTGTGTGTGCGTGTGTGTGTGTGTGTGATGATTTTGGGCATTTTTCTAGGTAGGGGAGAGTGCTATGAGTGTCACTGAGAGGTACTTGTACATGATACAGTTATCAAAGTGATGTTGTCAAGTTGGGCTTACATTCTGGTCACACGGGCAGAGAGATGCACTTCTTTCCTTATGTTAATTCATATTGATGCCTTGAATGATATATATTTGAACATGTCTACATTTTCTCATTTTTTGTTTTGATATAAACTTGTTACTTCCTCTGATACTTTCTATACATATTATCATTTCGTTAAATCTCTATATTGACTATTGGAAGCAATTTGTGGATTGTCCTACCTCGTCACATGCTCTCTCTAAGGTTAGGCTTTTGACGTATTGAGTATATGATATTGGTTGTACTCGTACTACACTCTATACTTCGTGTTCAGATCCAGGTGTTGCGGGTACCAGATGTCGTTAGGAGCTGCCGTAGGATTTTTGTCGGAGATTTCAAGGTAGCATTGTTGTTTCTCACTCGTAAGCCTTGAAGTCTCCTTATATCTATACTATTATTATTATTATTATGTATTTCAAGCAGTATTGTATTTTCACGTATACCTTGTATTTCAGACTCCATAGAGCTCATGTACTTAGTGACACTAGATTTTGGGGTGGATTCAGTTATATTTCCATTTCAATATTGATGTTACATTAAAAATTTTGAGGTTATTTCTTATTATTATTAGAGTTGATTTCTGATTTACTATTGTTGTCTTGCCTAGCAAGCGGTGTTAGGCGCCATCACAGCTATTTGGTGGGTCTGGGTCATGACAGCTTAGAATGAGAGCACTAGGTTCAAGTTAGACCTCACGAGTCATGAGCAAGTATAGTAGAGTCTAGCGAAAGATGTATGTACTTATCTTTGAGAGGCTACAAGAATGTTAGGAGAACTTCTCTTGATTCGTTGTCGTGCAACTTAATTTTGGTTTAAGCTTATGTCTTCAGTTCTGGCCTACTCATTTATATGCGATGTTGGGCATTTGATATCACTTAGGAACCAACGATTTTTAGTAATACTGAAAATGTGGTTTAGGATTTTTTTCCCCTATGTTATGAGGGAGGACTACTATCACTGCCTCATGTAGGGATGTTCAGTCATTTTTGCCTAGTGTTGGTGTTGCCTATAGGTTCAAGTCTATACACAGAGTGTTGTGATGTTTCGCACGTTGTTATTGTGTAGTGCTGGTGTAAGTGGTATGGTGTTTACTTATGTGTCATGGTGGTGAATATTTTGGGAGGAGGATCATTTTGTTCATGATTGGGAGGTTGGTGTTTATTCCAGCGCGGTAGAGGCATTTGGGCTATAGATGTTCGGGCTTTGGCTGATAGAGTTGTGAGCTTGGGTATTTTCAAACTTAATCGAGTTCTTTCTTGTGTTGTTGTGTACTCGTCCTTGTTTGAGTGCGCTAAGGCTCGTCAGTGTGATGGTTTCCATTTTCTTGTCCATAGGGACACGATGTGGTGAAATGGTGCTTAAGATGCCTCTTCTGGAGATGACTGCATGTTGCGACTTCAGGATCAAACTTGTGTTACAATGTAGATAGTTCTAGACAGATGATCCTTTGGAGGGCTCAGAGTTTTGAGGTTTTTTATTCATACAGGGGTTACTACGATGAATTGTAATTTTTAGCAGTAATATTGGTGGCGAAGGATAAGAAAGGGCATCACAGGATATGTCTTATGGTGGTTTAATTGTTGGAAGGTCAAGTATGAGCAGTACGGACCGGGTGGTTTGCTTCAGAAAACGGCTATACTAGAGAAAAAGTGGGAGTGTGTTGTTATTGATTTTGTGGTAGAATATCCATATTCTTTGATAAAGCATAGTGTGATGTGGGTCATTTTGGACAATTGACTAAGTTTGTGCATTTCATTTTGGTGGTGACTTATTGGGAGTTTGAATTCGATGAGAAGGGTTTCTCTTGAGCTACAAAGTAAACATGAATGCTTATTATCATCATGGTATTATATGCAGTCTTGAGATTTGACGTGATGATGGATCTTCTGGGCGAATGTGGAGTTAGGACGATTAATTGATTACATAGTGGTTGTGCACATAACTGGTCATGAGAAGATGTTGATATGAGACTGCACAGGCGGAATTTATGTACTATAATAAGATTTTCGATTGCTTGAGGGAGATGGTTGAGCGTGCATTTTATTGGTGGATTGGGATGCGTTATGGTCAGGTGCGACATAAGTGTAGGAGAAATTTAGATGGGTAATACTGTGAGGTTAGGGTAGCTTAAGAGGAGCAGTCATTGTGGGTCTGGGATTGTGTGATTGTGGCTTAAGTCCAAGTGGGGGACTCTATCAATGGCATTGGGATCACCTAGTTATGTGTTTTTGTATTTCTGGATTAGGATATGTTTGCGGATTAGATATGACTTGAGAAGGACGACCTCAAGGATGATTTGAGCAAGGAATTTTATAAATGCATGATGTACCATGATTTATTGATATATGGAGATTTTGGACTAACTCAAGTTTGGCATTCGTTGTGGGAATAGCATGCAAGAAGAAAGGATCTACTTGGTTACATCAAGATAAGGCTGCTTCTTTTGGAGTATTAATGCGCTAATAGGGCACTAATCATATGGCTTGTTTGGCTATCTATTCGGGACCAATTCAGAGTGGGAAACTTTCAATAATGGTTCTACTGGGTTCAAGATTTAAAGTGTGGTGCCTAAGAATTTTCAGGTTCATCGTGTGGTCAAGGATTGAGTTTTGAGCAAATAGTCAAAAAGACTTGGAGTATTTCTATATCATCGATTCTGCGAGATAGTGTTAGAGAGATGGAAGAAAACACTTCAGATTTGCAAAAAGATACTTAGAAACGGGTGTATCGGTTGGAGGTACTATTGAGTGCACGAGAGGGTATAAAATAGCTTATGGTATCGAGATGGTGTGGTCTTGTGAGTTGGGGTCACTCAGGATGAATGTTGATTTCATATCCACTATGTGGTCGGAAAGAGATGTGTTATTTTGAAGGCGAGTTAAGAGGAAATCTAAAGGAGCTTGAATAAACATATTAAAGGAGAAAGTTGGTTCATTCGGTGTTTTAAGGTTATACAGGTTTTGTGGAAAGAATTGTCGGCAGTCTGTGTGATTTGGTTATTTAAAAGACTCAATTTTGATGGCCCGATTATGTGCAGATGGGTACCAAAAAATTTATGACGGTTTTAACCACAACTAGAGATTTGTGCCCTTTTCGGTTATGGCGAGTTAGTTACATGTTGCAATTTCTCTCCTGTAATGATTTTAGTGAAAGGTTTCTAGTCGATGGAGTGCTTATTTTGCTGGTGATTTAGGATTTAAGATGAAATTCGGGTACTCTTGCGTAGCAGCATGATATGTGCAATTAGCGGTGCGGAATTGGGATTTATGTGTCAAGATTATGGTTTAGTTTGGATAGGAATTTCATGAGTTTGAGACATCGGGAAAGATTTTAGATGATCATAGTATGCTAGTACTATCGTAGTGTCGCCTGAGAATGGTGTATTTTGTGGAAGATGCATTGTGTAATGATTTAAGGATGCTTGACTAGCACTACATAAATAGCATGGTTAGTAGCCATTGATGTTCAGAATTTGTTACTTGGTGCAGAAGGTTGCAGGAGTACCCCCTAGGGAATTATGGCATAGGTGTGATGTGTCATTCATTTAAATGGGAGAGATCAAGATCAGGTATAGATTCTTGTATTGTACAAATTGGAGAGTTTATGTCTGAGAGCGAGACTATTCTTTTTGGTTGCGGAGTGTGGAAAATTGTGTAGGATTTGATGGTTGATAGTATGTGTCATGGATAGGGTTATTGTGGATCTTGAAAGAACATTGACATATTTTGAGATGATCAAAATCAGTTTAATGTTCCACTGGAAGACCTATGTTACCCTTTTATGCTATGTGAATTGTGAGGCAACTTTATTATTTACACGTGTATTGTGGTCCTATGTAGGCTTGTTGTGTTATATTAATGATATGGCTCTTTTTTATTGCACCTTAGTCATGCTTGGCCTTTTTTCGCAACGCATTATGCTATTTATCTCCCTAGAGTTATGTCTATGAACTTGGCATGCTTGTTGTTGATGTACATGTGTCTAGCGAGTATGCAAATTTTTGACATGATGGGTGTTTCAATGCAGATTACTATGTGTGGATTGGGTGGCACCACGTGTATAACGTTCAGATCGGGTTGCACGCGGCAATGATACAATGTGTGGATCGAATTATGTGCCACAAATGGTAAGATGTTGGGTAAGATTCCTTATACTTATTTTATGTGTTTTTGCCTTTGTGGTATAGATCAATAAAATTTTGTTTGGTTGGTGTATTTGTTATGTGTGCAAGATAGTTCTATACTTGGGTTTCCTTTCCTTATTGGTCATAGCCGCATTGTGGATTATTTCGCATAGACCGTGCGTATCATATTTTAGATGGTATTTGATAAGGCTTGTCAGCCTAGCATCTTGTACTAGGTGAGATGAGGTTGTTGTACCTGGAATCGGTGCAATCATATTGGTATAATGTATGTTTGGAAGAGGAATGTCACTAATCAGCTCAGAATACGGTAGTGGTTCCTGTCGAGAGAAACAACTCCATAAGTTATTGATTTTACGATTTGTTATGAGATATTGTACATCTCTTTCTTCATTGCAATATAGTGAGGTTTGGAATAGGATTTTTTTGTGTCATGAGGTATATTACTAGTACCGGGTTCGATAGTGAGAAACTATTATTGAAAGACAGTGTTGTGAGCGTAGGAGTTATGTGATTCATCGTGTGGTTATATCTTAGGTGTATTATTATGCTTTAAAATGACTCATTGGAATTGATACAGTGTATGCATACAAGAATTAGATTTGATAGGGAATTCTGGACGTTAGAATTTGGTTCTAAGGCTTGTGGGCTAACGATCTCAAACTCATGATTTGAAGTCCCCTAAGGTTATTTCGAACTTGGGAGTATGTTCGGATTGAGTATCGGTCGATCCGGGATCAATTCGGTGCCTATAGTTGGGAGTTTGCATTTAGAAGATTCTTCAAATTTCTAAGTTTTCCTTGGAGCAGATTTTAGTGTTATCAAACTCTTGATTGTATTTCGGGAACTTGGATAAGTTTAATTAGTTGATTTGAACATGTGTTTGAACTTTGGTCGTGATCCAGAATGTCTAAGTGTGATTTGGATGCATTAGGTGAAGTTTGAAGGTTTGAAAGTTAAGAGAAGGATTTTGATTGTCGATTCTTGGTTTTGATAGTATTCGTGGTGTTTCTAGCCCTTGAATAAGTTTGGATTAGGTATTTGGACTGGCTTGTATGATTGGACAGGGTCCCGAGGGCCTCGGGTTTATTTCGGATAATTTTGTTGTTGTTGGTTCTAATTTTGCTTTTCGCAAACGTGGTACGAAGTATGCATTTGCGGTGAAGGATTTGAGGTCATTTGTACTTCGCATTTGTGATCGATGAGTCGTTTTCAGGAAGTCTTGAGGTTGTGGTACTTCAGATTTGTGACATGGAGGTCATGTTCGCAATAAAGAAGATAAATATGGAGGCTTGGCTTTCGCGTTCACAAAGGCATGGTCGCCTTGATGGCTAGGTAAGGCTTCACATTCACATACCTATCTCGCAATCGCAAGAAGGTTTTGGAGCAGATGTTGATTTGTGCTTTGCGAATGCGGGACACATGTCGTGTTCGCAAAGGTGAATGCATAGGCAGTTCATAAGTTAGCAAATCGGGACGTATCTCATTTTCTTATTTGGAGCCGATTTTAGGGCGACTTTGAAGAGCCATTTCACCCACCTATTAAGGCTAAATGTTTCTAACCCACTTCTGATTATATTTCATGAATATGTATGAATTTAGGCTTGTATATTCATAATTTTGAGGTTAAAATTGTGGGATTTTAAAAGGAAACCTAGAAATGATATTTTTGAGTTTTGACCACGAAATTAAACATGGAGTTGGAATAAATCATATATTTGAGTTTGTGGTGCTAAGGGTAATATTTATCTTTGATGATTTTTCGGAATCTGAGTGTGTGGCTGGAGGTTGACTTTGTTGACTTTTCATGTGGAGTTGAGAACTATTTCTAATTGTTAAATTATGAGTCCTTGAGTATAATTTGATTGATTTTGGCATTCTTTGGATAGTTTAGGATTAATTCGCATTGGTTTGAGGTGTTAGAGAGGTGTTGGATCCGATTATCAGATTTTAGAGCAATGTAAGTATCTTGCCTAGGAATGGATTGAGGGTATTCTATGTATACCATGATAATTGTTACGTGTTAGAGAGTCGTATATGCGAGGTGATGTGTGTATATATGCATGCACCATGATATTTCATGATTCGGTAAACTTTAGGCTATTGTATACCTTATTTCTCACATGCTTTCATTCCATGTTTTATTCGCTTGAATGACTACATGAGCTATGATTCATGTTAGAAATCTTGTTTATGATATTTACTTGACTATTTGAAACGTTAGGGTTATTTTCCATGATTGAGTTATTTCCTTATCCATAGTCATATTTTCAGTCATGATATTATATCATCAAGTCATATCTCTATCTCTTCACACATGTATGTATTATCTCAGATATTGTTAGTGTCCTCGTGTGGCACAGGATTGAGTTGAGTTGTGGCAGGATGGTACGTTATGTGCGGTATTTCAATTATCCGTACTATATGGTATTGGCATATTGAGACTTGAGGATATTGATGATTGATTTGGGTTGTTGAGCAATGTTAATATTATTGTGAGGTGACACTTACATCGAGGCCCCATACTTTGTTGAGAGATATTATTGAGTGATGATGTTTCATTCAGGCCCCATGTGGGCTCAGTAATATTGTTTATGAGGCTACGCTCACATCGATGCCCTATATTGAGTTGAATGGTATTGATTGTGAGGGGCTGCTTGTCGAGGCCCCATATTAGCCGTTATGTTACTGATTGTGGAATTTGATCCAAATAGTGCTTGGGCTTGGATACGTCCTTCCGGAGTCACGGAATCACAAGAGAGCGAGATACCTTTAAGTATTCTTGGTAAGGCGATAGCATGTCGAGGCACATGTACAATGCTGAGTATGTGTATGTGCGTGTGAGTGTGTTGAAACTAAAACATGAGATTATAGCCTGCCATCAATACCCCACACTTAAACTATTGCTCGTCCTCAAGAAATCGAACTACACTTTATAAAGACACAACCTTCTTAAACAACTTTCCTAACTCATCACATCTAGAATATTTAAAACAGATTAAGCACAATAAGGTAGCATCCTTGCCTCATATTTTGACTCAAAAGCACCACACATTTTTAATACCCGCTCACTTACTCTAACATGGATTAAGTATAATGTCGTTTTGGGCTTACATTCTAGTCACACAGGCACATAGATACACTTCTTTCCTTGTGTTAATTGATAGTGATGCCTTGACTGATATATATTTGAACATGTCTACATTTTCTCGTATTTTTTATTGATATAAACATATTTCTAACTGTGATGCTTTTTTGTACATATCATCATTTTACATCATTTTACTATTATCTCTGTTATTGGCTATTGGAATCAAGTTGTGGATTGGCCTACCTCATCATATACTCTCTCCTTGGTTAGCCTTGCTACTTATTGAGTACATGAGATCGATTGTACTAGTACTACACTCTGTACCTCATGTGTAAATCCAGGTATAGTGGGTAGTAGGGATCTTTAGGAGTTGACATCGTATTATTTCGGAAAATTCAATGTAGCACAGTTATTCTCGCTAGCATGCCTTGAAGTCCCTTCTATCTCTGCTATTAGTGTTATGTATTTCTGACACTATTGTATTTTTATTTAGACCTTGTATTTTGTACTCTCTAGAGCTCACATAATTAGTGACACCAGATTTTGGGTAGATTTAAGTTATATTTTCAGTTTAATATCTATGTTATAGTGCAAAGTTAGAGGTTTTTCGTATAATTGTTAGACTTGTTTTCCGTATTACTATTGTTGGCTTGCCTATTAAGCGGTGTTAGGTTCCATCATGGTCATTTGGCGGGTCTAGGTAGTGACAAAACTTCTCCAAGAATAACATCGAAAACTGAGCACATATGAGAGGAGGTGATCATGCTGAGATGCCCTGCTCGTATATCTGTCACCACCTTTTGAAAGAACCATGCATCTGAAATACTGTGAAATCTACTCAATTGGACTCAACTATTCCCATATTGCGCAAAATCTCATGGAAACGGTCCAAGAACTCCTGTGCATTCTCGGAAGGTGCACCACTAAAGTGAGGGGGGAATAACTTGGTGAACTTGTACAACATCTTCATCTCATCAGGTGACATCGTGCGTCTCTCCCCAGGCTGTGTAGCAATAGTGGGTAAAACTGCCCTAACTGGTAGAGCTGTTGGGGTCTGATAACCATGAGCCATGTGCTCTGGAGTATGAGTAGTGGGAATTTGAACTTCTTCCTCATTTGAAGCAAGTAGTGTATGCTCAAATATTCATACATGAACGTAAAATGCATGTACATAGCAGTGATCCACTTCCATATCTTTTTCTAAGTGTCGTGTCCATGAAACTTTTACATAAGTCCAACATATCAATGTATGATGATAACTCTCTTTTACCTTATCTAATGCCCTCTAAGTGTCCAACAACTCATCAACATGTCTCGCACATATGTAAAATGAATTAAATAGCATATGTAGATGATATGCATGAAGGAAATGTGTAAATGCATGAATATGCACAAAGAATCACTTGAATAGCCAAGCTTCCACCTTTATGCTCACTAACTTATCACATCGTATCCTACCTCACGATCAACCATAGACATGTCTGTCACACCTTTTTTTTGTCACACAACCCTATTACAAGGTTGACTTAGAAGAGTTTTTCCAATTAAAGTGACTTTTTGAAAAGGGATTATTTATTATTTAGAGTCACCACTTGGAATTGAGTTTTGTTGTTCCAAGTCACATTTTATTTGGATCCCTTTTAAAAAGGAAGGTTTGACTCTTAATTTATGGTCTACGAAAATAAAAGACTAAGTAAGGAATTCTATTGACCGAGGGAAAGGTGCAAGGCGCCCCTCGATTCTCGTGGTTCTAGCACGGCCACTTCTTATCACGGCCCAAACAGGAGGGCTATGACTAGCACCCGGACATACTTGCCGCGCACCAACATATATTTCACCTAACCTTCTTTATTATCTACTAGGGCCAAGGAGATTAGTATAAATGGTATCCATGGATCACAGACAACCAACGATAAAAGATTATGGCACAAACATACATAACATGGGGTGGCCAGACAATCAAGAAACTATATATAAGGTACGAGCTACCACGATACCACGAAAGACTATACAACAAAAACCATCTGACAAGGAATACCAAACTATACATGAGTCGACCCCTGTCTATGAGCCTCTAGAGGAACATAAGTTCTGCAACATAGTTGGAACATGGCCCCGACATAACCATAATGTCTATAACAAAAATACATACCAAGACCACGACAATTCACGGAGAAGGGATCTCGCCAATCATCGCTGAACTGGACAGCCTACTGTGGTGGGGGAGCTACACCTGCCTGTCTATCAGGACCTGCAGCACGACATGCAGCGTCCGCAAACAAAAGGACGTCAGTATGAATAAAGTACTGAGTATGTAAGGCAGGGAACAATAAATACGAACAGTAATGTAAGTAAGATGGAGAATATACAACCTGTAACATCTGAGTATCTAAGAGGGCTACTGACATGAAATGCATGATATATATGTATAAATACATAAACTGTTAAACATACGCCTCTATGGGCATCATCATCATCACATCGTACCCGGCCGTAATAGGCTCGGTAAAAAATGTACCCAGCAATCATAATCTCGGTAGAATCATACCCGGCCATGTGGAGCTCGGTAAAACCTGACTGATCAGTGGTTGCACAATAGGTGTCGTACCCGGCTGACTATAGCGCGGCTCGGTAGGGTAAAATAGATACATATATATAATGCATGCTCGACTCATGGAAACACGTCCTAGACCTTTCAGAGTGATGTAAGATCGGTATCCTCTGTACACGTTATTAGGACTAACTCTTCACTATGAACCTAATAAGAATCAGGAAGTACCAACAATATTGATAACATAAGAAATAAAAGAAGCAACATCACATCAATAGTTCCATAAGAGAGGAAACAATGTAAGTACTGCTAGCTTCTACGAGTAGAGTATCTTAGAAGCTCGTTTATTACAATATGTACGCCCGGATTCATGCAAAATAAGGAAAGGGATAGCCTCACATACCTTGTATATACTGCCCCAATCTCAAGCTATGCAATTATCATAACTCCTTAGTCTACAATAACAGAGACGACCACAACCTATTTTGTGATGAAACGGACAGCACCTCCCCTATTTACATGACTTCCCACAAGTGAAAACAATCACCAAACAGCCCAAACAACATCAATGTTAATCATATTGAACCTCCCAAAACAATCCACCAACCGATAACATTACTACCAAGCCTTTCGATATATATTTCACAAGTTCTAGCTTCAATGACTTAGCCGCGACTTGGATAATATTAAATACATATAGATTAGAGGTTCCTTACCTTTATACAGAAAGTAAAACTCCAATTTGACCTTAATTCTCCACGAAATATCCCTCCAATGCTTCCAGAACAACAAGGAAGCGAAACTAGCAATCAATTAGTATTTTTTGGAACTAGAATCACTTTAGGAGGCTTGAAATCACCTAGGGTTCATATTACGAACTTGAGGGAATATTAACACAACATAAACCCTTTAAAATAACCTCCCACACGAGCTGAAACAACATAAAAATGAGCAACAACAAGAAGAACAAGAGACTTACTAGCTCCACGGGATTCCCGACACTTGATTTGTGTTGTTTGCCCTTTGGTTGGGTCGTGAATCTTGAGAGAACCTTGAGAAGGTGTTCCTAGGTTTCTAAGTTCTGAAAATAGTGAAACAAAACGACTTAAAACGGTTTGAAGGTGTCCTATATAGATCCAAATGTCTTAAACCGCCTTAAGTGGGCCTCATAGAGAGGCGCTTGGCGCAGTCTCGCGAATATCTCTCTACTCCGAGATCGTATAGACAAAAGGTTTAATGTGTTAGAAACTAGACTCATAGATATTCAATTTGGTGGGAAGATCACTCCATAATTCTAAGTAAATTGGGAGAAAAGCTTAATGACATTTGACCTAAAGTTTAAGTACAACCATGAGCCATAGTTGCGATAACTTTTGTCGACTTTTGTTTCATAACTCGTTTGACTTCAAGACTATGCAACGGATATTATATGATTCAAATACCTTAAAACATGACCTCTTGAGTGTATTAAGCGCCTATAGGTTTACCCGAAATAAGAGTTACAACATCTTTGATTCGTTTAACTTCTAATACTTGTTAATCACCCTTATATACCCTTGTATCACTTAAGATCAATAGGATTAACTTCTTATCATCTCAAGGATAATTCCTTCTTGGATTTATGCTAACTAACGTATGGTACGAACTAACGCGTGTGGATATGGGTTGGAACACTTCTATTGATTAATGTAATGCTTAAATCAATTTTTAGCTATTCTTGTATTTTATTGATTATGGCTTATTTATTACCGCTTCACTTAATTTATTATATTTTTTATCAATTATTTTGACCAAGATGCAATACGCATACAAGGTACTTCCTTAAAGTTAAATATTAAACCAAGGTACGGAATATACACATGGTTATAACATAATTATTTTAAATTGAAAAAGTATCAAGACGCGGAATGCGCACATGATCCTTTTATTATTTAAGTGTATCAATCCAAGGTTCGGGTATGAACACATGAGCTAGTATTTCAAGTGCATCTAAAAATTTTCTAGCATTTTTAGAGTATTCTATTTATTTATCTATTTTATTATTGTTATTTTTTAACTGTTATAATGAATCTTAAGGTTTTAAGGTAAAATATAACTAAGAGATGACCATTGTCCTAGAAGATAGAACCAAATTAACGAAGCTTTCTATTGATGCATTATAATTTAAACAAACCTACATAATATTGGATTAATCATTATCTGGAGACATTTATACAAAAAAAATATGCAAATTCCAGCCACATTTATCAATAGAACTTAATATAAAATAATAATCTTAATTAACTATCATATTGAATAGTGTGACTAACTTGCCGTAATTTGATATACACATCTATATGAACATGATTTGATTTAACTATTAAAGAACTAAAATTTCAGCAACTCAAATAATAAACTAACACATGTTCCAACAAAATTTTGTCAATCACATTATTTTATACCAAAAATATAAATAAAAGTTCTAAGAAAAATAAACAAAACTATAACGAAGTAAAAAAAAAAATCTTTAGGCACTCCTCCTAATTAAAACTGAAAGAAAGAGAAAGAATAAAAAGAACTCGCCTTACTTATTATTTTACTATGGTTGCAAACAATCAAGCGATATACATTAGATCGAACAAAAATTTCAATTGTCATGGAAATGTAAAATTAAAAATTAAAATAAACTTACCTAAGAATCAAGTAATTATCATAGAAGTCGTTCTCTTTTAAACGATTTTTTTTCTAACTTCATACTAAACAATATTGAGAATGCATAAATCGAATATGATTAAAACTTCTCAAATTCTTAAACATAAAATGACGCAAAAGATATCAGCAAACATATCTAACCATGTATGATCCAAATATTAAAGACACAAAGATGAACTTTTTTTTTGAAGATGTCAACAAAATTACGGCTACAATCTATTGATTTCCAAAGCTAGAAATACTAACTTTTTTAGAACCACGAACACAGAACCGCAAACGAAATCCTGGACCCCGTCTCCAATATTCTCTTCCGTTCTTTCACGTTCAATCTTTTTGTTCTTTTATTTTGTCTTTTTTTTATTTTTATTTTCTCTTTGTTTTCTTTCTTTCTTTCTAGTTTTCTTCCGTTTCTTTCTTTACTTCTTCTTTTTATTTTTTATGTTTTGCTGCTTTTTTTTCGTTCCTTTCTTTTTCTCTTCTTTTTTTTTAGTTTATGATATGTCTCCCTTTTATAAAGGGAATGTGAATGGTATGTAAAGGAGTTAGAGTTGGAGTTGAAGTGGGAGAAGAGGGTTGAGAAGATCATGGTGAGTAGTTAGGATAATTTTTGTTTGAATCTTTCAAGATTTATCCCTTTTTTGTTATATTATTATTATTATTTGTTTTGCCTTTTTTTTTTGCTTTTCGTTAGTTTTTTTCTTTTCCTTTTTTTTGGTTTAATAACTTTTACTTATTCTTTATTAATAAAGAAACTAGAAAGTAAAATGCATAGTTAAAAATATTAGTTAGCTACCTTATACTTAATTATATACATAAGAAAATTAAATATTTACATTGTAGTTTAAATTATACTAAAAAATACAATAGCTTACATTTAAAATTCTAATTAGATTTTTTTTAAAAAATTTTTTTAACCTTATATTTATATGTAGCAAAACAAATTTACAAAGTGTCCCTATAGTAGTTGTTTGGACTACCAACTACTCATTCTATTTGCATTCACTATACTAACATATTCACCAAAAGAAGCGCAAAATCATTTAGTATAGGGAGAACTAAGGGCTATACTAAGGAAAATTATTGAGTTGTCGTAGCCCAATCTGCCAGCTTCTATTGTGCCTTTCTCGTATGTGAAGGATCAGAGCAATTTCGCTGGTTAGTCGATCTTCATCATATACTGAACTCCTAAATCGAATGTTGTTCCTCTCGCTCCATATTAAAGCAGTGGTTGTTGTAAAACTAGCTGCAGTAATTGGATTGTGCCATGCACGACTACGAGCTTTACTACAAATCCATTCCAACTCATTGTCCCAATCAAGAATTTGTCTGTGAATACCCAGCCAGCAGCACACTCTGGACCAAAGACTCCTAGTAATGCAGCATTCGAAGAAGAGGTGCTGGAATGTTTCATTCTGCTGCTTGCAAAATACACACAATGGAGGAACTTGAATGCCATATTTCTCTAATCTGTCCACAGTGGGAAGCCTTCTCTGTTCAGCCAACCATGCAGTAAATTTGTGTCGAGGTTGGACATTTGAAGTCAAGAGCAGATTCTTCCAAGCAACCCTATCAAAGTTAGGAAGCATGGCGAGATACAGTTTCTGGATTTGGAACTTGTCCAAGCAGCACACTGCCTTAAGTCTGTCAATAAGTGTGCCTTGTAGCTGTTGATTCTTCATGAGATCAGTCCTGCACTCCATGATCTTTCTAATAACCCAGGCAGCTTGCCTGGGTGTGGGCACAGTGGCTATGTCATCCCTTTTTATGTAGTAGCAATGAATCCATTTAACCCATAGACACTCCTTCTTCCTGGCTAAGTCCCAAAGCAGTTTAGTGATGGCTGCTTTGTTCCATACAGTCATGTTCAATATGTTTAGACCACCATCATTGAAAGGTCTGCAGATTCTATCCCAGGCTACTAAAGCTCTCTTAGATAAGTTGGCATTACCTGTCCACAGGAAGGTTCGACAGATTGTGTCAGTGGATTTTAGTACTTTTTTTGGCAGAATGAATACCTGAGACCAATAAGCCTGAATGCCAAAGATAACAGATTTGAGCAGCTCACATCTCCCAGCATAGGATAGCAATTTAGCTTACCAGCAAGTAATTCTGGCTGTAATCTTTTCAATGAGGGGCAGAAAATGATGAATAGAGAGCTTTTTGGAATCCAGAGGTACACCCAAGTATTTGAAAGGAAGATAGCCTTCTATGAACCCCAAAGTCTCTGTCATTTCTTGTCTGAAATCCTGCTGCACTCCTGCTAGGTAGATAGCACTTTTGCTAGCATTCGCTACCAGCCCAGAAGCTTCAGAAAATTTAAGGAAAGCCTGGTGCATAATCTGGATGGAAAAGGTGTCAGCTCGACAGAACAGTAAGAGATCATCAGCAAAGCAAACATGTGTACAATTAAGCTTCCTGCATTTGGGATGAAAATTGAAGTCACCATTTCTGTGTAGTTGCCCCAGAATCCTACTCAAATACTCCATAGCCAATACAAAGAGATAAGGAGACATTGGATCACCTTGTCTAATTCCTCTCTTAGCATTGAATGGCTTAGTAAAACCACCATTCATAACTAAGGAGAAGGAGACAGAGGTGATACAAACCATTATCCAGTTTATAAACTTGGCAGGGAACCCATAAGCAATAAGAATCTGCTTCAGGAATGACCATTCCAGTGTGTCATATGCCTTCCTCAAGTCTACCTTCAATACACATCTAGGAGAGACACTCTTCCTAGAGTATCCTTTTTTAAATTTTTCTTTTATTTAAAACTAGGAGTAGAACTTATACTCCAAAGAATGTGAATATATAGTTAGTATATTTTTTAAAAAAATAAAACCTATTAAGAGTAAGATAAAAGTTTTAAAATATTAAAATTAGACGTATAAGAAATATTTACACTAAACTAGAATAGAATTTGGATGTGGTCAAAAATTAGGTGTTCACAATGTCGGTTCTCACAATCTGTGTGTATGCCATCAGGAGAGAAATATGAAAAAGAGACCCAAGAGGGATGGATCCATTTCCACATGTGGAACGGACAATTCATGCGCCATGGTCGCACGGAAACTCACGTGACGATAATAATAACAATCTCACGGACAACTCACGTATTTGATGACTCACATGTAAATAACAATATCAACTTTACAGACAACTCAAATATTGCATGAACAATTCACATGCCAATAATAATATCAATAATAATATCAATCGCACGGATAACTCACGTGTTGCACGGATAATACACTTGCCAATAATAATATCAATGGAACGGAAACCTTGCATGTTGCACGGATAACTCACGTGCCAGTAATAGTATCAACGGCATAAACAACTCACGCGTTGCATGGACAACTCGCGTGCCAAATCAACATTATTTCCACAAGAACTGTATGGCAGAAACCTCATGCCATAACTTCTATCCATAACCAAGAGCCATATGCAAGAATATATGCATTTGAATCAAAGATAAGCATATGTAATGCACATGAACAGAGAATAACCATGCATGGGTGTATGCATGTGTATAAAGGATAATCCCTAGATAGGATGTATACCAATATGCATGTATGACTACGAACCCAACAAATGATACATCGTCCAAACAGTCATCAAGCCTTCATAAGCATCAAAAGACAAATCATAGTATTTAATGTGGATACGGAAACTCAAATTTTCAGATATCAATTAAAGACATAACGTAAGAATAACAAGTATAGATGTGTGTTCATGATATATGTGTGACTACATCTAAATCATCTCAATGATCTCAAGAATAGTTCATCATGTTCAACATAAGGTATCATCAATCTAAGTATTTTCATTAGCATGGCTTATTGTTCTCACGTAGTCATTCCATCAAGTAAAAGCATAGAACACGTAGAATCACACAACCAAAAAACGGATAGAGTAATCAAGAATCTACTTCGAGCATGAATAACCATGGCACATGCGTATACGCTCGTAACCTCGTATATACATCACCCCTGCATGTAGCAAACAATAATATTTATTAGGAAAAATTTCTCAAACCAAAGCTAGACAAGGCACATACCTCATCTGGGCTAGTCTTCAACCTTAAATCGCGTTAAAACCTCGCTCTAGCCATACAATCATGTGAATCCAATCAAATATTATCTAAGAAAATTAAACAATGCTATAGGTCAATCAACAAAATTTTGATCTTTGAAGAACTCTTGAAAAGTCAATAAAAGTCAACCTGCGCCCGCATGCCCAAATTTGGAACCACTACCAAAATTCGATGACCATGACCTAACGACTCCAAATATATGATTAGATTCCAAAAACGAATTCAAATCAGTACTTAGCTTCTCAAAATACCCTCTTTTAAAGTGTTGACAAAAACTCCCAAATTTCAACTCAAAATTTCATATTTTAGGTGTCAGTAATTCATGTAGATTCTTGAAATAATATTATAATGAGAGAAAGTCACTTACCCAAAAGTCTTGTGTGATAATCTTCATGAAAATTTGCTCTCTCCAAGCCTAGGGTTAAAAATATGAGAAATAAGCTAAAAATCCGGAAATACACAACTTATACAGTCTGTCCAAGGGTACCCTTCGTGACCGCGACAGAGCCCCAGCAATCACGATGCACAAACGCAACCTACCACACTACCTCACTCGCAAACACAAAGCTTCATCGTGAATGCAATGACCAAAGAACTCCAATGCAGCGTGAATGTGGTCCCTTTAACGCGAACGCGAAAGCCAAAGTCCTGCTTAGCTACACACCTTCGTAAATGTGAACACCTCAGGCGAACACGATGAGTCAACCTGTGCCACACTACGCGAACTCACTCCAACAGTTGCGAACGCAAAGAACAAAGCTCCTTCAGCCTACTTCTTCTACGAAAACACAAGATCCTCCCTGTGAACGCGATACATTACCTGACACCACCAATGCAAACTCAACCGAATTAATCTGAAATCACCCAGAATCACACATGAGACCCTCTGGACCCCGTCTAGCTATACCAACAAGTCCAAATATACAATCCAAATTTATCCAAAGGCTCGAAACACCATAAATAACATCACAACCAAGAATCGAAGATCAAATCATTCTTATAACTTTTAAATATTCGAACTTCGTCGAATGCATCTGAACCATGCTTAGACAATTTGAATCACAATTAAATTTTGCACATAAATTTCAATCAACTAGATGAACTTATCCAAGGTCTCAAAACCAAAATAGGATTTTGATAATACCGAAGTCAACTCCCGGTTAAACTTATGAACTCTCCAATTTTTCAATTGCCAACTTTCAACAAATAGAGCCAATACCCTCTAGGAACATACAAATCAAAATTCGAACGTACATCCGAGTTCAAAATTACCATACAAACCTTTGAAACCATCAAATCCCAATTCTGATGTCGTTTACCCAAAAGTCTATTGGTCCATTTTTTCAACTTAAAGCTTTTGAATTGATAGTGACTCTTTCAAATCAACTCCGAACGTTTCGAAAGTCAAAACCAACTATATACGCAAGTCATAATACATTATATGAAGCTACTCAAGGTCTCAAACCACCGAATGAAATGCTAAAGCTCAAAATAATCAGTTGAGTTTTTACATTTTCATGCAAATCCAAATTAAAATCCAAATAGGAGTATGGAAATTACTCTATCCTTTTTAGTTATGCTCGTTAATATGTTGGACAAACTACTACTACATCTCAATAACTAACTAATAAGAGTATAGCATTCATCAATAGTCATTCGCTCCATTGGTTCGCAGTTTCGTTTCCATACTTATTTGTCTTTTTCGACCAACTAAGAATTCTGACACAAGAAGTGCTCTACATACAAACATACAAAAGTCTAAACAAACAGAAGATTTTTGGTAAACAACCTATATGAGTGAGCCGAACACAAAGAAGTTCTAATCCCAACTAACTAACAACGTCTATACAAATTTTTTGCTTCCACTTCTTATATTCTTTGCTAAATCTACTTGGATTTCAAGTAGCTTGTAAGTCTTCAGAGCCAACCTTGACCGAATTCTTGATCAATAGCATTTTCTTTAACAGTTTCAATCATCAAAATTTCAGATTTGTAGGTATACAAAGATATGAACAAACTAGCATCCTCTCATGTTTTCCTTTATGTGAATCACTTGTACTTTCTCAAATATGATCTTTTCTAATCTTGTCTTTGTATCCAGGCCAAATACATATGCCATCACCTATACCGTTATTTTAATTTAGGCACTTAAATTAAGGTAAGTACCTATTGAAAACTTTATGTGATAGAAATATGTACTACTGGACATAAATTTAATAATCTCAAACTATGTTTAAAGCTAAAAAAATTAAACAAGAACAAATAGAAAAAGAAAGAAGAAAAATGTCCCTCCTATCGCTGTCCCCAATCCCTCGCCGGCCAAATCCCCTGCCGTCGGACGCCGCACCCCTAGCCGGTATTCTGCATAGATCACTCCCTTTGTCTTCTCAACAAACCCAATAAATAGGAAAGGCAAAGTACTACTTTCTATGGCAAGTTTGATACATCTTACAGTTTCTGGGTTATGAGTAGCCTTTTTGTTCCAAGACCATAATCTTTAATTAACTGATACTATTTTTGAAAAACAAAATAGGATTATAAAATTGTGATATAAAGTTTAAATTTCTGTTGTGGAGGTAACTTTGTAACTTTAACTGAATTTAAATATATCCCTCCACCATTCAACATCTATAGGTGAAACAGTAAGATAATTTCTTTTGTCTTTAATTATATGCTATCATAATTCAATTATTTTATTTGAGCTTCTGAATCTCCTTGCATATGAAGGTTGACTAGAGTATTAGGACAAGAAAAATTAGGTGTCATACGGAAACTAGCAAAACAAATATTGAACGCCAATAAATCATACAACAAAGAGAAATATACCAAAAGAGATACAAATATTTGACGTGGTTCAGTCAATTGACCCACATCCACGGCAGAGATGAGCAATGTACTATATAAAAGAAAGTATAAAATATCTAGAAAACAACCTTACGAAGAGGCAAACGAGGAAGAAATTAAAATGAGTTCATACTGACAATGGTGGTGAATATTGTGGTCCCTTTGATAACTATTGCAAGGAACAAGGAATTCGTCATCAGAAAACTCCGCCCAAGATACCTTAATTGAATGGTTTAACAGAGATTCTCTTTCACAAATGGCACATCAAATGCTGTATCAACCAGCAAGTTGTTAAAGGCCAACGCGAATAATTCTCCCAAGACGGCAGCTAAGAGAAGCCATTAAGAAGTAAGACATGGACCCCTTTTTCTCTTTATGACGTCTTACTATCACAGCTATTCCACTCTGGTAGATACGAAAGCACTAGCGCACTACGGCTTTTCAGCCTCCTGCATGTCCCTTCATTCCCTCCCCCTTACACGGACTTAAAAGAGTACCTAAGGCAGATTAGTGGTTTATTTTCAAAAGGGATTTTATTTACCGTAGCTTTTAGACAGCTAACAGCTAAGCCACTAATCATACAGCTAATACCTTATGGGATCGAATGAGTCGCTTGAGAGGTAATTCTTACGCTTTTATTAAGGAACGAGGAATAAATGGATCAGACATGCGAGTGCTTTCCGGGAAGGCATGTTCGATAGAAGAAGGGCTAAAGATACGAATCTTGCCGATAACTCTTCACAAGTAGGCGCGACGTCGATTTGAAAAGCAAGCAAGGTGCTTATTATCTTATCTTTATTTACTTAAAAACTCTGCTTGTACGAGTCTTATGTGATTCCAGGGCTGGGATCACGAATGGAGTTCAGTCACCTTCCACCCCCAACTAGAAAGAGTTCCCTTTCGGCCAGGATAAATAGCCGAGTTCAAAGGAATTCCATTTTCGGATTAACTTAACTTTAAGAAAAGATTCTATAAAAGAATAAAGAGCCTATCTTCTTCTTTCTTTCCAAATCCAAATACAATGGGATGGGCTTTTTTATATTTCTGCTACTATGCCTCATGTTTACTGTTCAGTTCAGTTACTTTTTTTTTTCTTGCAAACAAGAAGGGGAAAAATAGGCGATTCGAATCCCCGTTCTTCTGATTTTCTCTTGTCTGCTTTCTTGCTCATGCCAACTATGCCCTTCCTCCTCTCTGGGTGCCTAGGTATCCACCCTAAGCCTTTCCTCCTTTGAACCTCGCCCTCTCGTCACGCTTGCCGACAACCCGCTTTCTATCCCCCGAGCACTCAGTGGAAGAAGAGGAATCAAGTCATGCAGTCGGAAATCCAATCCTTGCTCTCGCAGTGAGTCCTTGGGGTTGATCTCCAGGTTCTGATTCTGCCTAATCTGATAGCAAGAAAACGGATGCGCTAAGGCTAGCTTAGAATAGTATAAGCTTTCGCGCTAGCGCGCTCAATCAATCTGTTGCTTCTTTCCTAATCCCATCGGCCATAACGTGGTCTATCTGGGTTGGTCTAACTCCTTGGCTTGGATATGGTTATTATTCCCAGGTCACAGTAAGAAAGAATAAGATCCCTGCCTCTGCCCAACCACAACTTCCTTTTCCATGAGAGGGGGATTTTGGGGATCTACTGGCCCCCATCCAACCTCAGTATGCTAGAATTGAACCGCAGTCGCCAGCACATCAGGATCCCAATCCATGTAAAGATCCTGTTTGGATCTTTCAATACGACACCATTAAACATCGTCTTTCAACTGTGACTCCACAAAGTCACGTAAACGACGATGAAATTGATGCGATAATAAGGTTAAAGAGAGGTATTATCGCTCGCATGGCCCAGTTGGATCCCAATCCATTCTGGACTCAGCAAAAAGAGAGCTTGGTCGCTAACGGAATCTTAAATAAAGATGCAGAGTTTACTAGGAAGACGCTGATGGAATACTTTACTAAATTAGAAACCGAAGAAGGGAAAGGAAAGAGTCTTGTATTTATCAAAAACTTCTCAAAACAAGAGAAAACTTCGCAAGAAATGGTAAAGAGTCTCGGGAGCCAGGATGCATGCCAATTTCATACGACCAGGTGGAGTGGCACAAGATCTGCCTCTTGGCTTATGAATAGATATTGATTCATTCACACAACAATTTGCTTCTCGTATCGACGAATTAGAAGAGATGTCAACCGGCAACCGTATCTGGAAAAAACGATTAGTGGATATTGGTACTGTCACTGCACAACAAGCAAAGGATTGGGGATTCAGTGGTGTAATGTTAAGAGGTTCTGGGGTATACTGTGGTTGGGCCGTTTCATTTCTAGCTACTTCTATGAATAAAACTCTAGTTGAGGGAGTTAGATGCTTGCTTTCAAAGGCTAAACTTCCAAATATATTTTAGGAGGAAGCACTTAACATTGTTGCATATGTTATCAATTTGCCCCCTGATGTTGCTTTGGATGGTGATGTCCCAGACAGAGTTTGGTTTGCCAAAGGCGTTTCTTATGATCACCTGAGAACTTTTGGGTGTAAAGTTTGTGTGCATGTTCCTAAATATGAGAGATCAAAACTGGATGTCAACACTAAGCGGTGTATCTTTATCGGTTATGGTCAAAGATGAGTTTGGGTATCGTTTTTATGATCTAGTTGACTATAAATTTATTAGAATTCATGATGCAATATTTTTTGAAGACCAGACTATTGAGGATATTGAAAAAGTTGAGAAGATAGATTCCCAGAGTAATGAGATCTTAGTTGATATTGATCAAGTTTTTAGTGCTGCGGCACCTATTGCACATGAAGGAACCCAAGATAATGATGGATATAGCGATCAAGGTCAACGTAATCACCATGGTGTAAATGTTATGGATGCTCCAATTGATGAAGTTATGGTTGATCAACAACCAATTCCTACTTAGATAACTACTTCAAATGCTCATGAAATCTCTCTTGGAATATCTACAAGGGAGAAGCAAAAATCCATGCGTTATCCTTGTAATGAGTATATACTTTTGATTGACATAAGAGAACTTGAGAGATATGAATCCATGCAAGATACTCACAAAAATCAGTGGATAGAAACCATGGAAGATGAGATGAAGTCACTCCATTAGGCACATATGAGTTAGTGAAATTGCCAAAAGGTAAGAAAGCTTTATCAAACAAATGTATATTCTAAGTAAAGCAAGATAATCATATCTTTGCACCCAAGTACAAGGCGACGTTAGTTGTTAAAGGTTTTGCCCAAAAGAAGGGAGTTGACTTTGATAAAAATTTCTCCCATGTTGTGAAGATGTCTTCTATTCATATAGTTCTAGGCTTAGCTGCAAGTCTAGATATAAAGGTTGAGCAGATGGATTTGACTACTTTTCTTCATAGTGATTTAGATGAGAAGATTTATATGGAGCAACCTAAGGGTTTTGTAATTAAGGGAAAATAAAACTAAGTCTGCAAATTAAAAAATAGCTTGTATGGATTGAAACAAGCTCCAAGGCAATGGTATTTGAAGTTTGAATCTGCCATAGAAAAAAATGGCACAAGAAAACTACTTCAAACCATTGTGTATTCTTCCAGAAGTTATCTAATGATGATTTTATTATCTTATTGCTTTATGTGGATGATATGCATATTGTCAGCAAGAATAAATCCAGAATCACAGTGCTTAAGAATCAGTTGAGCAAATCGTTTGTAATGAAGAACTTAGCACCAGCAAAGAAAATCTTGGGCATTCAAATCTACCTACACAGAGATAGAAAGGAGTTATTTTTGTACCAAAAGCAATATGTTGAAAGGTACTGAAGATGTTCAATACGACCGATGCAAAAGTGGTTACTACTCCTCTTGCTAGAGATTTCAAATTGAGTATTAGTGAGAGTCCATCTACGAAGAAGAGGAAAAGGATGTCTCGTATTACTAAATCTTCTATCGTTGGTAGCTTGATGCATGCTATGGTTTGCACCAGATCAGATATTGCACATGTTGTTGGTACTGTTAGTAGATTCCTTTCTAATCCTGGAAAAGAACATTAGGATGCAGTAAAATAGATATTAAAATATTTGAAAAGTACTGCAGATTTGAAGCTTTGCTTTGGCAATGGCAAGCTTGAACTTGTTTGTTACACAAACTCTGATTTATGAGGCAATCTTGATAATTCAAGATCCACTTCCGGTTATTGGATAACTTTTGCAGGGGGAGCTACTTCTACTACAGAAGAACATAGCTTTATACACCACAAAAGTCGAATATATTATTATCACCGAAGGTGTCAAAGAACTATTATGGATGAAGGAGTTTATTAATGATCTTGGCTTTGAGCAGCCAAGGTACATCTTATTTTGTGATAATCAGAGTGTTATCCGTCTCACCAAGCACTCCACTTTTCATTCTAAGACCAAACATATAAATAGAGAGTATCATTAGATAAGAATGACCGTGCAAAAGAAATTATTTGAGGTTATGAAGATACACACTGATGAAAATCCTTCGGATATACTGACAAAGGCGTTGGTTGCAGATAAACATGAATTTTGTAGAAAATTGACAAGTATGAAGCATGTCAATTGTTCCTCTACTTGAAGACACATTTGGCCCCTTGGCTGGAGAGGGAGTTTGCTGAGATCATGCCGATGCTTTCCACCCAAAGGCCCAATAGCTTAATCCTATTCTCTTTTCGTTTCATTCCTATGTGGAATTGGATTCGATTTTTATTCCTATTTAGAGTTGATTTTGGCTTTAAGAAAAACACCACTCATTATCTATAAGTAGAACAATCTTGAAAAATTGTTTTATGCTCATTGGTACAAATTTTTGAAAGCACATAAAAGTAGATTTTCAAAGAGCTTTCATCAAGAAAAAGAGATAAGAAAAGTATTTGTTTTGCTACAGATTTTTAGCCCGACTAGCCAATTTCAAATCTCGTTTTCCGATTCGTTAACCGTTGGATCATGATGAAATTTTGAATGAATATTCGCAACATCTTGGTCTTTGATTTGAACGATGAAGATTAGATTTTGGTCCTATAGCATCTGATTTTATGCTCCGAACAACAACTCCAATTTTGTGACTTTTCCTTTTTCTTCAATTGATTTGCCATTGCTATTGTTCCCCGTTAACCCTCTTATTGTTCTAGTGAAGCTTTTTGGATCTTTGTGATCCCCTAATTTTTACCTTCAATTTAAATAGTTTTCCACACAAAAATTTAATATTCTTTATCTTTTTTTATTTCCGGGTTTGCCTTTTCCTTGGTATAACATAGAGATGGTATTCGATTCATTGATAATACAAGAATATTGGAGAGATTTAGCAAGTTTTTTTTTACAGTATCACATGTCAAAAAAAAATCAGCAGTGACAAAGCCTTGAGTAGGTGTGATAATTTGGTCCTTAAAAATCCCTCCGGCAATCTCCATTCTTCTGGGCAAACAAAAGTAGGATAGGTTTTGGGGTGGGGAAGGTCGATGAGAGAGGAGAAAAAAGAAAGAAAATAAATTAGGAAAAGAAAACTGATCTCTCACGCTCTTAAAGAGTGTCATACACACTCTAGCACGGTAGCACCTCACAAAGTTGTGTCTAGTAGACACAGTTTAGCTTGAGTTGAGGTGTTCAATAGGTACTCGCTCTCGCTCTAGTTTAAGTGTCTAAATGAAAGCAAACAAGTTTAGGGGCACATATGTATCCTTGTATCAAAGAAAATAAAAAAGAATGCTAGGGACCAAAAGGTAGAATTTTTCTCAACAAGGGAAAACCCATAATAATGTATCATGATGCAGCTTTAAGGACCTGAAAAATCTTAAGGAAATATTAAATTCCAGAAAGTAGATGAGTGTTGAATTATGAAGACCTGCGAACAGGAAAGGAACTCTACCAGGGAAGGAAAACTTTTACCTCCCACATAACCTAAACGTTCTGGAAAAGCAACGACCATGGGCGAGTAGGGTGCTAAGAGCAAGAATTTGATAAATAACCAATATTTCCTTCCTATTCTTTTAACTCCGCCTTTTGCACCTTCAGCATGCTCTGTTTGATTACAAGTAGCATCAACCATGTAAAAGGGGTCAAGCAGATTCCGCAACTGTACAAAGTCTCGGTCCTTGGCTTTGTGTAAGTACACCGTCCAGTGCCCTTAGGGATCTAAGGAGCAAAACAGCAAAAAATAGACGGTGATTACTTGTTTCTGACTAAATTAGACTGGAATTTCCAAATTCAGCTTATCCGCAAGAGCTTGCATAACTCATCTTGGTGGCACGTTCATTGGGGTTGGTACATCAGTAACAGCAGACGGATTATGTACCCTTGGGGTACCTAGATCAGCTATTCCAAATTCATGGAGCAAGTTTTCCCCATCCCATTCAACTGCAGCTATTATTGAAGTTAAGGAAATTAGGCATTGAACAAACAAGATCTGCAAATGAAAGAAGCCTAACAAACAAGGATACGATCTGCCTCCCACATATTTGTGATGCTAACATGTGCATCTGATAGGAGCCAGTAATCTGCATCATTCTGCAACAAATGAGGAGCATTTATAATTTTTACAATTACCACCAGAATGAAGGAATTCTATTCTATTTTTTATGTAAAGTTATCAAGTGTCAAGTGTAATACATGAAAATGCAAATAAAGCGGACCCCTTTAGCAGCAAATTTTCCAAATAAAAATGTGCCAACCCCGACCAGGCCATGATCACTACTGAAACTATAATTTCTTCTTTTAGCTGTTTCTCCTCTTTTAAGCAGCAGTATACTACTGCGTTTTCTACCACATGGCAACACTATATCTGTCTATGTCTAGAAAGCACAATCAAGAATACTGATTTTACCATGTAATTGCTGAACTTTATACAGCTTCTTATTCTGTATAGGCAGTAATCATATTCACTTTGAAACAGGAAGTGAAGAACAATGTTCATTGTTCGCCTTGTTTGGCACTTAAGCATATCTATCTTAAACCATATCGTCTTTTCAAGAAGACCAAGTTCCAGACAAGCACACTTACATCAACATCTGAAGGGACAACCTTCATCATTCCACCACCGTAATCCTGTGAACTACCAAGATCAGAACTCAATTGATCAACATTTTGTGTTTGTCCTTCATTCTCAGTAACATTGTTTGAAAGAATTGATCTCTCCATGGCCAGATTGTCCTTTGAGCCTGAACTTGAAGCAACTGGGATGGCTATTGATGGTTCAACACTATTCATCTCCTCGAACTTCTCCTCAAATTGACTAATCAAGCATGAGGTTCAAAAGGAAAATACCAAATACGAGAGTTAGATAACATTTTTCAAGAGTTAGTATTATAAAGGAAAGAGGACCAGGACATGCTTATGGCTCAAGAAGCCAGCAATACCTGATGAGGTAGACATCAATTGGACCCATTGTGCTTCTGAGTATAATTCTATATCTCCTTTGTGGATAGTCCACAGCCTGCAGAAAAAGCATGTTATTTTACCTATAAGAACTATGTAATATATTTTCTCGGACTTACTTCCCTTCTCAATTTACCTCGTCAGGATCTGGGACTTCCAGGGTGGTGCCATGAGGAGCTTTAACTGCTATGAGGGTCTCATTCTGCCAGGATTAAAGAGTATAAACTTATTTATAAGTTATTTGAGCAGAGGACACTAAAAATGTAATCATTCTGCGACAGAGATGAAGTGGTTAAAAAAGAAGAAGCATAAATTATAAAATGAACCTGAAAGCAAGGTAGGCTCTTTATATCTTCTTCAGTTACAAAAAGCCATCTAATTCAGTCAGAGTTGAAATTGTTGTTAGCGAAGAGCAAATTATCCATCTAGGTTACAACTATATATGTGAGGACAGGTACAAGAAGTTACTTTTGGTTGTCTTCATCTTCACTCATATCCCTTAACTTTTCTTGCAATTCTCTGTAATGATCGAAACATCAGCATGACGATATAGTTCAAGGAAAAAGCATGAACTACTGATTTAGCTAACAAACAACATACCTAACTCGGTCATCCAATCTTCGCTCTTCCATCGAAAGGCTTTCAGTTTCTGCCTGCAGAAATAGCAAGAAACTCACTAGAAAGTTTCACTTTCCAATAATACATTACTTCCAATTTGCGGTTCTCATATAACTGCAGCTCTATTTAAGAGGTGAAAACTGATTTAATAGTGCATATCTCTTGTACATGGACCATCATAACAGATGAGAAGGCACTATCTTAGCAATCAAATAAGTTAAGGAAACATATCCAAATACCTTTAAAATGGCAGCATCATTATCCACTTCTCCAGGTCTAGAAGCATCAACACCCCTAAAGAGTAATTGTGGAATTTTCCAATCAGTATAGCTTCAGATGCTTAATGACAGATCATTGCAAGCAGTGTCAAAGTAGAAGATATGTGTTTATATCCAAGCAAAGCTAGCTTACTTCCATTGTATTTTGTTCTTGAGCTTCTTTTCAATAAGACCAATTCCTTCAAGCACATTTGTTATATCATATATCCTTCTTTTCTGCACCTGTAAGATCAGAAAATTACAATCAGATTTTAACAATGCATCGAAAGAACTTCTAGCTAAAAGATATATCACCTCCAAAGTATCTGCAGCCTGGTTAAGATCAAGCATACCATCTTCAGCATGCTTGATCAAGTTGATAAATTTCTTGGTTAGAAGACCTGAACAGAAGACAGTGGCTCAATCTATGGGTTTATTCCACCATAAAGTCACGCTTCCCATTAATAAATTTACAACAAACCAATCCATGGGCAAAAAATCATTAAATACCCAATGAACTGTCGTAACGGCAACTTGCAGGTGTAAGAGGAGAGGGAGAACCTGCAAATTTGCAATCCAAAAGCTGTTAAGAAAATATTTAACCACTGCAACCATGTTAGTAAAGTCACAACCTATAGATAGATCAAGAGGAAATAAAATTTGAATATTTACTAGTGCCTGACATATATCCAGTTACAAACAAGACAAAAAAAGTTTGGATACCAAGCCTCACCAACATTAGAGACAGGTGTCGGAGGTCCAGATTTATTGCTTTTTATGGCTCTTGACCGTCCATTTGCTCTTCCTCCTTTTCCAGACACTGGTGTTCCAAGTGGACTATTGGCCACATCCAAATACCCAGGATTAGCAGTCCAGTCATTGGACTTAACTGCTTTATAGCCCATCCCACCCTTCCGCTTTAGTGCCTATATGGGCATAAAGTGTGCAAAGTAGAAATAAGTTACATAAGTGATAAAAAGGTAATAAATAACAAATGAGGGGATGATTATGAATATGAGAACACTCTCAATATTCCCTGGGATAAACTTGAGTATCTAGAATAATATGTTTATCTAAAGGTTCGATTTAGGGTTACTACTCAAAACCCAATTAAAAATATTCTTGATTTGGGCATATTATAGTATTATTCAATCTTGTTAAACTTAAAACAATAAAGGCAAAAGGCGGACCGCAGTGTTAAAAGGCTCCCGCCTGGGCAAGGTCAGTTTCATGTAAGCAAATTAACCGCTAAGATATTAGCACTAAACCTTACATCTAAAGGAATAAACATATACAAGGAATAGACATGAATAATAGAGCTTCCGTTTACTAGCGCTAACTAATTAGAGAACAAAAGCAAGAGCGGAGAGCCTAATTGCTACTTAAATAAAGGAGCTAATTTCTGAAGGGAAACCAATATGCAAATTCTCCCCACTCAATCTTCTCTAGTTCGGGATAAGATTCAAAGACATGAATGACACTAATCATATCCACATACAACAAAAACAGTAGAAGTCTCATCAGATCAAACCCAGCTATATTGCACGTTCAACTCAGTAACCAAATTGGTTGTCACATCTGCATATACGAATGGCAGAACAGTAGAATTCAGAATCAACTCACTCGACTCATTTACTCCTTTTTACCAAATTTATCCAGCAGTGTCCGAGAGTTTTCAGCTGACAAGAGGCAAATGACCTCTTGTAATTAAAAAAAAAAAGAAAGAAGCAATTTGCTATAGCATATGGTTCTTTAAGCAAATTTATTAACTTAACCAACACAATACCAGGCTCCAAACAACAATTCAACCACATAAAATTAGCTCAAAGTTTATACACACAATGAAATGCGAATAATGCAGGTTAACAAGAATTCCAGTAATCACAAAATGCACAAAATAGCAACAACTAAACACAAAATTACGCCATTTTCTCTACATTTTATCAAACCCAACAAAATATCTAATTCAACTCACAGGGGACTTAACAACAATAGCATCAGGCTGTACAGTAAGGGACCCAATCCGAGAATCAACACCACCAAATCGGTGGTAATCGTCAGGACTAACAAATGGCGGCCTCATAGAAGCAAAGGGCAGGTATCGTTTGATCGGCTGGGAGATCTGACTCCTCCCTCCGCCGTTCAAAGCGGCGGATGATGACTGAGCAGCCGGTGGCGCCGCCACACCAGTGGGTGGTGCATCTGGACCTGTCATTTTTGTATCAAAAGACATGAAATGGATACCCCTTAAGCTGAAGATTTTTGGGATTGTAAGAAGAGAAGGGTTTTAGAGAAGTGGTGGTGGGTATAGGGGGTGGTGGGTGGGGCGGAAACGGGGTAAAGGGGTTTTGGAAGGGAAGGAAGAAAAGGAGAAACGAGGGAAGGGAGGGAATTTTGGTTTTGGATAGATGTGGAGGGAAGAGAAAAAAATATTAACATGCAAAATGTTTTTTCTTTTTTTTGGTTTTTCATTTTGGCCCTTGGGGTATTATATTGTTTCCAATTTGACCCTTATGGTATTCTTCATAAAGTTTTTTAGATTTTTTTTTTTCATTTTTAGAAATGGAAGCTAGAATCTCATTCTAATATAAACAAAAGAAATATTGTAGAACCAAATTTGAAGGGGTTTACAGCATAATATGTGATGGGAATGCAAATGAAAGTGTTCTTTAAAGATGTCAAATGCAAAGTTTTAATTATTTTAAGAATAGTATTTCGACTTGTAAATGATTTTCTACCTTGTTGTTTTAAATATTTTTAGCAGCAATAGATGTCCATACAAATATGTTGAAGAAGGAATGGAATTTTTGAGTAATGGCAAATAGAATATGGGAAATATATTATCCTCAATGTATATCTTTATTTAATAAAATATTTGTTTATGTTAATTTTACGTAATTATATTGTAAGTACTAAATATATTCCTAGACAAGAGGGGCTTGGTCTGATGGTAACCAACCCTCACTTACAACCGAGAGGACACCACTGAGTGGTATTGTACTGGGTCGTACTTTTTTTAAATATATTCCTAATATATTATATAAAAAGAAACAAAATTTAATATATAAAAACACTATCTTATAAACATTTCTTATTATTAAATCCCAACAATGTACTTTGTTATGGATTTTTAAAAGATTTTGTGATCTTTTACCCTCAAGATTTTCTTTTTGCTAATATTACAAGAAAATCCAAATGCTCTTTCAAGATATAGAAATTGCACACTGTCAAACCAATCATGTCTTATTTAGGTAACATGAGTACAGAGTATTAAGCTTCTCCTCAGAGCTGGATATTCGTCCTTCTTTGTCTCTATTAAGCTTCCACTAAAGTACTCCTTATCCTCTAGCTTAACTCGTCCTATGATTCCTTGATACTCCACCGTAATATTCTCTGCATCCTTCTCTACCTGATTCAAACCTGCTCCACGTGGCAGTCTGGATTTGTAGTGTGAAATCAAGGAAAGCCCATGATCTTTCCCATAATATCCGGGCCCACAATCTTTGAAGGACATTGACGCACACGATAATAATTGCAGGAACACGGAAGATGCTCTGCTGCTGCTCTTTCCATTTGATGATTGACTATTGTTAACCGTTTGATCTTCGTTGACTGTTTCTGACCGTAAGATTACTCTACCGTCGGCTTTCATCAACATTTCGAGTGTTTCCGGGCTTGAATCCGACGGCGGTGAAGAAATTTCGCCTCGGCTCAGCTCTGTTGACTGGCGTTGGCCGGAATCTCTCTCCTCCTCTTCTTCTTCGACAATTCCAATTTCTTTTCGCCGGCGGGGGCGGTCGTCGGTCTGAGTTGACGCATCGGCGGCTTTTCCCGTTGAATCCTCACTAGACTCAGCCTTATACACTCTGTACTCCATTTTTCACCTTTTTTCTATTTCTTCATTTGAATCCGTCTCAAATTCTCTCTTATTATTTGTGATTTTATTTCTTATCGTTCTCGTTTTAGTCATCCTTTATTTTTTTACCTAAATTTATTTGAAAGAAGGAATATCCTTCAAGTATTTTGTAGAGCATAAGGTTTAACGCCTTTCAAGAAATTATGGAATAAAAGAATAAGACATGTGTGTAGCTATCTCTTTAAACAATCTTCATAAGTTAGGTCTATTAAAACCCTAATCTTCCATACCGATTTAGGAGCAAAAACCTTAATTTTTATTTCGATTTTTGAACGGAAGCAAGAATAGACGATGCTATCGAAGTTAGAACGAAGATTAGTGGAGCAAATAGCTAGTGACAAACTAGTGTGGCATTTCTCCGATGAGAGCAAAGAGAAAATGAGTTTTTTACAATTGACCAACCAACTTTAACCCTAGCCCCCCCTTTTTTTTTACCATGTAGTTTTTTGCAGTAATATAATAAAGAGTATTAAAATATTAAATAAGCCTATTTCAGATGAAGATAAACAAATATTCATATAGATTGCCATGTGGCATATTTTAAATATAATTTGGAGACTGTATTATACATACTAGTAAGAATGCGACAAGGGAGTTTTATTATGAAGAGAATATAATTCGAGAGGTTTTCGGGGATATGTGATAATTTAGATAAAGATTATATGGGTTAGGCGGGTTTTAGGATATTAACACTAAAAGAAACAATGAAATGTGAATGAAGATTGTAGTAACCCATTGAAGTCTAGTCTTAAACACTTGAAACTGAACTTTGCTACACAAAGTTATAACCATTTTCAACACTGAAATAGACAGCCGTTTAGAATTATTCATAAACAAGCCTTGCAATTGTCATACAGAGCCAGAGACTACCCGAAAAGTGGATCACTAAAATATAACCTGTTAAATTTTACAATTTCATACGACTAAGGTAGAATCAAGTTAAAATATTACAAGACTGAGAAAATCATTAAAATAAATGGTATGATAAGCAACAAATTGATTTTGTAATTCATTACAAGGAGTCAACAGCCCAGTATTCATAACTTGTTCTTCTTTCAAATCCTACTCCCATGTCAGATCAATTATAGTTTTTCAAAAATGGTTCACTATAAGATCTATCAACTTGCTTGCAATTAGACATAACCTAACAGTGTTGCCATAATATTAAAATGAGAAAGTGAAGTGTTGCACATTAAAGATATTCATATACTTTCTCACAGATGTAAAGGCCAAGTATAGAGGAATTCATTTTTCCTCGAATGACCAATATCATTGCAACTTTCTTCCTAATAGGCAATAATAATAGGAGTTACTTTAGGATTTACTTTTGACAGGTATTCTTTTATTTATTTGTAGGTTTCTCTACTTCATGCTCTTCCGATCAACAACAACAACAACTCAGCATAATCCACTTAGTAGGGTCTGGGAAGGGTAGTGTGTACACAGACCTTACCCCTACCCTAGGGTAGAGAGACTGTTTCCAAATAGACCCCCGGCATCCTTCCCTCCAAGAACTTCTCACCTTGCTCTTGGGGAGACTCGAACTCACAACCTCTCGGTTGGAAGTGGAGGTTGCTTACCATCAGAGCAACCCCTCTTGTCAATAACAATAGGATTTCATCAGAGAAATTCTGGAAATGGCAATTGATGAATTCATCCCCTTCCTTCATCCAAGTAAGGAAAGGGCCGATCGAATTGTAGGGAAGAGAAATAAAACAAATGCTTCAAACCTAAAATCAACACCTCATCCTAGCATCTTAGCATCCTTACTTGCATTGCTTTATCAAGGAATTGTCATTTATCGCAACCCCATGCTTATTGTGTTACTAGTTTCTTCATATACAATGAATGGGCAACAATGGATACTAACAAACATATAGATATTACACCTGCTACTGCTTATTCACTGCAAAAAGCAAATTCAATCAACCTCGAACACTCTCCATCGTTCTACCTGTAGATAGAACAACTAAAAAAAGTTGGCCTTTCATAATAAACATCTTTTACCTAAACAAATTTACTCTAACAAAAACTCTCCCTCTTTTAACTTACCACATAGTCAATTAACTTGGTTCTACAGTTTAGTGGTTTAGCACTCTGGACTTAAATCCAGCAGCGACCTAGCTTCGACTCCTAGTAAAACATTATCAATCATTACTTACCACATATTCAATCAAACCACAATACTTACCACAAATAAAAACTATACTTCAATCCCAAACAAGCTATACAAAATGGCAATATGGTTTTATAAACAAAATGGCAATATGGTTTTCCATTATCCTTTTCCTTTTAAGTTGAACGGTCTATGTTACATTATGATCAAATTTTGTACACCAAAAGGGAGAAGCTCTCACCGGCATAGAAGAGCTACAACACACATCCAACCTATCACGAAATCGCGATTCGTGTGACTTCAACATCACAGGCAATGACAAGCACACCCCTTTCTCAACACACATCCTGTGCCTCGGCTTTATCCTTTTCTCTAAGCTAAACGAGAAATACTGAGGGAACACCGTCAATTCCTTCAACTCCCTCCCCATTTCCACCACAAAGTAATCGAATTTCGGCTCCAAATTCTCCTCTATACTGTAACAGAACAACGATGGGAACCTCCTAAACATCACTTTCGCATCTCTCCTCGAAAACCCAATTCTCTGGAAGTAATCCAAACGGGGTATAAACTTAGTTTCCACAGAACAAGAGAGTAAAGTTGCGCACTTTGAAACATCCTCAATACCAATTGTACTATGCAAGAAGTAAAGCGTGGGTCGAAGATTCTGTTCTACGGATTTGGTGAGCAGCCGGGGGCGGCGGCGGAGAACAAACGGAAGATTGTCACCTGTGACGTGAGCTTCCCGGAGCAAGAAGGTGACGGCGGGGCGGAGGATGGAGGAAAGTGGTGTGGTTAAAATGTCCGGGCACATGTGTAACACGCGCCGGATATCAAGAATGGTGAGATTGATGGAATAAAGAAAGTCAATAATTGATTTGAGATCGGATAAGGAAGAGGAGATAATAAGGGGATGCGAAGTGAGGCAATGGAAAGAGTCTATGCCAAGAGAATCCAAGAAGAGGAGTTTCTCTTGGAGCTGGAAGTTAGGGGAGGTGGTTGGAGGTGGGGGGAGAGAAGTGGCGGAGGAGAGTTGAGGGGAGATGGGCGTGGGTGGTTTGGGGTGGGGAGGGAAAGAAATGGTAGTGGATTTGAGGGTTTTGGGCGGAGAAATGGAGGGTTTAGGAAGGGAAAAAGATGAAGAAGTAGAAGAAGAAAGATGGAGAGTTTCTTGCATGGTGATTTCACATGGTTTATTTTTTGGGAAAATGGAGAAGTGGTGGTGAGGGAATGTGTATTGATTGTATCAGTGGTGTGGTGAGGAAGTGGGGAAGGGATAAGGGGATGAGCGAGATGGCATTTCTGGATTTGCTGATTTTGTGTTATCTGAAAATCCTTCGGGTAGAGGAAGAATGGATTGGATAATGTATATTAGGCCCAATGGGCTCGGTTTATTTGATAGGTCCAATTGAGTTAGTTCTGCTGGGCTTAATATTGCAAAGAGGATCTTTTATAGGGAAAATCTCATTTTATATTTATTTAATTTAAATTATTTACCCTTATATACTTATATCTAAATTATTTACTTTTTTTACCTATACAGTTAATACTATGTACTCGCCCATACTAAAACACTTATGCATCGAATTACCAGAGAAAATAGAGAAATCATAGTGTAAAGGTCGCTCTATTCATATAATGTATCTTTTTATAAGAAATTTAAAATAAAAAAAAACAAAAGATACAGAAAGGATGGTGAAGAAAAACAAAAGGAAAGATCAATATATAATTAATCAACAAAATCTGGCAGAGTAAAGAAGCAAACCTTAATGATTTCTCCTTCAAAAATCGTAAATATTTTTCTGATATATTGTCTTTGATAAAAATATCGCTTGGTCAGAATACTGCCTTTAATATTTTAGAAAATTTAACGCCCCCAACCCCACCCCCTCCCCCCTCCAACCAAGCTCTCAACCCCAACCAATTTTTTTTTTTTTAAAAAAAAGAGGTTCCTAAAATGAGCTAGGGAAACTATATATTATTTGGTACATATAAAAGATATGTAACTATTGTTGAAAATTTATGGAACAAATTTGGATAAACTACATGCAATATATATGCTATCCTGCAAATTCATATTTTCACACTTACTTCGAATTACTATTGTGTATCTAGCAACTAGTATCTATACATGTGACAAAGACGATTTGTGTGATGACAGAAGCTGAGTCTATGCATGGTTCCCAATATTGTGAAGTTCTTCGAAAGTTTGTCACTAGACATTTCACATAGATATAGTTTCGGAGTTCCATAGCATGATGTTTCATAAGAATCAAGTACCAGTCATTCAAATATTATGTTCAAGAACTATAAGCTCTCAAGTACAGATCTGTGTTGTTCATCATAAACAGATTTGCAAAGGTTTCTGTTGTCTTGAGGGCACTCTGTCCTTTGGAGAATTGCAGTTCTACTTAGGTGCAAAAACTGATCTATAGGAATAGTCTTTATTCGATCACCATTGTGTTAATATAAGCAGGTGAGAACCAAATCGATCTAGCACTACACTATTGGTCTCCAATTAGATATAGCTAATATTATTCTTTGATGTGTAGATTGTACCTTTGATGCTAGTTTTAGAGATTTATGGTACAAAAATTTAAATCCACCATTGATGGACCTTGAAGCTTGAAACACATAACTTAGTTTGTTTGAGTTTTTAATTATTTTGATTCGATGTTGTATAGGTCAGTTTGGAAAGTTGAATGGAGGTTGTAGCTAAAGTTTTAGTTAATTTGGTGAAAATTTTGTAATAAATTTTAGAAATTGGTTTGAAATATAGTTGAACCAGAGAAGAAGACGAATTTGTATTGTATACACAAATAGTATACAAATATACCATTTTAGTATACAATTCATTTCAACTATATACTCTATTAGTATAGTTATATACTATATTGGTATCATGTGCTAGTTGGATTATTTTTTGGTTATATTAATTGTATTTAATTGGTACAATATTTGATTTTCTTTTAGTAATAATAATATAGTACAATATCTTGAAATACCAAATTATATTAATATGTGGTACACTATTTTTTTTTTTTCTCTTTATGCATATGTGTTATGTAATAGTAGTATAGTCATATAGTTGCCTGACATTAACTAGTAAAAGTGTGTACCATATTGATATAGTTATATGTCATATTGGTATCATATGGTAGTTTGAACATTGTTTGGGTTGTTTTAGCTGAATTTTAAGTGAATTATCTTATGAAATTATGAACAAGAGGGGCTTGGTCTGATGGTAACCAACCCTCACTTACAACCGAGAGGTTGTGAGTTCGAGTCTCCCCAGGAGCAAATTCTGGGGATTTATGCCGGGGGTCTATTTGGAAACAGCCTCTCTACCCAGGGTAGGGGTAAGGCTGCGTACACACTACCCTCCCCAGACACCACTGAGTGGTATTGTACTGGGTCGTACTTTTTTTTTTTTATCTTATGAAATTATTTATATCAACATGAGTTATAATAATATTATAATTTTTATGTGCCGATGGACATAAATTATGTGTATTAATAGTTTTTATAGTTATAAACAATTGTTGGAATGATCTCATACAACTATATACCCTTTTAGTATACGAAATAAGTAAGTTATTTTGTGAATATTTTACTTGCAATACGAGCATGTAATTTTCTCATTCTTTTATTGTGTCCTTTAATATTTAGGTATAGTAGTATAATCGCAGATAGTTATAGCAATATTCTAGAGAAATTATATGCTTTGTTGGTATACATATATACCATATTGGTATCATATGGTACTAGAAGTCTTTTTCGCTACTTATACTTTTGTTCTATTTTTAATATTTTATTATCATTTTTATTCTAACTAGTATATATGGAGATTTGGTCACCGTAGATTATGTTTTCTTGCTCCATAACTGGTAGTACTAATGTTAATGGTAGAGTGTGTATTTATATTTACAAGGAAGTAGGTCAAGGTTTGCATGATAATCACGTGTTGATTATTAGAATCTGATTATGTAATTTATGGTGCTCAACAGCAGTCAATGTGATATTCAGTGTATTAGATCAAATGGCAACTGATATTATTTCAGTTAAATAATTGAACTTAAAAAATCAGAAAGAAAATTAAAATAAAAGGTATATCGTACTAGTTATATTTAAAAAAAAAGGTGAACAAATTTTACTATTTTTCTTATTGTATAAAAACAAAATGTTAAAAAATAGTGAAAACAGTAAATGAAATAAGATAATGAAGAGAAAAAAAATATATAAAAAAGAAGTTAAATGAAATTAAAAAAGAAAAAAGAAAAAAATAAGAAGAAAACAAGAAAAAAGAAAAGCAGAAAAGAAAAAAAGAAGAAAAGAAGCATAGAAATAAAAAAGAATTGGAGAATAAAGAAAAAATTCCCTACAAAAACTACTATGGGTAGGAAATGTAATTAGTTTATGGGTAGAAAAACAAATGGATACACAAGGGTAAATAGTTTTATTTTTGTGGGTAACTATGTTAAAATTCTTTTTTATAGGTGAAATACATAAATAACTCCTCCAAGTTGTCCACAACGGTTAGTTGAACACCTCAACTTAAAATATTTCCAGTTAAACCTGGCAAATTAATTGTGTCTCACTACAAATTGAACGCGCGAGGACATGAATTGTGTTCTTTTCTTTTTATTTTTAGTTTTAAAAAAATAACCTTTATTTTTATGGACCCACATACCTTCATCTTTACTTTCCCTTCTTCAAAAAAATTTTCACCATAGATGAAAAATAAGAAAACCCAAAGCAAACCAATGGCATACCCCACCAAAGCTTCTGATTAAAGTAGATCCTTTTTCGCTTTTTAATTTCATATCTGAG
The DNA here is from genome assembly GCA_034376525.1 of Nicotiana benthamiana. Classification (NCBI taxonomy): domain Eukaryota; kingdom Viridiplantae; phylum Streptophyta; class Magnoliopsida; order Solanales; family Solanaceae; genus Nicotiana; species Nicotiana benthamiana. Next base: position 7,912,139 of record CM067327.1, on the reverse strand, counting down.
TTTTATATATTTTCAAGATTACATACATAAGCAAAAAGAAAAAAATAGAGAAACTTTGCCCAAAAAAAAATGACAACAATAGTTGATGCTTGTGTTTGTAAGATTACAAAGCTAAGTGAAAAGGTGAGAACCAGAAGCCTTTTCTTGTCGAAATCCCGGAAGAAGAAACAATCAGGGGACAAAATGGAAGAAAGCCATAATTCTTCTTCTTCTTCTTCAATGGCATAGAGCAAGAATGAAAACACAATGGGTGAAGCAACTGTGTTCTTGCTCATGGACCATTTTGCACCACAGTTATTAGAACCTTCAAAGTTCAATCTAAATTTTTCTTTGCCCAATTTTTTGCAGATGAAATGGTGGTCATGGGTTCATCAGTAAGTGGAAGGGTTTGAGAAAGCTTGGAAGAAGAGTTAGGGGAAAGGAGAACGCTAGTTTAGGAGAAGAAGGTTTTTTCTTTTTTAAATGTATTACTTTCTTAATTGCATGTGTCAAATTTTTAATGATGAAATTATATATGTCATTTTTTGATTGGTTCATTTTCCATGTCATCGGCAAGTGCAAATCACACATATGGTCTGTTGTCCTCATGTGTTTACTTAACCTAATTAATAGCCACTTGATGTGTTTAACCGGAAATACTCTCAGTTGAGGTGTTCCACAGACCGTGGTGGACAACTTGGAAGGGCCATTTATGTATTTTGCTTTTTCCAAAGGAATTTTTACCACCTGTAGCAAAGCTTGATACTTTATTTATTATAAATAAATATCCTTTTAAAAAATTATATACCATATATATCTTTTGATTTTTATAGTCAAATATCTATTTACGGTCACCTCCTACCCTTAAGTCATAAAATACGCTTTCTATTATTTTTGTCTCTCATTCTTTCAGATTTTTCTCCACCCTTTTTATCTCTCAACGCCAGTCTTTCTCCATGAACACAACCACAATTCTCTACTGATTCATCTCATTATCTCGAAAAATTTTCAGTTGAGTGATCATTGACAGCACAGAATGACTGAGAGGGGAAAACCCACCCGTTGATACTCCCTAAAGCTCTCTACTTTTACCGCAAAAATTGTTATTTTTGTGTTATTGCCGCTTATTATATATTGTGCCCTAATCAATTGGACCTTATTTCAAAAGACCATTCTGAATCTATAGTACATCTTCCTTCCTCATCCATCCACTTCTGCTATGGCTAACTGGGCAGGCTTTGACGTTCCTCATCCTTTCTCAATTCGTCATTGAAGGCTTGAAAGCTTTGACGTTGCTTTTTCTATTAATTCTTCATTGAAGGATATAAGTTAGTTCGTCTTTATCAATCAATTCGTCATTGGGTGATATAAGTTTATGTGATTTTTGTTCATCTTCTGAGATATGACATTGAAAGCTTTTGGCGTTGTTTTTTGCCATTATGGAGGTCTTATAAGCAGTTGCTTCTGCTCAGGAAGCAACCTCGGCTCTGGCACCATCGCCACACCAAGACGGCGCGTTTTCACTACCGCTTTTCAGGGAACGGCGGATTCGTCGGAAATTAAGGTTAGTTCTTGAACAAAGACGACAGAGTTTGAGATTGAGCAACTTGATTTTCCGTTAATATATTTTCATGTATTTCATTGTATTCATTGTCTTTTTTTCACTGTAATTCAATGTATCTAGTTGTATTGCATGTATTTCATTATATTCACTATTTTTTTCATGTATTTCAATGTATCGTGACATATTCTATGTATTTCATTGTATTCACTGTCTCCTATATGCAAAAAATGTATTCATATATTTTTTTTAATTAATATAATTTAGGTACTCATATATATTATATAATTTCTCTGAAGATTGCTATGTTTTTGGTGTATTTTTTGGTTGAGAATCTTCTTTATAGCTGAAAATACAAAACGTGTGTATTATAATTGAGTTTGTTGAGTAATATTAAGAGTTTATTATGTTAAATGATTCACTTTCTGTTTTAAAAATAGTATAATCCGCTATTTCACGCCGTGAATGTATTCAAATACAATAATTTGTCCAACTGTAATCTCATATTTCACTTCATGAATACAATCGAATATACTCGAATACAACAACTGGTTAGCTGGGCTTCCCTGGATTCGCGCCTATTTTTGTTATTGTATTCATGAATACAATTGCTTAAATACATCAAATACTTCTTATAACCATAGAAAAATGTATCTATAATCCGTAATAAGCAAATGGTATATATAAATGACTAATTACTAATAAAAGATACTAAAAATAATGCATATATATATATATATATATATATATATATATATATATATATATAACTATGTTACAAACTATTTTATCTGGTTTAGCTGAAATTTTTTAATTATCAAAATTAATTGTTTTTTTAATTATAATTTATGTATATATTTCCTTTAATGGCTCCCATGTAACGACTTGGTTGATAGTTTTGTGTATTTGAGCTCGTTTCCTTATTATTTATCGTTATATGAGTGTCAGGGATAGCTAGTTTGGTTTCAGAAAGGTTTTGGAGTGAATCAGAATACTTAGTTCCATAACGGGAAACTTAAGTTATAAGAGTAGACCAAGATTTGACTTTTGTATAAACAACTTCGGATTCATGTTTTGACGGTTCCAATAGATTCATATGGTGATTTTGGACTTAGGCATATGCTTGAAATTGGATTTGAAGGTTCATATGATGATTTGGCTTATTTTGCTGAAAGTTAGCAATTCGAAGGTTTAAAATTTTTATAAGTTTGACCATTGGTTGTCTTTGTGGCTATTGGGTTCAGATTGTTGTTTTCGGGACTTAGAATAGGTCTTTTTTACTATTTAAAACTTGTGTTCAAAGTTTGGTCTCATTCCGAATTGGTTTAGTAGGAATCAGACGCTTGGTTGTGAATATTGAAGTTCTTGGATTTTAACGCTTGCATGATGCATTTTGGTGTTCGATTCGGGGTTTCGTTTGTCATTTTCATGTTTTCGAGCTTGTGAACGAGTAGATTTAGGGTTTATTGTCACGACCCAAACCGGAGAGCCGCGATTTCTCACGACCCAAACCGAAGGGCCGCGACGAACACCCGGTACCTTTCTCAACCGAGTACCAACATAACATATCTTTCTTATAATATTATCAGGAGTAAATTAGCCAGGAAACCTGTCAGAAGATAACAAGAATAGACATAAGGGAATATTCAACATATGATGATCCAACATGATATACAAACTTATACATATGACATACGTGCCTATAAGGCCGACATGACCATTTGTAAACTCAAAGCATAGGCCGACAAGTCCATACAAATATCCATACATCTGATATCTATCTACAAGCCTTTAAGAGTATATAAAATCATAAAGGTCGGGATAGGGCCCCACCATACCAATAAATACCTATCCAAAGCATATTGACCAAATAGGCAACTCCAGAGCAAGTGGAGTGCGCAACACCTTCGCTGAGCTGATAGCCTAACAGGAGGACTGTCAATCTATCAATCGGGACCTGCGAGCATGAAACGCAGCATCCTTCAGGAAAAAGGGACGTCTGTATGAATAAAGGATCGAGTATGTAAGGAAAGAAAGCATAAACAAGAACAATAATGTAAAGAGTGATAGAAAAGATACAACCTGTAACATCTGAGTGCCTCTGGGGGCTAGTGACATGAAATGCACAATACATATATATACATAAAATTTTGAAAACATATGCCTCTGTGGCCATCATCATCATCATATCGTACCCGACCTCAAAGAGGGCGTGGTAAAAATGTACACGGCCATCATAAGGCTCGGTAGAATCGTACGCAGCCACGTGGAGCTTGGTAAACCTAACTGATCAGTGGTTGCACAATAGGTGTCGTACACATCCGACTATTGCACGGCTCGGTAGATTAAAATAGATACATGTATATATAATGCATGCTCGACTCATGGAATTCCGCTCTAAACTTTTGGAGTGACTTAAGAACATTATGGATATCCATACCCTCAATATGAACCTCAGTAGGATTCAAGGATCAGACACACTTGCTTAGAATAATTTTATAAGGAAAGAATAACATGAAAAACCTTAGTTGCTAGGAGTAGATTCATTATGAAATAGCATATTTATTTCACATTACATCATGTCAAAAGAAAGAACCAAGTGCCTTAACATACTTGTTCCCAGAATTATTCGAATAAAATGAAGCTTCTGCTTCAGTGAAATATATTGAACGAGATTTGCTTGAATTCTTTGAAATTTTTTGAAACGAAATTGTTTTACTTTTCATCACTTAGTGTAGCTAGCTTCTAAAGAGTAAAAGAAATGTTTCCTGTTTCGATTTTGGAGCATTGTCTCCTTTTTGACCAACATGGAAGGACTTAAGATATGATTGTTTTTGAATTAGAAAAGGGCTCAAAATGATCTTGCTTTCTCCCATTTTTTTGGGTAGCCAAGACAGAATGAAAGTCTTTGATTTTTACCAATTCTATTCTGGATAAGACTTTGTAAATTATTGACCTCTGTATAGGATAATTTGAATAAGTATGAATATTGTACGACACATGAGAGTTGACTTTTGAGGCAAGGATTTTTCACTACTAGGCTTAACTTTGATGTTTTGTTCTTGGTGTGATACCTTAGGAAAAATGCTTAGTGAAGGAGCCTCTATAGAGTATGGAGGGTTGCTCGAGGACTAGCAATGATTTAAGTGTGGGGTGTTGATAATAGGCTAGATTCATGTAATTTGGCAACTAATTATGTCCCAACTTGATTATGTTTCACTGTTATAAGATAGTTAAGTGATGATAAATTGGCTCTAATTGTTAAATTCACATTTTGCTGGAGTTAGTGGCATGTATGAGGAACTAAAACTGTAACTGGAGCTAAATTGAAGCAAGAGAAGCCTTTAGGAGCTGAGTACGTGGGAAGACGAGAGAAAGAAGAGCTGAAATGAAGACCCAGACTAGCGCGACCGCGCTAGCCTAGGAATTCGAGGAAGAATGGTAGGCCATATGCGCAGTCATTAGCACGTCCACAAGCACGCTCTCTCTAGCCCAGTTTCGGAAAAATAAACTTCAGGGGTAAACTTGGAAGTTCAGGGGTAAAATCCACTTAACCTATAGAAGATCCAGCTCTCCCAAAGGAAGATTATCAAGGTTTTCATAGCTTAGTTCATGGCAAGGAGAGACAAGAGGCAAGGGGGATAATTCAATATCGAGTTCTTCCTTTCTTCCTTTTGTGTTTTACTATTTGTGATGAATTTAACTATTGTTATGATGAGCACTAGTTTGAGTAGCTAATTATTTAGTCTATGATTTTGATGGAACCTATTGAAGGATGAACTTCTTGTTATGTCAATATAGTTTGCCCCAGTTTAATCTCTATTTGTTAAACTATGTTCTTATTGTAGTTAATTGATAGGATCCTCAATTGGCTGTGCCTATTTAGTGTGCATAACTCGGAAGAGAGTGCATATTTAGGTAATTGTTGAACAACACCACTCGTAAAGTATATGAGGTATCAATAACCGAGGGTTTAAAGGCATGATTAGGGATAACGAAGCCTTGGGTGCAATCTAAAGTAAGCTGTAATAAATAAAGCCAGCTAGCGTAATTTGGGAGAGTGCGTCTAGTAAAATCGTAATTACTCGAGAGAGATTACAGTAATAAGAGTGCTCATAATTGATAAAGACGATTAGGCAATTCTATGTAAAACATAACTGGAAGGGATTCTATCAATAGCAGAAATCATAACCTTAGAACCTTCTCTTAATTATTTACAACTTAATCATAGTTAGTCTTCAGTTGATCATTTACATTCATTATTAGTTAGTAGAAACGTTCTCAATTGATATTCCGAATGTTTGGAAGTTGATTACATAGAATTTTGTAAGTCTAACGAGATTTATTGATAGGTTAATTCCTTGTGGGTTTGACTCTGAGCGAAATACTCAGATTATATTTGCAATATCCACAAGTCCTCTTTATTAGGCATAGTTGATGATGATCAGTAGAGCTATTGTTGAATAAGAAGCTGTGTTCTATGCGGTCAGGACAATGTGATTGTGTCAGTGAATATGGGGAGATTTTTGCTTTCACGTTCTCATGGTATGTACTGCGATCGCATATAAGGAGATCTGGAAGGGGTCATCATGCGCTTGCTCTCTGCGTTTGTGAGAGAGCCAACCCATTTGAGATGTTGTTGTGGTTCTGGCCACTGCATTTGTGACCGCATTATCCCGTTCGCATAGAGGTAATGTTGGCAGTTCATGTTTTGTGCTTCTCAAAGCATTTTTGGCGATTGCGATGAGTAAATTCTTGGGCAAAATATAAGTACTCTATTTCAAGGGTTATGATATTTTTATCATTTTTTGAGTTAAAGATCTCGGATTTGGGAAATTTTGGAGGAAATGTTCACGTTTTGGAAAGGGGTATGTCTTTTTTACCCGGATTTGGTTATACGTCATGATTCCATATTTATTTTTATCATTACATTAGTGATTTGAATTGAAGAAATTGGAAATTTTTGTAAAAACTTTCAAAAACACAAAAATTATGATTTGAAGGCCAATTTGATGTCGGAATTGGATAGTGTTAGTATGGTTGGACTCGTATTGGTGTGTGCATTCAGATTTTATAAGTTTTATCGGGTTCTAGGTGCGAGCCCAAGGTTAACTTTGTGGGTTGAATTTTTGGTTTTCATTAAATATCAAAACTTTATTATCCATAACTGTTTCCTACGACTTTTATTTAAGATATTAAGTTATTTTAGCTAAATTCGAGCCGTGCAGCGGTTATTTCACACATGAAGGTCTATTTAGAGCGTTGATTTAGCTTCTTTGAGGTAAGTATCTTTCCTAACTTTATGCGGGGGAACTAGCCCTTAGGTTTTGGGTTGATTGTATTATTTGAATTATGTGAAAAATATATACGCAAGGTGACAAGTACGTACTCAGACTTATATGTGGAAATTGAGCGGTTTAGACTCTTAGGCTTCTTTCATAGATTTATTTAAAGTTATTAACACATGTCATATCTTTTACTTGTTAAGTTTACTGTTATATACTTTATTTGAGGTTGTTACCTCTTTTATTGTAATCGATCCTCCTTTATTTTTGAGTTATTCTTAATTGAAATTGTTATTACATGATCTTTTTGTTGTCGGATTATTCTCATGCATTTAGACATAGTTGATAGATCATGCCATCCCTTTCATTGTTAGATTATGTCATAAATTAGCATTCGAAGTTGTCATTTAATGGAAATACTATCATTATTGAGTTTATTCTTAAACAATTAATTGCAGTTGGATTTATTGAAAGTCATTAACATATTTTAGTTGAAGTTGTTGTTTAATAGTATTGTTCATTGTTGAGTTATTTTCCCCATTTCACTTTTGTTGCTGTTGAGATATTTTTGTACACATCTTGATTGAGCCGTGGGCTATATATTGTGGTGATATTGGTATTATTATTTTGGAAAGGCAACGGCATATGGTCACTTGTGGTATGAATTGATATATCGTGTTGTTATGATGTTAGCACTTGTAATTTGTTGTGTGGTTTGATTATTGTTATGCGGAGCTATAACAGTGACAACTCAATGTTATTGATTGTGCGGAGTGATACAAGTAACCATTGATATTATATTTGGGCGTAGTTTTATGGCTGACTATTATATTGTTATTTGGGCAGAGCTATAAGGGTGACTATTATGATGTTGTCAATACGGAAGATAAGGGTGGCTATTTCAAGGATGATATGTGATGGCCTGGGGGTATAATGTTGATTATATACGTGTGATGGTGTGAATTTCCTTGTGTATGCCATGCACCTTATGTGACTTTTGTGTTGCTTCCAATGAGCTACTCATGTCTTTGATATTACTTGTTGACTTGGACTGTATTAGTACATTCGCACAAACATACACCGTACCTTGCACCTTATACTATTTCAGGAGTATGAAACTTGAAACTCATTGATCTTGCACTTGTATGCTTTATTTATTCTTCAACTGTGATATTGGGCATACGACCACGTCAGGCGAATTGTGATATTGAGCCTATGATCACACTGGACAGATTGTGACATTGAGCCCATGACCACTCCGGATTGGTTGTAATAGTGAGCATGTGGTTATGTTGGGCGGATTAAGATATTGGCATGTGAGTTGTGCGTGTAGTTTGTGATAAATAGTATGGACACAAGGTGCTGTGAGCATATTATTTGTGGTTTGGTACTCGTGCTTTATAATTATGAGATAAGGTATCTCGAATAATGTTGTTGTCAGACATGTGATAGAGTAGCTTGATTTTTTGGTTGTTATTGTTTTTCCTTATTTGGTTTCACTGGTACTTTAACGATGTTCTGATTACTTTACTGTTTATATCACATGTTTATTGCTTATTGCCATTTGTTAATTCTTGCTTTTATTGTTAGCTTTATACTTATATAGTTTACATTTTATTATGACTAGTAGGTGCCTTGGCTTGGACCTTATCACTACTCCACCAAGGTTAGTCTTGATTGTACTGTTGACTCGTTATTTGAATAGTATTGTAATTTATTTTGAGATATTTCTATGTATTCAGCTAGAGTTCATGACTTTGTATTACCTAGTCTTGGGAGGTTGTTGTGATTATTGGCGCGTATGATTATTTTACTTTTATTTCGGTATTTATATTAAACTTTACTTTTAAAATATCATTGTTAAACTGGCTTAACTATTATTAATAATCGTCTTACATAGTCTTAGAGACTAGGTTCCATTACCACGCCTACGGTGAGATTTTAGGCCGTGATACAATTGAAGGTAATACTTTCCCATCCATGGTCTCTAACTCGTAGGCTCTTTTCCTAGTGATGCCTCAAACTCGATATGTATCTTACCAGCTCAGGCCTAATTTTATCGAATTTACCGCATGTGTGCATGGGAATACCTTTTGGTTATAATACCATTATATCCTTTACTTTTGAGATGTCATCCATATCAAAGTCAACACCCTTCGTTCCTCTGCCAAATCCAAGACTGTACAAAGTGCATCGTTATTTGATAATTCATCCATATGTTTATATCTCAAACTTAGTTCCCCCACCTCTACTGGGATCATAGCTCCGGTGTCATAAACAAGTGAGAAAAACGTTTCTCCTATACTTGTCTCGGATCATTTTCAATAGGCCCACAACACTCCTAGAAACACTTCAGGACACTTAACCTTCGTTGCTTCTAAGTTCTGTTTATATTGTGGCAATTATCTTATTTGTCAACTCTACTTTCTCACTAGTAACGATATGATATGATGACGAACTTATTCTCTTGATTTTTCAACTTTTAAGGAATTCAATTGTCTTTGCTCCCACGAACCGTGGTCCATTATCACATGCGATTTATCTTGAAAACCCAAATCAGCAAACTATATTCTCCAAATTGAATCTATGACTTATTTTACACACCTATTTGAAGGCACCTGCTTCTACTCACTTAGAAAAATAATTAGTTAAGATCATAAAAAGTCCTACCTTTCCTGGTGCTTATGACAATGGACCTACAATACCCATCCCCCATTTCATAAGTGACTATGGTGCGAGTACTGAATGAAGTAGATATGCCGGTTGATGCAATTGATTTGCGTAACATTGATAGTTATCCCACCTTTTCACTAAATTTTCCACTTATTATTTCATCTGGTGTCAATAATATCAGGATCTTATCAATATTTTTACCAACTATCTAACTTCTGCATAATTCCCGCAATGACCTTCATGCACTTCTCGTATTACATATTCGGTTTTTCTAGGGTCAAGACAGCTAGCTAAGGGTCTACTGAATATTTTTCGATATAAATTTTCTTATACTAAGAATAGCGAGAAGCTTGTATCCATAGCCATTGATATTGCTTTTTATCTTCAAGAAATATTCCATGCTACAAATAATTTATGATTCATTTCACCAATTCCATGTTAAACAATTAAAATTTATCTCGGTTTTGGTTTGGTCGAGTGATGAATAAATGAAATGCACCACTATTGCATTTTCATAATTGGTTATATCTGCCGTGGATCCAAGATTTGCTAATGCATCTACTTCGACATTCTCTTTTCTAGGGATTAGAATGGCTTTCCATTCTCGGAATTGATATAACATATCTCATACCTTTTTCAAGTATTTCTACATCTGTGTCTCTCTTTTCATGTAATTATGCTGCATTTGATTAACTACTAATTAAGAATTATTTTTAATTTTGATTTGCTCAATTTTCATCTCTTTTGCAAGTTCTAAACCTGCAACTATTGCTTCTTACTCGACCTCATTATTAGTAATACAATAACTTTTTATGGATTGTGTAACAAGTTTTTAGTGGATTATATTAAATAATATCCAAACCTACTCTTTCTATATTATAATACCCATTCATGTACAACATCCAAGTCCCCTGATTAGACTCGGGTGACGTATATACCTTTTTTTCAGCCTTCGATTCTTGAATCACATTAGATCTCGCATATATGTCTTCTTTGTTTCCCGTATTTGATGTTGTGGTTGCAGAGGGTTCAGTGTATACTCCTCAACTAGGAACTGTAATTACTATTTTTCTTTTCCATCCCTCATTGTTCTACTTGCTATAGCTATTATATTGTTTCATGTGCTGCTCGTTAATCTCCCTGGTCTAACGAATTTTTCACCGTGATGAGAATTTAATAAGATGATGATACTACCATCTATCTCATGAATCCACGTCCTTCCTAAAATCATGTTGTAATGCCTGCCTCCACCACTTGGAATTTGTTGTCTTTCACTACCCCTTTTGCAAAAGAAGACAATGTAGTCTCTCATTTGGTTATTAAAATTGAATTGTCAAATCCACACAGAGATCAAGCCTTGGGTATTATATGATATGCTGCTTGTATTTAGTTGACCACTTGTAATAGTATAATGTTTACTGAGCTACTTGGATCAATTAAAACCCGTTTTATATTAGCATCATGAACATGTAGAGAAATTACATGTGCATCATTGTGGGGTATGAACAAGACGTTTGTGTCCTCATCACATGTTATGCTCTCTCCTTCAATAATTTGTTGTTTATATTTCTCGTGGGTCACATATATTTTAGCTATACTCTTTGTTGTTGTATACGCTACTCCGTTGACTTCTTCATCTTTGGGTTTCCATTCATCGTTCATTTTCGGTGATGGAGGCTTCATTGGTTCTTTCATGTTCTTCATATAATATTGTTTTATTTTTCTTACAAAATCAATCAGCGAGATAGATTTTCTTCAATAAATAACTAACCTCTACTTGTAAGATACCGCAATCTGATATTTTTTACCCATGATCATTATGAAATTGACACCAAATTTTCTGACTCCTTTTGCTATGATCCGACCTCATCTTTTTGGGCCACCGTATCTTATCTCATATGCCTCTTAACATTTGTATTAAATCTGAAGTACTTACATTAAAATTAAAATATGATAATTTGTACGCTGCTCCTTCCCAAATCGAGAAGAGGAACTTGACTCCTTCTACTTTGACCTTTGATAAGATCATACATGTTCTAATTTTGGCACGTGATCTTGCTTTGTGTTTACCTTGAAAATGGTAATTAAAAATAGATTTGATTTTATGGTTCTAAAAATACGTAATTTATTTTTATGCTAGTTGTTAGGAAGTAGAAGCTAAGTGTGAGGCAAGAAAATGAGATAAGAACTTGAAAGTAGTATGTTTAAGAAAAATGAATGGTTGAGAATCGGTGCCTTGAGCTAGGTTATACGCCTCGAGGTCGAGCTAGACAGTAAGCTGAGGACAACCGATGAAGGACTAACAATTTTGAGAGTTTTGATGAAGGCTCTTTAAGATCAATAATTAGTAATAAATGAAGAACAATTAATGAAATATAATAAATGTAAGCAACAAATTTAAGTAATAGAATCAAGGGAGAATGTGTTTAAGTTAGAGAGCAGACAATGTTCTTGTTCTTGTATTGAATGTTGTATATGTTTATAAAATAAGAAAGGTCCCCTTTATATATCAGAGGAAATCCCAATATATTGCAAATGCATTATTACAAAGATATATGGCTGGTACAACCATTTAATGCCATGGTACAAGCTCATACTAGCCTAGTAGACTTGGTCAGCCTAAATCGCGTGCCTTGGGAACTTTGAATTTTTCCATCATAACCATTGATCTACAAGGCCCCGAGATCAAACATTGATAACCTCTCAGGGTTGAAACTTGACCATTGTCTCAAGACTTTGGAGACGTGCCCACAAAGCGTCATAATGACCATAAAATCGGACCCTCTAATTTGTACTGCATATAGATAGTCCCTACGTTTCTTAGAGTAAAATGATAGGAATAATTTTGACATCGATCTCCTCTAACCTCTCATGATGACATCATGCTTATGACATATGCTTTTTTGTGATACGGAAATGTCCCATCGGTTCATCTTTCCAGAAGCATTCAATGTATTGCCATTTTATTTTCCCAAAAAGTGATGATATCATCGCCGATCCGTTTCTCAAAAAGCATTGTTTGCGCCTGTCGATAAGATACCATCTTTCTATAAATGAGAGTTTTCTTGAACCAAAACTCCATCTAGCCATTCTTCAATTACCCTTTAACCCTTTTCTTCTCTTTATCCTCATCCAAACTCTAACCTCCATGGTTCAAGCCTGTGGCCGTAGGGTCATACAGTAGAGGTTTTTTCAATTATCCCATGGCTCCTTTTTAGAGCCTTTCCCCAGTGAATGGGATCATACTAGTTTGTTGTTGTTGTTGTTGTTCTTGGCCCGAAATAATGAGAGGGGGGCTTCAAATTATCCCCGTATTAGCGCATGTGTGGACCATGAACCGCTGCTCATCTTCCTTAACTTCAACCTGGTGTGGCGCTTCACTCTTTTTCTTTCCATGGAGTGAGGTCGTGCAATCTACTAACTTTTGCATCCCATAGGTGCAATGTCTCAAGAAGTGGCTCCCTAATAGTAGTGCTGGCGAGACCCATACTCACCAAATTTTTTACCAAGCCACAATTTTCCCTATCTGTTGAAAGCTTGTGCTCTTTGATAGGCTACAACCCCTTCCTCATCTTTTTCTGCTTCTTCAAGATTATTGAACGTTTGGAAGATCAAAATGGGATCCCTGAGGAAATGGTTCTCGCAGATATCGTTCCCGAGGATGTACCTCCGAGAGTAGATTTAGAATTCTAGCTGTTATTAATTTTGCTTCTTTGTTTTTGTGTAAATACCCCTTGTGAGCTTTTGTTATTATCATTTATTAATACAAAAATGCTTCTTCAATTTTCCTTTAACTTGTGTTGGTTTTTCTTCTGCATGTATTTGTAAGAAATCCGAGCATATGACTTTATTGATTGGTCCAAATCCTGGACCGGGATGTAGGTATTCCCTTGGTTCTTGAATGGTTAACATGATATTACCTAAAAACCTTTTTTCATCCCTCAGACTAAGCCTGGATCAATTCTGATACAAATTTAGGTTGCTGGCACTTCTGAGCTCGGATTGAATGAGAGCGGAGCCTTGGATTTCCTTGAAATGAAACTTAACTTTTAAGCTCCATTGATAGTCCTCGAGGGATTGCGTTTAGGCCTTGGACCTAGTCCTCGAGTGATAGTTTGTTTGAACTCGGGTAGCCTTTAACTGAGCGAAAATTAGTCTTGGACTTAAAAAATGGTTTTGGACTTAAAATGAAGATAGCCTTAAAGAGTTAAGATGGCCCCTGAGCAAGGATACGATCGAACTCGGAGGGTACCTGGGCTAATGTAATCGAGAGGTCGTTTACATTGATCTGAATGTGAAGATAGCTCTGAGGCTTTATCATTAACCCTCGAGTGAGAAATGATTTCGGCCAATGAGTCGGGTGAATGACCCTCACTTGCAATAGTATAGATCTTTGAGATTGGGTACCTCCGGAGGCTGAATTGATGCTGATAGCTCCTTAGAGCCCAATTTAATTTTGATGGAATTCCTCGAGATCGCGCACCATCTTGAGGTTGGATCAGTGTTGATGACTCTTTAGATCTTATCGTGATGGTGACGAGGATCCTTTATATTAGGCACCATCTCGAGGCTTGACTGACATGGGAATCTTTTACCCATCGAGCATTGTACAACAGTGTCATTCGTATGGCACGTTCGTGAAATGACCGAGATGATCCCGTTGGTACACTTCCCAGAAAGCGATAATGGCTTTGTTGGTATTAAGTGGCCCTGAAAGTAGGCGAACAGTCGCCGCTTGCTCTATATATGAGTTTGCTATGCCCTTATCTTGAGTATTCCGTTACTTTGAGCCGCTATCCCTTTTTATATAGTTCTTCCTCCTTGCTTCAGTTCTTTCACCATTTTAAATTCAAGGCTTTCTCCTAAGTTCCCACTTCCCTTTTCTTTTCCACCATAGTTATGGCTACTATGCCCAAGCCTGTTCACCCAGAAGAGGAGAGTTCTGCCTCCGCTTCCCGCTTTGTTGGCAGTACACTGTCGATGTTCTTGTGAGATAATCTCGGAAGGTATTATCTCGAGGAGGTACTTTACGCTAGAGAGACCTCCGAATGTTCAAGGCCACTGGAAATACGCATCGAGGTTCATTTCATCAATAGGAGAGGATCACCTTGAGGCAATAATGATAGACTAGGAATGGGAAGAAAAAGTGGTATTGCAGGTACCTTCCCCGAAAAATAGTTCTATGGCTAAAGTAGAGGGGTTCCTGAATGTATACACGTACCCTTTTGCGTTAGGCCCCCTAGATAGAGTCGTGCTCGACTCCTATCAAAAATATCGAGCTACCCTGATACAGGTTCACCCATTGTTTCTGGAGGGTAGTATTGATGATGCGGTTCTTTTCAAAGAGAGCCAGGCTTGTGCTCACCCTTAGCCACCTCATTAGGCTGTATCAATCCTTCCATCATCGATGCATGATAACTTCCCGATGTCGATCCATGAGGCCTTTTATTACAGATGATCAAGAAAATGGGGACCGAGGGTGGATGAATCGATTCGTCCAAGTACGAACTATCAATATTATCCCCGTGGAGTTCCTACCATTTCCTGAGAAATAGAATTTCACACGTAAGTGGTACATTTGTGTTTTTATCGTTTTGCTCACAGTAGAGGCAGATTCTATACAGACACTTTTCTTTTCTTTTTTTGCAGCTGTCCCGTAGATACCATACGAGGTCACCGACCTGACGGATTGAGCTTGGAAGCTGACAGCCCGCTCGACCTATGATGAGCGTAAGTGGCGAGATCTTTCCAAGGGTAGATAGGAGGCAAAACACCACGATACGTGTTGTGTGTTTTTCCCTCTTTGAAATGTGCTTTCTTTTATATGTACTAACCCCATCATCGCATATATTAGGGAATTCTTTTTAAGACGAGGTCATGCCCCTTCGGAGAAAAGGAAGGTCATCGTCTTCGGGAACGAGGAATAACAAACAGAAGGAATCTTTATAGGGCGAAGATGGTCATAGCGAGACAAGTCCTGCCCAGAGGCCCATAGAAGGTGTATCAGCCGAGCCTACAACATATGAGGCTTCTGGCCTTAGAGAAATAATTCCTCCTTTACTTCCGTCTTCCTTTATCATTGAAGGTATTTCGAGAGACAAGGATTCTCTATCGTCGTCTTCTTCTCCCGTCGAAGGTACTTTGAGGGATGTTCAAGGCTAGGGGCTGCCTAACTCAAAAAGGTCTCAAATGATCACATTCTTATTGCGAGTGTCTCTGCTGGGGCCAATAAGACCAGGCCGGCAGGTGCACACTCGACTTTTGAGGAGGCTCAACGGTCTGTTCTGTGGTGAGTTTTGGCCGATTGTATTGGATTTTCAGCTTTGCACTTTCATTTTCTTGTTAAGCTCACTTTTCGTATGCCTTTGACAAGCTTAAGTCCGAGCTGCTTCGTCATAAGACCATGTTTCAAAAAGCCTTAGACGGGGAGAAATCCCTCAGGCTTCTTTGTGACAAAAGGGGAAAGGAGTTGGTATACATGCGGTACGAGTAAAGTCAGAGCTGGAACTACGAAAGCTACCTCCAAGGGGGTACTTATTTCTCCTACCACCCTCTAAGATTAATGTTTTGGTATTTTAGCTGCAGAGAAAAATGGAGGACGTGGAACATCTTTGGGGGCGAAGTTGGTCAGGCCAAGTGTGAGTGTGATGAGCAAAAGGCTCAGGAAGATGCCCAAGTTGCGGCCAAGAAGAATGCTTTGGCCAAGGCTTCTGCCCTCAAGGCGCATCTCTGAAATGTTCGTGAAAACAACTCGCCCAAAATGAGTATGATTGCAAGGCTCGAGTCTAAGCTTTTGGAGATGATGGCCGAGGTCGTAGACGCACAGGCTGAAGTTGAAGGGATTTTATCTAAGGCCAATAAGAAAGTGGCTGTCTATTTCAAAGACACTACTGACACTCGAGTTGAACTGAGAGGGGCTTTCGATAGAGAGAGTAGAAGAAATGAATATGCCTGGTGTAAATATCGAAGGGAGACCCTCGAGGATATCCACGCTAGGGGATTCGATCTCTTGGAAGAGATAAAGTAGGACAAGGCGGACGAATATGATGCCAATTTCCTTTTGTCCGATGCTGAAGATAATAAGGAAGAGATAGACGAGCCAGTCCTCGAGGGGGAAGTAGACCAGGCTGTTTCTTTCTGATTCTATGTATGATGCTTTTAGAGAACATTTATAAATGAAGTTTTGTCTTTTTTCACATATACATATTAGAAGAAGCCTTTTGGCTTTATCTTTCATGCATTTCCCTTTGCTTGTGTATGTCTTTCTTTGATTCAAATATATACATTTGTCGATATCTGGTCAGGTATACTGGAATTCGAGGCAAACCTTTAGGCTTATAAATCAGCCCTGAGGCTTGTTGGGTTGGCTCATAGGATCTTGCGCATTTGTCCTTAGGTGTTTTCTTATTAACTATTTAGAGCTCAATCTTCGAGTCGAATTTCGGCTCATGCTTAATAACCCTTAAGTTTTTAAATTTTAAGCTGGACCTTAGACTTTTACGTGTTGGGATGGTACAACCTCTAATATGGGCTGGCGATATTGGCTCTCATGCATTGGGTCGGTACGACCTCTAATATGGGCTGGCGATAGTGGTTCTCATGCGTTGGTTCGGTATGACCTTTAATATGGGTTGGCAGTAGTGGCTCTTATGCATTGGGTAGGTAATACCTCTAATATGGGCTGGCGATACTGGCTCTCACGCGTTGGGTCGGTACGACCTCTAGTATGGGCTGGTAAGACCTCTAATATATGATTTATTTTTCCCTCATTAAAGACTTTTCAAGTTTTTGTGTTCGCCCGACTCTTCAACGGTTCAATAAGAACCTCGATTGTGAGCCGTAATACAGTGATAAATAAGCACCTCGGGAGGCTTCGCTCGATGGATTAATGGTTTCAAAGCTTGTTGTTTGGAGCTGATATAATCGAATCTCTTTTTCTTAAGTCGAGTGTAGCCTAATTAACCAGTTCTTTTCAAAGTATTTTTCAAGTAATTTGAAGGTCTGTGATTTTATAGCGACGGTCGGGCGTCCCTGAGTCACATGAATTTGGCCAGATCCTTGTGACCGTAGTCATTTTTGTTTGGCCGTAGCCTTTTGGTCCCCGAGTGAAGTAGTTTCGACATTTATATCGAGTGTATGCCTTTTTAGAGATATTACAAGTTCGAATATATAGCCTTAACTTTAAGATTAGGATTATGCCTTTTGTAAGGTCTTATAAATTTTAAAATGCCTTACTTGAGGTCTTACAGATTTGGTTACTTGGTACAAGTATAACTCATGCCTTGCTTGAGGTCTTACATATTTGGTATTGCCTTATGAATGTCTTAGAAGCTCGAGGTTTCCGCATGGGGCCTTAGAGTCTCGAGTTTTTGACAAAGCTATGGGCCAACATTCGACGACAGTCCCCGAGACATCGAACATTTTTGGCTCTAGAGCCGTTCTTTTTGAACTTGATGTTTCCTCATTGAGGGCTTATGAGTTCGAAGTTTCCGACTCGGATGCCATATGGTTTTGAGTTTTTTGACGTTAGTCCATGAGTGTTCGGAAAATTTCTGGCCCTAGAGCTGTTTTCTTGTAAAAATAGCAGACTTTTTTGAAGCATAAAGTGTTTTGATGGAGGAGATATTTTCTTTGATTACATGGCACAAGTATACATATTTGGTTCTTCTATGTGGACACAATCCATTAGGCCGTTTGGCCCGATACATCATTTTCGTAGCGAGACCCTTTTTGACTCATCTTGGTTTCTTCGAGGGGGGTGATCTCCTGGGGGAATGCCCCCAGTATTCGAGGTTGATTGAAGAGAAGCCTTGAATACTTGTTAAGTTCTCCTTAGGTAGCATATAAATGTTGCCTCTTTAAAAACCTCGTCGGTAAAACCCTTCTTGGGATAAAATCCGATCAAAGGAAAAGAGTGCAACGCATGCTTTAAAACCTAAGGTCTTCACGCTAGAAAGTGCTTCAATTGTTCCGGTCGGATACCTGCACATAGGTTAGTGTAGGATGTAATAAAAAGGAGACGATTATACCTTAGTAGTGATGGCGCTTCGAGCCTCAATATTCTACAACTGTTTGTTCTGGGGACGTGGTACAGTCGTTTGCTCGTTTATTCGGGTGTAGCCGAGAATGTGTCTCATGGTTTCTATTTCACCATTTTCTTATCCTTTGGCTCCTTTGATGTTGAAGGCATCGATGCCGGTGCCACATCGTGCACCACGAATCTCTCTTGCTGCTTGTACTTCTTCGTACACAGTTTGTATTCCATCCTTTGTCAGGAAATTCATCATTTAATGAAGAGTGGAGGGTAATGCTCTCATTCAGTGTATCCATGGCCTTCCGAGCAAGGCGTTGTACCTCATTTCTCTCTCTATTACGTGGAACTTGATATTCAGGGTTGACTGGCTACTTTGACCGGTAGGGTAATTTCCCATTTCGTTGTTTTGGTCTCCATATTGAATAAGTTGAGGAATTGAGAGGCGGGCACAATTTGGTCGAGTAGTTCGAGCAGCTTCACCACCCTCAACCTGATAATGTTGGTCGAGCTACCTGGATCCACAAGAACACGCTTAATTTGAAAAGTGTTTACAAGAAAAGAAATTACCAAGGCATTATTATGAGGATGTGACATAGCCTCGATCCTCGTCGTTGAATTTTAGAGCATCTTCGGGTATATAACCCCGATTTTGCTTCTCCCTGGTGATGGGTAATTTTTTTCTTTTGATAGTGGGTTCCTGCGAGATGTCGATTCCTCCAATGATCATGTGAATGACATGTTGCGGCTCATTTGTTTCATTTTTCTCATTTACCTCTCTTTCCCGAAAATGATTTTTGGCTCGGCCGCTAAGGAACTATTGGAGGTGTCCTTTGCTGAGTAGTCGAGCTTCTTCTTCTCGGAGCTTCCACCAATCTTCGGTTTTGTGACCGTTTGTTCCATTAAATTCACACATTAAATTAGGGTTCCTCTGCGATAGGTCCGATAGTATGGGTCTCAGCTACTTGGTGTCCCTAATTTTAGTGATGGCAGATACAACGTCTGACACGTCAATGTTGAAATTGTATTCAGACAAGTGGGGTGCCTGTGTTGGATCTATGTGTCTGTCGAATCCGGCTCTACTCACGAGTCCCTGAGGATTTTGACCTCAGTCTATCCTTCATTCATTCCGGGGTATGTTATGCCTTGGGGCGTTTCTTCTATCGTCAGTGTATGGTTGGTACATTTTCTTGTTCGGTATTGGCTCATTTTCCAGTAGCTCGCTGGGATATATAAAGCACGAGAAGGCTCCCAGGTTGTCGTCATCGGCCCTAATATTTGATTGATATCGGTTGTGGACATCCGACCAAGTCACGGTGGGATATTCAACCAAGTTCTACTTCAGCTACTTTGAAGCCATCAAGCTTCTTTTATTCAAACATTGGGTGAAGGACTGCACTGCCCAGTTGGAGAATGGTGGTTGTTCTATTCATTCCACTTGAAAGCGAGATACGAACTCCCGCAGAATCTCGTTTTCTCTTTGTTTGATTTTGAAGACGTCTGATTTCCTTGTAGCCACCTTGATGGACTTTATGAAAGAATCTTCCAGCATGGAGAACGATTCTATCGAATTTGGTAATAGGTTGTGATACCATATCATGGCCCCCTTTTGAAAGTGTTTCTCCAAAATTTCTTAGCAGGATGAATTCAATCTTGTCATCCTTCAGGTCATTTCCCTTTACCGTAAAAGTGTAGGCAGTGACGTGCTCGTTGGGGTTCGAGGTTCTGTTGTACTTCGAAAGATTGGTCATTTTGAACTTCTTTGGAATAGGTTTTGGAGCAGCATTTGAAGGGAATGGATTTTGTACGAATTTCTTTGAGTCAACATCCTTTAGGATCGGGGGTTCGCCCACGATGTGATCGACCCTCGAATTATAGGTTTACACCTTTTTGTCATTAGCTTCTATCATCTTTTTGCCTGACTCAATCCTCTTTATGAGGTCCTCGAGCATCTTTATAATAGCTGGGTCAGCTGCTGACCCATTGTCGCTCGATCTCTTTGGTACTTTTCGGCTCAAGGAGCCGTTTCCGGTGCTGCTACGCTTGGGGGTTTCTGGTTGCTTTGTGGTTGAGAAATCGCTAATTGTTGTTCCTGCAACATTTTAAAAATGACGTGAATGCTAACCTCTTGTTCCTCCCAAACTAGGATTTTCTGAGCTTTCTTGTTGGTCTTATTGACGTATACTCTTATTAGTGTGGGAGCTTATATTGATGTGCTAGGCGTTGCATGAGACCACATCCACACGGATTGGTTGTGGCGCATCCTCAGGGTTTCACGGTGGCACACTGACGCCTGGAATAGCTACACCATTCTCTCCATGGTCTTCAAGACTGTTGTTTTCATATGCATTTACTGAGTTAGATATTTTGACTTGAAATCAAAGATTCTTGGACAAGAAAAGCATGAAGAATAACTTGCGTTATGTAGTACACCAACAAGAAAACAATCACTATTATTTTATCCCCACGGTGAATGCCAAACTGTTTACCTTGAAAATGGTAATAACAATTAGATTTGATTTTGTGGTTCTACAAAGAAGTGATCTATTTTTATGCTAGTTGATAGGCAGTAGATGCTAAGTACGAGACTAAAAAATGAGATAAGAACTTGAAAGAAGTATGTTTAAGCAACCTGAATGGTTGAGAATCCGGGCCTCGAGCCAGGTTATACGGGCCTCGAGGTCGAGCTAGATACTAAACTGAGGACAACTGATGAAGAACTAACAGTTTTGAAAGCTTTGATGAAGGCTCTTTAAGATCAGTAATGAGTAATAGATGAAGAACAATTAATGAAATGTAATAAGTGTAAGCAATAAATGTAAGTAATAAAATCAAGGGAGAATTTGTTTAAGCTAGAGAGCAGAGAATGCTCTTGTTCTTGTATTGAATGTTGTATATTTTTACAAACTAACAAGGGTCCCCTTTATAAATGAGGAAAAATCCCAACATAGAACAATACATTTATTACAAAAATATATGGCTGATACAACCATTTAATGCCACGGTACTGGCTCATACTAGCCTAGTAGACTTGGTCAGCCTAAATCACGTGCCTTGGGAACTTCACTTTTTGTCCATCATAACTACCGATCTGCACTGCCCTGACATCAAACATTGATAACCTCTCGGGGTTGAAAATCGAACACTGACTCGAGCCTTTGGAGACGTGCCCATGAAGAGTCATAATGACCATAAAATCGAACCCTCTGATTTTTACGGCATACACTTTTCTTGTCCCATATAAAGCTCGTACCTATTTTTTTACATTCTTTCTCTTTTATCCTAATCTTATAGGTCCAAACCTATCTTCCACCTTCCATTGAGATACCGTATCTTCTTTTATTCGAAGCCATGTTGTACTTGTTATAAACATCATTCCAAGTGGTTAGTGAAAAATCTCGTAAGTTTTTATTTAACCTTCTTGTGGCTTCTGAGTTTCTCTCATTCAAGTTCCATGCAAAAGTTATCGCTACCCAATTATCAAGTATGGGAGGTAGAAATATCTTTTCTCATTGGAAGCGATCTACAAACTCTCTAAGTAATGTTGTACTTTTTTATGTATTTTAAATATATCTTCCATTATCTTCTCTACTTAGTGGGCTACCAAAAGTGCTTCAGTAAAGGAATGTACAAGCTCAGCAAACAAGTTAGTTGAGTTTTCAGGTAAAAGAGAATACCATGTTAGTTCCCCCTTTGTAAAGGTTTCACTAAAAAAGAATTTACCAACATCGATTCGGTTTCTTGCTTAGTAAATTGTTGCCTCTGACTACTATGGAAAGCGCGGTCACATGATCTTGTGGATTGGAGGTTCCATCATACTTAGGAATATCTAACATTCTGAATTATTTTGGTATCGATAATGGTACTGCGCTTGGTTTCCATGGTTGTTATAAATATTTGTCCATATATACACCTTATGATTATTAGTGGTTCCCTCGATATCTGTTCAATCTGTTCACTTTATTCCTTGAGTTGTTTCTACAAAGTTAGAGCTAGATTTTATGAATCAAAATTAATTAGCCTACATGAACATCGCGCTCTAGAGTTATTGGGAATTTTCCACTTCCTGAATTTTCAAGCCTCCATTTGGGATTTTCTGTAGTGTATTAACTGGTGGTAGACCTGAAACTATGTTTGACACACTGTTGCAAAGTCTCGTAAAACTTCACCAATCTTCTAAGCGATAAATTGCTTCAAATTATCCTGCAAAGTTGATTGTTCTTCATTTCGGTGCTCAATGTTACGACTAGCAAATCTAACAAGTGAATTGTCACTTGAGCGTTGTGGAGAATGTGTGGATGAATTGTGTGGAGGAGATCATCCTTGTCTATTGTCTATTTCTCTACTGAGTTATTTGGTCAGTTTTGAACATAATTTATTGCTAACAAAAAAACATATAAATAAAAAGTGAAAGGGCTGTTATATTTTGCGGTAACATAACCAATTTGTGTAATCCAAAAAATAGTGTTTGAAGTCAAAGCAAATAAATAGAATAATTTTGATTTCTAACAACCAATTTACTTCACAACAACAATAAATAAGTGAACTAAGAGAATAAAGAAGTAGAAATCTTATTGATGATTGTTGTTTTCTTCCGAGAATAATTCTTCTAATAATAGAGAATAGTAAGAATTATAGGTAATTGACAGTATAACTTAGCCGATTTTCGATAGGATACAAAATATGGGAAAGAGGGTTTAAGCAGTTAGTTCTTGTAACTGTTTGCCTTGTTTAGCTCCAGCCAATTACTACATTAATTTTTCGTTACGTAGGTGATTTATGACGGTTGGGGCAATAATAACAAATCACGTGTAATTATGGATTTGGCCATGACTATTAATGACCTTACTTATCAACTTGTAACTATTTTCTTATATTCAACCTTGAGGCTATTTTCTGCACAAGCGATTCCGTGGGTGCTGCTCAGCACTTTTGTACACATCATTTTTCTTGTCGTTTTAACTCCCTTGACGCATTTCATGGTAGTACCAGTCCATGTGGCAAGTTTATTTTTCACTAATACATACCAATATATATATATATATATATATATATATATATATATAATATTTAGCCTCAAAGATTAATTAAAGTAACTATTTAGCCTCAAAGATTAATTAAAGTAACTATGGAGAAACAACAACAACAACAACCCAGTATAATTTCACTTAGTAGGGTATGGGGAGGGTAGTATGTATGCAAACCTTACCCCTACCCTTGGGTAGAGAGGCTGTTTCCAAATAGACCCCCGGCATCCTTCCCTCCAAGAACTTCCCACCCTGCTCTTGGGGAGACTCGAACTCACAACCTCTCGGTTGGAAGTGGGAGTTACTTACCATCAGAGCAACTCTTATTGTCTGAACTAACAATAGAGAAAGTGACAAGTAAATAAAAATCGGAGTCATATGTAACATTGTAATGAGAGGCAACTTCTTATACGGTTGGTTTTGTGTAAAAGTGAATATTAATAGGTCGGGGATTTCTTGATAATAAAATACTTCAAGCAGACCTATAATATCGTCTAATGCAGACATCCTTTCATGAGGATTGAATTTATTCTATAAAAGTCCGCATCATCCTAGTCTGAGAAATACACAGTTTAAGCCATCGAATTACAAAGATCAATCCATAGAAAAATCAAGTAAGCAAAGGAAAATGTTCCTACAAAGATTCATTAATAAAATTAGCCTTTCTTAAATAAAAGAGGAAGGAAACAAGATGGTCACGTGACTCATTCTACTCTAGTCTTTATCAGATTTTAATCATTTTATTTTCAGTAACCAAACAATAAGATTACTTTGGAACTAACTTCTCATAACTATGGTGAATTAAACGTGTATTTTATACGTTATAAAGAAATCGTCGTATTATCAGAAATAACCATCATTGCGTTTTGTTGCGAAAACTGTGTGCCTCAATGATGTTGTATTCAGCCATCAGTTATTTTAACACTATCACTTCCGTTGATAAAAATGGCACTTAATAATATCAATTTAGCAATAAATTTTTCATTTTTACCCATAATATTTATTATTATTTTAAGTTATTTTTTCAAATTTAATAAAATATATTTATTAATATAAATAATATAATAAATTATGTACTTTATTTATTATTTTTTAAGAAAGAAAAAAAGTCAAAATGTGCCTAAGCGGAGGGAGTAGTTAATTTCATGGGGAAAAGCAATACTACGAGTTTTCTAGCTATTTGGTTAAGATTCTACCATCATCTAACTATCGTTCAATTGTACCAAAATATGTTTTATCTGTCATCATTCTCAAGTTTTCATTCACGTGAAGAGAAGATAGAAGAAATACGGGTATTGATTAATTTATTGATGTATATGTAAATTGATACAAATCATTATTATAAAATAAAGGCAACATATCCAAAATTATTTTTATACTTGGTTTAGATTATTAGTATTCTTCTCGAATTATGTTCGGTCTTAATTTTCTCCCTCAACTTAATTTTTTGAGAGCCATTATTTTCTTGGACGCTGATATGGCAAAAAGTGTGGGTGCACTCGCCTGACACGTGGATTTTTCTATCTATGTGCATTTTTTAAAAATAAATTTTTTTTTACCTTTTTAAGAATATTACTTTTTTACATAATTTTTTTCGAATAAAATTTATAATAAAACTTGGATATAACTACATTATTAGGCTAAATATTTTTATTTGACCAAAAATAATAAAGTTTTGATTAATCTTTTGTTGAATTTGACTTGAAAATAAATATTTATACAATTGAAATAAATAGTCAAAACATTTAAATAATTATAACAATACATATTTTTTAAAAAATGCAACTATGTAATGACTATATATTTCTTTTTATTTCTTCTTTTGATGCAATGACTATTTATTTCAACTATTTATTTTACTTTTTAGGTAAAATATGTAAAAAATAAAATAAAATAGATCACCGTAATTTAGAGATATACAAAACATTATAGCCAAAATAATTAATTTCAAACTATGTATGTTTTACAAATTTTTAGATGCTTTGAAAATTTATTTCAATTGCATAAATCATTATTTCCAGCTCACATTCAAAAAGCGATTAACTAAACCTTTATTATTTTTAACCAAAGAAAAATATTTAGCCTAATTAATATAGTTCTATCTAAGTTTTATAACAAATTTTATTTAAAAAAATTTATCTAAAAAGTAATATTCTTAAAAAGGTAAAAAAAAGTTTATTTTTTCAAAAAAATGCCGCATAAACAGAAAAATTCACGTGGTAGGTGAGTGCATTCACACTTTTTGCCACATCAACATCTATGAGGGTAATGACTCTCAAAAACTTAAGTTGAAAGGGGTAATTAAGACCAAATATAATTTGAGAATAATATTTATAGTTTAAGCCAAATTTAAAGATAATTTAAAGTATTTTACCTAAAATAAATAACGAGTAAAAGAATTTGAGTTAGCCACCAAGAGAATTGAAACGTGGCTCCTGTGATTGGAATAGGCAGAACCAACAGAGACGAAGACGACTAAATAACATATATACCCCAGAAAACACGTTTAGCCCAATCACTTTTAGGCCATCTTTCAAAATTCTATGGACCACAAAAGCTTTTTCTTAGTGCGCATAAGGATGTCTCTGATTTTAACAACGGAAAAAGGTTCAAAATACTTTTAAATTATTGGAAATATTTAAAATATCTTTTATTTATTTATTGGGCTAAAAATATTTTTATATTTACCTTTTTAGTTTATCTATGTCATTTAACCGTTAAATTAATGTTAAATTAAAAATAATAATTATTTTTTTGTAAAACTTTAAAAAAATTGCAAAATATTTATGTTTTTTAAACTAATGCATCAATAGTCCACTAATTTAGTAAAGTCTTTTTCTTTTTTCAGTTTTTACAAAAAATAATTCAGTTTTTACAAAAAATATTATTTTGAATTTTTAAAGCATTCTTTTGTAAAAACAAAAAAATGAATTTAATAAAATATTTTATTTTTATAAATAAATATATATATATATATATTCAACAAGATATTTTAGTTTTTAAAATATATATTTTTTTCATTTTTTTCAGTTTTTAAATTATTTCGTTTAATTTTCGTATTTCAGTTTTTCTTTAAAGGAAAAATATTTTCATTTTTTTAAAAAAATAAATATATATTTTTAAAAAACTAAAATATGTTGAAAATATTCTTTTACAGTTTTTAAAAGACGAAGATATTTTATAAAAATCATTTTTTTCTGTTTTACAAGGTTTTCATTCTTTAAAAAAATGCTTTGAAAAAACTGATTTTTTTTTTTGTAACATCTGATTTTTTTTTTTAGTAAAAACTGGAAAAAAAGACTTTACTAAATTAGTGAACTGCTGGTATTTATTTGAAAAATAAAAATATTTTGTAAAATATTTTTTTTAAGTTTTACAAAAAGAATAATAATTTTTTTTATTCAACATTGACCTAATAGTCAAATGACATAAGTGAACCAAAAAGGTGGATGCATGGGTATTGTTAGCCCAATCGGTGAATGTAGGGTAATTTTAAAGCTTTCCAATAGTTTAGGGGTATTTTGAACCCTTTTCCGTTTTACTCCCTGCGGTCCAAAATAAGTGATATTTGGATGTTTTCACATAGATTAATAAATTAACTTTTTGTATTAATTAGCAATGAAATTGACAATATTAAAACTTTACTATCTCACATAAACACTCATAACACATAGTCTAACACTATTTACTCCAAAAATAATGTAGGAAAAAAATAATTAATTTATTTTAAAAATCTGAAAAAAATCACTTGTTTTGGACCACAAGAAAAAGACAAAAAATTACTTATTTTGGACAGGAGGGAGTAACAATTAAGAGCTCGTTTGGACATAAGAATTTTTTTACTTCTTTTCAAAAATAATTCTAACTTTTTTACGAAATCAGCATTTGGTCTTCAAGTTTTAGTTTTCATTTGAAGGTGAATTTGAAATTTTTCGAAAATTTTGAAAACTTAAAAAAGATATTTTTCAAAAATTTCATTCAAACCACATAGAAAACTTCTCAAAAATAATTCAAAATTATATTCATATTCAAATACAACTCTACTTTTTAAATACCATTTTCACTTAAAAAGTTTTCTCAAATTTTTTAAGGAATTTTACAATTCCTATGTCCCAACGCCCACTAAGTACAATGAGCAAAGGGATATAGTAATTGGTTGAAGTTCTTCAACATTAATCAAAGGTTTTTTTTTTTGGGTAATTAAGACTTTTTATTGATCACCAATGAAGTAACATTACAAAACCACAATCGAGCTTCAACTCAGCTGACTGTCTGGAAAATAACTTATAAACTATTTCAACTATCCTAACTAACTAACACTACTATATTTGAAGGTGTTGTAATTGTTGCCTAATGCGTGGGGTACCTCTAACATTACAATTATACACTATGTCTCTCAGTAAGGCAGTGTTACATCGAAATATCTTGTTGAAGATTCTTGCATTCTTTTCCAGCTAGATAGCATATGCAAATTCAGCTGTAACCATTAATTAAAGGTTTTATTCTGAGTCATGAGAAAGAAGGAAAGTTCGATAAGAGTGTTTTATTTTCCCCTCATGAACAACATAATATTCAAACCGATTAGACAAATAAACTTTCTAATACCTACTTGTTAAACAAAATAAATTAAATACAGACACACAATAAGGATAATAACATACAATATTCAACAAGTAGAATGATGCTATAAAGTAATTCCATAAATATTTGTACCTCCAAGAGATCGTCCTAATTCCAAACTCAGACTTATTTTATTACAAAAAAAATAAAAACTTACAAATGGGAGAGGATATAAGCCTCCCTCCTTATGCTTATGGGAGTGAGGCTAATGAGTAGCTTGGTTAGCTTCTTTTCGACAATATATGATTAAAATTAATATTATATTGAAACATTAGCCTTTTGATCCATGTAACATTCTATTGTACTTTATAATAATTCCCAGCAATTGTGTTAATTAGCAGTAGCATAACATTTGTTTATGAAATTATGTTGTTTAGACCATTCTACAAACACCATTTCTTGGGGACTGAGTTTATTTGGCATAAACAGATTTAGGAAAGACAGATATGAGAATAAAAAAATATAACAAGTGACTTAATGAACATTGTCCTCCAAGATTTGCACTTTAAGCCCAGGCTGTCAAAAGGGCCATATCTTATTAGAGATGTTACCATATGTATGATTAGGCCAGGGGCGGATCTACATATAAAAATTAGGTGTTCGAGCACCCATTAACCTCGACCCGGAATACGTATAATTATATAAAAAACTTAAGAAAACGGATATAAGAAAATAGCAAGCACCCAGATAACAAAAGGCTTGGTGGGTGCTTTGGTTATGATGGATGTTGAAGGGTTCTAAATGAGTATATGGTTGAGAGATCAAATCTCACTCACACCCCTAGCTAGACTTTTTCCTCCATTTATCAAGCACTAACTTTCTTTTGCTCCAATTAAAAAAGTTAAGCACCCACGAACTCAAAATCCTGGATCCACCATTAGATTAGGCCCCAATTCAGCTTGTCTTTCACTAGGTATTTGATTTCCTTTCAGGCTCCTGAATACTATTGAATGGAAGTTGGTATGACCTCTTGAGACTTTTGAGTCTCTCAAGTGCACCCATTGTTTTGATACTCCTGACATTCCAAGATAGTATATGAACCATCTTAAGTATCCAAGTTTAGGGTAAGGAGTTTTTGGGTCCCCTAGGGGAGATTCTAGATTTGTTATCTTTGACGACTTTAGGCTTTATTTGTTTTTATTAAGATTAAGACGTCTGAATCTGAATCTGAATATATATATATATATATATATATATATATATATATATATATATATATATATATATATATATATATATATATATATATATAAGTATTAATATGTGTATTAAGATTAAAATATCTGAATCTGAATACACATTTGAATATTAAAATGTATTCTAAATACTAAATAATTAAGATTGTTTGTTTTCTCTACATCAGAATATTTAAAATTTATATTTATTTAAAAACTAATTAGTATAAATTCGAATAAAATAGTACTAGTTAATCAAATTTTAAATTAATAAAATATTTTTTGAAATTATATGGTGGTTGGTTGTGATGATGGATAACAGTTGTGGTTGGGATGCCGACTGAGTAGTGGTTGGTGGTTGATAGTGGTGATTATGGGTAGTAGATGGTGATGAGATTTATAGTTAATGGTGGTAGTTAATAGTGCTGGTGACTGATAATAGTGATGGGCAATATAAAGTGATGTTAGTCTATAATGGTGGGAGATAGCAATAGCAGTGGTAATGGTGATTAATGTTAAAAGTGAAGGAGTAATAGTGAAATATCATTTTTACATAAATTTTTGAATGTATAACAACTTAATATTATTAAGATTTATTAATAGTATATAATAGCATGTAAGAGCACGTAACAAATAAACGTACAATAACTGAAAGTATGAAGTCAGAACATGTAACAATTAAGGACATATAACAAGTAAGGATATATACTAAGTAAAACATGCATCACATATGAGCATCTAACAAATAATAACATGAAATAAGTAAAGACAAGGTTTAGATAAAAACGTAAAATAATGAAATACACTCAGCATGCTTAAACACTCGTTGTCACGACCAAAACTTCAACATATTGTGATGGTGCCTATAGCGGTACTAAAAAGCCGATAATCATAAAGTAACTACATATTTTAATTTAAAAACGTGATATATTTAAGTTTAGAAGTGAAAATCTCATAAATAATCAAAATTCATAACTACGACTCAAATACAATATCTCCCCAAATCCGGGTGTCAGCGAGTATATAAGCTACTAAATATCGACATAGTCCGACTTCTAATACAACTGTCTAGAAAGATAATATAGTGCTAAATAAACCGAAAAGAAGGGAAGTCGAGGTTTGCAAACGCCAAAATAGCTAACTCAAAAATCTCCAAGTATAGCAACAACAGTGCCTAGAAGTACCTGGATCTTCACTCGAAGTGCATAGTGTAGTATGAGTACAACTGGCCCAATGTACTAAATAAGTAACAGGACTAACCTTTCACCTAAAGAAGTGACGCGTTCAGATAGGTACAGTTGAAGTCCAGATAATAACAATATAAATATGATAGGAAAATGACAGTAATAAATCATAGAAAATCTTATAATCAATTTTCACAGTACAGAAAAGTAAACATGCTTTCAAGTTCAACAGTTTAGGCTCAACAACAGAAAAATATGCCAAGTATAGCCATCATGAGGAATATTACATCTCTATATCTACATGTCAAATATGCATGTCACTTGTAATGCAACACACTGATAAACTGATATACTCATGCTCTCGAAATCACTCAGCACTGCCAATCACTCAACACTCTAACCGGTAAGCACTCGCACTCAACAGTCAACAATACCTACGTTCACTGCTGGTATGTCAGACTCCGGAGGGCCGAATCCTTCCTAAGACATATATAAGCTAACATGGCACGCTACATCATGACGTCTGATCCCATTATGAATCAATAAAACTTGTTGCGACGTGCAATCCGATCCTATAAATATCACTCACAATTAGGTTCATGGCCTCACTCAATCATCAGCCTCTCCAGTCTCTCGTACTCACATATCTCATGCCAATTAGCCCAAACAATGATACAAGATGAAACAATAAATGAAAAAAGACAGAGATATGATATGCAAATAATGGATGATACTAAGTACGTAACTGCAATCTTAGCGAATAATTCAACAGCAGAAACAACCTCTGTGGGTCCCAACAATACCATCATATAGCCTAAACATGATATCAAATAAGGATCATTACTCAATTCATATAACACATGGAGATTACATGAATAACAACAAGATTGGATAACTACTCAGTTTTATAGAATCAACCGAGTCAAAATTAGTATGGTGCATGCGTACACGCCCGCCACCTAGAAGGTGCGGCACCTTAACACCAATCACATAACACTTAGTTTAGGGATTCATACCCTTAGCTATAAAAAATCTACCTGGCCCAGAATCATTCTTACAAGCCATCAAACACACAATAACTACAAAACACTAACAATTAAAGCTCAACCATTTTTAAGTGCAGTGAATTAGAGTGCAATAAATGACTCAAATAGAAGATTACATCTCCTTCAATGTAATAGTGTAGTTCAACTGTGCTCCACTTAGAGTTATATTGTCATAGTAGATTGGAGTGATTAGCTTGTCTTTTTGTTTTTCCAGCACTTCCCCCACTGCGTAGTTACTGGCATCACACATGATTTCGAATAGTTGCTCCCAATCGGGGGCAACAATGATGGGTGCTGTGACTAGCCTCTTTTTCAAATCCTCGAATGCTACCCTAAAATCATTAGAAAACAAAAAGGGGTAATACTCTTCTAACAACTTACAAAAACGGTTGGCAATAATTGAGAAGTCTCTTATGAATCTCCAGTAAAAATCGGCATGCCCGAGGAAACTTCTGATTGCCTTGACTGAAGTTGGAGGTGAAAGCTTTGCTATCATATCAACATTAGTGTGATCTACCTCAATTCCTTTACTTGACACTCGACACCCAAGACTATGCCCTCTTGCACCATTAAATGGAACTTTTCCCAATTAAGAATTAGGTTAGTCTCAATACATCATTTTAGCACATGAGTCATATTTATAAGGCACTCATTGAATGAGTTCCCCACCACTGAGAAATCATCCATGAATACCTCCATTATGTTCTCTACATGTCAGTGAATATGGCCATCATGCACCTTTGGAATGTGGCGGGTGCATTGCATAGGCCAAATGACATCTTCTGAAAGGCTTAAATACCATATGGGCAAAGTGAATGAGGTCTTTTCTCTGTCCTCAGGTGCAATGAAGATTTGATTGTATTCTGAGTACCCATCCAGAATACAGAAGAGAGACCTCCCTACCAATCTGTCTAGCATCTGATCAATGAAGGAAAGTGGGAATGTCTTTCTGGGTGGCCAGGTTTAACTTTTTGTAGTCCATGCAAATTCTCCAGCCCGTGACGGTTCTCGTAGAGATCAGTTCATTGTTATCATTTTAACCACCGTCATGCCGCCCTTATTAGGCATACATTGCACCGGACTAATCCAATCGCTGTCAGAGATTGGGAAAGTGATTACCGCATCTAACCACTTTATCACTTCTTTCTTCACCACTTCTTTCATGTTAGGATTCAACCTTCTTTGGTGTTCCCTGGAAGGTTTGTGTCCGTCTTCTAGCAGAATTTTATGCATACAATAGGTGAGGTTGATCCTCTTAATGTCTGCCATGGTCCACCCAATGGTAGTCTTACACTCCTTGAGTACCTGCAAGAATTGTTGTGCCTACACATCTAACAAACTAGATGAGATAATAACAGGTAATGTGAAGTGAGGTCCAAGGAACTCAAACATGAGATGGGATGGTAGTGGCGTCAATTCCAATTTTGGTGGTTCTTTAATGGATGTCTTGGCTGGAGGGGTTTTTCTATTTTCTAAATGTAAGGGCTCAAATTCAAGGGTTCTATCCCAGAACCCTCTGCCCTCTTAAGCCAATACCAATTCCGCCAGTTCTTTTCCATTCACCTTATCTAAATTTACTAAACATTCCTCAAGAGGGTCCTTAATAGTCAACATCTCATGATCAGCTTGTACGATTACATCCACCGCACCAATAAGAGAATAATTGGCAAATTCACTTAGCCGCCTAATAGATTTCTACACATTGAATGTTATCTCTTCATTGTTAAACCTAGTGGCCAAGAACGGCCCTCTCAAAATTATGGAAATCTCTTCATCCACCTTGCAATCTAGAATAAACAAATCTACAGGGAATACTAATTTCCCTACCTGAATTAACACATCATCCAAGATAACAGAGGGTCTTTTCATGGTCTTGTCAGCCAGCTGCAACAACATAGAAGTGGGTCTCTTCTAATCCCCAACCTCTTATTGATCGCCAATGGCATAAGATTTATGCTAGCCCCTAAATCACATAATGCTTTGGTGAAAGCAAAATTACCTATGGCATCACTACCGAACTGCATGTCTAACTCAATGTCACTGTGACCAAGTCTTGGAAATAGAACTTTCGGGAAATCAAGTCCTTTATAATTTTTGCATAACCAGGCATCTCCGTCAAAGCATCTATCAAATGGAATATTACCTAGACTTGTTTCAGCATCCCCAAGAATTTCTTGGATTGTTCCTCTTTTTGGTACTTGGCTAGCCTCTGTGGGAATGGTGCGGAAGGTCTCTTCTTCCTAATGATTTTGGTATTTACTTTGTTAGCTACCACCTCAACCACTAGTTCTTAAACTATCTCAGCTTCCCTCTCAGCCTCGATTTGTGTATTATGTTCTTCCTGGGCAGGCTGTACTGTCACTTTAATAAGTTTCGTTGACTCATCTAGCTCAATGGGCACTAGTACAAGTATCTCAGCCTGTCTACTTTCTCGATCCCTCTCTTGCTCCGAGTCTAAGTCTCTACCATTATGTAGAATCACTGCCATCAACTGTTTCGGGCTTTGATCTTTTGGATTTATATAAGTGTCTGCCGGTTAAGTCCCATGAGGACGATTATTTAGAGACATTGAAATCTGGCCTATCTGCACTTCAATATTCTTGATAGCTGAATCATGTGCATCTACTCTTTCAATGATTTTTGCTTTAGAACCAATAACCTGCTGCATCATTTCCTCGAGTCTAGCAAACCCATTTTCCTATCGTCCACCATGCTGCTACTGAGGAGGATGATACCACTGCTGCTAATTTTGATTATTTTATCCTTGTGGCCTTTGATAAGGTGTCATATTATTGGGAGGCCTCATACCTCCCATGTTTCCATTGTTGAACTGTGGCCGGACCGGCCTGTACGGCTGATTTTGTTGACCCCAATTTTGACCAACTTGTCTCTGGCCTCCATAATTAGACATATAATTCATGTCTTTAAGGTAGTGATGATGATCACTTTCTGCATTCCACTGGTTACAAATTGTTTGACTAATTGAAGATGTGCATAAGCCCCCATTGGTAGTATCTACAATGTGTACTTGTTTTTTTTTAAGCTTAACTGTCAACTTTGTATTAATATAAAAATATACAATGTAATCCTAAGGTAGTAGTATGGACTTCTACTACTCAATTGCTATCAGTCTAGTTACAGAGTCATATCTATACTTCTTTCAGAAAAAAAAACAATGACTATGTATGTGATTTACAGTTACTAAAACTCCAACTAAGGAAAATTGTTTAGCTGTTGTAACCCATGTTGCCATCTTTGACAGTGTCTGCCTCGAATATGAATCAGCATTGCAACTTCTCTGGCTGTTCTATCCTCATTATACACCATGTTTTGAAACCTCATATTATTCCTTGCCTTCCAAATTAAAGCAATGACATGGATGAAAGCAGCAGTAGTAATTGAATTTCTCCATGCAGAACTTTTTGCTTTCTTACATATCCACATCAACTCCTCATCCCAGCTAAGCTCTTGTCTTGGACTACCCAGCCAACAGCAAATACGAGCCCATAAGCTCATTGTGATACATCATTCAAAGTATAGGTGATGGAATGTCTCCTCTTGCTTTTTGCAAAACACACACAGAAGTGGAAGTTGAATTCCAAATCTGGCCAGTCTCTCCACAGTAGGTAATCTTTGATGTGCAGCCAACCAAGCAGTGAACTTGTGACGAGGAATCACATTATTCACCAATAACAAGTTCCTCCAACTGACTCTGTCAAATCTAGGCAGCATTGCAATATAGAGTTTGTGTATTTGAAATCTTCCCATACAACAAACTGATTTAAGTCTGTCATAAAGTGATCCAGCCATCTGCAAATTCTCCATAACACCATCTCTACACTGCATGATTTTTCTAACTACCCATGCAGCTTGTTTAGGAACATTTGCTGTTCCAACTTCTTCCCTCTTTATGTAATAACAATGTATCCATTTCACCCATAGACAATCCTTCTTTCTTGCCAAGTCCCATAGTAGTTTAGCTACAGCTGCTTTATTCCAAGTTGTCAAATTCATTATGTTAAGTCCACCAACATTTAAAGGAGAACAAATTTTGTCCCAAGCTACTAAGGCCCTCCTAGAGTAATTTGCAGAACCAGTCCATAGGAATGTACGACAGATTGAATCAATTACTTTGAGAACACCCTTTGGTAGAATGAATATCTGTGACCAATACGACTGAATTCCAAAAATAACAGACTTTATAAGCTGACATCTACCTGCATATGACAATAGCTTTGCAGACCAACAACTTATTCTTGCTGTGATCTTCTTAATGAGAGGTAGGTATTGCTGAACAGAAAGTTTCTTTGAGTCCAATGGAATGCCCAGATACCTGAAAGGAAGAGTACCTTCACTGAATCCCAATCTTCCAATCATGTCTGCTTTGAACTCTTGAGTAACTCCTGCTAGATAAATTGCACTTTTGTTAGGATTTGCTTCCAGTCCAGATGCCTTTGAAAATTTTAAGAAAGCTTGATGAAGGATCTGTATAGAAATAGTGTCAGCCCGACAGAACATAAGTAAGTCATCAGCAAAACAAACATGTGAGCAATTCAACTTCCTACACTTAGGATGAAAATTAAAATTCCCATTCCTATAAAGCTGTCCCAATATTCTACTCAAGTATTTCATAGCCATCACAAAAAGGTAAAGGGACATTGGATCCCCCTGCCTTATTCCTCTCTTGGCTTTAAATGGTTTAGTGAATCCACCATTCATTATAAGAGAGAATGAAACAGTAGTAGTGCAAGCCATTATCCAATTGATGAACTTTGCTGGAAATCCATAAGCAACTAGAAGCTGTTTAAGAAAAGACCATTCCAGAGAGTCATATGCTTTCCTCAAGTCCACCTTTAATACACATCTAGGAGAAACTCCTTTCCTAGAGTAACCTTTAAATATCTCATGACTGAGCAAGATATTTTCAACAATACTCCTCCCTTCTATGAAAGCAGACTGAGACAATCCCACAATATCACTAACAACACCCTTTAATCTTCTTGTGATTATCTTGGATATAAGTTTATACAAAGTAGTGTAACAAGCTATTGGCCTATAGTCCTTAACAGTAGAAGGAGAACTGTTTTTAGGAACCAAAGCAATAGCTGTAGTATTAATGAACTGTGGCATAGTGCTGGTCTTGAAGAAGTCCTTTGTGGCTGCTAAAATATCATACTTGATAATTTCCCAGTTCTTGGTGAAGAATTCCACAGGGTAGCCATCAACCCCAGGTGCTTTGTCCTTTGGCATATCATTCAAAGCATCAACAATCTCTTCCATACTTATTTCTCTGATTAGCATCCTTTGTTGCTCCAAGCTCAGACATTTCCCTTCCTTCACAGTAGCTACATCTACACCAGTCAGCTCTTCAGCACATCCTCCCAGCAACTCTTAAAATAATGTGATAAATTCATGCTCCACAGCAGCAGGATCAGAAATATGAATTCCAGTATCAGTATAAACTGAAGTAATGGTATTCTGACAATTCCTAATCTTCCATTGGGCATGAAAGTATTTAGTATTTGCATCTCCACATTCAATCCATGTAGCCTTTGATTTCTGCCTCATAACTTGTTCCTCAATATTGCTCCATCTTTCAATTTCTGCCAAAGCTTGCCTTTCCTCAGTGAATAAATCCTGGGACTGAGGATTAAATTTCATTTGGGACTGAACAATATCAAGATGCTCTCTAGCCTGTATAATTCTCTGCTTATAGGAAGCCATATAACTGTTAGTCTCTTTTAACTTCATCTTCAACATCTTCAATTTAGTCCATACCTGCTGCATAGCACTACCTGTATAATCCTGCTGCCAAACATCCTTTACTATAGCATGGAATTGTGGGAATTCCATGACACCAGTGTGGAACCTAAAAGGCTTAGGATGTAAGAGCTTGTGGCTGCCAAACTTTATACAAATTGGTGTATGATCAGACATAGAGGGGTTTAAGAATTCAGCTTCAATATGTCCATATTGTTGCACCCATTGAAAGTTACCCAAAGCCCAATAAATCTTACTATATACTTGTTTATTAGTCCAAGTAAAGTTCCAGCCTATCCTTTTGAGAGGAGTTAATTGCAAATCATAAATGAGTTGTTTAAACCCCCTAACTTCAGCATCAGTCACTATAGAACCAATTCTATCCTCAGATGATAGGACATTATTAAAATCACCACTAAGTAACCATGTATCTTGGCTAGGAATAGAAACAGCTTTAAGATCAGCCCACAGTCTTTCTCTTAGAACACCAGTATTATGAGCATACACTACACTAAGATGAGTCTTCACATGGCTATAAGGATCCTCTATATGACATTGTATCATTTGATCAGTTACACAGGAAATAGTGACCTGGATATGAGGCTTCCAGATCACCCAAATCCTGCCATTCACAGCTTCAGAATAATTGCAAAACACCTTCCAGCCTTTAGCAATTTTTCCTTGGATCTTCTGAGCTTTATGTTCTTTTACTCTAGTTTCAAGACACCCCAATACATCTACTTTATTTACATTCAAAAAACTTTTCAATTCCTTCTGCTTATGGGCTAAATTCAGCCCTCTTATATTCCAAGTAACAATTATCATATATATGATGGACCAGGATCATGCTGGCCTTTCCTACCAGCAACAATCACTTCCATTTTAGCTTTTCCCCTGTTGCAATTGTCCACCAAGTCTGCTTCTATACTCCTAGGTATCCCTTCATTAACCATTTCTACCTCTAAGTTGACATCAACAGCAGGATCATCTGTTAACTGCATAGAAGTTTGACACATGCTTTTATTTACCAATACTACTTCTTAGTTTACAGCACCATTTAACTGTTGAGTAATCTGGTCCATTCTCCCCCCTGCTTCTGTCTGAATTACCTCAAGAGAAGGCTCAGCAGCTTTAGATACATTAGCAGCAGGAGCTTTCTTCACAGTCCATCTCTGCCTAGTATCTTTGATTGGTTTACTAGGTCTCCTAGGTGCTTCCTGAACTTTTGTGACTTCATCATCCTTTGCATTGTACCAGCAATCACTAGTATCATGACCAAACTTTAGACAATGATTACAAAAAGTGGGCTTCCAATCATAATCAATCAATTGTATTTTATGGCCATAAGGAGTTTCAACGTCAATATGATCGGGCAGGGGTTGTGAAGCATCAACTTCCACTAATACACGAGCAAATGAAATTCTCTCATAATGTGCTGTGATCTTATCAGTGTACAATGGTGTCCCAACTGCACTAGCAAGCTTACTTAATACCTCTGTTGACCAATACTCAACTGGCAGCCCAGGAAACTTTACCCAAACAGGTATAGTACTCAAGACATCACTATGAAAAGAGAAATCAGTTTCCCATGGCCTCAATACCATCGGTTTGTTCCTAAATGAATATGGCCCAGATTGTAGCACCAGATCCATATCCATTTTGTTCATAAACCGAAAAATACAATAACCTTCTGAATGCATTAAAATCTGTGGCTTAGAGACAAAATTCCATACATGCAAGACAAAATTCTCCATTGCTTTTTCAGTAGGATTATCCCCAATTATATACCCAATTAATGAATCCTTCCAATATTCAGCTTGTGGCTTTAACTCTTCCTCATTAATAGTAACTATCATCTTCCCATCCCTTTTTACTGGAGGAACAAACTTAAGAGAATTACCCATTTGAGTGAGGCGATTCCCTCGAACAGCTTCAGCAAAGGTTGGGGGAGGTGTTTCAGCATCAACAACATTCGAGAATTGCAATTTCCTCACAATCTTCTCATTTTGATTTTCCTCTGCTTGCATGCAAGTTTCAGTAACATTCCCCAATTTTCCTTCATTCGATTGCAAAACTGGTGGTAGAAAGCTACCAAAAGTGAGAGGTTCAGGTACTTTAGTTTCCATAGGAGCTGGAGTAACATTCTGTAAGGCATTTGAAGGAGGTGGACGACGTCGGCGAGCCATTTTTCGGCGAGTTTAGCACCTTGCTAATGTACGCCAGAGGAATTACTGTTTTATTGCCTAAAATGCGCTGAGAGCATTTTAACGTGCGCACTCATCTTATTTCCAAAGTCAACCTACGTTACAATGTGTACTTGTTGCTTCTGCCCTGACTCTTCCACGTTTTTGGTGAGTATACTCATATGTGTCATTAATGTGGCCATATTTTCAGCAAGAGTGTTGGACGGATCAAGCAACATTGAGTGAACTACTGGAGTGATAGGTGCGTTCCTTGTTGTCCACTCCGAATTTTGTACCATCTTATCAAGTAGATTATGGCCTTCCCTCTATGTTTTTCTCAAGAATGCTCCACCAGCTGAACCATCAACATTACCCTTCACGTTATCTGGCAATCCTATGTAAAGCCGCTGCCCCAACATCAAATCTAGAATACCGTGGTACAGACATATAACTAGCATCCTTTTGAATCTTTCCCATGTTTCATGCAGTGTCTCCATTGATCTCTGTTTGAAACTCAAATTTTCATCAATTTGTTGACCAGTCTTGTTGTGTGGGTGGAACTTGTTCACAAATTGCTTGACTAACTCCTCCCAAGTTGCTATGGAATTAATGAGGAATGAGTTTAGCCAGATCTAGGCAGCTCCTATCATTGAGAATGGAAATAATAACAGCTTGATTACTTCCTGAGTTACGTTGGGCTGCCGTTGAGTTTTGCAGATGGACAGGAAATTCTTCAAGTGATGTTGAGGATCTTCGACTTGTGACCCCAAAAATAGTCCTTTGTTTTGAAACAAGTGCAGTATGTTGTTCATGAGAAATGATTTAGCATGTATCTGTGGGACTAAGCCAAGCTCTCTGCTATGGGTTGTGCCCAGTCATATAGCACAGCCTCTAGCATAAGAGGTGCCACCGGCGCTACTGGCGCTACCGGAATAGATGGGTCTACTACAAGGCCTTGAAAACTTTCTTGGGACATGATAATGCTTCAAATACTTCACCGTTCTTGATGCGATTCTAGGCATGCACATGTACAACCAAGTCAATAAAAGTGAAAATTTCAATGTATAGATTGGGTATAGAGAAAATTGAATACACTAAGAATTTTTTTGTATTTCTTTCAATTGTAATTGATAGCATCGTTAAATCCCCGGCAACGATGCCAAAATTTGATCACGCCCAACTATTCCTTATAAAAAGGACATGCGGACGTTGCAAATATAATATGCGTATTTCGCCCAAAGCCGAATCCACAAGGAATTAACCTATCAATTACTCTCGTTAGACTTACAAAATTCTTCGTAATCAACTTGCCAAATGTTTTGAATAACAATTGAGAATGTTTCTACTAACTAAGAATGAATGTAAATGAGCAACTGAAGACTAACTATAATTAAGTTGTAAACAATTAAGAGAAGGTTCTAAGGTTATGATTTCCCCTATTGATGGAATCCCTTATGGTTATGTTTCACATAGAATTTCCTAATCGTCTCTATCAATCATGAGAACTCTTATTACCATCAATCTCTCCCGAGTAATCACGACAAATTACTAGACGCACTCTCCTAGTTACGCTAGCTGTCTTTGTTTATTACAACTCACTTTAGATTGCGCCTAAGGCTTCATTATCCCTAATCCTCCTTTAAACCCTCGGTTATTGATCCCTCATATACTTAGGGAGTGGTGTTGTTCAACAATTACCTAAATATACACTCTCTTCCGAGTTATGCATACTAAATATGCACAACCAATTGAGGATCCTATCAATTAACTATAATAAGAACATAGTTGAACAAATAGAGATTAAACTGGGCAAACTATATCAACATAACAAGAATTTCATCCTTCAGTAGGTTCCATCCAAACCTTAGACTAAATATTTAGCTACTCATACTAGTGTCCATGATAATAATAGTCAAATTCATCGCAAATAGTAAAACAAAAAAGGAAGAAAGGAAGAACTCGATGTTGAATTATCCTCCTTGCCTCTTGCCTCTCCTTGCCTTGAACTATGTTATGAAAACCTTGATAATCTTCCCTTGGGAGAGCTGGACCTTCTATAAGTTAAGAGGAGATTACCCCCGAATTTCCAAGTTTACCATTGAAGTTTATTTTTTCAAAATTGGGCTACCGTGGTTGTGCTAGTGGATGTGCTAATGACCACACATATGGCCTACCATTCTGCCTCAAATCCCTGGGCTAGCGCGGTCTCGCTAGTGGCTGCGCTAGTCTAGGTCTTCATTTAAGCTCTTCTTTCTCTCGTCTTCCCACGTACTCAGCTCCTAGGGGCTTCTCTTGCTTCAATTTAGCTCCAATTACAGTTTTAAGTCCTCATACATGTCACTCACTCATGCAAAATGTGAAATTCACAATTAGAGCCAATTTTTCATCATTTAACTATCTTATAACAGTGAAACATAGTCAAGATGAGGCATAAACAATCGCCAAATTACACGAATCTAGCCTATTATCATCAACGCAAACGCGAAAGGAGAGACACGAACGCAAATAAGAAAACACCATATACAATAACAACAATCCAAAATAGGAGGAAATGGCTTGTAGCCCATCCGAAACACACCCTCGGATCCCGTCCAAACATACCAACAAGTTCCATAACATAAAGCGGACCTAATTGAGACCTCAAATAACATCAAACAACATCAAAATCATGAATTGCAAATTGATTGAAGAGTAATAAACTAATGAACTCCCAATTTCTACAACTCGCGCCAAATCATATCAAATAAACTCGGAATCACCTCAAATTTCGCATGCAATTACCAATGAAATAACGGAGCTATAACAACTCCCAAAATTGCAATCCGAGCCCGAAGTTAACTCCCAGTGAAACCTCTCAACCTTCCTAACCATTAACTTTCCAACTTTCGCCAAAATACATCAAATCCACCTATGGACCTTCAAATCCAAATTTGGGCATATGGCTAAGTCCAAACTTACCATACGAAGCTATTGAAATCATCAAAACACCATGTCCAGAGTCGTCTACATAAAAGTCAAACTCCGGTAAACTTTTACCACTTAAGCTTCTATAACAAGAATCATTCTTCTAAATCAATCCCGAATCACTCGAAAATTGAATCAGACGATACACGCAAGTCATAATAAATAATTCAAAGCTACTCGATAACTTAAGCCACTGAACGAGATATTAATTCTCAAAATAACCGGTTAGATCATTATAAATTGGAATGTTGTATATTTAAAGAAGTGTTACTTTTTAAAAAGTACCCATGTTTAGGTATCTTTAAATTCATTATTCATTTGTTCATTTAAGTTTTACTAGTATTTTTAGATGATAGGCACAAAACTAACCAAACCAAATGGCGACATTAGACCTATATAGACATGCATAATATTTAATTATTCTCGGTCAAGGTTACAATAATTTTGAT
Source organism: Nicotiana benthamiana (assembly GCA_034376525.1). Lineage (NCBI taxonomy): Eukaryota > Viridiplantae > Streptophyta > Magnoliopsida > Solanales > Solanaceae > Nicotiana > Nicotiana benthamiana. Next base: position 7,869,202 of record CM067327.1, on the reverse strand, counting down.
GGAAAGGGTTAACAACATTCTTCATCTGAAGTCCCAGCCCCGTACATAATTTCTTTCTAGGAATAACTAATCGCTGCCAACTCGACGATACACCAAGGTAGGAAGAGCGGGTCGCAATAACTTTTACCCAATATGAGAGTCGGGATCGAATTCCTCATAGAGCTAGTAGTGGAGTTGGAATATCTATCTAGTTTAGAAATGTGTGTTTGCTTCAATTATCACTTCCAACATATTTTGGGATTTTCAATTATAACTACTACTATCAAACTATTAATTGAAATTAAATTATGCTACGAGTTGATTGCTAAAGTTTTATCTAATAGGAAGAGGGGCACTAGGGTCGTGACATCACCTAGGTGGTTAATTGACGGGTAAAATGTTACTAAGGTTCAATTGACATAATTGGGACTTTTACTATAACCGTTGCACAATTTTACCCACTCTCACACCTCTCGATAGAGGGAGTGATTTTTCCCAATTGACTCTCTCGAGACCAAATGGGTAGGCAAATTATATCAAGCAACAAAGGTTCAAGCAGAATGATTACTCTCTCGAGGTTTAACCCGTTAATTTGGACTATCATTTCTCAGGAGTCTATCCCAATTCTTTGTTGTGTCAATTTTGAAGACATAGACTCTCTTTCTCAAGAAGAGTCAAATCCACAAAGTTTAAATCATTGTTTGCAACCACCAATTCACTGATTAAAACATTAAATCAACCCAAATAGTAAATACCTTTAGTAAATCTAACCCTAGATGGCAACACTCATCAATTATCCACACTAGGGTTGAGCCACAACCCTAGCTAATGGGTTTAGCTACTCGTGATTGACGGAGAAAATGAAGAAATAGATGAAGTACAAGGCATATTAATTAATTGATAAATGAATATCTTGGTCTTTGATACTTGAGCAGGTTTTACTCCTTTTGAGTCGATCTTTCATTTTTTGTCACTTTGTTGATCTAACCTGCAATTAAGCGCAACTTATGAGCCTTTTAGGTCTATTTTGTAACAATTTATATTCAAAACATAGGCAAGTAGGAGCATAAAACACGTTAAAATTCCAACTTATCAACTCCCCAAAACTTAATCCTTTGCTTGTTCTCAAGCAAACAAAATAAGACCCACCCCTTAAAGAGAAATCCAAGTAATTTCAGTTGTTCTAAAGTAACCTCAACAAGCATCAATTGGGACTAACAATTGCCCCCAATATGAATGGATCATTAACAACATTTAAACTTAAGAAACTATGGATCAAGTGTGACACAAGAACATCAAGAATTGACTCACTACATCAAAAAACTCTCTCAATTACTTTAGTCGCCATGGAACCCAAACTCACACATCATCAACTCTCCCTAAGCGAACATCACCTTTTGGAGAATAAGCACACAAACTGATATTAATGGGAATTCACTTGTCTTTCTCAAGTAAAGGTCACAAGTCCGGCTCTAAGTACCATATGCTTGTCCTTCATGTAAGTATCCATTAGTTCAAGCGTCATCCAACTCAAGATCATACAGGACTTTTGTGGAGTCAATATGAAGGCTTTTGGTTCAGGGTAGGACAAGTTGTTGGTCTAAATGGGTTTCATATTCCCTTAATCACTTCTTTTGATTCATTTTGGCACAATTCTTTTGACTCTTCAAATATTTTTATTTCTTTTCAAGGGGTTAGAGAGACACATTATCACTCTCTCTAACGCAATTCAAAACCTTTCTCCTTTTTCTACTTTTTTCACACCTTTTTCTCTTTTGTTTTTCTTGAATCCCTTTTTATTCTTTTTCACATTAGGTTTTCTTTTTGTATTTTTCTTTTCTTTGTTTTCATTGCCTTCTTTCCTTTCTTACCTTTACCACTTTGATTTCCTTCCTTGTCTTCCCCTCCCAAACTTAGACTTTTTCCATTATTCAAGGGAAGATTTGAGTGCCAAGAGAGGGTATAATTTAGAACGGGTATAGGCTTGTAACATTGGTTTAAATGAAAAAGGTTTAAGGCTCAAAAGGGTTACCTAGATATTATACCATTGGTAGGCTATGGAACTGTTCAACTGTCGTTTGGATCAAGGGGAGACTATAATCACTTCTCAAGTCGAATTTCATTCTAAATTTTGCCTCAACAAACATTCAGGGCAAGTTCTAGACCATTGGCTTGGGACTTGGACTCAAAATTTGATTTCTCAATATGCACACTCAAGGATTGCAAAAGACATAGAGTCGGGGGCCACAACAACCTTAGACACGATTGAGCACACAATAGTCCCGAAAGACCACATGATGATTGTTTGGTCAACACAAGAGTCTAAAGGTCACTATTTTCACCATCCTAAACACAACCACTTGTCTTTGACCTTGGGATCAAAGGCAAATGTGTTAGGCCCAAGTGAAGCTTTGCTTGAGGTACCCTTAATTATAAACTACCAAAAACAAAAGAAAATAAAAAATGGACTCAAACCCTTAAGAAGGTTGTCACACCATCCAACGTCGGGAAGAGCTAACCGGTTCACACATTACTTCACCTTTGAAAGAACCAGCATTAGAAAACCAAAGGCTTATTGAAAGCGCCAAAAACGAAACAAAAAGTCTATGAGCCTATCTAAGAAGCTAAAAAATGATTTTTTTTTTACGAAAATAGAAAGTAAAATGAATATTTAGAATAGGGGATTAGAATATACAACGGGGAATGAATATATACAATAATGTAACTTTATATACAGACCAAAAAGAACATAAAAATACAATTAACTTTATATACAGACCAAATAGAAAATCAACAGTAAACATAAACTAACTCAATCTACATATACAATCATCCAATGGATAAAATGTAGGGTGCACCCCCTCAAATAAAACTGGCATTGTCCCCAATGCCAACTAAGCAAATAAGCACCAAAACACATAATGAAAGGACATAGGAACTCCCTAAGCCTCGTCAGTCTGCATGGGAACATGGGTGGTCCACTGGTCCTTTGTATGTGCAGGAACCTCAGACTGGTTCCCAGTCTCCTACTGCTCATATGCTGGGACTGGGTCCTGGACCTGTACGGGCTGGATATCAGGAGAATCCCATGGCTGACTGGAGGAGGCCTCCGGTAGGTCTTCCAACTGGATGATCGCCTCATCTGCAATGGGGAGCTTCCTCTTCTTCCTTGGGAGCCTCTGCATCTGCTCCTTCTGTGGCTCTGCTAGTGGTGCTGATGCTGGACCTAGATCCCCGAATAGCAAGTCTAAAGGCATCTGGTCTGCCATTAGCTTATCCACATCCTCTCTTTGAGCTCCTTCAAAGACTCATTGGAAGCCCGTGTTTTCTACATCTTCTTGTGTTCCCGAGCAAGCTCCTTCAGAGCCTTGCCCTGAGACTCCACTTCCTTAGACAAGGCAGTTTGGGTACTCATGATCTTTTCCTGTTTCTCCAATATCTTCTTCAGCGTATCCTCAAAAGACTGTGGAATATAAGCTACATGTGGTGCTGACTGAGCCTCAATGGTAGCAGATAAAGTAGACAACTTGCATGACACAGCTGACATCTAGTTGTTCAAGCTATGCAATATCTGGCTTAGCTGGTGGGCAGTAATAGGATGGGCCCAGGAAGATGGAATCCCCGGGCCAACTGAAGTAGAGGTACCAACAATAGTGGAAAGCCCGGGAGGCATGTCAATGGTAGTGGCAGCAGGCTCAGTGGAAGGCTCTACCGCAATTGGCTCCTCAGATTGGCAAGCTTAGGTAGAGGTAGGTGGCTTGTAATTTTTGCTTTGGGGTTGTCTGGACCCTTGAAGCTGTACCACGAGAATGGGGCCATTGGCTTTACCTTGGCATCAAAGGCTTCTTCTCCACCTTTAGATCCTGGAATTACATGGTGAATGTGTTGGGAAAAGGGTAGTTCCAGTTATGCTCAACTCCCACTATAGAAATCACATGGGACATCACATTTCCCACTTTGATAGGGTAGCCTGCCACAATAAAACGAATAAGAATAGCTCAAGCAAGAGGAATCGTCTGATCATGGGTAGTGGGGTCAAGTCTACTGCATACTAATGTCAAGTACCCCCTAGCCTTGAAATTGAGAGTCTTCCGACGTATTTTGGCCCTTGTTTGTAACCACTTTGGAACAGTACCTGGGATTTCCAGGTACGAAGCTAACCATGGACGAAACTCGTCGCCCATTGCCAACTTCTCATTGTGTAGGGTCTCATCTTCGTCATTGAACCCCAAGTACTCATTTAATGCCTTCCCAGTAAACACCACATTCTTGTTCCGCACTTTGGTCACTTTTGTGCCCTCCACGATGTGGGCTACATTTTTATAGAACTCTTTTACCATATGCTCAATCGCCTATATACAGTCATCCCTAAAATGTTCCCAACCCACTCAAGCTAAAAACTGTCTATGTACATTTGGGTTGAGGGGTAACAAGTCTCTGTCAATAAAATTTCTTTCCAGAATCAGTTTCCTTATTCGCTAACATACCTTGAATTTTAGAAAAGCCACCTGGCTCACAAATCTGTCTCCCTAGACTGTGAGGTTTCTGGTCCAGTCAATACCCCCAATCTGAGGTACACCACTCTGAGGTTCCTCCTCATTACTATCATTACCACCCCCAGCACCTCCGCCTGCACTCTCCCCAGATAATAAAGCTGTGGGAGAGGTGGATTACTCACCGCTGTCGGCTACTAAGCCCTCAGACGACTCAGAAGATATACGCTGTGGAGCTTGGGCAGTGGGTGAAACTGGAACTGAGTGAGCTGGTACTGAGTCAGAGGACAGGTCTTGAGAAGGTATGTACTCACTCTCCGATTAGTCACCGGTAGTATCTATAACCTTGGAAGTTTTCCTTGTATTCTATCTAGGTTGGGGAGTGAATTTTACTTGTTTTCCTTTGCCTCCATGGGAGGAGTAACCTCGACCGGGTTGTTTGGCATCGCTACCTATTTGTTTGACCATTATCTACAAGAAAAAAGTCTGACATTGTTAGTCTAAGCACATGCAGTGAAACAGATGATGAAATTGAATTGCAGATAACAAATCAAATATTGCAGAAACAGTTGAAAAAAAATACACCACGGCTTATACAAAAATAAATGCATCCACATTGGATGCACCAGGGACTGTACAAAGGCGATCGTAGTCTGCATTGGGGCAGGGTCCTGATAACCACCTCTCTGAATCACACCACCACGGTCTGCACAAAGTGGGATCGTGGCTGCGGTGGGTCAGCACGGACCGCATAAAGTGCAATACGGCTACGCTGGGCACATGTTAACTTTCAGTCACTTGAACATCGTAGTCTGCATAGAATGGTATCGCAGACGGCATAACTACACCGCGGACAGCACTAACGTGACCGCGGTCCGCAAAGGTGCTTGCTTCAGGCTCTAAGCTAGGGTTTCAATTTTTGTTTAATTTTTCCACCTAACTTGTCCCTACTCAATTTACCATCTCATTATGCATATCGAGCACACAGACCCATCATTTAAAACTATTCTAAGCTAACAACTAAATAAAGAAGAAGAAACTGATGAGAAGAAGAAAAAAATCTAAGGTTACTGGTATGAAAATCAAATGAATCTATAAAATTAATCAAAGAAAGATGGATGAAATGTTATCAGATTGTGAAGATGAAATGTAATAATCAGTATAAGCAAGAATTACAATCACAAGAGAGAGTGAACGATAGCTTTTAGGGTTCTGAGTGTTCAAATTTTGAAAAGTGTAATTGGTGACCCCTAAGCTCTATTTATAGAAAAAGAAGAGGACCCAGCCTTACTTTTAAAAGAACCGGTTAAACAGGCTACCATCGACATAGGAAAAAATCTTCGACCACGTCAGCTCCACATCATTGGCTTTGTGATACTCAGCCTCCGAGCCAAACCTCACGAGGTGCTCAATCATCGCCACAAAATGACTTGAAATTGAGGTTCTTCCTGAACTGACGATAGGTCAGATGAAAATTACTTCGAAAAGTCCTTAACGAGGGGAAACCAAAGCCAATAAAAGGTCGCTTCGATGAAAGGGTTAAGAACTATTGTGGCCAGCCCGCACAAATGCAAAACTTGAGGGATAAATGAGCTCGAGTCGTACCCCGATTCGGAGACAAAAACCAAAATAATTAGCTACATATGCCTATAGGAAATTCGTAAGAGCCATTGTCGCCATCCTAATGAGCCTCGAGGTCATACACATAAAAGATCGCTTTGATCAAAGTGTAAGAGACATTATCTCTAGCTTACATAAAAGGTCGCATCAACCTTCAGTGTAAGAGCCATTGTCGCCAGCTCACACAAATCTTAAAACTTGAGGGTCATTTGCGCTCGAGTTGTAACGCGATTCAAAGACGAAGCCCAAAATAGTTAATTACACATGCCTAAGGGCAAAGCGTAAGAGCCATTATTGTCGATCGAAACAAATACAAACTTGAGGGTCAAATGTGCTCGAGTCGTAACCCGATTCAGAGACGGAACCCAAAATAGTTAATTGCATATGCCTGAGGATAAATCATAAGAGCCACTGTCGCCAACCTGATGAGCCTTAGGGCCACACACATAAATGATCGCTTCGATCAAAGGCATAAGAGCCATTGTCACCAACCCATGCAATTGAGCTCGAGTCGAAACCCGACTTGGAGACTAAACTAGAAACGGTTGAGCAAAAGCATAAGAGTTTAAACGCAAGCTTATACTGAAGTTCACATCGACCGAGCACGTGGGAGCCCCCGGGTAAGCTTAGTAAGCCCCAGGGCCATATCACTAATCTAAGGATTCTCACCGACTCTGAGACCAGTTCACCTAGCGAAATTCGAGACAGAAAAGGTTACAGAAAAAATAAATCCGCAAGGATATTCTTTTATACATATATATGAAAAACACATTCTCCATCTACAAACACGCTCTATAAATACAACATACAAAATGGTGAAAACTACACCCTCCCCGGGACTTACGGCATGTCGGCCTTATATTTACTTTCCTCGGTGTCGGACAGAAGTAATCGAGCATCACGCTCGTCCACCCTCGCTCACGCCAACTCTTCCTAGAGAATGAAACCCCTATCACGAATCTTCTCGAGAGTCATTTTTCGAGACCTTCAACGAGCATGTTCTTTGACCCTCTCCTCAAAATCGAGGACCCTTCTCAGTTAAGCATGAGCATCGGTAGCATCCATCAAATAGATATCCATCTCTTGGTCAGCCTTAGTTCGGCTCGATGTAGCTCCAACATGGGCATCAACAATCTCGGCCGTGAACTTTGTAAGCTCAGATTCGAGCTTCGTCATCATATCCGCTTGAACTAAAGCATTATCACGAGCGAAAAGGAGTTGAACCTCGAAGGCTGGAACTCTAGCCAAGGCACCCTTCTCCTCCAAAGCCTGAACCTCCTCCCGAACTCTTCACTTCCCACAATCATTCTTGACTCGATCAGCTTTATCCCGAAGACGTTCCAGGGCTTCCGTCTTCTTCTACAACTGGGATAGATGACGTGTTAGCCTCAGAAGCTAAAAGGTGAAATGCATACTCACATGGGACAAACAATTACCTACTCTATCAAGTATCTCTCGTAATTCGAGCTCCATCACGCCTCATATCGCAAGCATGCTAGATCTACTTCCTTTTCCTCTAAAAGGAGCATAAGATGTCTATCCTCATCCAGAGCTTTCAGGAGCCTGACTCCATGATGGAGCAACTCAGACCTAAGGCTGTCAAAGGCCTGCAAGAGAAAACTCAATAAGGAGAGAAAGATGCGGGACTCAATGGTCCTATGTCAAAACTCACCGTGAAGTAAAGCTGTCGGACTTCCTCAAAGGCCGAACACACATCTGTTCATCTAACTCCCTCAACCCTGGATGAATCGACTCCAGTCGAGGAACGGTACATCGAAGAAGCTGCCTTTCTTGAATAAGTAACTACGGTCGTGACAGGCTCAGATGATGTTCCTAGCTAAAAGACCCTGCCCCGTTTCGCTTCAATCTGAGCGTCATCACCCTGTGAAGTCATATCCCATTTATTATAGACATTCTTTAGCCCCGGGAGATGGCAACCCCTCTCTCTATCCAGAGGAGCAGGGCCTCGCTTCAGAAGGCTCTCCGATACCTACAACAACAAGATTAATACGTAGAAAGGGAAAATGTCTCTCTAAATGAACGAATGGAAAGGAAAAAGTAATACTAACACACACTGTGATGTTTTGCTTTCCCATTTACCCCGAGACAAAGCTTTTTGTTTGCGCTCCATGCAATTCGAGTGGGTCGCTAACTCTCGAACCCAACCAGGCAGATCAGGAATGTCACCTAGCGCCCATGCGATTGCTATAGAAAAGGAAAAAAACACGGTTACAAGACTAGCTTTTGCCATAAACAAATTTGAGAAGGAATGAAATATACCACTTACGTGTATAGTTCCATTCCTTGGGGAATGGAAAAAGTTTTGCGGGGATAACGTCAACAGTCTAGACCCGAACAAACCGACTTATCCACTCCTGATCTCCATCTTCCTCATTGTCAACGATGAAGGGCATGGTCTACAGCAACCGCAAGGTTAGCAGACCTCGGTGATAAAAAGCCTAGTACATCCTAATGAGATGACTAAACGTGAATTCAAGACCCCCTTCTCCATAAAAAAGCCTCATCATCAACACTATTCGCCAAAACGACGGGTGTATCTGCCAAGCTGACCCGGTACTTTAAGCAGAAGTCAAGCACAACTATATCAAGGGGACCTCGTGTGAAAGAATACTAGTACACATTTAGGAATCCATCCATGTGATCCGTGGTGCCCTTCTCCGGGGAAAGTATCTGTAGCATTATCTTCTTCCCCCCCCCCCCCCATCTGCAGTCTTTCCTCACTAACTCAAGGTGCTCCGCTCCTATCGATAATGCATTGAATGACGCCAAAAAGACAAGTCCATGGGATGTCCCGGTTATCCTGAAGGCTTACATCACATGTTATGTCATCAGTATGATGTCATCGCAGGAAGCCCGAAGAGTTGGGCATCAAAATCGTTTCCCATAGCTTCATTCTAGGGAACGCAAAAACTATTTGTATACGGCAAAATCGGAGGGTCTAATTTCTCATCATTAAGGCATTTTAGAAGATCATCTCGAAGCCTCGAGGCTGCAATGCTGTGACCGAGTTTCCTCCCTTGAGGCTCGTTGATGCCCGGCCTAGAGACAATAATGACAGTGTCTAGGGTAAAAACGGGGAGTTCCCAAGATACATGGCTAAGTATGATAAAGCCTAGCCGGCCTACTCTGAACCCAAATCAAGGTGTCATGTCTAGCTGTCTCATCTCTATATCTTTACAATTAATGTGGTTTGTACTGTGTTGGGATTTTCCTCATATATAAAAGGGATCCTTACCATTTTATAAATAACGTGTCACGACCCCAGTTCGCCCTCCATGAATTTGTCGTGACGGAACCTAGTCCCTGTGACTAGGTAAGCCTGACAATGTGGAACAAATAACTAGCAGAAATTATAACTCAAAACCAAGATTTAACAAAATGGAAAACGAAATGTAAAATGCCACTCGGCACATACAACACAATATCTCAACTTCTACAATACTATCCCAAAATCTGAAAACTCATGGGAATACAAGCTAAAGGAAATGTAGTATAATGCTCTAACTCCAGAATGTCTAAAACAACAGTAAGAAGGAAGGCTAACTGCTAAAAGATAGAATAAGATAGAGACTCCTTGGTCTGCAAGAGTGACAGATGTACCTCGAAGTCTCTGCTAGATCTCTACGTCTCAAGGGTGATATTCCTGGGTAGTTCTACCTTGATCTGCACATGAAAACATGCACAGAAAGGGCATGAGTACACCACAACGGTACTTAGTAAGTGCCAAGCCTAACCTCGGTTGAGTAGTGACGGGGAAGGTCAGGGCCCTACTGAGGTAAAATAATAATAGTAATGACAGAATAAGATAAACAGTATAATTAAGAATCTACAAAAAGAGTCTATATAGATAACAAGAGTACAATAATGGAAAAACAAAAATACAGGCAGAACACAAGGAAATACCGCTCCAACAAGAAATAATTGTTGGAAACACGTTCTCAAGGCATTATACTAAACGTGTGTTCATATTTGTAGGTTTTGATGAATGACAAACTATGCGCAAATTGATATATAACAAGATTCAAGCACAAGACAAAGATCGAGATTAAGTTTTATATGAGTCGGTATTTAATTGTGATCTTGATCCGACAACTTAGACTCAAGACTTGGCTTCTCTCGTAAAAATACTTTTAACAAATCATGCATATTTAATTTAGAGAAAAATGATTTTAAATAATGCATATTTACTTTTTTCAAAATGATTTTTAAACACGCCTCTAAAATCTGGACTAAAATAATCGATTATGTACTTATGATAATCGATTATGTTTAAGTCAGCTGCTTGACAATCGATTGTGAACTAATGACAATCGATTGTGTTAAGGCAGTGAGCATCAGATTTTTCAAATCTGCATGACAATAAATTGTGAACCTTATGACAATCGATTGTGATGAGGCAGTGTCCATCAAAGTTTTTCAAAGCTCAAAATAATCGATTGAGAAGCTTATGACAATCGATTGTGTTGAGGCAGTGTCTTCCAGGCTTTTTCAAAGTTATTAAATAATCGATTGTGAACTTATGACAATCGATTGTCAAGAGGTAGTGTCTAAATTGATTTTTCAAGACTGATATATAATCGATTGTTAACTTAGTATAATCGATTGTATAACTGACCGTTGCCAAAATATTTTCAAATACCATTAGGTAATCGATTATTTATTTCCTATAATCGATTGTTTTAATTAAAATCTGGAAAGGATTTTTTGAACGTTGCTGAGTAATCGATTGTAGAATGTTGACAATCGATTGTTTTACGTAAAATGTGGAAAGGATTTTTTGAACGTTGCCAGTAATCGATTATTGATCTTATATAATCGATTGTTGTGCGTAAAATCTGGGATTGATTTTTGGAAGAACTGGCAAACAATCGATTGTGGTAACTTGACAATCGATTGTCACTGAGTAATTTCAGCAACTCTTAATTGGCAATTAGGCAACGGTAATACAAGGTTTTTCAACAATAAATACAGCTTCAATTCAGTCTTTTAAGTACAACAACATACAACAACTGATCATACAATTGCTAAAGCTTGCATACTTTATTGCTTATCATTTTATATTCATTACATAAGCTTTTGAGAGCCAAATTCTTGTCAAAAGTTGTTGCGATCTTGAGCATATTCTTTTTACTCATATCTACTCTTAAAGGGTGTCTTGTTTGAGTGCTAAGTGTTTTTTGTACACTTGAAGGGAAGTGTTAGTCCCTTGTGTTGTAAGAAGGAACTTGTGTTTCCTTGGTTGAAGTCTTGGAGTGTTGTATCTCCGAGCAAAGGTTGTTGAGGCTTGTGTCCTCAAGTTGTAACGGTTTGTTAAGAACCCGTAAGCTTAACAAGTTAGTGGAAATCTTGAGAGAGTCTCTCGGGGACTGGACTAGCCATGGGTTGTGGTGAACCAGGATATATCGGTGCGTTTGTTCTAATTTATTTACTTAATCGCACTTATTTATTTCCTGCAATTTTTAAATTCCGCAAGTTTATGCTAATTTTATTAAAACGCTGTTCACCCCCCCCTCTAGCGTTATGCGTATTATCTAACAATTGGTATCAGAGCCCAACTCTCTGAAGATTTAACCGTTTGAGAGAAACATCCATGGCTTCTACTCGTGATTCTTTTGCAGGAATAGGTGAAGGACAATGCTCCACCCGACCACCGCTATTCGATGGTACAAATTATACATACTGGAAGGAGAGGATGAGAATATTTGTACAATCAAATAGTTTTCATCTTTGGAAGGTCATAATGAATGGAGAACAAATTCCAACCAAGAAGGTCGAAAATGAATGGGTCCGAAAGTCCGAAGATGAATACGATGCGGATGATATCCGAAAGGTGCAAAATAATGCTAAAGCTATTAATTTATTATATTGTGCTGTAAATGCTGATGATTACAGGAAGATATCTTGTTGCACAACGGCGAAGCAAATGTGGGACAAGCTGGAAATTACGTACGAAGGTACGGACCAGGTAAGGGAAGCTAAAATTGATTTCCTAACCCATGCATATGAATTGTTTCACATGAAGGAAGGCGAAAAGGTCGATGAGATGTTTGAACGATTTTCAAAAATCGTAAATGATTTACATGCTCTTAAGAAGACCTTCACGGATAAGGAACTTGTTCGAAAAATTCTCTGAAGTCTCACTCCGGAATGGCGATCCAAGGCCGACGCGATTCAAGAATCCATTGGCATTACAAATGTCACCATCGACGCATTAAGAGGTAATCTTAAAACTTATGAATACTATACTTAACCCTCTTGTTGATGATCAAAGGAAGCAAAGAATTGCTCTCAAGGCAAGCACAAGCCATTCTCAAAATGATGAGGACGGAGACAACGAGTTCGGATTCGTTATCAAGAGATTTCAAAAGTTCATGCGAAAAGAGTATGAACGAAAGGGCAAAAAGCAAGGAGATCAAATAAAGTGCTATGAGTGCGGAGAAACCGGGCACATTAAATCAAATTGCCCAAATGTTAAAAAGGAGAAGAAACCCTTCAAGAAGCAAAGAGCATACATATCTTGGGGAGGCGACTCCGGTGACGAGTCAAGTGAGGAAGAAGAAGACGAAGCCGCAAATCTTTGTCTTATGGCACAAGAAGACAACAAAGAAGAGGTATGTCAAATTTCTTCAAAAAATTTCTTTTCCCTTGAAGAAATGCAAAATGCTTTTGATGAGTTGTATAGCGAATTTATTAGAGCTTCAAAAACTGTTAAGAGTATAAAAGAAAATGCTTCTTTAAAAGAAAAAGATTTTCAAAAACAACTCTCTCTTAAAGAAAAGGAATTGGAAAAACTGATTTTAGAAAATGAGAAGTTGAAAGAGGAAAACAAATTTTTTGGCAAGAGAAGCGCCAACAAGCCTGAAAGTTCTAGAAATTGTACTTCTTGCATGCATCTCAAAAATGAAGTAGAAAGGCTCAAGGGCACCTTAGATAAGTTTAACTCTTCTCATAAAATTTGAATGAAGTGCTTGTTAATTTGAAGTCGACCAAGCATGGCATAGGTTTTAGGAACGAGCCTAAAGAGAAAGTTGAAGCCAACCCCCAACCACCTAAGGCTCAACCTAGGATAAATAAAACAAATGCTCATCCTAGATGCAACAAACCTAGAAATGGTTTTCATCAATCGCAACCTAGAAATAATCATAATGCACATTCTAGGCCAAACATTAGAAAGAGTTTTGAACCTTTTAGAACACCTAGAAATGACTTCCAACCTAGAAACAACTATTCTAGAAATGATGCATATCCTAGAACAAATGGTAGGAGAAATGTTTTTCATGATTTGCGCAATAGTTATATTGTCAAGAATAGAGCAAATGAATTTCGTCCGTCCAATTACTATCAACCTAGAAGGATGAATAATCCTAACGTGACTTGTCATTATTGTAGACGAATTGGACATATTGCTCCTGCTTGTTTTACACGACATAGACATAACACTCAATCACATCACTATGATTTGCCTAACCCCCAAGGACCCAAAATGGCATGGGTACCTAAAACTCATTAATTTGTTTTGTAGGTATGTTTGAAGGGATCAAGTGTACTATGGTACCTTGATAGTGGATGCTCCAAGCACATGACGGGAGACGAATCCAAATTCCTTCAACTAGAACACAAGGAAGGGGGAAGTTTTATTTTTGGTGATAACAACAAAGGAAAGATTATCGGCATCGGATCGGTCGGTAAGGATGAAATTTATTCCATTAAGCATATATTACTTGTGAAAGGTTTAAAACATAATCTCTTGAGCATAAGTCAATTATGTGACAAGGGAAATCTTGCTTTATTTGGTTCAGATGAATGCTTAGTTTTTAGACGTAGCGATTTTAAAATTATCCTTCGTGGTTTTAGAATGGATAACATTTATATGGTTGATCTTGCAAATTCTTCACCCGAATAAGTAAATTGTTTAATGAGCAAAGAGGATGATTCTTGGTTATGGCATCGTAGAGTAGCTCACATCAACATACATCTTTTGAACAAATTGGTTTCACAAAATTTAGTCGTTGGTCTTCCAAATTTGAAATTTGAAAATGACTCTATTTGTGATTCTTGTCAAAAAGGGAAGCAAACAAAAGCATCTTTTAAATCGAAAAACATTGTTTCAACTACTAGACCATTGCATTTGCTTCACATGGATTTGTTTGGACCATCTCGCATTGAAAGTCTTTGTAGAAATCGTTATGCCTTTGTTATTCTTGATGATTATTCCAGATTTACTTGGACTTTATTTCTTGCCCATAAAAGTGATGCTTTTCAAACTTTTAAATATTTTCTTAAACGTATTCAAAACGAAAAGGAAACAACCGTCACTTCAATTAGAAGTGATTATGGGGGAGAGTTTGATCACAATCTCTTTGCGGACTTTTGTGACGAACTCGGTATCGAGCATACCTTTTCCGCTCCACGAACACCACAACAAAATGGGGTGGTGGAAAGGAAAAATAGGTGTCTCGAAGAGATGGCTAGAACCATGCTCGAAGAGGCTAAGATTCCCAAACATTTTTGGGCGGATGCCGTGAGTACCGCATGCGACATTTTAAATAGAGTAGTCATAAGGCCAATACTCATGAAAACCCCTTATGAACTCTACAAGGGAAGGAAACCAAATATCTCCCATTTTAGAGTATTCGGTTGTAAATGTTTTATTCATAACAATGGAAAAGATCAATTGGGAAAATTTGATGTCAAATCCGATGAGGAAATTTTTATTGGGCATTCTTCACATAGCAAAGCATATAGGGTATTTAATAATAGAACCCAAACTGTGGAGGAATCCCCTCATATTGTGTTTTCCGAAAGTAATGCTCGCTTGGCGAGAGAGGATTCTTGTTCTGATCTTGCAGGTATTTTAAATAGTTTAAAAGACAAAGTACAAGAAGAAACTCCTAAGGAAATTCAAGATGAAATCTTGGAACAATCAACGGAGGAAACGCCACAATTGGAGAAAGAAACGAAAATGCCTAACGAGTGGAGGACAATCAAAGATCACCCTCTCGAACAGGTAATTGGCGACGTCGGAGAAAAGGTAAGTACCCGAAACTCTCTTAAGAACACCTCAGGACACACTTCTTAAGAGATCACGTTCTCATTGCATTATTTCGCTACAAATTACTAACTTGAGCGTCGGAGACGTCTAATTCTCTTTTGCAGGTATCGCCCTAAAGGCAGGGGAAATTATAAAGAAATGGCATAGAACAATCGATTGTTACAGCAAATAATCGATTATTTTACTGTGCGGACAATCGATTAGCAATTATCACTAATCGATTATTTATATTTGATACCTATTATGCATTTGTGTTTAATAATCGATTTTTTAACTGTATAATCGATCACTGTCTCAGCCATTCAGTACTGCTTTCCTAAAACAATCGATTGTTTCATAAATATAATCGATTATTTTCCGAGTCTGAAAATCACCGTATTCACTGTATCACAACAATCGATTATCATAATTCAACAATCGATTATTTTTTGTCAGAAATTCAAATATTTGTTACCGTTTGGGCCCTGCAATCGATTTTGTGTCAGTTTCGAGTTCAAGTCAAAATCTGCTCTACAATCGATTATTTCGTGTCAACAATCGATTGTCTAACGGTCAGTGCAATTTATTTTTACTGTTTCTGACTGTTTTGGCTCATAAATTTCTGCAGATTTTCATCATAAATGAAATGCCATTCTTCCCATTATAAATAGGCATCATAAGTCTTCAATTTTATTCACTCAAGCATCAATCTTTGCTCCCAAACCTTCAAAAATCTTCCAAGTTTCTTACAAAGTTCATTACTACTTTTTGAAAATGTCGGGCAGACACTCTAAACATTCCCGTTCAGGTAGACAAGGTGCATCTTCTTCTGCTCCTTCACCTCCAACTTTCCCTTATCAAGATGGGTCTATTTTACAATTCAATACTGAAACCGAGCTTACTAGATTTTTGACAAAATTCAAAAAGCGTGACATTCTTCCTCCTCGCTTTTCAACAAGCAAGTATCTTGAATCATATGCCCCTGCTGCAAACATGCTAAAGGAATGTCAACTTCTTGACTTCTTATATCTTACCTATCCTTATATTAATCCTCCATTGATTCAAGCATTTTACTCAAACCTTCATGAGGATGACGATGGTGAGCTTGTGTCAAATATTAATGGTGTTCAAATTCTTTTGTCCAATTGCATTCCATTGCCCATCTTCCTCGACGTGGCGAAAACATTTCTCGCTACATTAGAGAGGCTGGCGCCTTATTTGATGAGAAAACTCTCCTAAACCAAATAGGTCTTACATCTTATGATCCTAATCTATTTACTGGGCGCCCTACTATCACGGGAATGCTCCCCGAGTATCGTTTGATTTTCTATTTCATCACCTGAGTCCTCAAGCCTCGGAAGCATAATCATACCACTCTTTCCCAAGAGGACGCTAAGCTCATGCATGCCATTATAACCGGAGCTCACATCAATTGGTGTAAGTTCGTCAAAATTCACATGCGTGATGCCATAGGAGATGATAGACCTCTTCCCTATGCCCTCCTTATTATGAATTTTCTTGAAGCTTCCGGATTCAACACTTCCATCGGTACTCTCAAAAAGAGCACCAAGAAGTGGGAAATTTCAGAATCCTCCTTTCCCCATGACGGCGATCATGTAGCTCCTGCTCCTCCTCCAACTCGTCGATCGCGTCAGCCTCAAGAACCTTCTCTTCAATCCATTTCCGACCAAATTGCTTCATTGACCACCTCTGTCGGTCAATTGACACATGAGATCCATGGATATTTTGACCATGTTCATTATCCATATGCCGGTCTTGTTCCCTATGAAGCAGTGCCGGATGATGAGGCCGGAAATGACGATGAATAATTTCTTTATTTGTTGTTCTATGTTTTATTGTTCCCGTTATATAACCGTTTTTAATAATAAACAAGTTTTTGGATTATTCTATATTTTTTTTGCTAATGGCAAAAGGGGGAAGATAACGGGTATGCACTCTCATTCAATACTTATCGGGATAAATTGAGGGGGAATTCATATATTGAGGGGGAACAAATTGCATATCTATATACTCGTTGCATATTTTTACTTGTCTTGAACCGTCATTATGAATTGCCTAATATGCATATCCCGCTTAAAGTTTGCCATTATCAAAAAGGGGGAAATTGTTGGAAACACGTTCTCAAGGCATTATACTAAATGTGTGTTCATATTTGTAGGTTTTGATGAATGACAAACTATGCGCAAATTGATATATAACAAGATTCAAGCACAAGACAAAGATCGAGATTAAGTTTTATATGAGTCGGTATTTAATTGTGATCTTGATCCGACAACTTAGACTCTAGACTTGGCTTCTCTCGTAAAAATACTTTTAACAAATCATGCATATTTAATTTAGAGAAAAATAATTTTAAATAATGCATATTTACTTTTATCAAAATGATTTTTAAACACGCCTCTAAAATCTGGACTAAGATAATCGATTATGTACTTATGATAATCGATTATGTTTAAGTCAGCTGCTAGACAATCGATTGTGAACTAATGACAATCGATTGTGTTAAGGCAGTGAGCATCAGATTTTTCAAATCTGCATGACAATAAATTGTGAACCTTATGACAATCGATTGTGATGAGGCAGTGTCCATCAAAGTTTTTCAAAGCTCAAAATAATCGATTGAGAAGCTTATGACAATCGATTGTGTTGAGGCAGTGTCTTCCAGACTTTTTCAAAGTTATTAAATAATCGATTGTGAACTTATGACAATCGATTGTCAAGAGGCAGTGTCTAAATTGATTTTTCAAAACTGATATATAATCGATTGTTAACTTAGTATAATCGATTGTATAACTGACCGTTGCCAAAATATTTTCAAATACCGTCAGGTAATCGATTATTGATTTCCTATAATCGATCGTTTTAATTAAAATCTGGAAAGGATTTTTTGAACGTTGCTGAGTAATCAATTGTAGATTATTGACAATCGATTGTTTTACGTAAAATCTGGAAAGGATTTTTTGAACGTTGCCAGTAATCGATTATTGATCTTATATAATCGATTGTTATGCGTAAAATCTGGGATTGATTTTTGGAAGAACTGGCAAACAATCGATTGTGGTAACTTGACAATCGATTGTCACTGAGTAATTTCAGCAACTCTTAATTGGCAATTAGGCAACGGTAATACAAGGTTTTTCAACAATAAATACAGCTTCAATTCAGTCTTTTAAGTACAACAACATACAACAACTGATCATACAATTGCTAAAGCTTGCATACTTTATTGCTTATCATTTTATATTCATTACATAAGCTTTTGAGAGCCAAATTCTTGTCAAAAGTTGTTGCGATCTTGAGCGTATTCTTTTTACTCATATCTACTCTTAAAGGAGTGTCTTGTTTGAGTGCTAAGTGTTTTTTGTACACTTGAAGGGAAGTGTTAGTCCCTTGTGTTGTAAGAAGGAACTTGTGTTTCCTTGGTTGAAGTCTTGGAGTGTTGTATCTCCGAGCAAAGGTTGTTGAGGCTTGTGTCCTCAAGTTGTAACGGTTTGTTAAGCACTCGTAAGCTTAACAAGTTAGTGGAAATCTCGAGAGAGTCTCTCGGGGACTGGACTAGCCACGGGTTGTGGTGAACCAGGATATATCGGTGCGTTTGTTCTAATTTATTTACTTATCGCACTTATTTATTTCCTGCAATTTTTAAATTCCGCAAGTTTACGCTAATTTTATTAAAACGCTATTCACCCCCCCCCCCTCTCTAGCGTTAAGCGTATTATCTAACAATAATAACCGGAGATCTCTTAATATCCCGAGGATCTCTTGGTATCCTCAATATAAATGCCAGGGATCTCTTGGTATCCCGAGGATCTCTTGGCATCCTCAATATAAATGCTAGGAATCTCTTGATATCCTCAATATAAATGTCAGGGATCTTATGGTATCCTCAATATAAATGCTAGGGATCTCTTAGTATCCCGAGGATCTCTTGGTATCCTCAATATAAATTCTAGGGATCTCTTGTTATCCCGAGGATCTCTTGGTATCCTTAATATAAATGCCATGGATCTCTTGGTATCCCGCACCTCAGTCCAAATCATAACTTCCATACAAGGGATCTCCCGAAATGCCGTTCCGTAGTCCCAATTTAAAATTCACAACAGTGACACAAGAATATTAAATTAAATGCCAACTTCGTATAAGTAAACAATCAATTTTAGCCTAACATGTTGTACTTAATGAAATTAAGACAGTTTAAGCAAAAGGCAATTTAAGTCAACTAAACATTCTCGTCTAACTAACAACAGGTTAATGTTGGAAACACGTTTTCAAGAATTTATACTAAAACGTGTGTTCTTATGTGTAGGTTTTGATGAATGACAAACAAGCGCAAATTGATATATGCGAAGTTCAAGTACAAGCGCACAATTGGTGGATAACGAGATTCAAGCACAAGATAAAGTTTTATAGTTTAAATGAGTCGTTCTTAATTGTGATCTTGATCCGACAACGTGACTCATGACATGGCTTCTCTCGTAAAATTATTTTTACAAAATCATGCATATTTAATTTAATGCTAAATGATTTTAAATCATGCATATTTTCATTAGTCAAAATGATTTTTAAACATGCCTCTAAAAACTGGACTAAGATAATCGATTATGTACTTATGATAATCGATTATGTTAAGCCAATATTGCATGACAATCGATTGTGAACTAATGACAATCGATTGTGTTAAGGCAGCGAGCATCAGGTTTTTCAAACCTGCATGAAAATCGATTGTGAACCTTATGACAATCGATTGTGATGAGGCAGTGTCCATCAAAGTTTTTCAAAACTCAGAATAATCGATTGTGAAGCTAATGACAATCGATTGTGAAGAGACAGTGTCCATCAGATTTTCAAAAGTCACAAAATAATCAATTGTGAACATATGACAATCGATTGTGTTGAGGCAGTGTCTTCCAGACTTTTTCAAAATTATTAAATAATCGATTGTGAGTATAAAACAATCGATTGTCACGAGGCAGTGTCTAAAATGATTTTCAAAATCTGATAAATAATCGATTGTTAACATTGCTCAATCGATTGTGAAGCTGATCGTTGTCGTAAAGTTTTCAAATACCGTCAGGTAATTGATTGTTGATTTTGTACAATCGATTGTTGATATTAAAATCTGAAAAAGATTTTTTGAACGTTGCTGAATGATCGATTATTGATTTGGTATAATCGATTGTTTTACGTAAAATCTGGAAATGATTTTTTGAACATTGCCAATAATCGATTGTTGATCTTGGACAATCGATTGTTAAGCTTAAAATCTGGGATTGATTTTTGGAATGATTGGCAAACAATCGATTGTGGCTTCCTGACAATCGATTGTCAGAGAGTAAAATCAGCAACTCTTAATTGACAATTAGACAACGGTAATGCCAAGTTTTTCAACTATAAATACAGCTTCATTTCAGTGTTTTAAACAGAACAACACACAACAACTGATCATTCTATTGCTATAAGCTTGCATACTATTGTTTATCATTTTATATTCATTTCATAATGCTTTTGAGAGCCAAAGTCTTGTCCATAGTTGGTGTGATCTTGAGCTTACTTCTTTTACTCATATCTACTCATTAAGGAGTGCTTTGTTTGAGTGTTTAGTGTTTTGTACACTTGTATGAGAATTGTGATTCTCTTGTTGTAAGGAACTTATGTTTCCTTGGTTGAAGTCTTGGAGTGTTGTATCTCCGAGCAAAGGTGTTGAGGCTTGTGTCCTCAAGTTGTAAAGGTTTGTTGAGCACCCGTAAGCTTGACAAGTTAGTGGAAAATATCGAGAGAGTCTCTCGGGGACTGGACTAGCCACGTGTTGTGGTGAACCAGAATACATCGGTGCGTTCTTTCCTTTTGTTTATTTAACGCACTTATTTATTTCCTGCAAATTTTAATTTTTGCAAGTTTACGCTAAATTTTATCATAACGCTATTCACCCCCTCTAGCGTTAAGCGTATTATCTAACAATTGGTATCAGAGCCCAACTCTCTGAAGACTTAACAGTTTGAGAGAACCATCCATGGCTTCTACTCGTGACTTTTTTGCAGGAATAGGTGAAGGTGATTTTAACATGTTGCCTCCAATATTTGATGGAAATAATTACTCATATTGGAAAGATCGGATGAGAAATTTCATCACAGCCAACAACTTTTTTCTATGGCAAATCATCAAGCATGGTGATCAAATGACAACGAAAGTTGGGAAAGCCAAGGTAAGTGAATACAACACTAATGCAATAAATATGTTGTATAACGCCTTGAATCAGGAAGACTATCAGAAAATTTCCCACTACAAAACCGCCAAAGAGATGTGGGATAAGCTGGAGGAAATGTATGAAAGCATGCCTCAAAAAGCGGACAGCTCATATGATGAATCAACTGGCCAATGTCTCATGGCAAACGAAGAAGAAGAGGTAAGTACGTCCAACTCTCACTCGCTTGAAGAAATGCAAAATGCTTATAATAAATTACATAGTGAGTTTGTTGATGCTTCCAAGACTATTAAAGATTTGCAGAAAACTCTGTCGTTGCAAGAAAAAGATTTTCAAAAACAACTCTCTCTAAAAGAAAAGATTTTGAAAAACTGGTTTTAGAAAATGAGAAGTTGAAAGAGGAAAACAAGTTTTTCGGAAAAAGAAGCGCCGATAAGCCCGAAAGCTCTATTAGAAAGTGTACTTCTTGCTTGCATCTCAAAAATGAAGTAGAAAGGCTTAAAGGCACATTAGATAAGTTTAATTCTTCGCACAAAAAATTGAATGATGTTCTTGATAATTTGAAGTCAACCAAGCATGGCATATGGTTTACGAATGAGCCTAAAGAAAAGGTTGAAGCTAAACCCCAACAACCTAAGGCTCAACCTAGGACTAATAATAAAAATGCTTATCCTAGAAATATCAATCCTAGAACCAATATGCATGCTAGACTAAATGTTGAACATTTTAGAAGACCTAGCAATGACTTACCACCTAGAAATAACTACCCTAGAAATGATGCATATTATAGGCCAAATACTAGAAGGAATTTTGAACCCTTCAGACCACCTAGAAATGATTTCCAACGTAGAAATAATTATTCTAGAAATGCTGCTCATAGTAGGAGAAATGATGTTCATAAAGCGCGCAATAGTCATAATGCTGAAAATAGAGTAAACCATTTTCGTCCGTCAAGTTACTATGAACCTAGAAGGATGCATAACCCCAATGTGACTTGTCATTATTGTAGACGTATTGGTCATATTGCTCCTGCATATTTTACACGACATAGACATATCACTCAATCCCATCATTATGATATGCCTAACCCCCAAGGACCCAAAATGGCATGGGTACCGAAAGATCATTAATCTGTTCTGCAGGTGTGCTTGAAAGGCTACAGTATTGTAGTAGATGCACCGAGCATGACACCTCATTGCATCAAGAGGAAATTTCGGTTAGTTATCCTTTTTGACAAAAACCAAAGTGTTGATATGTGCTAGCAACCAATATTAACTTATCTGTTGTTAATTTGGTTCCCTTATTGTTGAATCTTTGATAAGCTTAGTCGTAATAGTTGATGTGCGTTAACAATTGAGATATCCTTGTCAACAATCAATATCAATTAGCTTTGTTGATTCATATGTTGAAAACATGTTAAATGACAATTGGTGTCAATTAGTTTACTTGTTAGTTATCTGCTTTTAAAAGATCAAAACTGTTGATATGTATTAACAGTTAGCTTCATTTCATTCATGATTCGATAATTGCTATCTGTGGTTTAAATAACTGTTAGTATACTGTGTGATGTGTATTATCTATTAGCATATTCTTCAAAAAGTTTTCACTCACGTTTTTGATGAAGGGTATCCTCATCTTTGAAAAATAATTGAGATGTCTCATGTTGCTAACAATTGACAAAAATCCTTCTGTTAAAAATCTTCTCTTGATGAACACATCCTTTGGTCTGGATAATGGTTGGTATGTTCTTCAAAATTCGATGTATGGTTGATCTGTTATCAGTCAACACTTGTTTGTAATATGCTTTACTAAAAATAACAATTTGTATCACTGTTAATAAAATAACTTTTGGTACACTTGTTATGTCATCCAACAAATGGGTTTATCATTGTTTTATAACAATTGGTATATCTATGTCTTGTTGGTATGTCTTGATAAATTTCTGATTAAGGGGAAATAGATTGCATGAAGTTTACTATCTTTTTGATAACAGAATTTCAAAACAACTCTCTATATTGGCAATGTTATTTTCTTTAAACTCTCATGCCACTAATATCTTGCATTCCAAATCTTGTGGAAAATGATATCTTAGAAAATATTTGTATTACTTTGGAGCAACTAATAAGTGTCAGGAATCAGTAAATGGCATTTGAGATATCATTGATAGACAAGCTTAATTTCTTCTTGGAGCTGCAAATTAAGCAAATGAAAGAGGGAACTTTCATTTGTCATCCAAATGTCGCAAGGAGTTGCCAAATCAATTCGAAAAGAGCAACACCAAACCAATGGTCACTTCAATGAATTTAGATGAGCATCTTGACATAAATGTGAAAGGTAAGACGAGCAATACCAAGAACTACACAGGTATGATCGTTCCTCACTTTACATTATTGCTAGTAGACTTGATAAAATATTTAGCGTTTAATGTCGTGCTAAATATAAATCATGTCCAAATGAAGTATTGAATGCGGGTAAACGTTGATCTAAATGCATACATTTTAGGTTGCATTTATATTTTAATTACTGACTTGAGCGTCGGAGACGTTTAATTCTATTTTGCAGGTATCACCCTAAAGGTAGGGGGAATTATTAAGTTTTGGCACAGAACAATCGATTGTTCCAAGCAAATAATCGATTATCTTACTGTGCAGAAAATCGATTAGCAGTAGCACTAATCGATTGTTTATGGTTTATGTTTATTATGCAGTTTTGTTAAATGATTGATTCTTTAACTGCAAAATCGATTTCCGTCTCAGCCATTCAGTACTGCTTTTCTACAACAATCGATTGTTCCATATATATAATCGATTATTTTCCGAGTCAGAAAATCACTGTGCTCACTGGAACATAACAATCGATTACCATATTTTGACAATCGATTATTTCATGTCAGAAATTCAAAATTGTTACCGTTTGGTTCTGCAATCGATTTGTGTCAGTTCCGAGATTCAGTCAAATATTAATGACAATCGATTATCTCATCCCAACAATCGATTGTCTAACGGTCAGTAAGATTTATTTTTACCGTTTCTGACTGTTTCAGCTTTCAATTTTCTGCAAATTTCTTTCATTAATGAAATGCCTTTCTCCCCTATATAAATAGGATCCATATATGTTCATTTTTATTCACTCAAGCATTAATTTTAGCTCTCAAACTATCAAAACTCTTTCAAGACTCTTGCAAATTCTAGCAATACTTAGTAAAAATGTCGGGCCGTCACTCCAAACGTTCCCGTTTTGCTAGGCATGGTGCATCCTCCTCTGCTGCT
This sequence comes from Nicotiana benthamiana, assembly GCA_034376525.1. Taxonomy (NCBI): domain Eukaryota; kingdom Viridiplantae; phylum Streptophyta; class Magnoliopsida; order Solanales; family Solanaceae; genus Nicotiana; species Nicotiana benthamiana. The sequence continues at coordinate 7,844,566 of CM067327.1, read as the reverse complement.
CCAAACCATCCTTACCAAGATGGTTCCGTTCTTTATTTTATTTTTGACATCGAGCTTACTCGATTTTTAACAAAATTTGAAAAGCGCGATATTCTTCCTCCCCGTTTTTCAACCAATAAGTATCTTGAATCTTATGGCCCTGCTGCAAATATACTCAAAAATTGTCAACTTCTTGACTTCTTACTTCTTACCCATCCTTACATCAATACTACTTTAATTCAAGCATTTTACTCCAACCTTCATGAGGATGATGACGGTGATCTTGTGACAAATATAAACGGTGTTCAAATTCTTATCTCCGATGAAAACCTCCATACCATTGCCCGTCTTCCTCGTAATGGTGAAGACATTTTTTGGTACATCGGAGAGGCCGGAGCCCTTTTTGATGAAACTGCCCTCCTACATCAAACCGGTCTTACTTCTTATGATCGAAATCTTTCTTCCCGTCGTCCTACAATTACGGGAATGGATCCCAATTATCGGTTGATTTTCTATTTCATCACCCGAGTCCTCAAGCCTCGTAAGCATAACCATACTACCATTTCCCAAGAGGACACCAAGCTCATGCATGCCATAATAATCGGAGCTAACATCAATTGGTGTCGGTTCATCAAGATTCACATGCGTGACGCTATCGGAGATGATATGCCTCTTCCTTATGCTCTCCTCATCATGAACTTTCTTGAAGCCTCCGGATTCATCACTTCCAACGGTCCTCTCAAAAAGAGTACCAAGAAGTGGGAAATTTCAGAATCCTCCTTTCATCATGACGGTGATCATACAGCGCCTGCTCCTCCTCCAACCCCTCGAACTCGTCCAGCTCAAGAGCCTACCCTCCAATCAATTTCCGACCAAATTGCTTCATTGACCTCTTCTCTTGGTCAATTAACTCATGAGATCCATGGATATTTTGACCATGTTCATTATCCTTATGGGGGTCTTGTTCCATATGAAGCAGCGCCGGATGATGAGGCGGGAGATTATGAAAATGAATAATTTCTTTGTTTGTTGTTTTTAAGTTTGTTTTTATATGTTGCATTGTCTTCTTTCCAATAAATAAACAAGTTTTATTTACATCTTTGGCATCTTCTTATATTATTTTTGCTAATGGCAAAAGGGGGAAGATAACGGGTATGCACTCTCAATATTTATAAGCTTAAATTGAGGGGGAATTCATATATTGAGGGGGAACTAATCGCATACTTATTGCATATCTTTACTTGTCTTGAATCGTCATTATAAACTGTTTAAGTTGCATATCCCGCTTAAAGTTTGCCATTATCAAAAACGGGGAAATTGTTGGAAACACGTTCTCAAGGATTTATACTAAAACGTGTGTTCTTATGTGTAGGTTTTGATGAATGACAAACAAGCGTAAATTGATATATGCGAAGTTCAAGTACAAGCGCACAATTGGTGGATAACGAGATTCAAGCACAAGACAAAGTTTTATAGTTTAAATGAGTCGTTCTTAATTGTGATCTTGATCCGACAACTTGACTCATGACATGGCTTCTCTCGTAAAATTATTTTTACAAAATCATGCATATTTAATTTAATGCTAAATGATTTTAAATCATGCATATTTTTATTAGTCAAAATAATTTTTAAACATGCCTCTAAAAACTGGACTAAGATAATCGATTATGTACTTATGATAATCGATTATGTTAAGCCAAGACTGCATGACAATCGATTGTGAACTAATGACAATCGATTGTGTTAAGGCAGTGAGCATCAGGTTTTTCAAACCTGCATGACAATCGATTGTGAACCTTATGACAATCGATTGTGATGAGGCAGTGTCCATCAAAGTTTTTCAAAACTCAGAATAATCGATTGTGAAGCTAATGACAATCGATTGTGAAGAGACAGTGTCCATCAGATTTTCAAAAGTCACAAAATAATCGATTGTGAACATATGACAATCGATTGTGTTGAGGTAGTGTCTTCCAGACTTTTTCAAAATTATTAAATAATCGATTGTGAGTATAAAACAATCGATTGTCACGAGGCAGTGTCTAAAATGATTTTCAAAATCTGATAAATAATCGATTGTTAACATTGCGCAATCGATTGTGAAGCTGATCGTTGTCGTAAAGTTTTCAAATACCGTCAGGTAATCGACTGTTGATTTTGTACAATCGATTGTTGATATTAAAATCTGAAAAAGATTTTTTGAACGTTGCTGAATAATCGATTATTGATTTGGTATAATCGATTATTTTACGTAAAATCTGGAAATGATTTTTTGAACGTTGCCAATAATCGATTGTTGATCTTGGACAATTGATTGTTAAGCGTAAAATCTGGGATTGATTTTTAGAACGATTGGCAAACAATCGATTGTGGCTTCCTGACAATCGATTGTCAGAGAGTAAAATCAGCAACTCTTAATTGACAATTAGACAACGGTAATGCCAAGTTTTTCAACTATAAATACAGCTTCATTTCAGTGTTTTAAACAGAACAACACACAACAACTGATCATTCTATTGCTATAAGCTTGCATACTATTGTTTATCATTTTATATTCATTTCATAAAGCTTTTGAGAGCCAAAGTCTTGTCCATAGTTGTTGTGATCTTGAGCTTACTTCTTTTACTCATATCTACTCATTAAGGAGTGCTTTGTTTGAGTGTTTAGTGTTTTATACACTTGTAAGAGAATTGTGATTCTCTTGTTGTAAGGAACTTGTGTTTCCTTGGTTGAAGTCTTGGAGTGTTGTATCTCCGAGCAAAGGTGTTGAGGCTTGTGTCCTCAAGCTGTAAAGGTTTGTTGAGCACCCGTAAGCTTGACAAGTTAGTGGAAAATCTCGAGAGAGTCTCTCGGGGACTGGACTAGCCACGTGTTGTGGTGAACCAGAATACATCGGTGCGTTCTTTCCTTTTGTTTATTTAACACACTTATTTATTTCCTGCAAATTTTAATTTCCGCAAGTTTACGCTAAATTTTATCATAACGCTATTCACCCCTCCCCTCTAGCGTTAAGCGTATTATCTAACAGTTAAGTCAGCAATAATAGTAAAACAGGGAAAAGGAACATACTAAGGAATACTTTAAGAAAACCGGATTTATCAACAACTTGCACGAGCACGCGCTCGTCACCTCACACACAAGGCAATTCAATTACAAAATATCATATTTTAAGGAAAGAAGTCCCCACACAAGGTTAGACAAGCCACTTACCTCGAATCGGCTCAAAGTCAAATAGAAATCATGCCTTTGCCACGAGTATCCGACTCTAAATGGCCCAAATATATTCAATTCAATTACATATTATAAATAACATCTCAAACAACTAATTCTACTATTACATTCAAAGCTAAGAAGCAAAATTAGGTAAAATGACCAAAATGCCTCTCAGTACAATGTCTCGGAATCGGATGAAACTTATATTTTCAAAAACCTCATACTCTCACGAGTCTATACATAACAAGAACACAAAAGTTGGTGTCCAAATGACCCCTCAAATCCCAGATTAAAAATTCAAAATTCAAGCCCTAATTCTTTCTTTTTTGTCCAAGTTTCCATGAATTTCTAGGTTAATTTCACAATAGAATCACGTTTTAGGTTCATTAAATCTTACCTCCAAGTACTTCTCCTTGAATTCCTCTTCAATCTCCCTTAAAGAGCTCTCAAAATAGACAACAATAGAGTAAATAAGCCCCAAACTCGCGGACGAAATGTTTATAACTTTCTGCCCAGTTTTGATGTTTTCTTCATCGCGATCGCAACCCAAGCCTCACAATCGTGAAGGAAAAATTTCCAAGGATTCAAAAAGTATACTATGTGAACGTGACCAAAGCACTGCGATCGCGATGCTTCAAATCTCCAACCTAGGGGAATGCGAGGTTCCAACTACGAACGCAAAGGGTAATTACCTCTAAGCCACAATTCCTTATACGTACGTGGACCGCCCCTTGTGAACGCGAAGCACAGACCCCTCACCACACAAGACACCTTATGCGAACACGAAGGTCTACATCCCCCCCCCCCCACATTTCTTCTATGCGATCGCGATCATCTCTACGCGATCACGAAGGCCAATTCTTCTACAACAGCTGATGATCATTTTCTGCAACACTTCAACTTGGAAAATGGTTCGATTGACCACCTGAAACTCACCCGAGGCTCTCAGGACCTCAATCAAGCATGCCAACATATCCTAAAACCTCATTCAAACTGTCCAATCCTTAAAACACCTCAAAAAACATTAAATCCACCAATTCACATCGAATTCAAGCTTAAATTTTCTAAAAACTTTTGAAATACGCTTTTGATAAAAAAAACCCAACCAAACCACCTTCGAATAGCTTGAAATTTTGCACACACATCCCAAATGACCTAACGAAGCTACAACAACTCTAAGAATTCTATTCCAACCCTCGGATCAAAATTTCACTATCGAACCGGAAACTTCCAAAATTCGAACTTCGGCTTTTCAAGGCTAAATTAGCTACAGACCTCCAAAACACAATTCGAACATACTCCTAACCCTGAAATCACTTAACGGAGCTAACGGAACTATCAGATTTCCATTCTAAGACCATCTTCACACTGTTCCGACTATGGACAACTTTCCAATACTTAAGCTCTCATTTAGGGACTAAGTGTCCCAAAACTCTCCGAAACGCAAAACCGAACGTCCCAGTAAATTAAATTGGCAGAAATAAACTTGGGGAAAGCAGTTAATAAGGGATCAGAACGTAAATTCTTAAGATGATTGGTCGGGTCGTCACACAACGTTTGCTCCAATTGTTCCACACGAAATATATTAAGAACTTTCTCTAACATACTCTCTTAATATTATTGCTCTCATTTCTTACCTTCATATTTGTTCTTTATTTATTGCTTATCATTGACCATAAAGAGCCTCCTTCAATTATCTCGTAACATTTAGCCCTACCCCGATCACCCTTGATAGCTTGTAACTGAGCCCTAGAATCGACCTCGAGGCCTCAAATCGGCAAGCTCGAGGCCCCGAATACCGGCCTATCGTTTTGATTATAGTTTTCTCCTTAACTTCATTTCGTCACTAAATCTCACATATCTAGCATCAACTGCTTAACAATTACCAAAAAAATATATTATGTATTGTTAGAGTCCCATCAAAAAATTTAATTATTATTATTATTTTCACGGTAAACAGCCACACATATGAAAAGTTCATTAACGATAATGAATATGAAAGAATCAGTCAAATTTTTGATTACACGTAATTTGCTATTATTGTCTCAACCTTTACGAATCATTCGTGTAAAAATCAATTAATGCAGTAAATAATAGTAATTGGCAGGAGCTAAACGAGGCAAACGATTACAAGAAACAGTACTGTTTATAACCCCTCTCTCCTTCCTATATCTTGTATTCCATCGAAATTAAGCTAAATTACACTGTCAATTACAAAAAAAAAATTATTGTTCTCTGATATTAGTAGAATTATTTTTTCTTATTGGAGAAAGCGACAATAATCAATAAGATTTTTATTTCTTTATTTTATTAATTATTATAATATTTGCAAAAATAAAGTAAGTTGATTGTTAGAAATTCGAATTATTTTATTTATTTGCTTTGACTTCAAATACTACCTTTTGGGTTAAATAAGGTCAAAATTTACGTATTTTGACTCTAAAATTTGTGAAATCCAATTCGATTACTATGTGAAATAAGTTCAGCTATAAGGAGAACTAATTAACAGCTTGCCACAATTGAAATCAATGACATAAAAAAGGAAACAAATTTAATTCATTTAAAAGCATTCCTTAAAAAAAAGGAATAACTGAGAAATAGAGGAAGCCAAAAGACCAGCAAAAAACCTAGATCAAGTGAAAGATGGTGACAATATACGTAAATAATTGCGTTACTCCAACAATCCAAAATTATAAGCTAAACATTAGCCCCACTACCGCTACGCTTCCTTACACACAATTCTTTCTAAAATAAAAGATAAAAATTAATTTCAAAATCTGAGTTTTTTGAGAGACTGCCGATGTATTCTATGCTGACAATTGAGCATAAAGTGTTTCTACTAAATATTTTTTAGGTTCAAACCTTTTAAAAGCTTTTTGGTGCCTATGCTATCAAAGTTTTATTACGTGTATAAATTAACCACTTAAAATATATTAAAATTTTTAATTTATTTATAAATCTTCCCGAGAAAAGAAAACCACATGTCTGATAGGAATATTTTACAATGTGCTCATGCGCTCAATCAGAAAAGACCTTAATCTGATTGTCTAAAATAAAATATAATAGACAAATTTAAGCGGCTACTAATGTATCCTACAATAACTTTTACATTATTTTTAAATTTTGCTTGTGATATTAAGTTACTTACTATAATTTATTTACTAAATTATCATCATCATCATCATCATCATTATTATTATTATTATTATTATTATTATTATTATTTATTAAAGAACAATTATAATTATGATATAAATAAAATGATTTAGTAAATATTTATAGTGCATGAAAGTCTTGCACTTCAAGACTTTTTGTTATTAACACAAAATATCCACTAATTTTACTCGTTAAAGAATAATTATAATTATGATATAAATAAAATGATTTAGTAAATATTTATAGTGCATGAAAGTCTTAAACTTGAAGATTTTTTGTTATTAACACAAAATATCCACTAATTTTACTCGTTAAGAGCCCGACTGGACATAAGAAATTTTTTTCTTTTATTCAAAAAATTTTCATTTGTTTTTTAAAATTATTATTTGTGTTATAAATAGACTTCTATTTAAGGTGAATGTCTATAATTAGAGAGATTCTACCATTGTAAATCATCCCTAACAATCTCAAAGTATCAATAAGAATACTCTCTCTCCCTATTCTCTCTATATTGTTCTTGTCTTTTATATTATTTCATAACACGTTATCAGCACGAGACTCTAACCAATTGGGTAGAAGCTTTGAGATTGAACATAATAATTTGCAATTCCTACGTTGGTTGCTGTGCGGACAATTCCTTGGGCAAAGGCAAAAGGCAGAAGCCTTATTCAGAAAAGAAACAAAAAGGCAGAAGCCTTATTCGATAAACAAAACAAAAACGAAAAAAAAAAAAAAGGAAAGAAGCAAAGCAAACACAAACCTACGAAGCAGAGGCAGCGGCGCTTACTCACGGAGGCCACAAAAAGATTTTAGGGTTCTTGGCAAATCATTAATTCTTGAATTAAGAATTTTTATACGGACAGAAAGAGAAAAACGTGAGAGAAAGAAAGGAATTTACACAAGAGGTATATTTGATTTATTGGTATACCTTAAAGGTAAGTAATTTACTTTTCCCTTTCAAATTCTTGAAATTCTACGATTTGATTTTATATACAAACAAAGACAACAAAGTTTGATTATAACTCTAATGGAGTTTGTAAGAAATTATAACCACGTGAAGTGGTAAAATCTCTATGTCCTGCCATGATTAAATTATGTATGATTGTGGGCAAAGAATTGAAAATTCGTCCCATTGAATTTGCTCCATTCCTTTTAGAGAATGTGGAAGCAGTATATGATAAGTCTGAAAGAAGACAAAAATTATTACAATGAAGGTATCAATGAATGTGGACGTGGCAAAGAATTCCGTCCAATCCAATTTGCTCCATTCCCTTTAGAGAATGTGGTAGCAGTATGTGATAAGTCTGAAAGAAGACAAAATTATTACCGTAAAGGTATCAATGGATATGGACGTGGCAATAGACGAAATTATAATCGTCATTATTGTGATAATGAGAATAATAAAGATTCTCAAAATAATCTTTCACTTTATGAAAGTAATATTTGACATGAGATTGTGTAAAGCACATGATTATGATCCATTCCCTGAAGTGAATGTAATAATTGTAATAGAGCCCGTAAGTATGAACACGCTCTTGATGTAAATTTGTTTTATGTCTGACATTATGAAAAGAAAGTTCGTTGCCCTTGAAATTTCGGGCAAGAACTATATGACATGGGTGTTGGATGCTGAAATCCACTTAGATGCTATGGGTCTTGGAGACGCCATTAAAAACAGAAATAATGCATCCACCCAAAACTATGCTAAGGCCTTGATTTTCTTGCGCCATCACCTTGATGAAGGTTTGAAACTATGCTAAGGCCTTGATTTTCTTGCGCCATCACCTTGATGAGGTTTGAAAATTGAATATATCACAGTCAAAGATCCACCCATCTTGTGGAATGGCTTAAAGAAGAGATATGACAACCTGAAGTTGGTCACTCTGCCACAAGCACGATACGATAAGAATCCAAAAGCAAATAGTTTATAAACTATATATTATCGTTGCGGTGGAAACGAGCACTGGTCAAAGGCTTGCCGTATACCATGACATTTGGTTGACCTTTATCAAGCATCTCGAAAGAGTAAACGCCCTGAAATAAATTTTGTCTTTGACGACAACTTTGACGTCACCCACTTGGATGTGGCAGACTTCTTTGAGCAACCCGAGGGGAAGATAGACCACCTAATCGGTGATGGATCCGTGATGAAAGAAGATGGAGCTATTTGATTTTATTTTACTTATTTGTATTAGTTAATGAATAAACTAATAGTCATTAGTACTAACTCGTATTAGTTAATTTATGATATAATGTTAGTATTAGTTCTTTAGAATGTTTCAATATGCTCAAACATCAATAATATTTTTAATTTCCAGTAGAGGTAATCGACTAACCTGAAAAACTAGTCGATTATCTAATATTTTCGCATTAAAGCTGAAAAACAATTGATCGACAATCGGTTGTCTATGTCTAACAATCGATTGTCGTTAGACAGTGTAATCTGGAATTTTTCAAAAATCATCCACAATCGATTGTCTATGTCTAACAATCGATTGTCGTTAGACAGTGTAATCTGGAATTTTTCAAAAATCATCCACAATCGATTGTCTATGTCTAACAATCGATTGTCGTTAGACAGTGTAATCTGGAATTTTTCAAAAATCATCCTCAATCGATTGTCTATGTCTAACAATCGATTGTCGTTAGACAGTGTGATCCGGAATTTTTCAAAATCAATCAACAATCGATTGTCAATGTTAAACAATCGATTGTGTGTGAAAAATGCTTAAACTGAAAATTTTCAAGCTGCATAGTAATCGATTATGGATAACATATCTGATTTTGTTAGTCAACTGTTAGCAGCAGATTTTGAAAATATTATGTGACACAAACGGATTGAAGTTGTTTATTCTCATGTTCGTATATTTTCTTTTATATGTCAAACCATGGGAAATAAATTGATTGAAGGCTCCGGAAGAGCAACTGTAACTCTGCCCAAAGGCACGACGTTTATCTTAGAGAATGCAATATTCTCCTCCAAGTCTAAGAAGAACTTGTTGAGTTTTGATGATATCAATCGCAAATGTTTTCCTCCAAGTCTAAAAGGAACTTGTTGAGTTTTAAAGATATCATTCAAAATGGATATCATATTGAGACAATAGATGAGAATAATCTTGAATTCTTCATGAAAACAAGGCTGCCCATTTCGGTTTGGGTTCATGCCATTTTGCATGCAGCAATACTAGTTCGTCGGCTGCCCACTTCGGTTTGGGTCACGCCATTTTGCATGCAGCAATGCCAGTTCGTCGGCTGCCCACTTTGGTTTGGGGTCACGCCATTTTGCATGCAGCAATACTAGTTCGTCGGCTGCCCACTTCGGTTTGGGGACACGCCATTTTGCATACAGCAATGCTAGTTCGTCTCTGACTGACGAATTGACACAAATATTCCCCGTTGCAATTGGTTTTGGGTCATGGACCCAATATATCCCATTTAAGAATCTTTGGATGCGCAGTATATGTGCCTGTAGCACCGCCATCCCGCACCAAAATGGGTCTGCAAAGAAGGTTAGGAATATATGTTGAGGTTGAATCGCCCTCCATTATTCGCTACCTCGAAACATTGACAGGAGATTTGTTCACTGCACGATTTGCAGACTGTCAATTTGATGAGACACTTTTCCCAAAATTAGGGGGAGAAGTTGGTGAAATCAAATGGGAAATTTTGTGAAAAAATGCATCATTATCTCATCTTGATCCACATACCTCTATTTGTGAAAGAGGCACAAAAGATTATCCATTTGCAAAGAATAGCAAATCAAATGCCTGACGCATTTATAGATTTGAAAAGGATAACAAAATCACATATCCCCGAAGCGAATGTGACAACATCTGATTCACGAATACATATTCATTATTGGAAGAATATGAACATGAAATTGGTATTAAATATACCACACTCACCCCTAGAAGGAGGTTTGAGATGATACCACACTCACCCCTAGAAGGAGGTTTGAGATGATATATGGCATGAATGATCGTTGGTCACGTACCTATTGTACGCCAAGTATTTTGGAAAAATGACTATTAAAGGACAACGATAATGCAAGAAACATATCTTGCATATAAGTTTGACATGACCATAATGGTATAACTTTCTCTTTAAGAAAGATATTCACCACATGGATGTTGATGAATCTGTGGTAGTACAAAATTAATTGAGAGCTCTAGAAGAGCCAATTATTACTATGATGGAGAAACACAATTGAGTATTGTGCTGTAGTGAGTCTCAAAGAAACTTATTCAGTTTCCAAAGTACACGCGAAAGCGCTGATTATATTGAGACTATAAATAAAGGAAAGATTTGATATCTTCTATCACTACAACTTGTAGAGGGATAATTTGTACATGAAAAGCTACCCGCTTTGTTCTCCAGTTTGTACTACACAAACGAAAGAATGCCACAATAAAGTGGATATCTATTGGTATAAAACCCATGTCATAATAAACCTGAAGTTTATTGATAAGTGCACATGTCATGGCGTACATTTGAAGTTTACCAATATTGATAATTTGTTCAGTTAGCATTCGTATTAACCATCTCATTTTAAGTATGATGTGCAAATTCACACAGGTGAATATCAAAGAACTAGAAAGTTCTTTACGAATTCTCTTGTATGACTTGTTCTCATTAATGAACTGACCAACTAAAGAGTTCGGGTTGAAGCCCATAAATTCTGGAAATATCAAAGGTGAATATGGGCCCATTCACCTACCATGTATACCACATATGATGCATCTATGATATGGTTACATGCGCAATTGTTAACCCGCAGCCTGGCCGGTGCTTGCGAGGTAAATTGCTCAGTAATCTAACTTCGAGCATAATTTCCAGATTTTCTACTCAAGATAGTTCATCTTGATAAGTTGGTTTATATCAAAGTTGGTTTAGCAAGATAATTATTGAGTGCTTCCACTTAATAGCTAAACTGTTTCTTATGAGAACAAAGTTATATATATCAGTTTGATATACGTTGTATACGAGAGTATATTATATTCTCCCCTCACAAGTGGTTCAGGGTCAGGAACCAAATAATTTCATCTTATTATTAATGTGCTGTGTATATTGACATGATAATGCACAAAGATGATTTCCCAAAGTTGAGGAAACAAGTTAGCTTTTCTAACATGAGGGGGAGACATGATAAACAATTGAGAAAAGGTTACATGGGAAGAATTATCATTTGTATATGTAGATCCCCGAATATCATGATATGAACCTGAAGTTCATAAAATGGATAATTCAATTGCAACATATTGCAGAGCATGCTATACGCATTTGCTGACCCAAAGAAAGTAACTAAATGGAAGAGATACAATTCAAGAAGAATTGATTCCATATGAAAGACATGTAGTTTTGAACCTATAGTTCAAATGCTTGAAAGTATAAAAGTCAAAGGTATGTATAGTCAGTTTTCAATATCTTATTTGTTTAGCATGACGTGAAAACTTGATATGCATCTAAAGTCTATTATGTGACTTACATGACTTAACTTGAAAGATTTAAGTTGCTTGAAGCATATGCAATTCTTGATCCTGAAGTACCACATCCCAAGTACAATTTGTGTACATATGAATCTTGCTATAACTATAAGCATGATGGCATTGAGAATACATCTATGAAGATATTGAAGAGTCATTCCGCGACATTATATGAAGATGTTCATATCTATCAAGAATGATGATTTTAAGGTGCGGAATATTTGTTCAAGTCAATATGGTTGATTTATTTATCAAATCTCTACCAAAGATCGTTTTGAAGATGATGCACAAGATTGGAATGCAAATTCTCAAGGATATAAATTGATGTTCTTATTAGGGGGAGTTAATGCGCGTTGCACTCTTTTTCCCTTGCAAGGTTTTGTCCCACTGGGTTTTCCTTGCGAGGTTTTTAACGAGGGAACCAATAGGCGCATATTCAAACATGTGTACTCTTTTTCCTTCTCTTTAATTTTTCCCATTGGGTTTTGGTTTTGAAGGTTTTAACGAGACACATTGTTGAATAGACATTCAAGGGGGAGTGTTATAAATAGACTTCTATTTAAGGTGAATGTCTATAATTAGAGAGATTCTAGAGTTTTATTCTTGGTAGCTAAGTCACTACCTCCCTATAAATAAAGGGTCTTCTACCATTGTAAATCATCCCTAACAATCTCAAAGTATCAATAAGAATACTCTCTCTCCCTATTCTCTCTATATTGTTCTTGTCTTTTATATTATTTCATAACAATTTGTTCATAAAATTTCAATTTTTACTTAAAAATATATTTTGGAATTCTTTTGAAAATTTTAAAAACTTCCAAAATTATTTTCAAAATTTTTATTGAAATAACTCATAAAACTTTAAAAACAATCCAAAATTATATTTATATTCAAATATAATTTTAATTTTTAAATATTATTTTCTCTTTAAAGAGTTTTATTTTATTTTTCGAAATTATACCATTCTTATGTCCAAACGCCCACTAAAACATAGGAAAATAGGGAAAGAAAATTTAAACCAGATTCTAAAATTGTACTCTTACTACTTTGACTGCCGGGTCCACAATTCCCTCCTATATAGCCGCAATACCTAACTCACACGCCCCTCCCTCCGTTCCTCCCTATTGACCACTGCCCCTCTCTCTCTCTCTCTCAAAGAAGTTTCCCTCATAGCCATGTCTGACGTTGAGTCCACCACAGCAGCGGAGAACCCTATCCTCCGCCGCCGCAACTCCGTTATGCTTCCTAAAAAGCTCACCTTACAGCATCAAACGTCAGCTTCAACCACCATCACTACCACCGCCACGTCATCTTCGTCGGCTTCGTCATTGTTGACGAACTCGGCGAGCGATGATTTTGAGCTGTTCTCTATTAAGCCTGTATCCTACACTTCTCTGAGGGATATCCTGCCGCCTTCCGCCGTCAATTCTCCCAGGCCTATGACTTCGCCTCACCAAGGCCAATCCGGTTCTGAGATTTCAATCCGGAATCGCCTCGTGAAGCAAGCAGCTTGGGCTTATCTCCAGCCGATGTCGACTTCACCAGATTCCTCCGGCCGGAGCTTATTCGGCCGCCTCTTCTTCTTCCCGGTCAATAACCCTATCGCCGGAATTCTTGACTGCATTGATCGGTACATTTTTGCTCCCTTCACTAAAGCTGTTGATTGGCTTCTTCGTGCTGTTCGGATTCGGAGCTCCAGATAACGACAAAAACAACGGGTTGTTAGGGTGACCCCACCCGATATACAGAATATATTCTTCCGTTTTTAGATTTGTCAACTTCTTGTTTAAAAACTGGGGTCATAAATGTACAACGCCTTTCATTTTCTCATGTAATTCCAGAAAAACTGAAAAAAAAAATACAAAACAAATCGAACAGGAAAAACTTTCAATAAAAAAATATTTAGGATCTGAGTTTACCTTCTTCTTTTTTTGGGGGGGGGGGGGGGGGGGGGGATTATTTACACTGTACAATTTTCTTACTACTATTTCTTGTAAACTATCTGTTGACTAACTGCGGCTATATCTGGGCCGGGCAGTATGGTCCGAACCGGGTTCAAAATAGTCCGTGTCTAGGAATGAAAGATCATCCGGGTGCACTTGAACCGTTTCCGTTTTAGAAGGATGAAAAGTTGACCGGTGAGCGTAGTAAGACCGCGGCGATTGAGGTGGCTGCCTCCGTGGCGATGGTGGTGGCTGCCTCTTGTCTGACGGCGGCTTGTTCCTCCTGAATAAACTGAAGGATGATGATGACGGTGGTGCTGGTGGGGCCGAAGGAGGTGGCGGTCCGCGAGAATGGTCAGTCCCATTTCTTTGCTGCGAGAATTGATCAACAAAATAAAAAATTATGAATTTCTATACGTGAATTTATTTGATTGGGTATAAATTTTTAAAAAAAAATTAAATTTATAGTATATAATGAAGATTTTAGATGATTATAAATTATCATATAAAGATAAATTATTTTTAGATAAATAAAAGAGTCATTATTTTTTATATGAACCAAAAAAGATAAGTTCATCCGAGAGGAATTAACAAGGAAATTGATGATGGTGATAGTGGGAAATAAAGTGGTAATTAAATAAATGGTGAGTAATGATTCGGTGATTAACGTGTTGCCATTCATTGATTTGTATGATTGTTTGTCTTGGTGTTGATTGATGCGAAAAAGTGGTGAGCGAATAAACCAGAATTCCTAGAATTAAAAAAGGTTTTCTATTAATAATACTCGTTTGGGGCATTTTGGTTAATTAGCGAATAGAGAATATGTCACGATATACGAAACGTGTAAGATTGTCTCTCAATATTATTAAGTCTATAAATCGGATTTTTATTCAAAACGATGGTTCCTAGTAATTTAATCTGAAGATTCGTTCGGAAATAAACGACTAAGTTTTGAAGTCTTTGTATTATACAATCAACCTTGAGTTTTGTTGTCACATACATCAACAACAACAACAACCCAGTATACTTCCATCAGGTGAGGTCTGGGGAGGGTAATAGGTAGACGAGCCTTACCCCTACCCGAAAGGGCAGAGAGGCTGTTTTCAATCGACCCTCGGCTTATAGGATAAAAGGAAAAACAGCAGTAAAATAAAAACAAAAACAAAAACAAAATCAATAGAGCATTAGTAACTCCAGCAGAAATAGTGTAAATAATTATCTAAACATAAATACAATCGAATGCAATAATATCATACAGTAACTACCATAACTAACAGCCATAGGGGGGACATAAGCTAAGCTAAAACACAAATCATCTATGGGTAACCCTGCTGACCCACACCCAACCCCGGATGAGGCGTACGAAAAACTCTAGGAGCCCCTATCCTACAACTCTGATTCTAGACCTCCAGACTTTCCTATCAAGGGTCATGTCCTCGGAAACCTGCATTCTAGCCATGTCCTGCCTAATCACCTCTCCCCAATACTTCTTAGGCCTCCTTCTGCCTCGCCGACCGCCAACAATCTCCAGCCGCTCGCAGCTCCTCAACGGGGCATCGGGACTTCTCCTCCACACATGCCCGAACCACCTCAGCCTCGCTTCTCGCATCTTCTTATCCACCGGGTTGACCCCCACCTTCTCTCGAATAACTTCATTCTTAATCTTATCTAGCCTGGTGTGCCCGCACATCCACCTAAGCATCCTCATCTCCGCAACCTTCATTCTCTGAACATGAGAGTTCTTCGTGTATTGATTTATTTCACATTTTAAATCAATGTGAACAAATGCTTTCACGCTATAATTTTGATTATATATGACTTTTAGCGCTTGAAACTCAAGACTTATTTTTCTAGAAAAATCTTTCACTGTTTAGTTTGATACGATGAATTTAAAATTCGCTTAAAAATTCATGTTTATATTAAAATATTAAAACTTATTCGAACCTAGTCAGTAGTCACTAACCATATGACCAAAAACGCATTTGATTATATCACGCCACGCCTTTGTGAAGATCATGAATTATCATTTCATCAAGAACAAACTTGTTCAGTAGAAGTCTCTCACAAAATATAGCTATGTCATTCCTATTTTTAACTTTCCGATCCCCCGGCTGTAAGAATATAATGATGATAGTAATAATAAAGAAAACTAGTTCAGCGCTTTACCGCGCCGGTGAAATTATCGTTCAGTCGTTTGATTAATCTTGTATTAGCCTCTCTTGGTTCTAGCTACTACTACTTATTTCTTTAGGTCTCCAAATGTGATATTTTTATTTATTTACTAATTACTTTTCTTCATTTTCTGCTCTTATCATTTTCGTTACTCTTTTTTACCTAGAGTTTATCGTTCGCTCCTCCCGGGTTGGGGGTGGGATAGCAGGGTTATTCATAGATGATATGTGCCTACTGTACGCTACTATTATTTGTTATTGTATTTTGGTATTTTGTTTCCTTTGTTCAGATTATTTATTACGCTATTTATGCTGGAATTCCTATTGCACTAATGCTATATTGTTGCTATTTTGTTTTGTTTATGTTTGTCTTACTACTGTTTTTCACCTAAACCTATGCGCCGAGGGTTGTTGTTGTTGTTTTATACCTGGCTCATTCCTACGAGACCCCACCTGGTGGGAATACACTGGGTAGTTGTTGTTGTTGTTGTTTTATACCTGGCTCATTCCTACGATTTTCTCGCAGTTTCATACTTCCTATGGTTCAAGTGCAGTGCAAGAAGGGACAGATCTAACCTTAAGCCTATGGGTTATTTTATATTTATATTAAAGAATTTATTAAATATTTATAAATATTTAATTATGAATTCTATTGTTATTGTATATATAACTCGAGTTGTTGTAGGGACGGTAAACTTCAAATCTTGAATTACAGTGCAAACACTAGTTCCTAGGAATGTAGATTTCACGAATGGGTTTAACCTGACATGGTAATAATACCAATGAAGATGATTATGAGAATCCAAAATGATTAGTAGGAAGATCAAATTTGGTAGTATCAGCATGGGCGAGAATTCCTGCTTTATGGAGATGAGATGAACAGAATATATCATTTCTGAGGAAGCAGATGTGATACACGAGGGCGAAATTCAAAAATAACCTGATTTACAAATAGTAATTGAAAAATAGTCACAATTTTAAAAATAATTGAAATTTAATTATTTTTTATTTAAACATAAATTTAAACGAAAATACAGTCCAATATATTATGTTAGAGTTACAGCATAATATACTAGACTTCCAATATAATATACAGGAGTTCCAATATAATATATTAGTTTAGCATAATATGCTGGAACTTTTCTTGATGCGATAAAATAATAACTATTTTTTAATAACTTTACAAACGCTACCGTACTACTTTGAAACATCGTGGTCGAAGATTCAAAAAGAAGTTGGACCAGCACAATATGATCTCATGGGCTGGCCAGGGTAATATTCTGAATTCTGATCCACAATAAGACCTAGCAAATGGACTTCTTAGGGTCCGGTACGGATTTGTTCACTGCCTTCTTTAATCTTATTTCAAATTGTTTTCGATTTTCCTATTGGAGCTATTCTCTTGGGACGGATATTAAAGAAAATACTTATTCCACATAATGTTTTCACCAAATAAAGCAAGATTAAACCTTAGATAACACATGAATGATTTGCATTTAGGGTGGCAAAATGGTTTAAAGAAAATATTTAACCACCCATATTATATTTTTAAAAATGGGTTGGATAATGAATTTTTTAAAAACGAGTCAAATATGGATAAGAACCATATTATCCATTTAGAAAATAAATAACCAATGAGTCTAACTTTTACATTAAGTTAGGGAGACTAAGAATTCTCGCAAAAGGGATCAAATATAAGAAGTCATGAATAATATGGGTAACTCATATTATCCGCCGATTAACCCATATTTTATCCATATTAAATATGGGTCGGGTCGGATAATTGATCCGTTTATTTTCATTACCCGTTTTTTATCCGAAACATATCCGACCCGACTCGCCTGTTTTAAGCTCCTACTTGCATCATTGGTTTGGCTAAAATGCCGAGTGCGAATACTTATCTCATCATCTAGATTTTGAATTAATTAAAATGGTTCACTTGAAAAAACTAATCCACAGAAGAAAAGAAATTCACCAGATTAAGAAAATATGATCATCAAGCATTTAAATGGTTAGATGGAAGTACCTGGGAGCTGAGATGTGAAGTTGTTCTAGAGGGAGCAGCTATAAAATCAAGCAATTGAAAGAATTTTGCTTGGCCCAATTCAGTGCAATTGTGCCAGTAGTAAATAGCCAAGTCAAATGCCCTGGCTCTGAACTCTAGAAAACCCCTGTCAATCTCTGGTTCATGCTTTGATACAAATGGCTTCAACAAGGCATCATATATGTATCCTGTACCCTTTGTTTTTGGATACCATAAGTAGATGATGAGCGCTAACTTTGCCTCACTGTACATAGGTAGCCTGAAATTACAACATAAATAAATGATTGTATAATGTGCGACTTTGATCATGTATCAGATGGAACATCTAAAGAGTTCATACCATGCCATGAATACATCACCAAAGCTCTCAATAATTCTCAACACCGCAATAATGATCCTGATAAAAGACACAATTTGCAACTAATCAAGCTTTAATTGGAGATCATCAAGTCCCACCAAGTCAAATGAATAAGTAGATCACCAAACAGTTCACCTATAACCTTATTCAAATGGATGGATAGTGACCTATCAGAATACTAAACAACAACAACAACAACCCAGTATAATCCCACTTAGTGAGGTCTGGGGAGGGTAATGTGTACGCAGACCTTACCCCTACCCTTGGATAGAGAGATTGTTTCCAAATAGACCCTCAACATCCTTCCCTCCGAGAACTTCCCTCCTTGCTCTTGGGGAGACTCGAACTCACAACCTCTCGGTTGGAAGTGGGGGTTGCTTACTATCATAGCAACTATCAGAATACTAAACAATGCTAAGAATTATTTGAAAAAACACTCTCCCACCCAACCCCAACAAACTCAACCTCTCTAATGTACTAGTACTACATCTTTTGCTATTTTTTCAAGAATGTATCCTTCCATTTAGTTACTAGAATCTCATAGTGCTTGTCATTTTCAAAAGGGAAGTTATAAATTGCTAACTACTCTCATCTCAATTATGGACTAGTTAAATATTCTTTTCTTATGATTGGTTGACCTAATGTTTATCAAAGGAAATCAATTGATTAGAAGTTTCAATAATTGATATTTTTTGTTAGTCTAAAGCTTGAACATGTCAAAAGACTACTCAAAACCAATTATTTCTACAAAACCTTTTTTGCCAACTTTGCTTTCTAAATGGTTCAAACACCCATAACCGCACCAACAAACGCAAAAAGACACCCAAAAATAAATAAATAAATAAAAATTGAGAGAGTAAAAGGAATAAGGTTATTACCAATATTGGCACCAGAATCTGAGTTCTTCAATATCAACTCTGTTCTTCTCAATAGTCTTAAAACATTCAAAAGCAGGGTATGCATATCCAAGAACCAATCTGCAAAAAATTCAAAATGTTTCAGTTAAATTCATTCATCCGCAAGTAAGTCAAAAAATGCACGAAACCCCACATCCACGAACAAAAAGAATAAAGCCAAAAAAGGAATCAAGAAGAAGACAAAAACAGATCACATACACTAAACTGCTAGTGATGAATTCTCCCAACATCTTTCTTCAAAATGCCTAAAAAAACAACACAATCAGTCACTCATTAGCAACAAATTCTGAAAAATATCACATAAAAATTGAATCAAAAGAAAACTAACTTGCTGAAATTGAAAAGGAACCTTGAAATGGGGGAGAGAAGACCAAAAAAACTTGGGATCTATGTAAGAAATAATTCAAAGGGATTTGAAGAAGTGCAATGAAATTTCTGAATAAAAAATTGAATGGGAATTTAAAAAAATGGCATAATATTATGGAGAAGAAGATAATGGTGCGGAGATTCTGCAAAAGGAAATTAGGAGAATATATATAGTTACGTTTGTGCAAAGAAAGGATCACAAATTCTGGGGAAAAAGATATAACTGAGAGAGGGAAAAAGAAGTAATAATGGGGGGAAACGTGAAAGGAGAGGAAGTAGGGAGAAACAAGTTCGTCGTATGATTATTATAAGAACGTGCAAGCTTCTATATATATATATATATATATATATATATATATATATATATATATATATATATATATATATATATATATATATATATATATATTTGTGTGTATAGGTGTATATATCTTATCTATTGGGGTGGGTGGGGTAAGGTGGGGTGGGGTGAGGGTTTATGAAGGGTGACGGCGATTTAGATTGGGTAAAACTTAGGAAGAGAAAGGCATTTGACGATTTCTTGAGGGGGACGCCTTGTAGTTCTTTTTTTTGTATTTGTTTTCATTTATTTTACACGTAATTCAGTGAAAGTGGATTTCTTGGGATTCCATGTTCATACGGGTTTAACGGTTGACAGTCTTATGGGGGAAATTTTGATATTTTACAAATGTCTCTTAACTTGTAATAAATGGAGAAAAAGAGAGAGAAGATTATTTTATTTCAATGAAAAACTAATTCACGTTAAGTGTTTAAGTCAAACTAATAAAATTATACATGTATTTTTTGAACTTTAAACTTAACTGATGTTAATAATTGTGTTATCTTACTTTAATTGATCACTCAACTATGATAAATACTAATGTGAATTTGTGTAAAATTTAAGCGTGAATAAATTTTTCAGGGTTAGAAAACGGGGGCATTTGCATCTATATTCATTTTTTGGGTCAAGTTTTTAACTTGTGTCTGTTTGCAAAAATAATTGCAAGCATACCTCATTTTTTGCGTAACTTCAACATACGAGGCTGAAACAGCAATAGCAATCACGTAAAAATTCGGCATTTTAGTAGACGGGCCTGAAGTAGTTTGTAATTGTTAAACTTAAGCATAATAGTTGAAGTTTTATTCTCTATTTGCTGAAATTTTTGTCTGTAATTGTATTAAATAAGCCGAATTGTTTTTGTCCTGAATTCATTAGTTTTGTCATTAAGCTTTTTCAAAAATTTCAGCAAAAGATGCTAAAGTTATTTAGTTCATTTATAGAAACTTCAGCACTAAATAAACCGAATTTTTTTTGTCCTGGATAAGTTTTTTCAAAATTTTCAACAGAAGATGCTGAAGTTATTTAGTTCATTTGTAAAAAAATTCAGCACTAAAAGCTAAAGAGTTTTTGTCCTGGATTCATTAGTTTTGTCATAAAGCGATTTCAAAAACTTAAGCAGAAGATACTGAAGTTATTTAGTTCATAAGCAAAAACTTCAGCACTGTATAAGCTGAAGTTTTCGAAAAAGCTTTCTAACATACTAGATAAATACAAATTGCCAACAGTATCTAAATCATAAATTTTAAAAACAATAAACGTGGAAAGAACATAATTATTATCATTTACTATCTTACGTACGTGGAAATATTCACAAATTATTGTCTACTAACTTACGTAATTATTTATAATTTATTTTTAAATAATCTGATAAACATATTTATGGCAATCATCCCAAGAACTGAAGTTTCATAGCAGCACTAACAACAACAGAAGAAAGAAGAAGAAGAGGAGGAGGAGGAGGAGGAGGAGAAAGGGGGCTGAAATCGTTTAAAAAGTGGGTACAAGTTAAAACTGGGTATATGTTAAATGGGGGAAACCAAATATAGGCGCGCCTTATAATTTTTACTAGAACACTAGAGTTGAAGTGAAAATAAGAATTCAGGAAATTAACAAACGTGTGTATGGTAAAATCAGGTGCCCACAATTTAGTAAGTTCGAGACGTTGCACCGAGGGTAGAAATTCGATAAAGACCAAGGCCGGGCTCGAAAGCAAAATAAGAGGCTCCATGACCTAAATGTTTGAGGGATATCAAAGCCAAGTATGACCGACTTCAAGATACTGCCATTGTGAATTTGTTACAGAAGGACAAGATTCTTGCCACGTCCCCAAGATCATGGCATAAATTACGGAAGATCTATACGAGTTAGTACAAATTCGTACCAGGCGGTTATACAGTTGTCCCAATAAGATTCTTTACTGTAAATGGAAATGTACCTTATTCAGGGCTTCCTCCTCCACCCACCCCATATAAAGGGGGCTCCAATCATTTGTAAACATCATATAATCATTGACAAAGAATACAATATCTTACTTTCTCGCTCTTGTTCATCAGAATTGTTCTTTAATTTTATTGCTTTTGTTTTACTGTTTTCACCTCTTTTTCTTAACCTTCCTCGGGATCACTGTTTTCCAGGTCGATATTGCTTAAGTAGCACTGGTTTGATTTATTCATTTCTTCCATTTATACTTTATATTTTTTAAATATTAATTGATATTGAATTAAATTATATATTTTTAAAATTACAAATCAAATTTATTTGTAGTTATTTGCTTATGTTCTGGATCAAAGGTTTGTCTCAATTGGCTGCAGATTATTTTATTTCAGCGTCTCTTTTAAACCTAGTTAAACTACTTTCATCTTCTTCGGTCAGATCGACTACAATTCATTTCGACATTTTTTTTATATTCCATTCACCCTAGAAGTAAATTAGTCCATAGTTTGAGCTAGGAGCGATAGGAAGGTTCATGTTACATGATTATAAAAAAAACTTACTCTTATTTGATATTTACGTCAAGTTAATGAATGCAAAATAAAAAAATACATAATTATTACACAATTATATATGTCTATGTATCTTTTTAGTACGCTTAATTATTTCTCTAAATATTATATGCCAATATGTTTTTACCAATTTTCTCATGTCATTTGTAAGGATCCAAATCACCTTACCATACCCAAATTCATTTCTAAGATAATAGAGGAAGTTTCGCGGAAGAGAATCAGTGAGGAATGAAGGGTTTAGTTGGAAATTCTTTGTTTAATTTATGTTCTAAACAGAAGTTTGTCTCAAATGGCTGCAAATACCCAAATTCATTTTCTTATTGGAAATATGGCCTCTTAGTGTGAATGTCTTTGACGACTACTTTCATAACCTTTCACAAAAACTTTTTTATTTTTATATTTCATTGACCCTAGAAGTAAAATTAATTAGTCTATGATTTGGACTAATTATGAGCAATGGAAGCTTCATGTGACAGAATTGAACAAATTAAATGCACAGGTATATTATCACACGTAATTAAGGATCCAACCTTGCAGTTAACACTTAACACCTTTCTTTTAGACAATTTCAGCTCCCCTCTGGACTTTTCTTGCACCTGCCTAAAAATGTATAATAAAAAAAATTACTATTACGACTCAAAAAAGAAGAAGTACAAATAATAAAATGATAATATGTTACAACTCCAACGTTGAGTAATGTTTTTTGCTTTTATAAAAATAAAAATAAAAAAAATAAATAAATGTTTTTTGCTTTTATAAAGACGTAAAGGCAAAAATCAAATAAATAGTAATTTTGATTTTGATGTTTAACATAAGAAGTTCGAATCCCAATAAACAAAAGCAACAACAACAACAATTATCCAGTATACTCCCACCAGGTGGGATTTGGGGAGGGTAATATGTAGACGAGCCTTACCCCTAACCGAAAGGGAAGAGAGACTATTTCCAATACCAATAAACAAAAGCAAGCTGACCTAAATTAGGAAGGATTAAAAGAAAAGGTGGAATAATTATAAACAGGAACAATATTTACAGACAA
Organism: Nicotiana benthamiana; assembly: GCA_034376525.1. Classification (NCBI taxonomy): domain Eukaryota; kingdom Viridiplantae; phylum Streptophyta; class Magnoliopsida; order Solanales; family Solanaceae; genus Nicotiana; species Nicotiana benthamiana. The sequence goes on along the minus strand of CM067327.1, from coordinate 7,821,053 downwards.
ATTGGATCCTTCATATTTAGAAGTTATGAAAATAGACACCATTATTCAATAATTTCAGCCTGCATGGTCTTTCTTTCTTCCTTAACGAACCAATACAAACATGAGTTGCTTTTTCATATCAACTTGGGAAGCTTCGCCCATATATAGCAATGAGTATTATATAATCAAGTTAGGTTTCAAAAAATTGAAACTTTATCCATCCACTTCCTATTAAATACCTTCTTTTAATTTTCTTTTATATTCCCTTCCAAAACTAAAGACAGACATGCTTTGTTTTTAAGATAAGAGGCATGAACTATAATGTACTTTTTATCATGTTCTAATATTTTTAAATAATTTCCATAGTGGGTATCATGATATCCACTTTGAGATAAATAGTTGTAGCTTTTCGACATGCATGGAGATCTTGAAGAATTGCTTTTTAGAATTGGTAAACTATATGCAGCTTGTTGAGGATAGAGGTGTCAATGGATCTTGTGTACGGTGAAATGAGGTGTCCCAATTTAGTAGGCTCGAGACGTTGCATCGAGCGTAGAAATTTGATAAAGATCAAGCCCGAGTTTGAAGGTAGAATAAGAAACTCGAAGAACTAAATGCTCGAGGAACATCGGAGACGAGTATGATTGACTCCGAGATAGAGTCGCTGCGAGTTTGTTACAGAAGGACAAGATTCTCACTACGTACGCAAGATTATGGTGTAAATTTCAGAATAGATTTGTATAAATTAGTACAAATCCATACCAGGCGGTTATACACCTGTCCCAATAAGATTCTTTACTGTAAATGGGAATGTACCTTATTTAGGGCTCCCCTTCTATATAAAGGGGACCCCAATCATTTGTAAACATCATCTAATCATTGGCAAAGAATATACTATCTTACTTTTTCTCTTAGTGTTCATCACAATTATCCTTTAGCTTTTATTATTTTTGCTTTATTGTTTTTGACTCATCTCGATGTCGCCTGAGCTCGAGGTCGATACTGCCCACTAACTCGTCTACTGGTTTAGTCTTGCCTATTTCCTACATCTATACATCATATTTCTTGATTTAATAAGTGTTGAACTAAATCACATATCTTTAAAACCACAAATTAAATTTAATTGTTACTCATATTTTTTAGGTAAACGGTTTGGCGCCCATATTGGGGCTAAAGATAATAGTGATTATTTCATGATTGATTCTAGGAGTACTAATACTACAGTTTGCGAAATAATATTAAATAAAGAACGCAGAGATTTTTACGTGAAAAACACCTGGCTCAAAAAGGTAAAAAAAACCACGACCTACTACTCAGTAGGATTTTTCCAAACTTCCATAAAATCACTGAGCCAAAACAGCATTTACAAAATTCTTTGTAAACCTAAGGATTAAGCTCAAATCTCTTTTGTGGCACATAGCCTCAACTGGTGCGACAACTTCAAGTTAACTCTAACTTGAATACTCAATATACCTAATACAATTGCTTCTATGAAAGCTGAAAAGTGCATCATGAAAACAATACAAAAAGAACTGGAATTAGCTACGAATGTTGTCACTAATCTGTCGCTAGAACGCCCGTAGCTACCTGAATTTCTTGATAATCTGCTTCTAATCAGTCACTAAATGACATTAGCGGCAGATTTTTTCTATTTAGCTACAGAATTTGTCTGTCGCTCCAACAAGATTTTTTAGTAGTGAAACACCTACTACAATTAAACTAGAATAAAGAAAGACACAATGGAATTGGTTCTTCCATCTTATCCAATTAGCTTCAGGAATGCACACTCAAATCTCAAATAAGTTTCTTGCAGAATCGCCTCGTTTTTTGCTCTCGAATTTAGTTTCACTTATGCATTTGTGCAATACCTGTAAAAGAGAACAATCACTGTTATTTAATGAGTTAGTAATTAGAGTTTGATTGAGACTCGGTTGTTGATCTTCCATCGAAGTTGAGTCCTTGAACAACACAAACTCCAACCCTATCTTGTATACGAATTGTGTTCTCTTCTCACAAGGAGATTTCTCCTTATCACATATGCAATCTTTTCGATCAGTTCAGGAGATATTGTTGCTCGATAAATGGACTTATCTCCTTCACGTGAATCTCACATGTATAGGTTGACAATCACTATGCTTCACATGATGGACATGGTCCATGACTAAATTCATTTGTCATTCTTCAAAACTACACCTGTTCTTGTGCCAACAAATTTCCTCTTTTTGATGATGACAAACTCTGTGCTTTTTATTGATCAAAGAACCTGTAAGAACTCAGTTTAACCATTAACTCTTTACTTAAAAAAATTACTTATCATCAAGGATAAGGTTAATTAGATTATAAATATCACTTAATTCAGAATAACGTGTAAAGCACAATATCTCTTCCCTCTTTTGGCATCATAATGTGAATCCCAGAATTTAATATGTACTCATGGCTACTGGGCAACTGCAAGTGAAACCATTATGCAGTTATCAATAATCAATAAACATATTTAAACTATTAAGAACAGAATCATCATTAAATAAGATAAAATAACAGTTGTCATTGATAGAAATATTCTTTCACAAATAGACCATAAATTGAAAGAAAAACTTCCAAAACATGAGAAAAAAATAGAAACATCCCTTATCTGGGTCACTGGGGTTCACTAGGGTTACTAGACTGGTTCAGAAGACAAGTTCTTGGAGACCTAGGGCTTGGAGGAACTAGAGACTTGAGATTGGAGAAGGTTTAGGATATTCTGAAACATTCCATCACTTTTCTCCTTTTCTTTTGCTAGCTCAGTTCTAAGGCCATCTTTTTGAGTTTCCAATTCAGTCACATGTGACTTGAGCCTAGCAATTTCGCCATCCTTAGTTCCACACTCCTGTACCAAAGACCTAACCTTACTGTTGATGGGTATCCTCAGAGATGAACCAGGTTCAACTAGGATGGCATTGATAGGACAGTCACAAGCCAGCAGAGTCTTAACTCCAAAATGTTCCTTGCTTGATACTATTTTCCATTTCTTCATAGGTAAGTTCAGCCTGTCTAGCACAGTAGTCAGTATGAACCCATATGGAGTCGCATGTGCCTTAGAGCCATTGATTACCCTGTCTAGAAATTTGACAATGAGGGTAGGCCAGATTATTTTCTTTCCTCGTTCAAGGAATTCTATAAAAACTAGGTCCACGTAGTTTGAGTATGTCTTCTCTCTTGTCTATGTAGTAGGCACTTGTTGACAAACGCAAACACAACCTTGTGCTCATGCCTCATCTCACTTTTCTGCACAGATCTGGCTTTGTTCACATTCTCTGAATCACTGAATCTCTTGGTGATCTCAAGAGCAGTATGTAGGGAGTCCAGACATGGCCACTTTTGCCTAGTGTAATCATCAAACCCTTCAGAGGGTTTATCCAGAATTTCTCACAGTTTTTCAGGATTAAATTGCACTGGGACTCCCTTCACCGGGCTGGTGACTACTCCATCCTTCACAGCAGCATTGGCCATAAATTCAATCAACTCATTCCTGGCCAGCCTTCCATCCATTTCAAGGACCATGTCCTTCCAACCTTGTGCAGCTAAAGCATCCACCAGTCTTATCATCCCAGGCTCAACCAAGTCCTTCAGCAATCTTCCTTTCAAAAATTTTCTTTTTCAAAAGATAGAAAACTTATCCTGCTCCTTCTCAGATTCCTCTTCTTTTTCTTGTCCACTCCACTATTCATCTTCTTCAATAACTTTTTTTTGCTTGCCTTTCATTGCAGATCTTGTCCTCTTGGCTAGTGGGGGTTCATCAGACACAGGTACAGAAGGAGACTTCTTGAAAGAAGTATTGGACTTTTTAGGTTTTGGTGTAGGAACCTCCACTGTTGTTTCCCTTTCTTGATGGGCCAGTTCCATCTCCTCTTCTTCCAACCTCAGAGGACTCTGCAACCTTTTTCTTTCCCTTCTCATTTTCTTTTTCTTGCGTTTTTCTAGAGTTCTTTTTAGGTCAACTTCACTTTGTCTTACCTTGTTTCTTGTTGCCCTTATCTTAAGTACTGAAAGGGCAGTAGATTTTGGGGATGAAGTCTTTCTTTTCTTGGAAGGCTTGGGAACAGTTCGGGACTTTTGTGAGGTAGATTTGCATTTCTTTGGGTCATAACTTGACCCTTTTCAGAATGTCAGCCAGAGTTTTCTCAGCAGATGAACCAGGTTCATCTCTTTGTTTTCTTAGATGGACCAACCCTTCAGCTGCTTCCCCAGAGCTACTTCCCCCTGACTTTATGCCACTCTTTTCTTCAACTCCGCATATAGCAAGAACTTCTTCTTTTCCTTTTCCTTCCCTACTCCTACTTGACTTAGCCAACTTTAGATCTCGAATAGGTCCAACTAGAATAAACCTATTTTCTAAGTTTTCAACCACAGAAGAACTTACCTCAATAGGGGTTTCTTATCTTTTCTCAATATCAGAAAACCCATGTTCTTCACCTTCATTGGTAGATATAAAGCATTATGACTCAGAATTGGAGTCAGATTCTTGAGCAGGGCTTTCTTTTCTTTGGCTAGCTTTTAATCTGTCATTTAAAACTTTTTTAGAGCTCCAGATGCTACAGTTTTTCTAGCCAACATTTTCTGCCTTCGAAACCTAGGTTTTGGGGACTCACTAAGAGGAGTAGGCGAGGATGAATTTGAGGGAGTGGGTGGTGAGGAGTGTCGGGATGATCTTGTGGGTTAGACATGGTTCTTCGTTTATGGAGGAAATTTGAGAATTTCTGGAGAAGATACGTGATTAGAACTTGGAGAAATATTTTGACGGTTTTAGAATAATGAAGAAGATTAGAGATGTGGTTGATATTTAAAATGAACTGGACATTAATGCAATAATGCAGCTTTTCAGGGTTCAATTAGAAGTCTAATCAAACTGCAATTCCAGGCTTTTGAAATGATTATTTTTCTTCACTAGATTTTTGGAATAAATCATGGTTTTAGAGTTCTAAATGGATGAAACTGGTTCAATGCCTCAATGAATAAAACTTTCTAGGAATTTGGCATGTATAGGACTTTTTCTCATGATTGAAGTGTTAATATTTCTAATTATGCGAAGTATTGACAACATAATTGAGCTTTCATATGAACTCATACTGATGAACCATGTTCTTCATATCGAACTCTTTTGAACATGCCTCAAATATCATAATAGAAAAAACTTTGCTAGAGATTAGTGAATCATATATACACATGTCACAGGAGTACACTAATTAAAGTATGATGCTGAGTAAGAATTAATCTAGATATTTACACAAAGAATAGAACTCCTAGCCAATTTTTTTTTTCATTTTTATTTTTCTCCATTATGCATTCTGAACTAGACCTATTTGGTGATCTTAATCATCCCTAATTCTAACGTGTTCCTCTCAAAGTTTTCTCTACTCAGTGCTTTTGTAAAAATGTCAGAAATTTTCTTATCAGTAACACAGAATTCTATTGAGATCAGTCCTTTCTCATAGTTATCTCTTAAGAAGTGGTGCCTAACATCTATGTGCTTAGTCTTCTTATGATAAATAGGGTTCTTGTCATACTTATAGCACTAGTGTTATCACAAAATATAGGAATGCAACCAACTTCAATACCAAAGTCTACCACCTGTTCTTTGATCCATAACAATTGATCACAACAAGAGGCAGTAGCAACATACTCAGCTTCAGCAGTAGATAAGGCCACTGAGTTTTGCTTTTTGGTAGCCCATGACACAAGACATGAACCAAGGAACTGTGCCATACTTGAGGTTTGCTTCCTATCTACTAGAAAACTTGTATAATCAGCATCAACATACCCTACTAGATCGAAATTGCTACCTTTAGGATACCAAATACATAGATCAGTGGTGCCTTTCAAGTATCTTAGTATCCTTATGATAGCAATCAGGTGAGACTCTTTAGAATTTGCCTGAAAGCGAGAACAAAGCCCTACACTGAAGGCAATCTCAAGTCTGCTAGCAGTAAGATATAGAAGTGAGCCAATCATACCCCTATACAACTTTTGATCAACTGATGAAGTAGGTTCATCAGCATCTAATTAGTAGTTGTTGCAATGGGTGTGTCTACTTCTTTTGTTTTATCCATTTTAAACTTTTTGATTAGCTCCTTTGTATACTCCTGCTGATGGATCATGGTTCCATTTGGACTTTGTTTGATTTGTAAGCCTAAGAAGAAGTTAAGCTCACCCATCATGCTCATTTCAAATTCAATCCCTATTAATTTTGCAAAGTCTTTACTTAGCTTGTCAGTTGTGGCCCCAAAGATTATGCCATCAACATATATTTGTACAATAAGGAGATCCTTACATTTTTCCTTTAAGAATAAGGTACTATCAATTTTACCTCTCTTGTAACCATACTCCAGCAAGAATTTTGACAATCGTTCATACCATGCTCTTGGGGCCTGCTTGAGTCCATAGAGGGCCTTATCTAACTTGTATACATGCTCAGGACATTTGTTACTCTCAAACCCTTGTGGTTGTTTGAAAAAGACTTCCTCTTTCAGGTAGCCATTTAGGAAGGCACTTTTGACATCCATTTGATGGAGAGTGAATTCCGTGTGTGCTGCAAAGGCTATAAGAAGTCTGATTGCCTCTAGTCTTGCAACTGGAGAAAAAGCCTCATCATAGTCTATGCCCTCCTCTTGGTTGTAACCTTGGACCACCAGTCTTTCCTTGTTTCTTGTAACAGTTCTATCTTCATCAAATTTGTTTCTAAAGACCACCTTTGTGCCAATGACTGATCTATTCTTGGGTCTTGGAACTAGATGCCAAACTTGGCTTCTCTCAAATTGATTGAGTTCATCCTGCATAGCAATCACCCAATCTACATCTTGCAAAGCCTCAACAACATTTTTTGGTTCAATAAGAGATACAAAGACGTCAAAAGCACACAGATTCTTTAATTGTGATCTAGTTTTAACTCCAGATGTTGGATTAGTGATAATGTTCTCAATGGTATGAGAACTTTGATACATGTGAGGTTTCACAACCAACTGGTTTTTGCTAGATGTTTCTCCTATGTTCTGTTGTTGATGAACAAGTCCATGAACAGGCTCCTTCAAGGGATTTATTTCAGTTCCTCTTTGATTAGTTCCCCCCGTCAGGTTTCCCTAGATGGAAGAACCTGTTCCATCACTTGTTCCTTCTGTTGGTGCCACTTTGACTTGAGCTGAGGCTTCAGTTAAGTCTTTTACCAATCCAATAGCTTCATCTTCATATTCTTGTCTCTTATAAAGAATGTTAGTTTCATCAAATACTACATGCACACTTTATATTACACACAAGGTTCTTTTATTAAACACTTTATATGCTTTGCTATGTGAAGAATATCCCAAGAATACTCCCCCATCACTTCTGGGATCAAACTTATCGAAGGAGTATTTTCCATTATTGTGCACATAGCACTTACAATCAAATGCCCTAAGATGGGATATGTTTGATTTTCTCCCTTTAAGTAACTCATAGGGAATCTTCTCTACAAGGCCCAGTCATGCATCTATTGATTATGTAACATGCAGTGTTTACAGCCTCTGTCCAAAAGTTATGAGGTAGTTTACTAGAAGCAGCATGGTCCTAGCTATGTCCTCAAGAGTTCTATTTTTCTTCCAACTACTCCATTTTATTGAGGAGTCCTAGGGGCAGAGAAATTGTGATCTATACTATTTTCATCACATAATTCAGCAAACTTGGAGTTTTCAAATTCAGTTCCATAATCATACCTAATGGATACAAGTTGATTTCCTAATTACTTCTGAGCTTTTCTAACAAATGCAGTAAATATGTCAAATGCTTCATCTTTAGAAGTTAGAAATAGAACCCGGGTAAATCTAGAATTATCATCAACAAATACCACTACATATTTCTTTCCACCTCTGCTCACGGTTCTCATTGGACCACAGTGATCCATATAGACCAGTTGCAACGACTTGGTTGTGTTTACCATTTTCTTGATTTTGAAGGATGATCTTACCTGCTTCCCCTTTGCACATGCCTCACAAACTTTGTTATCCTTGAACTTGATGTTGGGTAACACTATCACCGAGTCCTTAGAGACTAATTTTTTTAGCTGATTCTAACTGGCATGACCAAGTCTTTTGTGCTACAGGAGGGGATCATTATCCATCACACTTAGACAAGTTAGTTCATTTTATGAAAGAGTGTACAAATCTACAATGTAAATATTGTTAACTCTCTTTCCCTGCAAAACAATCTTGTCACTGGTAAGATTAATCGCAAAGCATTTAGTAGAGGTGAATGCTACAAGGTTACCTCTGTCACACAGTTGTGATACACTGATCAGGCTATATTTCAAGCCATCTATTAAGTAGACATTGTCAATGGAGTGAGAGTCTGTCTTACCTACCTTTTCAACCTCAATAATCTCACCTTTCTTCCCATTCCCAAAGTAGACATTGCCTCCCTTTAAGTCCTCAAGTGAAAGGAACTGATCCTTGCTCCCAGTCATATGTTTTGAATAGCCACTATCCATATACCATATTTGGCTGCTTCCTTTCACTTGGACCTGCAAAAAGAAATCAGGGGTTAGCCTTAGGAACTCAAACTAGTTTGGGTCCCTTTCTATAGGCAAAAAGATGAATCGGATTCCTTCTTGCCTACCTAGGCAGCTTACTTTTCTCTTGAACAAAGGCTTTGTTCTTTTGACTGGCCTTTTCTTTAGCATTACATTCACTTTTGTAGTGGCAAATCCTGCCACAGTGTGTGCAGATTTTATTCCCAGGAAGTGTAAGGTACTTGCTTTTAGGGTCCCACTTTGGTGCTTGAGTCCCATAGCTAAGTCCTCTTTTGTTGCTACCATGATTCTCTTGCAACTAAGAAAGTGCATCAGAAGCCTTGTTCTATTTACAAGTTCTGTCTAGTTCATGTTTCACATTTCCTAGATCTTCTTTTAGGACTTAAGTCAATTCATCCTTCTTATACAAGTCATCCTTCAACAACAACAACAACAACTACCCAGTATACTCCCACCAGGTGGGGTCTGGGGAAGGTAATATGTAGACAGCCTTACCCCTACCCAAAAGGGCAGAGATGCTGCTTCCAAGCGACCCTCGGCGCATAGGACAGGATGAAAAGCTGCATTGGAAAACAAAGATAAAGTTAGGAACCAAGACAAGACAAAACACAATAACAAAACAAAGCATAAGTAATCCTGCAGAAATAGCGTAAATGATTATGTAAACATAAGAAACATAAATACCGTCGCATGCGACAATAACAAGCGACAACTATCATATTACCAACCAAGAGGGGACCTACGCTCAAACACTAGTCATCTACGGGTAACCCTACTATCCCACACCCAACCCCGGGTGGGGCGAACGAAGGACTCTAAGAGCCCCTAGCCTGCAACCCTGATTCTAGACCTCCAGACTCCCCTATCAAGGGTCAAGTCCTCGGTAACCTGCATACTAGTCATGTCCTGCCTAATCACCTCTCCCCAATGCTTCCTAGGCCTCCCTCTACCCCGCCGACCACCAACAATCTCTAGTCGCTCGCAGCTCCTCACCGGGGCATCGGGACCCCTCCTCCGTACATGCCCGAACCACCTCAGCCTCGCTTCCCGCATCTTCTCGTCCACCGGGGCCACCTCTACCTTCTGTCGAATAACTTCATTCTTAATCTTATCTAGCCTGGTGTGCCCACACATCCACCTAAGCATCCTCATCTCAGCAACCTTCATTCTCTGAACATGGGAGTTCTTCACGGGCCAGCACTCTGCCCCATACAACATCGCAGGTCTAACCACCGCTCTGTAGAATTTCCCCTTGAGTTTGTGTGGGATTTTCTTGTCACACAGGACCCCAGAAGCAAGCCTCCACTTCGACCACCCTGCTCCTATCCGATGGGTGACGTCCCCGTCAATCTCTCCGTTCCCCTGAATCACAGACCCAAGATATCGGACACTGTCCCTCTTAGCGATGGCCTGAGAACCAAGCATCACAACCCTGCCCACCCCACTCGGCTCGTCGCTGAACTTGCACTCCAGATATTCTGTCTTAGATCTGCTTATTTTGAAACCTTTAGACTCGAGGGTCTGTCTCCATACCTCTAACCTTTCACTAACACCGGCGCTCGTTTCATCTATCAATATTATATCATCAGCAAAGAGCATACACCAAGGCACATCCCCTTGGATATGACGGGTTAGAGCATCTATCACTAAGGCGAACAACAGGGGGCTCAGCGCCGATCCTTGATGGAGCCCCATTACCACAGGAAAATGGTCTGAATCGCCACCCACCGTCCTCACCCTAGTCTTAGCCCCATCGTCCATGTCCTTGATAACTCTGATATAGGCTTCTGGCACACTCTTCGCCTCCAAGCACCTCCATAGCACCTCCCTCGGGACCTTGTCATACGCCTTCTCCAAGTCGATAAGCACCATATGCAGGTCCTTCTTCTTATCCCTGAATTGTTCCGCCAGCCGCCTGACTAGGTGAATAGCCTCAGTGGTGGAGCGGCCCGGCATGAAACCGAACTGGTTCCCAGATATATTCGTCGCCTCCCTCATTCGCGCCTCAATCACCCTCTCCCAAACCTTCATCGTGTGGCTCATTAGTTTAATACCCCTATTGTTGTTGCAGCACTGGATGTCCCCTTTGTTCTTGTACAAGGGCACCACTGTACTCCACCGCCACTCATCCGGCATCCTTTTAGTCTTGAAGATCACGTTGAATAGCCTAGAGAGCCACTCCCCTCCAGGTTTACCCATGTACTTCCAAAACTCCACCAGGATCTCGTCAGGCCCGGTTGCTCGACCCCTACTCATCCTACGCAACGCCCCTAAGACCTCCTCCACCCTAATGCGCCTGCAGTACCCAAGGTCTCTATGACGCTCTGAATGCCCCAACTCCCCTAGCTCTATGCTCCGATCCCCCTCCTCGTTAAGAAGTTCCCGGAAGTACGCCTGCCACCTCTGTTTGATTTGCGATTCCCCCAACAGAACTCTACCATCCTCGTCCTTGATACACCTGACCTGGTCTAGGTCACGAGTTTTCCTTTCCCTTGCTTTAGCCAGCCGGAATAACTTCTTATCCCCACCTCTCTCCCCTAGTTCCTCATACATGCGGCCGAACGCCGCGTTTTTAGCTTCCGTGACTGCCATCTTAGCTTCTCTTCTCGCCTCCCTGTAGAACAACCTGTTCACTCTCCGCTCCTCCTCGCTTGTGCTCCCTGCCAACCTAGCGAACGCCGCCTTCTTCACCTCCACTTTTCCTTTGACTACCTCGTTCCACCACCAATCACCCTGATGACTACCTGAATATCCCTTAGAAACCCCGAGCACGTCCCGTGCTACCCCCCTAACCAAGTTTGCTGTCGCTGACCACATAGCGTCCGCTTCTCCATAACTTCTCCAAGCTCCGCCCTCCACTAACCTCCTTTCCAACTCCTGAGCTTTCTCCTTAGACATACAAGTCATCCTTCATTTTTCCTAAATTTTCTTCTGAAGTGAGATATATGTGATCAGCTTTCTTCTTTCCTATTCCTAGTTTCAGTTTTAAGTTTTCATATCTATGTTCTAGGACACTAGTGTCAAGTTCAAGAACCTAGTTCTTCAACTTAATTTTTGCTATCACTCTCCTTAGCCCTAGCCTCTAGACTTTTGCATTTTGCTTTAAGGATAAAACATTCCCTAGACAGATCTTCCTTCTCATTATTAATTATCTCAGAATCATTAATGAACTCTAGTAATAGCTCATCCAGCCTTTCCTTAGACAGAAATTTAATTGTCTTTGAGATGAAGAATACTTACCTCTTGTTCATCATCTGATTCTCCGATGTCCATAAGGGCCTGTTAATCTTCAACTTCATCCTCTGAGTCCTCATCTGATGTTTCTCCCCAGGCAGCAACTATAGCCTTTGTAGATCCTTTATTCTTTTTTGGTTGAACATGTTCCTTCTTCCTGTTCTTTCGTTCAACCCTTTCTTTCTTCCATTTAATTTCCCATTGAGGACATATCTTGATCATGTGATAAGTCTTACCACACTTGTAGCAACCCTTATTGGTCTGTTTCTCAGGAGCCCTTAGTTTGTTGAAAGATGTACCTCTAGAAAAACCATTTCCTCTCATCAGGTACTTTTTGGAATCCTTTGTTATCATAGCCATTTCTTCATCCTCCAGATCTGAACCTTCATTAATTCTGAGAGCCAGACTTCTTCCCTTCTTAAGTATATCTATCTTCATGGTTTGCCTTCTATGTTCATAGGCAGTAAGATTTCTAATTAGTTTATCCAGCTTAAGGGTAGCCATATTGTTAGATTCTTGAATAGCAGTGATACTGCGTTCCCATGAGACTGAAAGAACCCTTGTCAAGATTTTCTCAACCTTTTCTTCTTCAAGAATAATCCTTCCAAGATACTTACGTTCATTTGTCAGTGTAGTGAACCTAGTGTACATTTATTGGATAGTTTCTCCTTCCTTCATAGTAAACTTCTCATATTGAGAATATAGTAGTGTTTCTCTAGACCTCTTCACTTGAGGTGTTCCTTCATGAGCCACTTGCAAAGTATCCCAGATTTCTTTAGCAGTGGTACAACTTTGGATCCTGATGTACTCATTTGGATCTAGTCCACACACAAGACATTTCTTGGCCTTAGCATTTTTCTCCCATTTCTTCAAATCTTCAACAGTGTAGTCGGCTCTTGTCTTTGGTACATCCACTCCTTCCTCGTTCTTCTTTGTAGTTGCCAAGGGACCATCCGTGACTATGTCCCAGAGTTCATAGTCCACTCCAATGATATGATCTCTCATCTTGTTCTTTCACTAAGAATAGTACTGTCCATTGAAGAGTGGAGGCCTAGCAGTGGATTCCCTTCCCAGCTCCTAGGTGGTGCACTCATGTTGATATTTTCCTAAGGTGTTAGCCTCTTCAAGTATAACCCGCTCTGATACCAATTGATGTTCTACACGTCAATACCACACAGGTGGGATGATTTGTGTAGTAACCAATTTTTTGCTCTAGAAGAACCTGGTTCTTCTAGGTGAATTAACACTACTATTTGCGGAATAATAAGTATATAAAATAAAGAACACAAAGATTTTTACATAGAAAACACCTGGCTCAAAAGGTGAAAAAATAACGACCTACTACTCAGTAGGATTTTCCCAAACTTCCACTAATATCACTTAGCCAAAACAAAACTCTTTGTAAACCTAAGGATTAAACTCTAATCCTTTTGTGGCACACAGCCTCAACTGTTGCGACAACTTCAACTTAACTCTAACTTGAATACTCAACATACCTAATACAATTGTTTATATGAAAAATGAAAGGCACAATATGAAAATACCTACTACAATTGAACTAGTAAAAGAAAGACACAATGAAATTTGTTCTTCTATCTTGTTCAAGTATCTTAAAGAATGCACACTCAAATCTCATATAAATTACTTGTAAAATTACCTCGCTTTTTGCTCTCAATTTAGTTTCACTTATGCATTTGTGAAATACTTGTAAAAGAGAACGATCAGTGTTATTTAATGAGTTAGGAATTAGAGTTTAATTGAGACACAGTTGCTGATCTCCTATCGAGGTAGAGTCATGGAACAACACAAACTCCAACCCTATCTTGTATCCGGATTGTGTTCTCTTCTCACAAGGAGAGTTTTTCTCCTTATCACATATGCAATCTTTTCGATCAGTTCAGGAGATATTGTTGCTCGATCAATTGGACTTATCTCCTTCACGTGTATCTCACATGTATAGGTTGACAAAGACTTGCTTCGCATGATAGACATAGTCCATGACTGAGTTCATTTGACATTCTTCACAACTACACATGTCCTTGGGCCAACATCATAACACATGTTATTTGTACACTTTTTTGTCAAAAATTTTTTATTCTCAGGCCGAAACATGTCTTGCTCACAAAACGCACATGTTCATGACAACGAAGATCTTGGAGAAAATAATAATATATGGGTCGGTATACTACCAATAAATCCTGGAGAAGTTCCAAATATGGAACCAGCTGATGTTAGTTCACACATTGTTCTAAACGCGAATTTAGGCACAGATCCCGGAGGAAATATACACAGGGAAGCCCGATCTAGGGCCAAGGAACATAATGAATAGGAGATGGGTGAATCAGCCTCCAAATGATATTCGAGATGTTGCAAGCTCAAAAAACCGCCATTGCTCAACTTCAAAATCAGAATAAGACTCCGAGTATAGCTGAACTAGAAAACACTCGGCATGTTGAACCAGCGCTAGAAAGGTCAAACGAAAATGACTCAGGGACGACCCCGCCATTATGAGGATTCTCGAAGAGCTCACCAACAGGATTGAACACGGGAAAAAGAAGATTGAATACAACGACAAAAAGGTGGAGACTTATAATTCTCATGTTGATCAAATATCGGAGGCACCTCCAGTCTTGAAAGGTTTAGATTCCAAAAGGCTCATACAAGAACCATTCCCTCAGAGTGTGGCTCCGATGCCCATCCCCAAGAAGTTCCGTATGCCTAATATATTAAAGTATAGTGGGACAACCGACTAACGCATCCTTTTTTTTTTGCAAAATCGGGTTTCGACCTGTCATTTTAGTTGGGACAACTCTTTCCTTTTGGAAAGGGGGTTTGCATTTTTTGAGGCAACTAACACTTCAGTTCCATACTAAGCCTTTATCCACAACAACTAGCAGACACCTTCTTCTCTCCTTGCTTTAACTCCACACCACCTATAGGCACATCTAAAATCTAAATTTGTTGGGTTTAGATTTTAAATTTTTTCATATTTTATCTAATTTAATACATTCAAAATATGTTACTATTGTACTTATTTAGTAAGTTTATATATATAGGGGTTCTAAATCAAAGTTACTTTATATTTGTGTGACGACTCGACCCGTCGTCACGTGAGTTACCATATTGTTTCCCCCATTTTCTGCTTCTTTATGCTTCATTATGAGTGTTTTGAGTGAACGAGTTGATTTGGATTGAATTAAGAAGGAAATGAGACAGTTAGTCTCTTTTAGGAAGGCTTGTTTTGGAAAAGTTAATCGGAGGTTGACTTATGCACTAGGAGGCTCAGATGTGAATTTCGATGATTCGGTTAGCTTCGGAGGATGATTTGTGACTTAGGAGTGTGATCAGAAGTGATTTTGGAGGTCCGGTGTAGAATTAGGCTTGAATTGGCGAAGTTAGTATTTTGGCGAATTCCGGTTGGTAGGTGAGATTTTGATCCGAGGGTCGGAATGAAATTCCGAGAGTTGCTGTAGCTTCATTAGGTGATTTGGGATCTGTGTGCAAAATTCAGGTCATTCGGAGGTGTTTTGATTGGGTTTTTTTGTCAAATGCATGTTTCAGAAGTTTTAGAAGAACTTAGGCTTCAATCCGATGTAATTTGATATTTTTGGTGTTGTTTGTGGTATTTTGATGATTGGAGAAAGTTCGAATGATGTATTAGGATGAGTTGGCACTTTTGGTTGAGGTCCTGGGGGCCTCGGGTGAGTTCCAGATGGCTAAACGGGAAGTTTTAAACTTTGAAATGCAGCAGTAGTTGCAGGCCTCGCAAATGCGAGAAAAGGGTTCGCATTTGCGAGTAAGGCCTCGCATCTGCGAAAAGGCTAGCCTGAGGCAGGGTTCGTAATTGCGATAATTTGATCGCAATTTCGACCTTGGTAGGGTTCGCATTTGTGAGAAATATGTCGCATTTGCGACCTTTGCAGGGTCCGCAATTGCGTGCCAGATGTCACATTTGCGACCTTGGCAGGAGAGGCTCAGCTTCGCAATTGCGAAGGTTTGTCGCATTTGCGAACAAGGTGTCGCAAATATGACATCTGAGGCTGTGTCTAGTTATAAAAATTCTAATTTAGCTCATTTCCCTCACTTCCCACTTGGCTTTGGGCGATTTTAGAGAGTTTTTGGACGTAGATTGAAGAGGGTTTCTACTGGGATTGATTAGAGATGAGTTCTATGAACTGAAAACATGATTTAATTGTAGAATCAACCTAGAAATTAATGTAAATTTAGCAAAAATCGGGAAGAACTAGGGCTTGAGTTTTGGTATTGCAAATTGGGATTTGAGGGGTCATTGGACTCTGATTATAGTGTTCTTTATATGTATAGACTCGTGGAGAGATAAGGAACCCGTTGGTATAAGAATTTCCGAGTTTCAGGAAGGGAGCCCGGGGCTCGAGTTTGCTAATTTCGAGATTTTTGCTATTTTTTGATTATTTTCGATTGGTATTGTTCCATTGGCATATTGTGACATATTCGTTGTGGTTTTGATCATATTCGACGCGCGAGGAGGTCGACTTGAAAGGAAAAGGCATAGAGAGCTACGATTTTGGCTAGCTTGAGGTGAGTAATAGATGTAAATGATGTCCTTAGGGTTTGAAACCTCATATTTGCACATCGTAGTGCTATAAAAAGGTGAATTTCATGTTGGGCAGCGAGCGCGGGGTAGAGCACCATTGGGGATTGTGACTTGGCCCGTGCCGGTAGATGAATATACTACATATTTTACGGAAATTCCTTATTATGATTATTATTATTTGAGCTAATTGCTATATTTGAGCTTCGTGCCAATTGATTGAATCCTTCAGGGATTTGCTATTTACTGGTTTCTTACCATTTTGACGTATTATTGAACTCATTCCTGGAATTAATACTATTTTTCAATCTCAACTATCTTTTCTCAAACTTTAAACTTAAACAATATTTCTAATGAGGTTTCGGCTGAATATTTATATATTATTGCGCCCGAGGGGCTTATGTGATTCTGAATTGAGCATAGGATCGGGCTACGCGCCGCAGCCGTATTATATGGATATTGATATGAGGCCGAGGGCCTAGTTGATTCCACGAGATGGCTTATATTGCGCTTGGGACTTAAGGGGCCCCTCCCGGAGTCTGCACTCCCCCAGTAAGCGCCGTCGCCGATAAATAAAAGGAGCAGGTTGCACGCCGCAGCGGGTACTAGAGAGTACCAGACTATGTGTTGCATTTCATATTTGCATGTTACTTACTTATCTGTTGTAGCATTTCCATAATTGTTGTTATTGGTTTACTGAGTGATATTATCTGGTTCAAGTTGCTGTATTTATAGAATTACTTTGTGCCTATTAAGGATTTCTTATTCTCAACCTTTATTTATGTTTATTACTCACTAGGTCGGAGTACTCACATTAATCCATGCATCTTGCGTGCAGATCCAGTTACATCTGAGGCTAAGTGAGGATTCCTCTACTGAGCAGTTCATTCGGGAGCATCAAGGTAGTTGCTTGACGTCCGCAGTCCTGATCTTTCTTCTACCTTATTTGCTTTATTTACGCATTTCTTTATAACGATATATAGTAGGTTGATACTCAGGTATTCGAGGCTCAGGCTTGTGACGCCGAATTCTTTGGGCTGCGTAGTTTTTTTATTACTTGGGATTCCATATGTTTTAGTTTTATTGCAGACTTTCAGTATTATATTTAGTAAATTATCTATGTTAATTAACTCATGAACTTTATAAAATGATTAAGGTTGGTTAATTGGTCGGGCTTGCCTAGAAGTGTGTTGGGCGTCATCACGACCGGGGTTGGCGTCGTGACAAGTTGGTATCATAGCCAAGGTTGCTTGGTCTCGCAAGTCATGAGCAAGTTTAGTAGTGTCTCGAGGATCGGTACGAAGATGTATGTACTTATCCTCGGGAGGTTGTAGAAATTTTAGGAAAACTTCACATTCTTGAAATTCTTGTCCCGCAGCTTTGTTGAACTGAGAACCAAGTTTCTAATATTCTATTCTCTCACAGATTTTGAAGACATGAGCTACCGGACGTGGCGAACGACCACCAGTACAAATTACTGAGGCTACCAGAGGCGGAGCAGCCGAGGCAACGCCTGCTGATCCACCAGTTGCCCCAGCTCTGGATCAAGCTCCAGCATCAGACACATCAGCAGCACCAGTTCAGGCACCACCTGTGCCTATTGTGATTCCGAGTTTTTAGGAGACCTTGGCACATATATTATCAGTCTGCACTAGCCTGGCTCAGGCAATTTCAGTTACCACAGCAGCAATAGCTACTTCACAAGCCGGGGGAGGCAATCAGGCCCCCGCTGCTTGCACACATGAGCAGGTGGTACAAGGACTACAGATACCAGAGGCACCTTCAGCTCAGCAGGTTGCACCAGTTCATGGCTTCGTGGTTCCGGCTATGCTAGAAGATGAGCAACGTTGTCTCGAGTCATTTGGTAGACTCCAACTTTCGATATTCAGTGGTGCTGAGGGTCAGGATGCCCAGCATTTTCTTGACAGATGTCAGCGTATGCTCCATACAGCGGGGATCCTTGAGTCGAGTGGTGTGGCATTTACCACCTTTCAATTTACCGAGGCAGCTCTCACTTGGTGGGAGGACTTTGAGAGGCTTAGGCCTATCGGTGCAGCACCTCTTTCTTGGCAGTAGTTCTCTGCTTTTTTCCTGGAGAAGTATGTACCTCAGTCCCATAGAGAGGAGCTGCGTAGGGAGTTTGAGTGGTTGACGCATGTGGATATGACAGTGACTCAGTACAAGATGATGTTTTCAATGTTGGCCTGTTATGCTATATGGATGGTTCCATCAAATCGTGAGAGGATTAGGAGATTTGCAGATGACTTAACTACCATCTCAATATTTTATGACTAGAGAGAGAGTATTGGGTGCTGCGTTTGAGGAGGTGGTGGATATCGCTCGTGAGATCTAGTCAGTTCACCATAGAGAGCGAGGCCAGGAGGCCTCATAGATTAGGCAGTTACAGTTATGCTCCTTTGAGGGGCTAGTTCCAACATGGTAAATTGATGAGTGGGCTCATTTAGCGTATCGAGGGGGATCTTCAGGCCGTGGTCATCATGGGTCCCAGCAGGTCCAGTCTTCACTCAGTGCCCTCCCTGCTCAGAGTTCAACTCATGCCCCATCAGCTCAGGGTTCTTCTGCGTTGAGTGTATCTGCTAGTCACTCTGGTGTGAGGGGTTCCCTTCAATCCCCATCTCTAGCACCGGGTAGCTACTATGAGTGCAGAGAGTTTGGTCACTTAAGGAGGCAGTGCCCTCGACTTCGTGGCAGACAACATCAGCAGAGGGGTTTACCCTCGACTTCTGCTCTAGCTACTTCATCACCCGCGGAGCCAGCTAAGGGTGAAGATCAAGCAGCCAGGGGTTGCCCCAGAGGTGGAAACCGATCAAGCGTTGGCCAGGCTTGTTTCTATGCTATCTGGGCAGGACAGATGCTATTCCTTGAGACGTTGTCTTTACAGTTATTGTTTCAGTCTGCCACAGAGACGCTTAGTATTATTTGATCCCTGTTCCACCTATTCATATGTGTCTTCATATTTTTCTCGTTATTTGAGTATGCCTCAGAAGTCTCTGTCTTTACCTGTTTATGTGTCTACCCCGGTGGGCGATACTGTTATTGTGGACCGTGTGTGCCAGTCATGTGTTGTGATTATTGGGGGTCTGGAGACCCGAGTTGATATTGAGCATGGTGGACTTCAATGTTATCTTAGGCATGAATTGGTTATCTCCGTGTCATTCTATTCTAGACTGTCATGCTAAGACAGTCACTTTGGCTATGCCGGGTGTACCGCGGATCGAGTGACGTAGTATGGCTGATTATATCCCTAGTAGAGTTTGATCGCAATTGAGACCTTGGCAGGGTTCACATTTGCGACCTTGGCAGGGTCCGCAATTGCGAGCCTGATGTCGTATTTGCGACCATTGCGAAGGTTTTGTCGCATTCGCGAACCAGGTGTCTTAAATGCGACATCTAAGGGCTGTGTCCAGTTATAAAAATTCAAACTTAGCCTGTTTCCCTCACTATCCACTTGGCTTTGGGCAATTTTTGAGAGCTTTTGCACGGAGATTGAAGAGGGTTTCTATTGAGATTGATTGGAGGTGAGTTCTATGAACTAAAAACATGATTTAATTGTAGAATCAACCTATAAATTCATGTAAACTTAGCAAAAATGGGGAAGAACTAGGGCTTGAGTTTTGGTATTTCAAATTGGGATTTGAGGAGTCATTTAGACTCTGATTTTCGTTTTCTTTATGTGTATAGACTCGTGGCGAGATAAGGAACCCATTGGTATAAGAATTTTTTAGTTTCAAGAAGTGAGCTCGGGGCTCGAGTTTTACTAATTTTGAGATTTTGCTATTCTGCGATTGTTTTCGATTGGGTATTGTTCCATTGGCATATTGTGACATATTCATTGTGGTTTTGATCAGATTCGACGTGCGAGGAAGTCAACTTGAAAGGCAAAGGCATAGCGAGTTAGGATTTTATCCGGCTTGAGGTGAGTAATAGATGTAAATGATGTCCTTTGAAACCTCGTATTTGCACATCATAGTGCTATAATGAGGTGAATTGCACACCGAGTAGCGAGCGTGGGATAGAGCACCATTGGAAATTGTGACTTGGTCTGTCCCGGTAGATGAATATACTGCGTATTTAACTGAAATTTCTTATTATTATTATTATTTGAGCTGATTGCTATATTTGAGCTTTGTTCCAATTGATTGAATCCTTCAGGGATTTGCTATTACCAATTTCTTACCATTTTTACGTATTATTGAACTCAGTCCTGGCATTTAATACTATTTTTCAAACTTAGCCCTCTTTTCTCAAACTTGAAACTTAAATAATTTCTAATGGGGTTTGGGTTGAATATTTATATATTATTGTGCCCGAGAGGCTTATGTGATTCTGGACTGAGCATGGGATCGAGCTGTGCACCGCAGTAGTATTATATGGATATTGATATAAGGCCGAGGGCTTAGTTGATGCCACGCGATAGCCTATATTGCGCTTGGGCCGTAAGAGTCCCCTCCCGTAGTCTGCACACCCCCGGTGTGCACCATCAACGATAAATAAAGGGAGCGGGCTGCACCCCACACCGGATACTAGAGAGTACCTGATATATGTTGCATTTTATATTTACATCTTACTTACTTACTTATCTGTTGTAGAATTTCCATAACTGTTGTTATTGGTTTACTTAGTGAATACTATCTGGTTCAGGTTGCTATATTTATAGAATTACTTTGTGCCTATTCAGGATTTCTTATTCTCAGCCTTTATTTATGTTTATTATTCACTGGGTCGGAGTACTCACATTACTCCCTGCACCTTGCGTGCAGATCCAGGTACATCTGAGGCTGAGTGAGGATTCCTCTACCGAGCAGTTTATTCGGGAGCATGAAGGTAGCTGCATGAAGTCCGCAGTCCTGATCTTCCTTCTACCTTATTTGCTTTATTTTCGCATTTCTTTAGAACGATATGTAGTAGGTTGATACTCAGGTATTAGAGGCTTAGACTTGTGACACTGGATTCTTTGGGCTGTGTAGTTCTTTTATTATTTGGGATTATGCATGTTTTAGTTTTATTGCAGACTTTTAGTATTATGATTTAGTAAACTATTTGTATTAATTAACTCATAAACTATATAAAATGGTTAAGGTTGGTGAATTGGTCGGGCTTGCCTAACAGTGTATTGGGTACCATCATAATCGGGGTTGGGATCGTGACAATTCATCTATTAAATCTTTCCTCGACCTCTATTTCTTCTATTCAGACGTTATAAATCTTGAACTGAAGGGGTAGATTGTGATATAGACTAGTTTATACTAGTATATTTTTTGTATGCGTATTTGTCGAACCTGAAAACCCATTAATGTACTTGTCACTGCTCGATCGCCTCTCTACTCTTAGTACCTTCTACATCAGAAGCTAATGCTATGTTTCCATTTCGGTTTTTGAATTTCTTTTTTAACTTTGTGTTATGTTTTTCTCAAAGCATCATTGAATTTTTGTTAATCTTCTACGATGAAGATATTAACTTAAGACTGATCTTTGAGTCCGTATAGAAATTTTTCAGAAGTAGTTGCATTCCCTTCGAGTGCGGCTCCGATGCCTATTCCCAAAAAATTTAGTATGTCTGATATATCAAAGTATAACAGGACAATCAACTGTTGCACTCCCCTTTTTCTTGCGAAATCGGGTTTCGACGTGACATTTTGGTTGGAACAATCCTCTGAAAAATGAGCAAATAACTTTGCAAGTTCTGCAATATAAACTAAACAGTTAGAAATATTAGCATAATATTGTCCCGAAAATTCATTTGTAGCAATATGAAATTTTTCTAAAAAATCTACAAGCATATTAACACTAGCCCAATCCACATTTGTAAGGCGCTCATCATCATCACTTACATGAGCATTAAACGTTGAGTTTATGGGGTTTCTATATTCATTTGCAACAACTAATACTTTCATACATGTAATTCCATCTAGTTGGACAAAGTTTAGGAACCTTTCTTTCTCTTAGGCAAAATTCATCGCATCTTTTAGAATATTCTCTAAGTCTACTCCTACGGTTTGAATAAAAAAAAGCTAGTTAAGAGTCATTTTAACCTCTTCAATTTTAATATTTAACTCTCATACCATCATCATCCACAATTAAATGATAAATATGATAAATACATCTAACATGAAAAATATTACTAAATGCAGGACTTAGTGTAGTGATAATCAAGACTACATTATTTGTATTATTAGCAGCATTATTCATTGAAACTGACATTATTTTATAACTAATGCAAAAATATCTAATAATATCCGTAAATGTGCAAGCAATAAATTGGCCTATGTGATGTGAATTAATTATTCTATAAGCAATAATGTGCTTTTGCATTATTCAATCTTCATCAATCCAATGACTGGTAACAATAAGGTAATCATAGTCGTTATCAAATTCTACCAATGTTAGTTGTAATAGCAACAAGGCAATTTATATGACTAAATAAATAGCGAAAATATTATTTATATTTATGTTTATATTTATAAATATCATTCTTTATGATTGTACGAGGAAAACCTTTATAAATAGGATTAAAAAAATTCTAATCTAATTTACAAAGTCGGGGTTAGAAGGAAAACTATAGGGTAAGCACATAACAGTAATCATTTTTGCCAATTCTTCTCGATCTTTTTTTGGATCATAATATAAAATACCACCGGTAAAATTATTAATTTCCCGCTAAAATGATTTGACTCGGTACTAGGTTCAGCCTGACTAGGAGTAGGTACACTTATCCCCTCTGCCAAAGCTTCGGCACGAAGATATTTTCTCCTCATATTTTAATCAATAGTTGGATTAGAATAAAGAGCATTTATTAATTCATGGTCTAATTTTTCACTAGCTCAAACATTATAGCAAAATTGACTCTCAGTAAATTGTAATAAACTATTATCACTATCAAACGACGGACAAGAGATTTGGGTCGGGGAAGGGGTGGCAGTAGATGAGGAGCAGATTGGACACTAAATTCGTCACTCTTAAATTTTCTATTATTTTTACCAAAAAGATTTTTTAAGGAAGTCATTTTAATTAATCAAATAATAGAAAATAAATAAAACTATGATATTAAAAATTGAGAGTTGGAACGAGATTATCAAATTGACGAACAACTTATTGAAAATTGATTATCGTTGAAGACTTCAATTCACTAACTTCATAATTTTTTCACAAATTATAACAATAAACAAAGCAATAGTAGCAATTATAGAAGAAAATTAGAGAGAGATTGGGAATATTGTGAGGAAAATAAAAGAATAAGAGAATATTTATAGTTGAAAATACGAAAAAAGTATAATTATAAAAAATCTAAGATTAAAACAAAGTTGAGGGAGGGAGAAAGGGGGCAGGAGGGGAGGTTAAATGGCAATTCTGTAAATAGCCAATGATTATTTTTTAAAAGCCCAAACGGGCAAAAAAATTTTAAAATATTTTAACCGGTGGAACTATTTGGGCCTGCCAAGGATCGATCCGACCCCGGACCTAGTGGTTCTAAGGTGAAGAACCAGCCCAGAAAGTCGAACCAGGTTCTAACCGGTTCAGGATCGTTTAGCCCAGAAGATCGGACCATTTAATTGTTGGAGATTCACATTTGCCTTGTCCTTAGACGTGTTGCTATGTCTATCTTTTTATCTTGCTTGTGGATACACATACACCAAAGTCCTGTGGGGGCCTACTTCTTTACCTAATTTAATATTTAGCTTTGTTTTGGTTTCTAAGTTAGATATTAAGCTTTTTCTTAGTTGTAGCTAATTTACTTTTTTTAGCTCTAGTTTTGGACAACTTGTATGACTTGGATTTTTATATATATATATATATATGTTAGCTATTAGGCAGCCTAATTAGTAGTATATTTGCTATAAAAAATAATCCTAGGCTATTATACATACTTGATGGGTAAAATAGAAAGAAAAAAAAAGTTAATTTTACAAAATAGTTCCACAAGCCCAACCGTGTCCTCAATTGTGACCTCAACTGTGTCAAACAACTGAAGCATGCCAAATTTCAGAAATTTACTTTCTTCAGCTCTTTAATCCTCTCTTGAACAATGGCCAATTGTTGGTGCAATAGTGTCACACGGTTTGGCTTGGGGTCTTGATAACTCAATCATCAAACCTCCAAATATGATATTTTTTGCGCGAATCCTCAAAGTAATTTTCCAAATATTTTCTAGTTAATTCTTGAAATTCGTGCAGCTCCTTAGTGTGCACTCCTTGGAAGTTCTTGGGCTTGAAGTGAGTCAACAATCTGCTCGACAATTTGAGATTATTTGCAATTTTCTCAGCTTTGCCTGTGCTATCTAGGATCGTATCAATAGCTATTTAACCAAATTGGCTTGCTGGAGACCTTGGGTACTGCAGGCGCATTAGGGTAGATGAGGTCTTAGGGGCGTTGCGTAGGATGAGTAGGGGTCGAGCGACCGGGCCTGACGAGATCCCGGTGGAGTTCTGGAAGTGCATGGGTAAAGCTGGAGGGGAGTGGCTCACTAGGCTGTTCAATGCGATTTTCAGGACTAAAAGGATGCCGGATGAGTGGAGGTGGAGTACAGTGGTGCCCCTGTACAAGAACAAAGGGGACATCCAGTGCTGCAACAATTACAGGGGCATCAAATTAATAAGCCACACGATGAAGGTTTGGGAGAGGGTGATTGAGGCGCGGGTGAGGGAGGCGACAACTATATCTGGGAACCAGTTCGGTTTCATGCCGGGACGCTCCACCACAGAGGCGATTCACCTAGTCAGGCGGATGGCGGAACAATTCAGGGATAAGAAGAAGGACCTTGATATGGTGCTTATCGACTTGGAGAAGGCGTATGACAAGGTCCCGAGGGCGGTGCTATGGAGGTGCTTGGAGGCGAAGAGTGTGCCAGAAGCCTATATAAGAGTAATCAAGGACATGTACAATGGAGCTAAGACTAGGGTTAGGACGGTGGGGGGCGAATCAGACCATTTTCCTGTGGTAATGGGGCTCCATCAAGGATCGGCGCTGAGCCCCCTGTTGTTCGCCTTAGAGATGGATGCTCTAACCCGACATATCCAAGGGGATGTGCCTTAGTGTATGCTCTTTGCTGATGATATAATATTGATAGACGAGACGAGGGCCGGTGTTAGTGGAAGGTTAGAGATATGGAGACAGACCCGTGAGTCTAAGGGTTTCAAAATAAGCAGATCTAAGACAAAATATCTAGAGTGCAAGTTTGGCGACGAGCCGAGTGGGGTAGGCAGGGAAGTGATGCTTGGTTCTCAGGCCATCGCCAAGAGGGACAGTGTGAGATATCTTGGGTCTATGATCCAAGGGGACGGAGAGATTGACGGGGACGTCACCCATCGGATAGGAGCGGGGTGGTCTAAGTGAAGGCTCGCTTCAGGGGTCCTGTGTGACAAGAAAATTCCACACAAACTCAAGGGAAAATTCTACAGAGCCGTGGTTAGACCTGCGATGTTGTATGGGGCGGAGTGCTGGCCCGTGAAGAACTCGCATGTTAAGCGAATGAAGGTTGCGGAGATGAGGATGCTTAGGTGGATGTGTGGGCACACCAGGCTGGATAAGATCAAGAATGAAGTTATTCGTCAGAAGGTAGGGGTGGTCCCGGTGGACGAGAAGATGCGGGAAGCGAGGCTGAGGTGGTTCGGGCATGTTCGGATGAGGGGCCCCGATGCCCCGGTGAGGAGCTGCGAGCAGCTGGAGATTGTTGGTGGTCGGCGAGGGAGAGGGAGGCCTAAGAAGCATTGAGGAGAGGTGATTAGGCAGGACATGACCAGAATGCAGGTTACCGAGGACATGACCCTTGAGAGGGGAGTCTGGAGGTCTAGAATCAAGATTGTAGGCTAGGGGCTCATAGGTGATTAGTGTTTTAGTATGGTAGTTACTGCTTGTTATTATTGCATGCGACTGTATTTATGTTGCTTATGCTTTCATAATTATTTACGTTATTTTTGCGGGAGTACTTATGCTTTATTATTTTGTTTTGTCTTGCTTGTGTCTCTAATTTTACCTTTGTTTTCTTAATGCAGCTTTCCCTTTTTTATCCTATACGCCGAGGGTCGATTGGAAACAGCCTCTCTGCCCTTTCGGGCAGGGGTAAGGTTCGTCTACATATTACTCTCCCCATACCCCACCTGATGGGAATATACTGGGTAGTTGTTGTTGTTGGCTTGCTGGAGGTAATGGCAAAGGAAATTTATGTCTTGTTAGCTAATGAAACTTGAGAAGTTGTTCCCCCACCACTTGGCAAGAAAACTCTTCCATGTAAATGGGTTCGTAAAGTTAAATTGAAGAGTGTGAAAAGACTTAAGGCCAGGCCACACAAAGAGAGGAAATTAATTTCACTGAGATGTTTCTTTCTGTGGTTAAAATAACTATTATTATATGTACTTAGTCTTTGGCAGTGAAAAAGCGTTCAAGGATTTACTGCTTTCTCACATGAGGAGTTGTATTTGGTTTGCAGTTTTATATGATCTTTTTCAGGCTTCTAGGCAGTGATATGCTTTTCTTATATCAACATTCAATTTGAATGCTGTGATTTAGTTACTCTAGTTGTTGTATGCTGATGATATTTTACTATAGACAATAATGTCGCAAAATTGAATGATTTAGAATTGTTTCTTGACTCTAAGTTCAAGATAAAGGATTTCGGACACGTCGGTCAATTAGCGATAATGTCACTAATTGATTGGGATTTTTACCTTCTGCAATTTTGATTGGGATTTTTATCTTCTGCAATTTTGATTGGGATTTTATCCTAATACTCGCCGGTCCATTAGTGATTTCTTCATTATCCTTGATGGGATTCTTATTTCCTAGAAATCCAAGTGGCAATTCATAATGCCAAAAATAACATCTTTCACAAATGTACCAAGAACATTGAGTTCGATTGTCATTTCATGAGGCAACAATTTTAATTGGGCTTAATCTCTCTTTTCTCGTTTCATCGCACTCTGCATTGGTTGATATCTTCACTAAGCCTCTTTGTGGTCCTCTTCACTAGGGTTCTTTCTGCAAGTTAGAGTTCTGTCAACATCCTCCAACTTGAGCGGGATTATTGCCGATAAAAATTAAAATAACTTAATAAAAAAAAATTAAATAAAATATCACTACTTATTATGTTGGGTCCTTGATCCTGACCGTCCGAAGAATGCCGTTCAGTTGTACAATATTTTATTTTACCGTATATTTTTAATTATTTATTGTAGCTTATTGGTTAGGAAGTTACACATGCTCCAGCTTTATAAATAGTTATGCTGTTCAGATTTGGACTAATACATTTTCAAATTTTTTTCCTCTCAATTCTTGAATGCTCACTAAGAGTTTTACACAACTGATGATTTTCTCAAACAAGGTTGTATAAAAGAAAACTGCAAAATGAGTTGCTTGTTGTTTCGTATTCATAATAAAAATTAATTATGGTAAAAAATATAGTATTCACATATATCCTATGATGAATATTATTTATTAAGTTTGCTTATCCTAGAATTTGCAAAAAAAAAAAAAAAAAAAAAAACTATTTATATTTCAATGACCTATGAAACATGAAAAAGAAGTAGCTTGGCTACTCCCTGGCGAATTATCTGCAATAATCCAAAGTCCTTAAGTCAGTCGTAATTTGTTTTTGATAAGAAAGAAAGAAAAGTCACAAATTCTTTTCATTTTCTTTTTGGTTATTTGTAACCCAAATATACCAACTTAAGAGGAGCATTGTTATTTCAATTATCCCTTTGCCTTTCTAAGCAACGAGTCACTTATTGTCCAAGCATGGCTAATGTTTAATCCATCAAAGAAAAGATGCTTATTTTTGGTTTTTTTTAGTCACCACATCACTTTATAACACAAGCTACCCCTTTGATTGGTTGGCCTACGTAATCTGCTCTCTCTAAACTTTTAATTAGTATATATTCTGATGATAAAAAGTTGTAGATTCCACATACTTTTATTCGTCAATGGGCTTAATTTCACTTAAACCCAAAGATAACAAAACAACGCAATCAACCATGCATACATTTTCTAAGAGCTTAAGTAGTTTATTTGGCAGTTGTTGACCATAGGATGTCAAAGTTAATTTATTTCTAAAGAACTTGTACTAAAAAATAATAGCAACACCTCAACCATTTTTAAAGACTTCGCATATTGACCTATTGAGTTTTAGGAATTATATATAAATCTGATCAAGTTGAAAATCTTAAACTATACTAAATACTTGTTATGTAGGCTTAACATCCCCTCTGTCCTTATGAAAACATAGAAGAATCAAGATGAAAATTGAAGAAGATGAGTCGGTTCTAGAGAGCTCCTTAGAAAACTTTTTAATCCTAAAATATCGACTGACCCCTATACAGAAGGATCAGTTGCTTATATGAACAACCTGGGCCAACTCGGGCCAAATACAAAACAAAAGGAAAATGGGCCCAGATTTGTTTCTGGCCCAACATACATGATATACACGATATACAAACAGTATACAATAAATATACACTACAAAATCAATGTATGTGTCTAGGTTTGGAAGCTAGATAATCTTGTAGCTCAACACCCCCCCCCCCCCTCAAGTTGGAGGGGGAGACCACCTTCAACTTGACCAGCAGAGGATGTAG
This sequence comes from Nicotiana benthamiana, assembly GCA_034376525.1. Lineage (NCBI taxonomy): Eukaryota > Viridiplantae > Streptophyta > Magnoliopsida > Solanales > Solanaceae > Nicotiana > Nicotiana benthamiana. The sequence continues at coordinate 7,792,150 of CM067327.1, read as the reverse complement.
GATAGTGCTAGGTAAAGGCTTGGTGGGAAGGTCAGCCAACTGACGAGAAGTAGAGACATGTGAGAGAGTAATGAGCCCACCGGTCAACAGGTCTCTAACAAAGTGACAATATACCTCAATATGCTTGGTCCGCTCATGAAAAACAGGATTCTTGGCTATATGTATAACAGTCTGGTTGTCACAAAAAACAGAAAAGGGAAGAGAAACAGAAACACCAATGTCAGTGAGCAAACGGGAAAGCCAATAAAATTCAGCTACCACCTTACTGAGAGCCCTATATTCTGCTTCAGCAGATGATAAAGAAACTACAGGCTGTTTTTTGGACTTCCAACTAATCAAGCTGCCTCCCAAAATAACACAAAAACGAGTAACAGACCTGCGAGTATCAGGACAGGCAGCCCAATCACTGTCAGAATAAGCATGTATAGAGAAATTAGAACTGTCAGAATAGAATACCCAAATTCATAGTGCCCTTAAGATATCTGAGGACATGTAGGGAAGCAGTCATATGAGGGACTCTGGGACATTTCAAAAATTGACTCAGATGCTGAACAAAAAAGCAGATGTCAGGCTTGGTGTGAGTTAAAAATAAGAGCTTACCAATAAGGCTCCTATATTGATCAGGGGAGGAGAAGAGGTCATCAAAATCAGCATGAAGTTTGACATTGAGATCCAAAGGACAAACAACAGGAGAAACATTCATACAGTCAAACTGATGTAGCAGGTCAAAAATATATTATGCTGATTAAGGAGCATCCCACCAGGAACAACAGACATCTCTATGCCCAAAAAATAATGCAAAGGCCCCAGGTTTTTAATCCTGAACTGATCATCCAGAAACAGTTTTAGGGCAGAAAGCTCATCATTGTCATCCCCAGTAATAATAATGTCATCCACATAGACTGCCACAACAACAAGACAACCAGGTTGGCCTTTGATAAACAGAGAATAATCATTCAAAAGAATGTGTATATCCTCTGGAGTAGAGAGCAAAAGATAGTTTAGCATACCATTGTCTGGATGCCTGTCTCAACCCATAAAGAGACTTTTTCAACTTACATACAAGAGGAGGAGATGTAGAGGAAACAGAATCAGTAGAAGAAACAGAAACTGTTAAACCTGGAGGGAGCTTCATATATACCTCCTCATCCAAATCACCACGCAAGAAAGCATTGTTAACATCAAGTTGATAAAGATTCCAATGGTTCTTAACAGCCACTACAATAAGACACTTAATAGTGAACATGTTAACCACATGAGAAAAAGTGTCAGTGAAATCAACTCCTTCAATTTGAGTATCCCCTCTAATAACAAGTCTAGCTTTATATCTTTCAACACTACCATCAGCCTTATATTTGATCTTATAAACCCATTTGCAGCCTATGGGTTTCTTACCAGGAGGAAGTGGAACAACATCCCAGGTATTATTGGCATCCAAAGCATCAAACTCCTTTCTCATAGAATCCTGCCACACTGGAACTGATGCAGCTTGAGAATAATAAAGAGGTTCAGATTCCAGAGGAGAAGAAGAAGATCCAGAGAAGGCAGGAAGATGACACACATAATCCTTAAGATAAGAAGGAGGATTGTGCTGTCTTCCAAATTTTCTGGGAACATTAGGTGTGTGGAAGAAGGCAAAGCCGGAGGAGAAATATCAGGGTTGAAAGGAGGACTAGAAACTGGATTAGAAGAAGGAGAAACTCGGGCATAAGGAGAAGGAGGAGAGGAACAGATAGGGACAGACAAGTCTGTCTCAGAAAGGGAATGCTCAAGAGGAGGAACAAAGGGAAAAGAAGAGGGAGAAACAGAAGGAGTAGGGTTAATAGAAGAAACAGTTTTAAAAGGAAAAGAAGTTTCATGAAAGACAACATCCCTGGACACAAAGCACTTTTGGAAGTGAGATCATACAATTTATAACCCTTTTTGGCAAAAGGATACCCTAGGAAAACACAGGAAATGGCCCTAGGTTTCAACTTGTCCCTTTGAGGAATTGGGATAGCAGCATAGGCAAGGCAGCCAAATGCCCTTAAATGGGAGTAAGTAGGTGCCTTCCCATGCAAAATTTCATAAGAGGATTTGCCTTGAACGAGCCTGGAGGGTATTCTGTTAATAAGGTATGTAGCAGTCAATAGACAATCTCCCCAGAAAGAGATGGGTAAACCAGATTGGAAGAGTAAGGCTCTACAGGTTTCAAGAAGAGTCCTATGTTTCCTTTCAACAACACCATTCTGTTGAGGAGTATGGGGACAAGTTGTTTGATGAATAATGCCTTGTTGGCTAAAGAAGGATGCACCAGCAATACTAGACCCCAATTCCAAAGCATTTTCACTCCTAATAGTTTGAACAACAGCATTAAACTGGGTTTTAACCATACACAGAAAATACTTAAGCATGCAGAAAATACTTAAGCATCCAGATGCATCTTCAGAGAAGGGGCCTGTAACATGTGGAGGAAACAGGAAGTTTCAGTAAACAAGACTATGCAATGCAACTGTTTTACTAGTTTGTGGACAAAAATCAAGTTGTGTTTGAAATAAGAAACAAATAAGACATCATGAAGAGTGATGAATGGATTTAATGCAAAAGATCCTGTGCATGTCACTTTCACTTTATATACATTAGGAAGAGTTACAAGATAGGGCACAGTTAAAGGTGTGAGGTTGAAGAGTAAATTTTTATTTAAGGTCATATGGTTAGATGCCCCTGAGTCTATTATCCAGGTGGCAGAATTAATGTGAGTAAGCATGCAAAATTTGGAATCACAAACAGGGATCTCAGTTAGCATAGTACCAGCAAAATTGGCAGCATACATGGGAGGAGGAGTCTGGGCAGTGGAGTCCCCTAACTGAGTTTGTTGTAGCAAGGTCATCAATTTGTCATATTGTTGTCTGCTCAAACCTAGTATCACAAAACTCTGGCTATCCATGTTTGGAACAGGGTGATGACTTTCAGGAGGATTTCCATGAGGAACAGACATATTTCCCTCAGAAGAAGGGAAATCCACACCAGTAGTGAGATGAGCAGCAGCAGGTCTCCTTCCCTTGTTAAATGTTACACTTTGTGGATACACCATGAATCTTGTAACACTTATCAATTAAGTGCCCAGAGTTTTTGCAGTATCTACAGAATAAAGAACCTCTAGCTTTGTCAAAATTAACTCTTTTTCTGAAAGGAGAAGGATTAGGCACTGTGATCTTATTGATTCCAACTGAATGTTTGTTTGTGTGGCCATTGAAAGACATAGAGTCTGGAATAAACTGAGAAATGGACTGGACCTGTCTCTGTTTCTCATTATTGAGGACCATATTGTAGACACTGTCAAGGGTAGGAGGAGGCTGCATCATAAGTAAGTTAATCCTTACCCCCATGTATGCTTCATTAAGGCCCATGAGGAACTGGAACACCTTATTCTCATCATCTTCCTGTATGATGTTATTTCTGGCAGGACAAATGCATCTTTGCCCATGGTTTGTACACATTGTTCCTAATTCATCCTACAATCCTTTAAGTTTGTTAAAATATGAGGCTACATCTAGAGATCCTTGAGAAGTATGAGAGAGTTCTCTTTTTAGTTCAAAAATTTTGGTTCTGTTAGCAATACCATATCTAGCTGCGAGTTGTGCTCATGTACTCTGTGCAGTATCAGAATACTGCACACTCTCAACTATCTGAGGGGATAAGGAAGCAGTTAACTAGGATATTACCATATTGCTACATCTGTCCCATAACTTTTGTTCAGCCACATTAGTGTCTGGTCGGGGACATGTACATCAACAAAGCCAATTTCATTTTAGCAAACAACGTTACAATCATTTTCCTCCTCCAACCCCCATAACCACTACCCGAGAAGGGAGTGGACACAAGAGAAACTCCAGGAATATCAGAGGAGTAAACAAAAAGAAGACTGGTAGGGTCAACATGAGTTGTATTAGCACTCATGTTAGAAGCCATGAACAACAATGAGTTTAAAATCAAGAGATAGTCTCGGTAATCAGTTTGAAAAACTAAAAGTTGTATCAAAAACCTCATGCACATCATCTATCACCTAAAACAGGAATAGATTTACCCTCCTTCTTCGCGACCGGAGAAGAACGGCCTTCGATTAACAGAAAAAACCCAGTTCCGAGCAACAGAAACCCTAAAATCTGAAGTCTCGCCGGAATCGAGTCGAGGACGTCGGAAAACCAACCCAAAACGTCCAAGTAGTGAATATGTAACCAGTTAATGGTGATAAAAGTCTCAGATTAACACTCGATTCATATCGAGATCATCACTGACCAAATATCTCACACATACCCGAAAACTTTTCAACACGATTTTGACTCGGATAACAACATATAGCAGAGAATCGTCGGATGATCGTCTGCTCTGATATCATGAAAACATAGAAGAATCAATATGAAAATTGAAGAAGATGAGTCGGTTGAGAGAGAGCTTCTAGAGAGCTCCAAAGAAAACTTTTTAATCCCAAAATATCCGACTGACCCCTATGCAGAAGGGTCAGTTGCTTATATGAACAACCTCGGCCAACTCGGGCCAAATAGAAAACAATAGGAAAATGGGCCCAGATTTGTTTCTGGCGCAACATACATGATATACACGATATACAAACAGTATACAGTAAATATACACTATAAAATCAATGTATGTGTCTAGGTTTGGAAGCTAGATAATCATGTAGCTCAACACCTTACAGGGATAAGCGTAAGGTTGCGTACATCTTACCCTTCACAGACCCCGCGTGTGAAAAATTACTGGATTTCTTGTTGTTATTTATTATATGTAAATTTATTCTCAAGGTGAAAAGTAGATGTGACGATCTTTGAAATTCGAGGATCGATCTTGTTGCAATTTTTAATGAGACGTTATTGCCAATAATATAATACTACAATCATTAGACGACTCAGTATGTGAACTCATCAATATTAAAAAAGTATTAAGGATTTAATTAGTATCATATAGAGCATAGTACAGGCCACATTAGTGCAGATATTTGAGAAAAGACATATTTCTAGCATCGTTTCACTTTGTTTAATTGATAGTAGCATTAAAAAACCAAAGTAGCGAAGTTAGTTATGTTAGGTTAACCCTTCAACCAATCTATGTTGGATACTTGGATTTGCATGTTTATATTGAGAGTAGGTTTATTTCGGTACACTATACTCTATCCATACTTTCTCCGTGCATGCATGGAAGAAGTGAAAGAACAAGTAAGAAAAAGAATCTGGAAAATGAATATATATAATAAATAAAAAATTCTTGAAAACTTGAGTAATTCTCCTTAATAAATGCTGTCTTCTTACCTCATTGATAAAGATGTAATTCACGCATTGCATATTAAATTCCACACCGTGACATTTTAGGTTTCAGAAACAATATACTACTTTTGAATGTAACAAAGTAAATTTCTTTTACTTTGAATTAATGACCAAATAGGAGATTATCATTATCGAAAATTATTCAAACAGCCAAAAGAAAACTTTTAAGAATCCCGTACCATAGCACTTTTAGAATATTTAAAAGACAAATTTTACCAAATAGCATGGTGTAAACATGATAAACTAAAATTTCTGGGTATTTATGATAAACATTAATTTTAAGCCAGGCTACCACTAAAATCTTCAGAATATTTAATTAAATAAATCATTTTTATGGTCTCCTTCGTTTTCGCCCTGAAACTTTACCAAATAGCATTTTTTGGACGTACGTTTGATTCAAATAGGAGTTGAATGATCCTAGAATCAAGACATGGAGAGAAGTTTCATCATAGAAGAGAAATCAACAGTTTGTTTGGAAATTCTTGGCTTATGTTCTAGATTCAAAGTTTCTCTCAAATAGCTGCAAATAACCAAGTTAATTATTTCCTTGTTTCAAATCTGGCCTCTTATTGTGATATAATTTTAGGGATTTTTACATATGCATTCTATATAGCAAACCTTATAATCACTCATGTTTAAGGTTTGTGTTTACTATATTTTGAGTATACCATCTTTCAATTTATGTACCAAAATTATATTCAAGGTTTAATAATCAACTTATTAATTATTTGCTTGATTTGTGGAACAAAATCTTTTCATATTTTTTTACACGTTTTCTCTTTTTAACCGATGCATTTCTCCCCTTTTTTAATTACATCCCCCCCCTCCACGTCTATTTACTAAAACAGAATTCTCTGGTTCTCTTCTTTAATTTCATCCTCCATTGTAATCCTCCTTTGTCGAAGGTTGCCATTGTTTCAGATTGAGAGTTTCATCCGTCATATTTTCAGTCCTACGGTTGCATCAAAGTCCCAAATCCTCTACAAAACCATTTTCTCTCTCTCTCACTGCTTCAATTTCATCCACCATTTCCGAACCCTCTGCAAAGTTTTCTCAAGAAAACACAGTTTCAGTCACTAAAATCGTATCCATAGTAAAAAATGGTGAAAAAAGCTAGTACTCCCAAACGACAAAAAGTAGCCGATATTCCATCTTTTGATTTGGTTTTTTAACACCTAAATCACCAGTAAAAAGACAACAATCTGTCCATGCAAGTGGACAAAATTGGTTCCACAATCATTGAAGGTAAACAAATTTGTTTTTCTCCTCAATGTGTTGTAGTTTAATATTTTTTGCCAAAAAACAGAATGCAAGTGTTTGTTTGGTGTTTAAGTGTTTTTTGTCTAAATGTACTGTATTATTGCGTACTACGGTTGTTTATACAAATTGTAGTTAATTGCAGTTTTTTGGAGTTAATTTGTTGTTAATTGGCAAAATGTACTGTTGAATCAAATTTGTAGTTAATTGTAGTGTTTGTAGTTTAATGTAGTTTAATGTACTTTTTATTTGGAACTGTGACTGTTGACTCAAATTTGTAGTTAATTATAGTTTTTGTAGTTTAATGTAGTTTATTGTACTTTTTATTTGGAACTGTGATAAAAATACAGTGTATAAAAGTAGTTACATTGTACATGCTCAATAATTCTATAGTTACAGTATAGTTGCTTGTAGTTATAATGTAGTTTAATGTTGTCTGTTACAATGTAGTTGATATGTGGTCTGCAATTTTATAGTGTTGTTTGGAACTGTGATTAGAAGACATGATATATATGTAGTTACAGTCTAGTTGATTTGTAATTTGTAAAGTAATTTTTAGTTATGCTTTTAGTAAAATAACTTGTCGTTAGAATGTAGTTTCATGTATTCTGTCACAATGTAGTTTATCTGTGGTCTGCAAGTTTATGGTGTTATTTGGATCTTTGATTATAAGTCAGGGTATATATGTAGTTACAGTGTAGTTGATCTGTAATTTGTAAAGTAAATTCTAGTTATGCTTTTAAAACTATAATTTGTAGTTAAAATGTAGTTTCATATAGTCTGTCACAATGTAGTAGATCTGTGTTCTGTAATTTTATAGTGTTATTTGGAACCCTGATTAAAATTCATGGTATATATCTAGTTACAGTGTAGTTGATTTAACATTTGTAAAGTAAATTCTAGTTATACTTTCTGTAAAACTTTTCAGTCATTATTCCTCTTTATTTGTCGTGCACTGATTTCTACGGTAAACGCAAAGACATTGACTTCAAGACTACAAAGTCATACATAGAAGCCAGTTACGGACCCTCTCGACATACAATGGATGGTTGCTGAGATTCAACAACAAAAGGAAGGCTCACTGTAAATAACTAATCTCCCTTTCTATATGTTTAATTAAATATTTTTTATGGTTTGGTATTTAATGAAAAATTCTCATATTCTGCAGGGGTTGTGGTGTATTTGTGGCTGCCTTTGCGGAGTATATTAGCAATGGTGATTTGTCTATACCAAAGGAAGATCTTACTGATATTGACAAACACCGTAGACGCTATGGAGCTCTGTTGTGGGACTACGCCACAAAGAAGCTAAATGATGGTTCAATCAGTGAGAGTGAGGTTACCGGCAGGCTTGCAAAGGAGGAAGGGTCCACCGCCAAAGAATGAGAGAACTAAAGTTGAACGAAAGAAGAAGTAGAGTATACCGTTCATATTTGGTAGTTGGATTTGAAAACAATTTAATCATTAGGTCATATTTGGTAGTTGGATTTGAAAACAATTATATGTTACTGAGTGAACAATTTGTCATGAATATATTATACACGAGTATTCGAGCTATCTAATAGCATATTTGCCGTAACAGCTATCTAATAGCATATATAATACCTTCAGTTGCCATTTTATATAACTGTCAGTTCTTATATAAGTGTGGGAATAAATTATTTGTGTACAATGACTACAATTACCTACATTTGCATATAACTACACAAACTGCACTACATATAACTACAATTGCATAACTACAAATTGTTGGAAGTCCAATGCTACAAACTACTGTTGCAGTACATTTGCGATGTTGTGTTTTCGGATAAAACTTCTTATCTTGAACAATTAAGAATCATGAATTGACGTTGCATAGAAATGCCATTTGTAGTTTTCAGCTACTCATACCATCCAGTAGATACAAAAAAATACATTATTCAGACATATTTATTAAATACTACAATTAACTACAACTGACTACAATTAACTACAAAGTTCATATAACTACAAAATTTGTAATTAATTGCTTAGGCTTCATGAATAGTAACTACAAAGTTTTGTCTTTATCTACAAAGTTTTGTCTTTATCTATTATGTTTAGAACACATTTAGAAATCACTTACAGTACATTATAACTACAATCTGCCAACAGTTTACATTACTCAAATATATGAGTAAACTTCTTTATTATCGTCAAAACGTAGAACAATTATACAATAAATTCCGATAATTTGGGATCACTAACATTTATTTTGAATAACTATTGTAGCTACATTATATTGATTTCTTTTTCGGCGCATTCTTGCAACTTCTTTTGTTATGCCCTTCACCTCCACAATTGCCACATGACACCTTGTACTTCTTTGAGTTTATTTCATCAAATTTTTTATATCTTTCCTTGTGAGGTCTACCTGGCTGCCTTTTATCTCCAGCCAGTGGCTTTACTACATCATCCAAAATATGTTGTGGAACATCCCATTTGGCTTCTTCAGGAAGAGGATTAACTGACAATTCATATGTAAGAAGAAGACTCTTCGTTGTGTAATACAGTGAGCAATAGTTGTCCGGCCTTTCATTCCTATGCCTTAATGCTGCCAAAGCATGTGCACAAAGAAGTTCATCAAGTTGGAATTGTCCACAGCTACATTTCTTGTTTTCTAAACATACAATGTACTGCTTCACACCATCTAACACAGTATGTATATGATCTGTTGAAGCCCTCACCTACAATTCAAGACCAAAAAGAAAATAATAAGGTGTCAATAAGTTAATTATGTTAGCAACTATCAGTTAACTACAAATCAGCTACAAACAAACTGCATATAAACGTTAACTATATTTGGCAACATTTGACTACATTTTAAAAACACACTGGAAACACTGCATATAAACTTTAGCTACATGTATCCACATTTGACTACATTTTAAAAACACACTGGAAACACTGCATATAAACGTTAACTACATTTACCCACATTTGACTACATTTTAAAAACACACAGGAAACACTTCATATAAACATTAACTACATTTTCCACATTTGACTGCATTTTAAAAACACACTGGAAACACTGCAACAACTACTATTTTTTTTGTTTTTTTTTCCTGCACCAAACAAGAATATATTACCTTTAGTTTCTGGTATAATGTATTGTTATCTTCCAATTCTTTGTTGAATTTGTGCCCAACTAATGTGAAAGTACCATTTGCCTTCAATAACTTATCTTTTGTAGAAGAATGAGTGATTTCCGAAACTGAAATCTGGAAGAACTACAATTTTATTGACTATCACGCTGTAAATTCTGATTTTCAGTAATTGATGTAGAAAAATGAAAGATTTTCGAAACAGAAATCTAGAAGAACTACAAAATCTGGAAGATTTTCAGTATTTGATGTAGAAAAATGAAAGATTTTCGAAACTGAAATCTGGAAAAACATATTTTCGGTGTTAGATGCGGAAGAATGACTGATTTTCGAAACAGAAAACTGGAGAGATTCACGCTGGTTAAGATTTTTTACCGTTTTTGATTGATGCTTTAATTGGGACAGAATCAAATATTAATTGGGAGCCTTAAAATGTGGCGCAATTTTAGGCTATAAATCAGCCATATACGTTTTTGATTGATGCTTTAATTGGGACAGAATCAAATATTAATTGGGAGCCTTAAAATGTGGCGCAATTTTAGGTTATAAAATCATCCACATATGGTTTGGTACATATTTGGTAACGAAATCATGAAATATGCGGGTAATAACCAAACAAGGCACAATAATGGTAATAAGGTTTGCTATATCGGATGTATATGTAAAAAGGGAAATGGGGTTCAGATATACCTTGAAAATTGGTTTCAAATTTATACTCAAATTCGAAGAAGAATCGTTCGAAAGATCCTTGGTTTGCGGCAGTGTTTATTTGATTTGTAGGAAAAGGCCTGACTTTGAAAATTATTTTCTGATTTTTCGATTTTCTTCTTGTTTTAGAAAGAGAGGCTGTTGAATTTGCAATTCTGTTTTAATTCTCAAAAGCTTCATGAAAACTGTTAGTAAGAATTGAGAACTGAATGATATAAGTGATTAACAATTAGAATTATTTACGATTAAGTTGCAGTACTTTTATTTTTTTACCTACGTTTTTAGAGTTTGCCTAGGTTGTTAATGTAACTCAAAGAAATAAAAGAAAATACTCAAATAATTATCGTCGGTATTGTATACATAAAAGAGCAACATTAAACCTATAAAACTTATAGACTAAGTTATGTACCTTGAGGGGTGAAATGGTATATACATATTAACCTTGCCAGTCTCCCTGGAAGGTTTACACTTAAGAGAATTCCTAACTGCAGTCACATACTTAGCCATGTCTACAGGTTAGGACCTGACTCTTTGTTATCGGACGTGGCACGGCTGTGGCAAGAATTTGGGCGTAATGGCTTTATCATTGGCTTATGTGCGGGCAAAACGATCATGCGGTCGATAGGCTGTTGTCGGCAAGTATTGGCCAAGGCCTTGGCATGGGCAAGGCGCGCTTGGAAAAGGCTTGACGAGGCAGCATGAGCAATGTTTGGGCGGTATGGCACGACATGCGCGCCAAAATCAGTGGCATGGCACTTTTGGATTGTGGCAGCTATGTGTGGGCTAAGCTAAGGCGAGGCGGAAATGCGGGTTGATGGCAAAGGCTTTCAATAGCTAAGACAAGGCTATGGGAAAGAAAATACAAGCAATGGCACGAGGGAAATGAGGATTGGCACAGACAAGGCAGAAAACTAGGCCAAGGCGGTGTGCAGCCGGTAGTGGCGCCGGTCGTGTGCAGCAAAATCATGGCAACGGATTGCGGGCAAGACATTGGCATGGGGCAATGTCAAATTGACCTAAGGCATGGCACAAGGTAGCCTTAGGGCGAAATTCAGTTGGCCAAGGAAATGTCACATGCAATGCACATGGAAATCGGTTGGCGGTTACCTTGTTTTTAGCCATGACCTCCCAAGATCTCCCATTATCCCATGATCTGATTATTGCTTATACAATGACCTCATTTCATGTATAATGTGTCCTAAGTAGTTGGGGATGTCAACTACATATTAGGAGCAAGATTTAAAGTTAGCCCGACAAGTGGCAAAAGCTGTAGACGACAAGTATCATGTGCTGTCAAGTTTAAGGGCTGCCTATATTCTATAAATAGGGCCTTTAACATAGGCAGAAGTATGTATAATTTCGTGTAGAATTCTATGTGGGAAACAAGAAAGAAACGTGATGGTTTCTTCGTTAAAAGTAGGTTGTGAGCGGACTGATAGTTCATAGTGAAGTGAGGGTCCTTTGTATGATTTTGTTATTAATGCAAAGGTTGGGATTTTTCCGTATATGTGTGTGTTCTTAATTATTGAATTCTTGCTTGAAAATCATTTAAGGCCAAACTTGCTGAAAGTTGATAAAGTGTTTCGGAAAGGCTGAGTCAAACAGGGGACTTGACTGCCGCACGGGTATGATTTTGAACTTGATCAAAAACGCCCCGTGACACTACACTTAAGGAAAGTCTACACATGCATTAAAATTTCCTCCTCACTAAGTATGGGGGTTAACAGGTCACTTCAGAATCCTTAAGGATAAGCAAATATATTTGTCTACACTTAAACAAGCATGTACATCTTCAATGTTAGTTTTCGATATACATAAAAGTATCAGCTCCAAGATCTACACACAAAATATAAAAATATAGTATGAATACAATCGATTTCATATAAAGAACAAATATCATAACTAATCTCTGCATGGTAATAGCGACAAGAATTATTAATGATACTCGCCAAATAATCTGTTTAATTCATATATCTCACAAGTACACAACAAGAGTATTATCAAGTCATAAATCATAGATAAAAACTCAACGATGCCTAAATATAATGTAACATGCTCTTTTCTGGTTAACAACCCATCATATAAAGACGATATGCGTGATTAAACAAGTCAAGTCATACGAATTCACATATAAAGTATATACGTGTGAGCACGTGATTTTACCCTACATGAGAATAGCTCCTAAAAAATAGACCAAAAATAATTTTTATTAATTTAAGGAAATTTTTCTTTGTTTATTTGCATTTCAGGCGTTTGTAACATGTTTAAATCATAAAAAAATCCTAAAAATGGTCATTTTTACATATCTATTTTTTAGTCTTTAAATTAAAATTTTTCTTTAGTCTTAAGTTATGTAATTGTTTTAATGTTAAAAAAAAGAGTTTTAATTTATACAAAAGATAGATTAATTTAAAAATTTTAATTTCTATGATTGTTAATTAAAAAGAAAAGAAAAGAGAATAATGATTTAATTGCAATGGAATTTTAATTTAAGCAATTGAGTTATTTTTAAAACCAAAACTAACCCAAACTATATTTTCCTGTTCAACCCACATAACCCAATTCCCTTACCCGTACCCTAGTTAAAAAAAAAAAAAAGCAAACAAAAACCTAGAGGTATATAGACGAAAAAGGACGCCTGATAGAAGAGATAAGAGAAGTTGCGCAGCTTGTAGCTTTTCTTCACTATCTTGACAGCTTTTCTTCTTCCCGTTTTTTACCATGGGAGCTCACCGAAACATAACAAAAGCTCCATTAAACACTCTAAGCTTCGCCCCATAAACCACCTTGTCTTCTCCCAAAGATGTAGCTTGAGGCTACTGTAAAAACAGCCCAGAACCTCCACAAAATCAGTAGACGCAGCTCCTTCATCACCTTTAAAACACCATGAAACACTTAAAATCCAGCTCCAAAAATCAGCCACTGTAGCTCCCAGAAGCAACACCCAAAAATACTGACAAAATACTATTCGAAACCAGCCAAAAACCTTTGTAGAAATGACCCCTGTCACACTCGAAATGATTGCCTGTATAAACTTCGTCCGGGTCTCGTTTCGAGTTTGTCATTGAGTTCGGTTTCTTGAGGTCCAGTCCAGATTGGTTCCAGTCGAGGTTTCCGATTGATTTTTTGACGAGAGTTGGCTCGCGGTTCTGTCCGAGTTGATCGCTGCTTTGAACTTTGATCGGAATTGTGATTTTCTTTTGATCGTGTAATTGCCGGAGTCTCTTCATTAATCAAAATCTTGCTTTTCTCAGGTTCGTTCCTTTATTATTCTTTTGCGCTAATATGTTTAAGGTGAATAAAAACTTTGAGCGAGCCATTTTAGCATTGAATGAATTCACAATTTTCTAGTGATCCTGGGCGTTAACTGTTGTCTTGACATATGAAAGATAATGCAGATTTGGTTGAGTGATTCTTGAATTGCCGTGATATATTCTAATTCATGGACTCCTAATTATTGGTTAGCGAAGAGTTTTGTGGTCTTTAGGAATTACAGTAGATGTTGTCATTTTCTTATTTTTGACATTAGAATAATTAATCTTTTCTTGTTACGGTAAAATTGAAGATCCAAAGTAATTTAAATAGCGTATATCTTAGTCGATTGTTCTTTCCTCTTTATTGAAGTCTAGTTTTTTTTGGATAATTTTTTTAGAGGCTTTTGTTTACTCGAATTGGTTATAGCTGGACATGATGTTGTCACAATATAGATATTGGCCCTCCGTCAGTAGTTCTCTTTTAAATTAGAATTAGAGGTGTGCCAAAATGACAATTGCATGGACCTTATTTGATTAATCTTATTTTGTCCCTAGAATTCGAGGTGTGCCATTTAGTAAATTCTATGGTCCTCGCAAATTGCAAATTGCTTTAGGAACGCTAGTTAATAATATTACCTTTTTAAACGCGGGTGGGCGTTTATGTGATCCAAATCCAAATTCCAAAACATTGAATAAAATGTGTCGAGAATCTGGGTGCATTTCATGTGACATGATCTAAAAACATATTTTAAGCGACGTTCAATTTCTTATAAATTTAATTGAAAATGGTAAGTAATTCTAAAAATTGCACTATAGGATAATATTTAGCCAAATATAATAGTTGAGCGACCGTGCTAGAACCACGGAACTCGGGTGTACCTAACACCTTCTCCCGGGTTAACAGAATTCCTTACCCAGATTTCTGGTTCGCAGGCTGTTAAATAGAGTCAAACTTTCCTCGATTCGGGATTTAAACCGGTGACTTGTGACACCATTAATTATCCCAAGTGGCGACTCTGAAATGTCTTAAATAATTAGATCCTGTTTTGATTGTCCTTAAATTGGAAAAACTCCCTTATCTATGCCCTTCCGGGGGTGTAGTGTCCAAAAGGAGGCGTGACTATGTATTGTGTCTTATCTCATCAAGTAAGGTGGCATATAAAGAAGATATGCATAAAGACATGTATACATTCTGGAGCTAGCAAATACAGATGAGATGCAACAAAAATCATGTATACATCCAAGGAAATTTCAAGTAGAGTAGAAATACAATAACCAAATCAAACAGCAGCCAGTTTTCTTTAGAAGTACAATAATCAAACTAAATCATTGATCAACTTTTCCAAAGTCCACATCAACGAGAAACCCGTCGATTTCTCAAAATTCTCCTGCACATCATCAAGAGAAAAACATGAGAGGGTGATCCCTAGGGGGATGGCTCCATATCCACGCGTTGAACGGACAACTCACCTAATAATCGTAAATAGCACGGTGTGGTAGGATACTAACAATCACAATCTGCACGGTGTGGCCACATGCTAACAATCACAATCAGCACAAATTTGGGCACGCGCTAACAATCACAATCAGCACGACATGGTCACGTGATAACAATCATAATCAGCACGGCATGGTCACTTGCTAACAATCCAATCCATATCACACAAAAGTATCTGTACAAGTTTAAATGAACAATGAATATCAATTTTCATATTGACATACTGATATAACTGATATGTTAAAGTTTATGCATGTGCGAAGTGTGCTATCATAGCTCAAATCAGGCAATTTCATTATGAAAGTAGAAAATATCGGGTTCAATTAGGAGATTTAACCTCTATGTAACCCCAAACATGATTTACATAGCTCACAAAAGGGGTACAAATAGAAGAAATATCACAGCATGAAGCTTAGCAATAAATTCAAGGAATATTATAGCTTAAGCCATATCCCGAGCATGAATCGTACCCCGGTGCACGCACAGGGGCTCAATCCCCACATGTGTGCCACCCATAGCACGTAGATATCATAAATAACTCTAGGAAACTAGTTCTTCAACCAATTTTAGGTAAAATAATTACCTCAAACCAGCCAAATAAATACTCTACAAGCGCCATCTCGCACGAATCGACCTCCGAATGGCTCGAAACTAGCCAAAAACAATTCAAAAATATTAAATAATGCCGTTGTTAATTCCCATTTTTGCCTTCATATTTTTATAAATATCAAATATACTTTCAAAATATCATTTTTGCATCATCACCAATTTACAAAAGTCATATAAGTATTTTCTATAATTCTTTATAATCTTTAAGACTTTAAAATTGATTTTCCTGCATTTAAATTATTCAAATATTTATTAATTACTCCTTCAAATTATTTTGTGATGAGTTAATTACCTAATTTATTATTCACACCCACATATGCTTTACAATAGTTTTACTTTATTTTATATAATTATATTTGTATTTTTGAGCTATTTATACAATTTTGCAATAATAGCTTATATTCTATACATAACTACATTATTTTCATTGTTTATACTAAAATAACAATTTTATATTTTTATAATACTAAGTTGTTATTTTCAATCATTTTACTGCAAAAGTAATATTTTGATTATCTATTAATTATTTTTAACAAATTTCATATAGTTAATTTATAGCCCAAAACAGGACTAATTTCAGACCAAATATGGCCCAGAACACTTGGCCCACCCCCAGCTCACCCTTTGCCAGCCTAAAACCAAACAACCCTTTAATAAACCCGATTAGGATCCGACTGCCCCACCCTATCTCTCTTTTAAAATTCCTCTCCCTTCTTTCCTTATATCTCAGTACCCAGCCTTAATGCCTATTCCACTGAGATAGCCACACCCAAATCCTTTCATCTCCTCTTCTTCTCCGAGAACCCTAGCCACCTTTGCTTAGGTCCTCTTCGATTCCAACCCATAAATGGAATCTACCTATGACTTATTAATCATCTCTTATTACTGCTCGTCCATTTATGGTATTGCTTAGGTACTTGTCTAAGTATGGCAAGTATCACTTCCGAGATCGAACTAGAATGACTCAAATATTTGATTTTGGGCGTTATTTCGTCTATATACGCTTAACAAAGAGCAATTTCCAATCTCGGTTCGATTTTCAGATGATTGAACCCTAATTAGAGTTTGAGATTATACATCTACTGTACTCATTTTTATTTGCATATGATATATTCTTTCCTTATTTATGCTTAATTGATTATTTTCCATGTCTGTTCTTTTAATTCTACCCCTATACAAACCCTCATTTTTGCTTGCCCTCTATGTCTGAACAGCTACTACAAGAACGACCATCACTTGACTACTGTTAACACTACTATTATCCTCATACTCTGATTTTTCTATACTTTCTATACTTTTGTTTGTAGCAAGCTTAAAGCCAATGCCAGCCGAATTGATTCTGATTACCTACTTTAGTGCGAGCACTACTCGGGGCTCGTTTCAAGATCATGTGAACTCTGATGCATTAGGAGTGTCGGAATTTTTGTTGTTGTTCTTATTTTGCTACTGGTATTTGGTAACTTTTTCCTATTTGCTATTAGATTTGTGAACTAGTAAGTGCTCAAGTTCTCTCTCAGCTATATTTTCATGTTTGTGTTGTGCTTATGAATATCCCTCTTATATGGCCTTTCTAAGATAATATGGTATTATGTCGACCTTTTGTTTGATTTTTCGCTTGTAATTTATAACGACCTGAATCGTCGTTTTGAGGTCTAGCCTGTCGTTAGTAGTTTGATGCCATGAGCAGCTTCACTTCAAGTATTGTGACTTGTACGCATGGTCAGAACTAAATTCCAGGAAAGTTAGGAGTTGATTCTCTTTGGAAGCTTTAAGTTAGAAGAATTGCCTAAGATTGAATTTTTGAGTAAACAACCTCGGATTCAGGATTCGAAGGTTTTAGCAGGTTTGTATGATGATTTCATATTTAGGCGTATCTTCAAATTAGGTTTTGGAAGGCCCGGGAGCAGTTCGGCGCCTATTATGGATGTTAGCATTTTTGGAAGAATTTCATAAGTTTGGGTTGAAGTGTATTTCAGTGTTATTAATGTCCATTTGGGTTTTCGAGTATGGGAATAGCTCCGCATGGTGATTCTAGTGTTAGGAGCGCGACCAAAAATTGATTCAGAGGTTCGTCGGCATTTTGGAGTCATTTGGCTAAAAATAGAAATTTGAAGGTCTTTGAGAAGTTTAACCGGGGTGGACTTTTTGATGTCAGGGTCGGATTTCAATTCTGGAAGTTGGAGTGGGTTCGTAATATTGTGTGCAAATTTGAGGTTAATCGGACGTAGTTTGATAGGTTTCGGCAGCGAATGAAGAATTTTGAAATTCAAAAGTTCAACAAGCTTGAATTGGAGGTCGATTCATAATTTTAGCATTTTTTGATATGATTTGAGGCCTCGAGCAAGTTCATAATGTATTTTGGGATTGGTTGGGTTCCCTGGGGCCTCGTGAATTTCAGATGGTTAACGCATTGAAGTGTAATTTGGATAAAGAGTTGAAGTTGCTGCGTGCTGGTGTAACCGCACCTGCGAGACATGGGCCTCAGGTGCGGAGCCACAGAAGCGGCCCTTGTGTCGCAGAAGCAGATATAGGCTAACTGGGAAGGGATCGCATATGCAGTCAATTTTGCCACAGATGCGGGGCCGCACCAGCGAAAGGAGAGGCACAGATGCGATTGTTGGGGGCTTAAGGAGGACCACAGAAGCAGAGGGTAAGACGCATATGCGGAACTGCAGAAGTGGTCAAGTGATCGCAGGTGCAGATATGCTGGAGGCATAGGAGTTATTTTAAATCGAGGGTTGGGTTCATTTCAACCTCATTTCTTCCATTGGAGCCGATTTTGGAGCAACTTTAAGGTGCCATTTTCACCACCAAGCATGAGGTAAGTGGATTCTACCAGCTTTGAGTTAATACTTGGATTATATACGGACTTGAGCATGAAAATTTGGTAGAAATTGTGGGTTTTTGGTAGGAGACCTAGAAATTTATATTTCAAAATTTTACCACAATTTTGGGCATGGAATTAAAAGAAAATCATATATTTGAGTTTGTGAGTTCATGGGTAAACTTTATCTTTGAAAAAATTCAGAATTCAGGCACGCGGGCCCAAGGGAATCTTTGTAAACTTTACCATAGGGGTTAGGAAATGTTAAAAATTGGATTATTATGAGTAATTGAACATATATTAATGGATTTGCATAATTATTGGCTAGTTTTGGAGTGTTGTGCATCAATTTGAGTCTTCGGAGGGCGTGGAATGGCGGTTATGAAGTTTTGGAGCGAGGTGAGTCTCCTTTTTAATATTGTAAGAGGGAATTGTCCCTACACGTGAGTTAATTGATTATGTGCTCCTATTTGTGGGGCATACGTACGCACGAGGTGATGAAAGCCCGTGTGTAGCTACTATTATGTTGATGTTCGTGTAGTCTAGGACCCAATACTTGGAAATACTTGTAATCTTATTGACGGTTTGAATTGCTTAAGACACATTGGATTATTAAGTGAGTTTCTAACATAGTGAACTTCATTTTCTCGAATTTTTGAAAGAGAATTGGGTTTTTGTTGGATAGTTGTTCCCTGATGAAGTCTTTATTAACTGTTTGAATATGTGATTCTATGTGTACCTGTGTCGCATGTATGATCGGCGAGCAGGGGTGAATGTTTATTTATATTTGATCGCGTTGCATGTATGATTCACGAGTGGAGTAATAGATGCATCTATGGTTCGCGCCATTCGACCCACTGGCAGTGCACAATTTAAATATTGTTCGATCGACCTGTATGACCGCGACATGATTTGTGCATGCTTGTATTGGTTTGTCTTAGAATTTGTTGAAATGGTATTGTTCTTCACGAATTGAAGAATAATTGTATAAATAAGGAGAACGATTTGGGAATTTCCTACGAAAGAATGAATCGTGTACTTGCTTCACTTTATTGAATTGCAATCATGCCTATATAAATTCTCAACTTGTTGTATTATTGATTTATCATTATTGGATCATTACTAAGTGTCGAAGTCGCCATCGTATCTCTTCTTTTTCGAGATTAGGCGGGATACTTACTGGGTCAATTTGTTTTCGTACTCATACTACACTTGGTGTGCATTTTTGTTGCACGGGTTCATGTACAGCTAGTGGCTTAGAGGCATAGAGGCGTGGTTGGTGCAGAGACTTAGGTGAGCTGCATTTATCGAGACGACCCACAGCCAACAGAGTCTCCTTCAAAGTATTGTGATGTATTTTCATTTCTATCCACTTTGTATTCCGAACAGTTACTATAATTTATTTTATTTTATTCCCTAGCATATGCTCATGCATTTGTGACACCGAGTTCTGGGATGACTATATGGTAAATTGCATTGACTTCATGACATTTATATTTAATTCGAAGTGAGTACCTCTTACTAGTAAATTGAAGGAAAATTAGAGATTTCAAAAATTTTCCAATAAGGATTTAATTGAGTATTTATGGTTGGCTTGCCTGATAGCGGTGTCCGGTGCCATCATGACCCTTAGTGGATTTCCGGTCATAACAACTTGGTATCAGAGCACTAGGTTCACTTAGGTCTTACGAGTCATGAGAAAGTCTAGTAGAGTCTCGCGGATCAGTACGGAGACGTCTATACTTATCTTCGAGAAGCTACAAAGCTGTTAGGAGCACTTCACTTATTGATTCCTCGTCGTTTGGTTGATTCCTTTGAGGCTTATGCCTTTATTTCTTTCCTACTTGATCCTATGTGATGCAAAGTGCTTATAGTAAATCAGGAAAAGAGGAATTTAAATGGTACTGCAGATATGGTGCGGGGTATTCCTCCCTGCCTATTTGATTGGGCTACTGTCATCACCTTGCGGAAGGATATTCTGTCATTTCAGCGTAGTAGTTGTAATTTTGAGAGCTCTGAGTCTAGGTACAAGTTTCCGTGATGCTTATGAACGATTGTCGTGGGGTATTGATGTGATAGTAGGAAGCTTTCCTACGTGTCAGGGAAGTGAATGACTTGAAAGGAGGTTTACTCAGTTCATAATTCAGAAATTCGGTATTTTACTCCCGACAGGGGAAAGGAAATTGGGCTAAGAATGTTCAGATTTGGATGATGGAGTAACAAGACTTGGTATTGTCGAGCGTGGTGGAATTTTCATCTGTGATGCGGTGTCATTATCCTTGTTGAATACACTAAGTTCGTTGGTGTTAAGATCTTCTACAATTCGCCATGTGGGCAGGATATTATAAGGTGGCATTGGAGAAGCGGCTTTCAGAGATTGCAGGGTGTGGTAGTTCAGGATTTAATGTGTATTTCTAATACTGATGGCTCGAGAAAGATAATATTCGGAAATGTTTAAAAGTGAGTAGCGGTCTATTGGTTAAAATTCTACCGAGATAGATTTCGATATAAGGCATTAGCTGAGCAACACAGGATGAGGAAGAACGTGTGGAATGTATCATGCGATGGTTAAACTTCTAGAAGGCTAGCTGTAGAAGTGGAGTTGAGTAGTTACTTAAAGAATTGAGCTTGCTCAAAGTGGGAGAGTGGCAGAGCAGTATGTGGATTTAGTGGTTGGGTCTACGAACTTAATTTGAATTATCGGCTATTATACGACGGGAGATTTTATATGACGGAAAGGAGTTGCTTGATATGAAGGAGGTTATAACATAACTTTGAATTGGAGGATATTGTCTCATATTTAGTTGATTTCCACTAGGAGTGAATGGACTTGTGCAGCTGGTGAATGAGCATGAGCTCAACTGAGTCATCTCCTATGAGTAGATCAGCGGTCACGTGGTTGGCGAAGCCTCTACAAAGAATCCTTCTGGCTATCTGGTGAAGGGGTTAGATATGTGAATATGGTGAACGATTCAAAGTATTCATAAATGGTGTTATAGAAAGATTTCAAGAACTCGGTAGGATGGTTATGCTAGATCTTGTCAACAATGAAGAAAGAATCTTGTTGGATTCCAGAGTTGTGTAATAGTGGCTTCAAGCTAAGTGGGAGAGTCGCACTGCCTACGGTTGGATTGCATGGTCGTCTATTTATGAGATTTCCGATTTTTAGCATATTGAAGGGTTATTTTAGCTAAGGGAAAAGAATATAAGATTCAATTTGAGCAAGGAATTGTTAAGGGTGTACTAGGGCTAGCCTTACTGACTCATGTTCAGATTTGGGGGAGGATTCAGGATTTATAACTTTTATAGATGCGAGTTTCAAGGAAAGTGATTTAGCCTACCGCTTCGTCGAGAGGGTATTCATATGCTAGGAGATTCATGGAGTTGATCATATTCTAGACCAAGTTAGAGTGGGTGGCTCTCAACAACGGCCCTAGTGGATTCAAAGGGTAAAGTGTGGTGCTTAATGAGTTCGAGCCTATAGCTGCGATTAAGAATCAAGCTTTTGTAGCAGCTTATGAGAAGAGGCCCAGAATGTTTTATGATGTTTTGACTTATAGTATAGCATTTTGGAGGAAAAAAATAAGAAAAGACTTCACATTCATTATGCACACAAAGGAGGTATGAAATGGTTTGTGGGATTTAATACAGCATGGTCTCGCGATTCAAGGTCACTCGGGGTGAGTATGGATGGATTGTGTTATGTGTTGAATAGAGTTATTATTATTTCTAAGGCAATCAAGGATATATTGGAAGAAGATAGATTGGTTAGCCATAGGCTAATTGGCATATTTGTGGTAGTGATCGGTTCCTTCAGCGTGATCAAGTTATGCAAGTGATTTGTGACGGTATGTGTGAGGCTTGCTGGCCACCGTAATTGATGTTATTTAGAAATACTCTACTATTATGACATGTTATGTGTAGGCGGATCCCGGAAGGACTATGGTGGCTTAGACCACTACTTATAGATTTGCATATTCTACGGTTATGATAATTCACCTGTGTGTTGCTATGCTTCTCCTGAAGTGAGTTAAGTGAAAAATTTTATATGATGAAGTGTTAATCTATTAGTGGTTCCAGAGTTATGATGAAAATCCCGTTCTATCGTATATTGGCATGTTGGATGTTTATAGTAGTTGGATTCTTGATCGCTTTTTAGCGTTAGTGCGGTTGGTGGTTTTGATGTACAGAGCTGTTATCTATTACGGAAGGTTGTGGGAGCGTGCCCCACACAAAGGTTGTATAGGTGTGGCATGTCGTCACTTGATTAATTGAAGAGTTAAACCAAGTATGAAGATTATGGTAATATCGTTAAGTTTATAATTGATGCCTGCGGGGCACTTAGTTTATTGGGTTGTGTACTATGGAGGTTTACTCCGATTATGATGGTTGTTCTTGTGTGTTATGAGAAAAAGGGGAGTTATTATGGACCTTTGAAAGGTTATTAGCCTAGTTCAGTGCAATCAGAATCAGCTTGAGGTCTGTGAGTGGATTTAAATTTGAATATGAGCTCTATATCAGGCTAGATGTGTTCATTTCAGCAATGCACTCCTTCTGGAAGAGTAGTCGAGGTGTTATTTCATCGTTAGTTATTTCATGTAATAATATATTGCACCGTGTGAGTTATAAGACGACTTGGTGAATTTATTATATGTTGAGGTTCCGTGTAGAGATGATGTCATATGAGCAGAATGACTCTTGAGATTCAGATCGTATATTGCACCTCAGTTGTGCTTGAGTTTTGTAGCTTATATCTCTATATGTCTCCCCAGGGATGATGTTATGCACTTAACATGCTTGTGACCGGTATTCGTTATTTTGTTATAATGAGCAATTTAGTTCGATGTATATCTCCTTATGTGGATTCTATGTGTGGATCGGGCGGCACACCACCATGGGCATGTTATTTGGATTGGGTTGCATGCCGCAATAGTATGATGTTGAGTACAGTTTTCTATATGCAATTTTTGTATGCATTGTTTCCTATTTTCTAATAGAAGTCCATATTAGTGTGTAAGTTGACTAGTTCTTTCCAGAGTTCGTTTTCCTTTTTGTCACATTCGAGTTCATAGCCTATTTGCACATTCGAGTTCATAGCCTATTTGCTGAGAATTCCGGATGTTGGAATTGGACTCTAAGGGTTATTTTCTTAAGTGAAAAAGGATATCTTCATATCGATCAAGCTAAGGTACCCAGCCGAGTTATGGTATCACAGGTAGGTTCTCGAGGTGTTAATCAGTGATTTCGGACAGCTCCATAGCAGTTCTCGGCACGTTCGAGGACGAACCTATGTTTAAGTGGGAGAGAATGTAAAGACCCGATTGGTTGTTTTGAGCTCTAGTGCGCCATTCAGTAGTTTGAGGCCATGAGCAGCTTAACTTCAGGTATTGTTACTTGTACGCATGGTCGGAACTAAATTCTGAGAAAGTTCGGAGTTGATTTGGAAAGAGAATTCTTATTTCGGAAGTTTTAAGTTAGAAGAATAGACTAAGATTGAATTTGTGAGTAATCGGCCTCTGATTCGAGATTTGAAGGTTTCAACAGGTTCTTATGATGATTTCAGACTTGGGCGTATCTGTGAATTGGGTTTTGGAAGGCCGAAACATTTCGGCACCTATTATAGAAGTTAGTAATTTAGAAGAATTTCATAAGTTTGGGTTGAAGTGCATTTTAGTGTAATTAATATTCATTTGGGATTTCGAGTCTAGGAATAGCTCCGTATGGTGATTCTGGTGTTGGGAGAGCAATCGGAAGTGAATTCGGAGGTCCGTGGGTCATTTTGGAGTCATTTGGCTAAAGATAGAAATTTGAAGGTCTTTGAGAAGTTTGACCGGGAGTGGACTTTTTGATATTGGGGTCAGATTTTGATTCTATGAGTTGGAATGGGTCCGTAATATCAATTTTAACTTGTGTGCAAAATTTGAGGTCAATCGGACGTGGTTTGATAGGTTTTGGCATCAAACGAAGAAGTGAAATTCAAAAGTTCACTAAGCTTGGATTGGAGGTCGATTCATGATTTTAGCATTGTTTAATATGATTTGAGGCCTCGAGCAAGCCAGTAATGTGTTATGGGATTGGTTGGGGTCCTGCGGGTCTCGGGTTAATTTTGGATGGTTATCAGATCGAATTGGAATTTGGAAGAAGCGATGAAGCTACTACCTGCTGGTGCAACGGCACCTGCGAGACTTGGGCCATAGAAGCGGCCTTGTGTCGCAGAAGCGAAAATGGGCTGGCTGGGCAGGGACTGCAGATGCAGTCAGTTTTGCCGCAGAAGTGGGGCTGCACCTGCAGAAGGAGAGGCGCAGATACGGATGCTGATGGCTTGAGGAGGACCGCAGAAGCGGAGGGTAAGAACATGTGGAACCGCGGAAGCGGTCAAGTGACCACAGGTACGAATATGCTGGAGGCAGAGGGGTTACTTTAAATTGGGGGTTGGGTTCATTTCAACCCCATTTCTTCCATTGGAGCCAATTTTGGAGCAACTTTGAGTGCCATTTTCACCACCAAGCATGAGGTAAGTGAATTATTCTAATTTTGAGTTAATACTTGAATTATATACGGATTTGAGCATGACAATTTGGTAGAAATTGTGGTTTTTTGGTAAGAGACCTAGAAATTTATATTTTAGATCTTTTACCATGATTTTGGGCTTGCAATTAAGAGGAATCATATATTTGAGTTCATGAGTTCATAGGTAAACTTTATCTTCGAAAAATTTCAAAATCCAAGCACGTGGACCCGAGGGCATCTTGATCAACTTTTCGATCGGGGTTAGGAATAGTTATAAATTGGATTATTATGAGTAATTTAATATATATTAAAGGATTTGCATAATTATTGGCTAGTTTTGGAGCGTTGTGCATCAATTTGAGTCTTCAAATGGCGTGGAATGCCGGTTATGGAACTTCAGAGCGAGGTGAGTCTCCTTTCTAACCTTGTAAGAGGGAATTGTCCCCATAGGCGAGTTAATTGGTTATGTGCTCCTTTTTGTGGGGACTATGTACGCACGAGGTGACGAGAGTCTGTGCTTAGCTACTATTATGTTTATGTCCAGGTAGTCTAGGACCCAAAAGCATGTTGTACTTGGAAATATTTGTAGTCTTATTGACGATATGAATTTCTTAAATAACATCAGATTAGTAAGTGAATTTCTAAAAGATTGAACTTCATTCTCTCGAAGTGTTGAAAGAGAATTGGCTTTTCCTTGGATAGTTGTTCCCTGATGAAGTCTTGATTAACTATTTGAATATGTGATTCTATGTGTACCTGCGTCCCATGTATGATTCACAAGCAGGAGTGATTGTTTATTTATTTTTTATCGCGCTGCATGTATGATTCACGAGCGGGGTAATAGATATATCTATGGTTCGCGCTATTCGACCCTTTAGCAGTGCATAATTTAAATATTGTTGGATCGGGTTGTACGTCCGTGACATAATTTGCACATGCTTGTATTGATTTGCCTTAGAATTTGTTGAAGTGGTATTGTTCTTCACAGATTGAGAATAACTGCATAAATAAGGAGAAGGATCTGGGAATTTCCTACGAAATAAAGAATCATTTACATGCTTCATTGAATTACAATCATGCCTATATAAATCCTCAACTTGTTGTATTAATCATTTATCATTATTGGATAATTAGTAAGTGTCGAAGTCGACATCTCGTCACTAATTTTTTGAGATTAGGCGGGATACTTACTGAGTACACGTTATTTTCGTACTCATTCTACATTTGCTATGCATTTTGTTTCACAGGTTCATGTGCGGCTAGTGGCTTAGAGGCATAGAGGCATGGTTGGTATGGAGACTTAGGTGAGCTTCATTTATCGAGACGACCCGCAACCAGCAATGTTTCCTTCAGAGTATGTATTGTATTTTCATTTCTGTCCACTTTGTATTCCGGATATTTATTGTATTTTATTTTATTTTATTCACTAGCAAATGCTTATGCTTTTGTGACACCAGGAATTGGGATGACTTTGGGGTAAATTGTATTGACTTTATGATATTTATATTTAATTCGAAATGAGTACCTCTTACTAGTAAAATTGAAGGAAAATCAGAGTTCTCAAAATTTTTTAAATGAGAATTTAATTGAATATTTATGGTTGGCTTGCTTGGTAGCGGTGTCCGGCACCATCACGACCCTTAGTGGATTTTGGGTCGTGACATAATTTTTCTTTTAGATTTGTATAAGTTAGCATGATTAGAAATTTTTTTGGGTTATAATACTTAATCGAAAGTAATTGTCTTTATGAATGCCTAATCTCTCGCATTGACTATTTAACACAGTATCTTTATTTGAACACTTGTTCTGACACTCTAATTGATTATTGTCTACCCAAAATTTGTCTTAATAATTTATCTGAGCCATTTATATGGACTTTGCTATTGTCCTTGTCTATATGAATCGTACGCTTTAACCAACATATGGTTTTAAGAATTGCAATTTGGTGTCTAGCTAACTCTGTACTCTTTAGTATCGCCTAGGTTCCTAATACAATTAGTTTTCTGCATTGTGCATGGTTTAGGTTCTGGTTGGAAACTTCGTCTACTATGATATTTTGAACCAGGGAACCTTTGTGTTATACTCATCATAATTGAGATTCTTATTAGCTGCTATAGATTGTGCATGTCTACTTATTTACTATGTGTGATTTTCATCCTATGCCTATGACTCTATCAGACCTTTCTTACTTAGATTCATAGTTACAAAATCCCTTTTGATTAATTCTTAACCATGCTCTACTAGATTCACTTTGGAAAGCTTAACATATGCATCTTGTGTGTGCTTACCCTATTAACTGTAAATGGAATGTTCCTTTATGTCTCATAATGTTATGTATGTCTAGCATGCTCTCACCTTCTTAGTGAGTTAAACCATGTTATTAGTTTGCCATGTCCAAACTGCCGTGTTGAAATCAAGTCTGTTGATTCACCTAGTTCATGTTCCTTGCTTAATCAAATATGTTTCTTTTGCTTCTGAAATGTTCATGTGTTCATGAGTCCTGCTAAATGTCTCTATGAGGTGTTTCTCTGGAACTGTCTAATTGATTTCAATGTGGTCCATTAATTTATTTTGTTAAGTGCTCAATACTGTAATTATTAGGATAGATATGAGTCCGTGTGTGACATTAGATTATACAAATGGACATACTCTCCCGTTTTGGGAAGTGTATGGATCTGGGTCTGCTATTCGAGTGAAAGAGTCTATTGAAGGCCCAAGCAGTGTAGGTTAGCTCTTCTTTAATTTGCTCTATTTTGTTGGGCTTGTAATTATCTCGATTTTGTAATATTTGTGTTTGTTTCTTCTTTTATCTTTTGACATGTAATAATTTGTAAACGAACAAGGGGGGAGATTAGTAGAAATGGGATTGGGATCTAATTTTTGCACGAGCGAGTAGAAAACTTGCTTATTATCTGTCTTGTTTGATATTCGTTAACGTGTTCCTATTCTGTACACTCATAGAAATCATGCTTATAAGAAATCACACACACTTCACTCAATCTTCTTAAAGCATTTTTAAAGTATTTGTTATACTTGTTTTCAGGTTTACTATTATGTACAGTTAGATAACATGCCTATAGGATATAATAACACATATTTTGCTAATGCCCCATCTAGATACCATGCCCATAGGGTTCCAACTAATCAATCAACAAGTCGCTTCTATTGCTCTTAGTACGCTGCTCCTTTAGATATAATGACTATAGGATCTTAATCAATTAATTTGTTGCTTTGTTGTATTGCTACACTCATGTGACGTGCCTATATGGATAATGTACTATAAAATTAATCTCAATTATCAACCGTTAGAAGTCCTACCTATAGGATGTTATTACACGTCTTAGATAGCGCGCATATAAGATCAGCTTTGTTAATTTTGGGCTTTCGAACAGTCTTGTTGCCTCGCTACACAAATGATGTAGATGTCATACCTATAGGTTGGTAATGCCTTTAATCTGCAAATCTGCTAGCCCAAAGTTAAAGTGTTGCCTGTATTCTCTTTGAAATCGGAATTATCTAGAAGTCATGCATATAGGACTTAACTACAATAATGTTTCTTAACTCAGAAATTTGTCTACTGCCTAATTTTCCGCGTGCATTCGATGTTATGTGTGGGAGTTAACTTGAGCCTTTTCTTGTATTTATGTGAAGTCTTACATGTTTTGAATGTGCACTAGTTTTGTTACTTTTGAGTACCCTAAATAGAGTCTAGAACCACCTAATAGTAGGTCTAAAGCCTCCTGGACCATAGACATGGGATAGGTAGTGCACGTGTAGGAAGTGACCTAGAAATGAACAAGAGCGCCTTTAAGTAAACAATTTTAACATAGTAACCGGGTAGATGAGATGATAGTTTGTGCCCGCTGAATAATATGAGCAATCCTACCTTAAAGATGTTGCGAAGTATTATTTATGTTGCACCAGATTATCCTTTAGGCTAAAAAACTTAGGACTCCCCCTTTATTTTGTATGTTTATTGTTTACACTTAGTCATCAAATATAGAATAATGTAGTTGTATCCTGTAAACTCTAAAGAATTGTACTGATTATTTAAATTGTTTAATTCTTGTGCTATTTTATTTTAACTTGTTTATATTACTATAGAACCTTTAAATTCCATGCATTCCTTCACGTAATGATCACTTAGCTTAATTATAATTCAATAATATACATACTGTAAACTTTTGGCTGGGACACGTCCCCGAATAGTGCCTAAAATATTCTTTTTTAGGTAATTTGAGCCCTTACCCGTATTTGGTAATATAGACCAGTTAAAACATAGTTATTTGCAAATAAGTGTCCTAACACACTTTAAAATTTGTTAGGTGGTGATTATTCTATTTGAATACCCATTTAAAAGAGTTGTCACATGTTGAAATTCAATTTCACGAGAAAATGGGATGTGATAGCCGTAGGAATCAAACTCGGGCTATAAAGGTTAAATCTTAATCAAATACTCAAATTCAACAAAAAAGATAACCTGGTCCCGCACCATGGAACCTGACAAAACCCAAAAATTATAATAACTCATACGAATACGAATCTCACCATGCTCATTTCATCCAAATCTGACTCTGAATTGATGTTCAACCCAATTGTTCACCTTAGAAAAGTTTTGACAAAATTCCCAATTTCTCTTTTAAATTAATCACTCATATGCAAAAATCAAAGATGGAATCATGAGTGATAGTCAAAACCGAGTAAACAATACTTAACCCAATCCAAATTGTGAAAATCACCTCATGAATCCCCCAAATCCTAGCTCCCAATCTCAAAATGTGATAAAATATCTCAACCCTCGAATATATAAAATGTGCCCACGGATGTTGCATCTATGACTAAAATATCCGCTTATGTGAAACCGCACCTACGACCAAGATGGCATCTACGAGATGCTTCACCTCAGCCCCATGTCTCTTCTATAACAAGCAGTGCGCTTCAAAGATCAAGAACCATTCTTGCGGACATGCATATGTGGCCAAAACTCTGCATATGCGAACATCCCAAACCTCCAACGTTTTTCGCACGTACGAAAATACAAGAGCTTTTGCTACCCCCCCCCCCCCAATCTATACAAAGACAATTGTATGTGCCCAACATCAAAATCAAACTTACCAAAATACTCTTAAACAACTTGAATCCACCCCAAAACTCACCCGAATCCCTCAGGACCCTTTTCGAACATGCCAACAAGTCACAAATTATAAACAAACCTATTCAAGGCCTCAAGTCCCACAAAACAATATCAAAATGACGAACCACACCTCAATTCAAACTTAAGGAACTATTTCAAAATTTTAATTCAAACTTACTCCAAAACAACTCGTAATCACCTTAAATTTTGCACACAAATTTCACATGACATAATGAACCTATTCCGACTCTTGGAACAACAATATGAACCCATTAACGTTGAAGTCAACTTTAGATAAAACTTATGAACTTTCCAAACCTCCAAATTTCCAACTTTCGCCAAATAGAGCTGAAACTTTATAGAAACACCAAATAAAAATTCGGGCATATGCCAAATTAAAGTCACTATTCGAACCTAACAGTATCATCAAAACTCTTATCCAAGGTCAAATACACAAAAGTCAAACTTGGTCAACTCTTCCAACTTAAAGCTTCCAAATTAAAAGCCGTTCTTCCAAATCAATCTCGAACCACTTGGAAACCAAAACTGACTATACACATAAGCTATAATACATAATATATAGTTAGTTACCCGTGAACTCAAACCACCAAACAAAAATGCATATGCTCAAAGCGACCGGTCATATCATTACAAGAAGTGAATATCTTTTTATTCACTAGTATTTCTTTGAATAGGTGTTTTGAGGGTAAATATTGATCCGTTTAATTTCAGAGCTTATTATCGAGGAACCTAGGGTTCCAGCGAGATTGAAGGAGATCAGTTATTTGCAGAGAGTGGTGATGTTTCCATTACCTAGCGGAGTGGGAGGGCTAGTTAGTAAAAGTGTAGAGTCACAAACTCTCTATCTCTGTATATCTTTCCTTAAGCCATAATGTTATTTGATATTGGACTACCATTGAAGTTATACCTGTATTACACAAAAATTAACAGAATTTAACCACGGGGATCTGTAGTAGTTTTTTCTCTGCAATGCAACTTCAGAAATCAAATCTTAATTCTTTTATCTTTCAAATGCAACTTAAAAAAATTCGACTCTTAAGTAGTTATATCTCTTCAATGCAACTTTGAAAAATTAAATCTTAAATTCTTCTATCTTTCAAATATAACTTCAGAAAATTTGAATCTTAAGAGTCCTATGTCTTTAATGCAACTTCATAAAATAAATATTAAGTTCTTCTTTGAGCTTGTCTGGATTGGCTTAAAAAAGTGACTTTTCGGCAGAAATAACTTTTAAGCCAAAAAGCAAAAAGTTGGGGTTACCCAATTTATTGCTTTTTGCTTATTTTAAGAAGTTTTTAACCTATTTAAGCACCTTTAACTTTGAAAAATACTAAAAAGCTAAAAAGAGCTTTAAAAATAATTTGACCATCATAAAAGTCAATCCAAACACCCTCTATATTTTAAATGCTATTTCAGAAACTTGAAATCTTAAGTAGTTATATCTCTTCAATGCAACTACTGAAATCGAATCTTAAGTTCTGAACATAAACTTGTTCTTCGTATTTCAATAATCCAACACATGATTCTATTCTATCTACTTCCAGTGAGATCAAATTTGAAACATAACTTTCAAATATCACAAAGAAAAAATCCCACTTATCAAATTATCAAAAAAAAAAAACAAGTCTAACAAACTCATTTTGCGACTAAGAAGAAGCAAAAAACCTTAAGCACAACCTAAAAAGGTATTTTTCAACTAAGAAGAAGAAGAAGTAAATGGCTCTTGGGTACATGTAGCATGAATACAGAGCAGAAGAAAGAAACATCAAAGCATAAGAGAAAAGCATAGATATTTGAAGTTACCTAAAAGTTGAATATCAAGTAAACATTTTTTAAAAGTGGGTACATGTTAAATATAGGTGACCAAATAGGGCTCCTCGTATAATTTTTACAACCTCAAGGCGCATACTATAACAATATTCCACAAGTATACACTAATACTTGGTTCTTAAAAGTAGCTCTCTATGCATCCAAGGTTACAACCTAAGGATTGATGATGTGAGGAAATAAAAAATGGAAAACCAAAGTTCAAATCACAACTGAAATAAACAATAGTTTAGTTCAATCTATTTAAACCATTGTAGCACTGGATTTATGTGTGACTTTTGAAAAAATTGAGGTAAGCCGAGTTGGCTTTGTATATGGATAAAATCGGGGATGATGCATACCCCGATTTTCTGATAAAGAAGACCAAAGAAGGGCACAGATGCACAAGGTGGAAATCGAGGCTGGGAGCCTTTCGTATCAAGACCCATGGAAGATGAATGATGTGCTCATCGTCGGGCGTAATAAGGCAATGTTCCGCCGGACCAAAATGAACTCTAAGACCTTGGAAAATATGGCAAACGGTTATGCACGACGAATATAGGTAAGTGATATTCATACCTAACCAGATATCACAGCGTAAATCTTACCCAATGTCACTTACGAATCATAATTAACGAGAAAGAAGGATTTTTGCTCTTTTTAGACTTGTACTAGGGATAAAAATATCTTACTATAAAGGGGAAGTTTTCTTTGATACTACACACGTAACATGCAAGCCAAGTCAATACAAATTTATTTTTCTGCTTTCTAGCTATTGCAAAGTTATTACTTCACCGTTTGTTCTCCATTCACAATCGGAACCAAGGGTCCGATCGATGGCACAACCACTATTCAAACAAAGTTTGAGTTGGGCCGTAGAATTTAAATTTGTTTGATTATTCATTTTGTCTTTAACTCATTTATCTAACATTCTTGACTATTTGTGTTGAATCAATTCACATATCTTTAAAATAGCGTACAAATTTAATTGTTATCCGTTTTAAAGGTAAACAGTTTGGCTTTCACCATGGGGTTAAGGATAATAGTGGTAATTTTGATACAAATCTCCATAAAACACTCTATTAGACATTTTTTCTTTAAAGTCTTAATTCTAGGTCAATATTGAAAATGTACTATTCTGAGTCTTCCCACTTTAACGTTGATGCTGAGTCTGGCTATCATGGTGAATAGAATAATCTGGTGCCTAGCAATGAGGTAACCCCTGCTGACCCCAATGGAGTCTCAGTTGCTGATCCGATCGATGCCAACTCACAGGTTTTCATCAATTTCAATCTGCCAACTGACCCCGAAAACAATGTTTGCGGGGACCCTGACCAACAACTCGAGAAGCGCTCGAAGGCAAAGGCGAAGGTGAAGGCAAAGATAATGAAGTTAGCCTATTGTTGATCTTTGAAATGTTGCAGGCTTAACAAGCAGCGATAACGCAGCTATAGAACCAAAGCCACACAGGATTGAGCTCGAACAATTCCAGAAAAATGTCTGAAGAAATAAACAAATCACCGAGAGACCAGATGAAGCTGAGTCTGGGGTCAATCCATAAATAATGAAAATGCTTGAGGAATTAACGAAGCAGGCGGAGTTAGATGAAAAGAAAACTGAGGCCAATGATAAGAAGGTGGAAACATACAATTCCAAGGTTGATCAAATCCTGGGAGTACCCCCGACATTGAAAGGACCGGATACCAAGAAATTTATCCAGTATCCCTTTCCTACAAGTGTGTCCCCAAAGCCGATACAAAAGAGGTTTAGATGCATTAAATTCCAAAATATAATGGAACCAAAGAATATTAGTAGGCCTGACATACCGAAATATAACAGAACCACGAATTCGAATGAGCATGTGACCTCATATACATGCAAAATTAAAAGGAATGACTTAGAAGATGATGAAATTGAGTCAGTGTTTCTAAAGAGGTTTGGGAAGACTTTGTCCAAAGAAGCGATGATATGGTATCACAAAACCCACTAAATTCCATTGACTCATTTTCCAAACTTGTCGATGCTTTCGTGAAATCCCATGCTGGGGCTATTAAGGTCGAGACTAGAAAATTAAAACTTTTCAATTTTAAACAAAGAGACAATGAGATGTTCCGGGAGTTCCTGTCGAGGTTCCATATTGAGTGAATGGACCTGCCTTCGATTGCAAGTGATTGGCCGTTCAGACATTCACTCAAGAGCTTAATCCTCGAAGCTCCTTGGTTTCCTATATGGGCCGACAATAGGTCTAAGAGAGACGTTGATCATGAGCCAAGGCCGGTTCAGGATCAGTACTAGCCATACGGTGCAGACCAAAGGTGAAATTGGTCTGGGCGTCACCCTACCAAGAAAGAAAAAAGAAGCGAACGGGAACCCAGTAGCCGAGGTCTAATGAGGGGCAGAGAAGCACCAATATTATCATAGTATAACTTCAATGTTGAATCCACTAACATTGTTTCGACCATCAGACACATCAAAAAACCAAGCGGCCTCGATCATCACAGTCTGACCCTACCTAAAGAGATCACCACTTGATGTGTAAGTACCACAATACTCACGATCATAGGACCGAAAATTGTCGACAATTGAGAGAAGAAGTTGCCTAGTTGTTCAATAAAGGACACCTTCGAGAATTTCTGAGAGATCGAGCCAAAAACCATTTCAGGATCGGGATTTCAACAAACAGGTCAAACAAAGAGAAGCCTCAGCACGTCATCAACATGATCATCAGAGGGGTCGATGTCCCCCAAGGGCCAATGATAAAATGCACTAAAGTATATATCACAATGGAAAAGCTCATCTGAGATTATGTCCATGAGGGAACCATTTTGTTCAGTAGTGAGGATGCCGAGGACATTTTGACACCTCACAATAATGCACTGGTAATATCCGTACTTATTAATAAATCTCATGTTAAATATGTGTCGATTGATCCAGGTAGCTCGACCAACATCATCAGATTGAGGGTTGTAGAACAATTGGGATTATCGGACCAAATAGTGCTTGCAGCTCGAGTGTTGAACGGGTTTAACATTGGCATGTGAAACTATAAAAAGGGAGATAACCTTGCCAGTGAACACCACCGGGACAATCCAAAAAATAAAGTTCTATGTGATCAAAGGGGACATGAGGTATAACACCCTATTTGGAAGGCCGTGCGTTCATAACATGAGGGCGTTATCCTCGACCTTACACCAAGCGCTAAAATTCCCTACACCGAGAGAGGTTAAGACTGTCTACAGAGAGTAGCCGACTACAAACGTGAGTTTTACAGTTGATAAGGTAATCTTGGTGCCTGCAGTTTCGACATCACGGAGCCCGGAGCTGACTAGAAAGGAAGAGATTATATAGAAATCACATATGTTGGTCTCGACCGAATCGAAGGAATAGGGAACAAACAAGGAGGATGATTACGGTGTCCTGTAATCATTCATTGCTTCTGATGACACTGACGCAAGAGTTGAAGCAGGTCATATTGATCGAACGCTTATTGGATTGAAAGATATACCTGGACACGTGGTTAATCTCCGAGCTCAGGGAAAAACTCATTGATTTTCTTAAAGCTAACATAGAGTGTTTCACTTGGTCCCATCTTGACATGTGAGGAATCCCACTATAGGTAACCACTCATAAGTTGAGTTTGGACCTGAAGTTCTATCAGATTAAACTAAAAAATGTGTGGTAGTGCCTAAAAAGGGAATAAGCTAAGAATGTGTGTAGATTATAAAGACCTAAAAAAGGCATGCCCCAATGATTCTATCTTTTTCCCTAACATCGATCGGATGATCGAAGCAATGAACATGCATAATATACTTAGCTTTCTCGATTTCTATTCTGGGTACAACCAGATTCGAATGGATCCGGATGATCAAGAAAAGACTTCTTTCATCACTAAATTTGGCACCTACTATTATAATGTAATTAAAGAACGTCTGTGCCACCTATAAATGCCTAGTATACTAGATATTTAAAGAACATATAGTAAAACTAATGGAAGTTTGTATTAACAACATGTTAGTCAAGTCCCTGCGAGTAGAAGACTATTTTAAACATTTGCAAGAAACCTTCAGCATATTGAAGACATACAATATGAAAATGAACCAAGAGAAGTGTGTATTTGAAGTCGGATTGGGAAAATTACTCGAGTTTATGGTATCCAATAGATTGAGATCAACCCCGACAAAATCAAAGCCATGGAGGACATCACAATGGTGAACAACGTCAAGGTCGTCTAAAGACTGACTGAGTGTGTAGCAGCCATGGGCCAGTTCATATTGTCGTCCTCGGACAAAGGCCATTGATTCTTTTTACTGTTAAAGAAAAATAATAACTTTTCCTAGACCGAGAACACCAACAAGCTTTTGAATAACTCAAAAGATACCTATCGAGCTCGGCCCTATTGCACACTCTGAAGGCAGACGAATAGTTGTACCTTTACTTGGCGGTTTCTAATGTGGCGGTAAGTGGAGTCTTAGTCCACAAGGAAGAAGGTACGTGATTTCCTATTTACTACGTTAGTATAACTCTAGGAGAGTCCAAAACAAGGTATCCTCACCTGGAGAAATTGGAGCTCACTTTGCTAAGCGCCTCCAGAAAGCTTACTTTCAGTGTCACCCATATGTTTCATGACCTCTTACCTGCTGACGAACATCATGCACAAACCTAAGATCTCTGCCGGTTGGCCACAATATCGAGTATCGACCCCGAACTGCAATAAAATCTCAAATTTTGGCAGACTTCGTGGGTGATTTAATGGTGACCTTAATACCCGAAGTCAAAAAGGATTTACCATTAACCTCGGGGACCACATCAGGAATCTGGACTCTTTTTACGGATGGTGCCTCGAATGTGAAGTGGTACGGGCTCAACATTGTACTAAATCCACCTATGGGAAATGTAATTATGCAATCTATTAGAACTATGAAATTGACCAACAATGAGGTCGACTATGAGACCATGATTACAGCTCTAGAATTTGCTAAAAGCCTTGGAGCCGAGGTAATTGAAGCTAAGTGCAACTCCCTCCTCATGGTAAATCAGGTTAACAAAATGTTCGAAGTAAAGGAAGAACGGATGCGAAGGTACTTGGAAAAATTACATGTAACACTACATCAATTTAGGGAATGGACCTTGCAGCACGTACCCTGAGATTAGAACAGCGAAGCCGATGCTCTGGCTAACATGGGATCTCGGTTGATGCTGGTGAGTTCATTTTAGGACACTAGTGCAGGTCATAAAGTCGGTGATAGAGAAGGCCACACCGAAGTAAACTCAGCGAGTTTAACTATGGATTGGAGGAACAAGTACATAGACAACTTGAAGACCTAAAAATTGCCATCGAGAGCCCTGCCACCAGGGCTGCCAGATTTAGCTTTGTCAAAGGGGCATTGTTCAGGAGAACCTTCGACGACCCGCTACCCAAATGTTTGGGAACACGAGAGACCGAATACGCATTGAAAGAAGTTCATGAAATCAGTTGCGGGAATCATTTGGGGGTAAAATCTTTGGTTTGGAAGCTAATTAGGGCTGGCTATTGTTGGACCAAAAATAGAGAAAGATGCGAAGGATTTTGTACGAAAATACAACGGCTGCCAGAGACACGCCCCGATGGTCCATCAGTCAGGAGAAAAGCTCCACTTACTTTTGTCCTCGTGGCCATTTATGAAGTAGGGAATGGACATTATCGGTACCCAACCATAGGCACATATTAAAGCTCAATTCATATTATTCATGACCGACTATTGTTTCAAATAGATCGAGGCTCAAACATTTGAGAAGGTCCAGGAGAAAGAAGTGATTGACTTCATTTGAGACCATATAATACGTTGATTTAGGATACCGGCCGAAATCATATGCAGAAATGAAAAGCAATCTATTGGTAGCAAGGTAAATCAAATTTTCGAAGATCACAACAGTCACTCGAAGAAATTTTGGATGACCCGGTCTACCAGATCCTCGAGGTATTGATCATCTCCAACCTTGCTCCACTATTTAATGGCAAGGATGTTACACCCCATGTTTTCGTAAGTGAAAGTACGCCATAAATAAAATGATTAAATCTCGAAAATGAGATTTTTCATTTTGGATTTTTGTACGTTAACGTTTCGTCGTAAGTTAATCACCGTACGTTAGAAAATGAGATTTATTTTAGGATTATAAGTATTATACTACTTCAAGCAAGTGATAAGTAAACTCGTGAAGGTGAGAGGGCAAGCAAATAAAAGAAAATGAATTTCGTCGAAGTTTGTCAATTTGGGATAAAATACAGTGTGACCTATAATACCCGATATTTATGGACTAGTGTCATACAAGATACCATACGACTATGATAGTGAGGTATACAAGGTGTCCTAAAAATGAATAATATTTTAAATATTTTAAGATAATTCTTAACTATGTGGGTAATTGGTTAATTATTGGATAATAGGAGATTGCCTAGTTAATTGAGAAATTGTTGGGTAATTAATTAGAAAAAATGGATAAGAATTAGGTGCTTACCAACGTGGAAGCCCATAACAATAATTAGTGACTCTTCATTTATATTGAAAGGTGGCAAGTTTAGATGAAATATTTATGGCTTAGTCATTATGCAAGTAGGGCCCACTAAACCATAAATATAAGAAGTCTTTTACCTCATTAAGGAAGGTTATGTCGAAAAGAGTAATGTTAGGCCTCTCCAATTCAAAAATAGAGATATTTTCAGTGGCAAAGTAATGCATGAAAGTAAAAAAAATCCATACCAAATAACATTATGTAATAACAATTGAATTTTGTGATTCTAAGGGAGTACGGTGCAATTTTTCTCAAGAATATCATATGAATTTTTCCTTACTATGAAATTGTCATCACGTATTCTGTCACAATTAGCATGTGTTAGAAAGACAATCATTAGAATTGACTCAGGTATGTTAAGGTTATCCCTTATTTATTTTTGGCATGATCTATACGGCACGAATGAAAGGAGCAAATGCACAACTTCCATAAATGACTATATTCGCAGAAGTATTAGAGATGCATATGTTCTTGAATTCCCATATGTCTTATTATTCTATTATTTTTTATGGGTCTCAGCAAATACGTAAGTTGATAGAGTGTGTTTCATGATATTAAGCAGAGGTATAATGGTCTTATTATGTTTCAAAATGTTTTATTGACGCACTTCTCATGCATTGTATTCATTTATACATGTACATTGACCCATGACCAAACGACGTTATACACATGTATATATGTATATGGTATATGATAAAATGTTATGGCATTATATACACACCACCACCTGATCAGCCGGTATACGTTGATGATTTTGTACATAATGGACGAGATGATATGATGGGATGTCCTCAGATGCTTGATGATGTTACAAGCACATGTACCTATGCACGACATGACATCCATATGCATATGCATGACACTATAAGTATTTCATGATTTATAAAGTTAT
Source organism: Nicotiana benthamiana (assembly GCA_034376525.1). Lineage (NCBI taxonomy): Eukaryota > Viridiplantae > Streptophyta > Magnoliopsida > Solanales > Solanaceae > Nicotiana > Nicotiana benthamiana. The sequence goes on along the minus strand of CM067327.1, from coordinate 7,752,646 downwards.
CCAGACTTATAGGTTCAACCATTTACTCTATATTTCTACCATGTCTTTTATGTACTTATTTATGTGCCTAACATACTCGGTACATTATTCGTACTGACACCTTTTGCCTGGGGATGCTGTGTTTCATGCCCGCAGGTCCCGATAGATAGATCAAGAGTCCTCCAAGTAGGTTATCAGCTCAATGGAAGATGTTGGTGCACTCCATTTGCTCTAGAGTTGCTTGTTTGGTCAGAATAATTTAGACGCGTATTATTTGATATGGCGGGGCCCTGTCCTGACCTTTATGTTAAGTGTATAGTCTTAGAGGCTTGAACATAAATGTCATGTATACGAATGTTTGTATGGCATTTCCGCCCTATTTTTGAGTTTACAAATTATCTTGTTTGCCTTATAGGCCCGTATATCACATGTATAAGTTTCTATATCATATTGGGCCGTATATTGAATATTCCCCCATGTTTATTTTGGTTATATTATGACGACCCATTTGGCCCATTTGTCGGTGAAGGTACAATAAGAAAGATATGTTATATTGGTACTTGGTTACATAAGGTGACGTGTTCTTATTGTGGCCCATAGGTTTGGATCGTGACAAAGGAGTGATCGATGCAACGTTTACCCGAAAGATAAGGATCGATATCTACAGGGAGTTAATTTTGGTTGGGAGTTGGATTTCTATCTAATATAGCTATGCGTGTTTCTTTTAATTTCACTTATAATCATGCTTGGATTTGTTTCTATGCTATGTTTAATGCAATTGATTTTTGAAAATAATCTAAGTCCAATGTTTTTGTAGGGGTTTTCTCAATTGATAAAAGGCATTAGGGAAGTGACTTACACCTAGGCGAGTATCTAATAGGGTCTAGAATTTAGGACAATCTTATTATATTTGGGGTCGTGATATAACCGTTACACATAATTACTCACTCTATACCTCTAGGTAGTTTGAGTGAATTTTTCCTAGGTGGCTTTCTCAAGCCTAATTGGGTGTTTAAAGGATGCAAGTAAAATTGGCTCAAGTGTAGAATCATTCTTTTCAAATCAACTTGATTCTAACCATAAGGTCAAAGGTACATATATTAGGCCCAAGTGAAGCTTGCCTAAGACACTTTTATTAATTACCATTATTTACACAAAAATATAAAAGAATGGACTTCAACCCTTAAGAAGGTTGTCACACCATCCATCATCGGAAAGAACACAAATTTCACCTTTGGAATGAACCGTGGCATTAAGAAAACCAAAGGCTTATTGACCACAAAAACTTGTAAAAGTAAGAAGGTACAAATTGAAAAGGAAATTACTAAATGAAATAAGAAGCTACTCTATTAAGGAAAATTTCAAAAAAAGTTATAAAGTAAAATACGAAAAATAAACTGAATATGTACAATAGGGGATCGATACGAACATACATAAAAGGGTAATGACTATATACATAAAAAGATAACTTTATATACATACCAAAAGTAAAAAAGGTACAAAAATAACGGAAATAGTATCAATATTATTACAATCCAATTATTCAAATCATCATTAAAATAAGGCCACTCCCTCAAATAATAATTAGCATTGTCCTTAATGCTAACAACAACCACAGAATAGGGGAAGGGTAGAGAGTAAATAAAACTCCTTATGATGCCTCTGTCTTCATGGGGTCACTAATTGGGTCATGAGGCTGGCCTGAGTCACCTCTCTCGGGGTTCTCCAGGTCAATCTCCAAACCCTCAGTCTGGGGTATCTCCCCTCTTCTTACCGGTTCTCAATCAGCCTCATATTCTGGTCCCTGTGCTGCCTGAGCTGCTGGAACTTGCTCCTCCAAAGAGTAACTCCAGTGGGATGTCTCCAGCTGATATAATCTTCTCAACCTCCTTCCTCAGTAGCTTTACTGACTTTATTAGGCCCGAGTCTTCTTCATCTTCTTCATTTGTTTGCCCAGATACTTCATTGTTTTCCTTGTGCATCCAAAGTAACTGTGATAACCTTCTGGTTGTCCAGGAGCTTATTCTGGTTGTCAAGAAGCTCCTTTAGTGATTCCTTCACTAAAGCAAGCACCTGAGGCTGTACTGGAGCTACCTAAGTTATCACTGCATTAGATAAGGTATATAGCTTTGATGTATCTACTTGCATCTAGTTCTAGATACTTGATAAAGTCTGTTTAACCCGCAGTGCAGTCAGAAGGGTATGCTGATGAAGAGGGCACTAAAGTAGGAATAGAAGCAAATGGTCTAGAGGGGCCAGTGGAAGGATCGGAACCAATTTCCACCACTCGTGGCTCTTCATACTAACAAGTGGAAATTGTGGCTTTGCCCTTGGACTTGGGGTGCTGATAAAGAGGGCACTAAAGTAGGAATAGAAGCAAATGGTCTGGAGGGTCCAGTGGGAGGCTCGGAACTAGTTGCCACCACTCGTGGATCTTCATACTAGCACGTGGAAATGGTGGCTTTGCCCTTGGACTTGGGGTTGTTCGAATCCTAAAGGTTGTACCAGAACAATGGCCTCTTTGGTTTCACTTTGGTGTCAAAGTCCCTTCCTTCTACTTCCTGATCCTCTAGGTACATGGTGAGGAAGTTTGGGAAAGGATATGAGCTCTCATCCTTGCCAACAACTCTGGTAATCACCTTGGCCATAATATTCCCGACGTTGATCGGGTACACTGCTATGATAGCCCCCTCAATAATAGTCTGGGAGATCGGCATGTCACTATTATGCGTAGTAGTGTCTAACCGGCTGCATTAAAGTAGAACACCCCTTTGCTTCAAAGCTCAGAGTGTTCCTGTAGATCGGGATCCTGGGTGTCAGCCAATCTGGAGTAGTTTCAAGAATAGCAATCATCAATGCAAGCCAAGGGTGGGCTAACTCATCCATATCCACCTTCTCCAGATAAAGAGACTCATCCTCGTCATTGAACCCGGCATAGTCATTTACGTCTTTCTATCAAACATAATCTTCTTGTTACGGACTGTGGTCAAATATGTACCCTTTTTTATGTGGGCGGAATATGCATAGAATTCCTTGACCAAATGTTTATTGGCATCCGATAAGTTGCATGAAGAACTTCCACCCCACTCTCTTGTAGAAGTGTCACTTGAAATTAGGGTTGTAGGGTAGGGAATCCCGCTGAATGAACATCCTCTCAAGTGTAAGTGACCTTTGAGGCCACCACTCTCGAAACTTATGGTAGGCTTTCTCACTCACAAATCATTCTTGTCATACCACAAGGTTCCTTGATCTCACCAACCCTCTTGTCTGGGTGTCACCACCCCTCCCATCATCAAGTCTCAGCATCCACATCAATAGGATCTGTTGGTGAGGCCAAAGTTGTAGCAGGTGGGGAAGCTGATGCCAAAGCCTCACTACTTTCTCTGAGCCATCAGAGCAGAAGAAGAGGGTGTAGGCTCATCTCATAACTGGAATTTCCTATGGAAGTCTGTGGGAACATGGTTGGCACCAAGTCTCCTTGCAAAACTTCTAGAGAAGGGACATATACACTACCTTCAGAATGGGATGCGGCTTTGTCCGCAGCTTTGAGTGCAGTTCTCATTTTTCATATCCCTTTATCCCGACCTTGGGAGGACTCTGCTGTCCCTTTTGGTTTATCACTTCCGCCTCCAGATCGGCCATTATCTACATACGCAATCACTGAAAGCTCATTAGTATTGGTATTCAAGTGTGTATCAGATAAAGTGGATAAATTATTAACGTATTTACAGCATAGTGAACTGTTGTCAGCGAAAAAGGGACGCGATCGCGGACTGGCTACCGCTATCTGCGCCAATTGGGTCATTACCGCAAGAGACTAGAGTTCAGACTACCCAGTCTCTAAAGATAAGAAACCGCTGAGAGATAAAAAAGGAGGCGCGGCCGTGAAACATACAATGCAGTCCGCGTAAAAGTGAACGCGGTCGCGGAACCAATTTACCAACTCTCTAAAAATCTATTACGCTGACCGCCAAAAAAGAGACATGGCTGCATAAAGTCAACCATGGAAAAAGCATCGCGTCACCAGACCTACAAGTAACTCAGTTCTCACAAGTATGAATGCGAACAATGTAATTTGGGTCATTACCCACGAAATATAAGACCAAACCGACATTTTTAACTTCTCTTAGACCTAGGGTTTTACCTTTTTAGCCATTAACAAGTATAATGGACAACCCTACCCCTATTAGGCATGCATAACAAGTGCCCACAACACTTGTTAACCATAATTACAAAGAACGGTAAAGTAAAGATGACCGAAAAAAAGGAATAATATTAATACAAGTATTTGAGCATACCAGTTGTGAGATGTGTAGAAGAAGAATGAGTCTTGAATAATTGAGATTGAAAGACCAATTATACGATGACGAACAGTGCTTTAGGTTCAGAGTAAGTCTAGGGTTTGAAAAGGGTAAAAAGAGAAGGGACCTTCTACATATACTAACAGTACCGGGAACTACAGACCTACCTGTGGTATGCGGAAATCCACAGCAGTATGCAATTTTACCTTATGATAGGTTGTTACCAAGAAAGAACCAGTGAGAGAGAAAAAACAAACGTGGCCGTGAAAAAGCAATGCAGACCATGAAATTTCAACTGTTGGACGCGAATAAACTTCAGAGAGGTTCTATTCTGGACTTTTCAAGTCCTTGTCCGCTGACCATTTATGCCCCCGCAAAAAGCTTCTGCTAACCGCAAAATTTTGAGCGCGGTCAACATAATTCTCACACTTTAGGCAAAAACTTTCCAGCAACAATCCTGTATTGCACAACAGTTCCTACACAAAATTCACGACCATTTAGTCCAAAGCAAATCCTAAACTAAGAAGAAAAACAAAAGAAAGAAAAACACATGGATTGTCTTCCACAAAGCGCCTGATTTAACATCGCAGCACGATGCAGGTTACCATTAATCACTTGCAATAAATCATTGCCACCACGTGGCTATCATCAAACTTTTTAGGATATTGCTTCACTCGGTTCCCATTAACTCGAAAGATTTCATCTCTTTTTTTTCAAATCAAGAGCACCAAACGGAGTTACATGCACCACTTCAAATGGGCCACTCCATTTTGACTTGAGCTTTCTAGGAAACAGAGGTAACCGAGAGTTGAATAGAAGAACCAAGTCACCCTCCTTGAATTCCTTACTCCAGACATATTTGTCATGTGAGTACTTCAACTTTTCCTTATACAAAGACAACCTGAAATAGGCATGAAACCTAAACTAATCAAGTTCATTTATCTACCCGGAGATTTGTAGCGACATCCCATTCAAGGTTTAACTTCTTTAGCGCCCACATGGCCTTATGCTCTAACTCAACTGAAAGATGGCACGATTTCTCAAATACCAACCGGTACAGAGACATACCAATTGGAGTCTTGTAAGCAGTCTCTGTAAGCCCACAAAGCATCATCTAGTTTCTTTGACCAATTAGTTCGATTTGCATTGACAGTGTTTGATAATATACTTTTTATCTCCTTATTGGAGACCTCAACTTGTCCACTAGCCTGGGGATTATAAGAGGTTGACACTTTATGATTTACACCATACTTGGAGAGTAAAGTATCGAAGGCCTTGTTGCAAAAATGAGAACCCCCATCACTGATGATCGCCCTTGGAGTGACAAACCTTGTGAAGATATTTCTTTTAAGAATGCTACCACACTTATTGCCTCATTATCAGGCAAAGCCACAGCTTCAACCTACTTGGAAACATAATCAACAACAACCAAAATGTAAGTGTTACCATATGAACTCACAAATGGTCCCATGAAGTCAATGGCCCACATGTCAAAAATGTCAGTCTCAAGAACAGTGGTGAGAGGAATTTCTTCCTTCTTGGAAATTCCACCATCTCTCTGACACTCATCACATCTCTTTACAAGCTCACTAGCATCTTTATATATAGTAGGCCAATAAAATCCATAGCTAAGAACCTTTGAAGTAGTTTCTCCCCACTATGATGACCATCATAGGGTGAGGAATGGAAAGCATTAAGAATAACCATTTGTTACTCTTCCAAAACACATCTCTAGATCACATAATCATTACAAATCTTGAAAAAAGAAGGCTCGTCCCAGTAATAATCCAAGCTGTCTCGTTTAAGCTTCTTCCTTTGGTTAGAAAAGAGCTCACTCGGAACAATTCCAGTCACAAGAAAGTAAGCCACATCGGCTATAACCACGGCATACTATTCAAAGAAACAGAGAGGAGTTGTTCATCCGTAAATGAATCATTAATTTTGAGGCGATCATGGTCCTCCCCTCCTCTTCCAAGTGGGACAAGCAGTCTGCCACTTGATTTTCACACACTTTTTTATTAGTAATTTCAAGGTCAAACTCTTGAAGTAAGAGAACCCATCTCATAAACCTAGCCCTAGAGCCCTTCTTTTTCATCAAATAACAGAGTGTCGCGTGAGGTGTGTGCACAATCACTTCGACACCCATGAGATATGGCCTGAACTTTTCCATGGCTAAGACAATGGCTAGCAACTCTTTTTCGGTCATAGTATAATTAACTTGAGCATCATTCATTGTTTTTCTTGCATAGTATACCAGATGAAATATTCTGGTGATACTTTTCCCCAAAATTGCTTCTACGCAACGTCACTAGCATCACGCATGAGCTTAAATGGCAAGCTCCATTTAGGTGCAGTGCTGAGGGAGTGGTAGTCTATACTTGAGAAGCTCAAAAGCTTTTATAAAATCATCATTAAACACAAACCTTGCATCCTTTTCCAACAATTTTCACAAGGGATTCACCACCTTTGAGAAGTCTTTGATGAACCTCCGGTAGAACCCCGCATGCCCAAGAAAGCTCCTCACTCATTTTACGGAAGTAGGAGGAGAGAGTTTTGATATCACTTCAACCTTCTCTTTGTCCACTTCGATACCGTTCTTTGTGATCTTATGGCCGAGGACAATGCCCTCCTCGGCCATAAATTGGCACTTTTCCCAGTTAAGCACTACGTTGGCCTCTTCACATCGAGCAAACACTTTGTCAAGATTATTCATGCATTATTAAAAGGAGTCACCCACAACACTAAAATAATCCGTGAACACTTCCAATAAGTCCTCCACCATGTCTGTAAATATAACTTTCATACACCGCTATAATGTAGCCGGTGCATTGCACAAACCAAACGGCATCCGTAAGAATGCAAAGGTTCCATATGAACGTGTGAAGATGGTTTTCTCTTGGTCCCCTGGTGAAATCAAAATCTAGTTGTAACTTGAGTACCCCTCCAAAAAGCAATAGTAGGCACGCCCTACAAGTCTATCCAACATTTGATCAAGAAAGGGTAATGAAAAATGATCTTTGCGGGTCACTTAGCTCAGCTTTGGTAATTTTTGCATACCTTCCATCCGATGACAGTCCTAGTGGGGATTAACTCATTTTGCTCATTTATGAACACAGTCATACCTCCTTCTTCGGTACACATTGTATTGGCGAAGTCCATGAACTATCTGAAAATAGGGTACACAACCCCCTGCATCCAGCCACTAGATAACTTCCTTCTTGATGACCTCTTGCATAGCCTTATTAAACCTCCTTTGATGTTCCAAAGAGGGTTTGGCATCATCCTCAAGTATAATTTTGTGCATGCAAAAGGCGGGGATTATCCCTCGATATCAGCTAGAGTCCATCCAATTTCCTTCTTCCTCCTTTGGGCCACCATAAGGGTGGTATGTACATGCATGTTGGCTAAGCACGAAGAAATAATAACAAGTAAAGTTGAACAAGTGCTCAAGAATTCATACCTAAGGTCTGAAGGAAAACACTTCAACTCCAATACGGGAGGTTCCTAGATTGAAGACTTTGTCGGTAGAGTCTTTCAGTTCTCAATATCCAAAGAAAGTTTTTCGGGCCCATATGTGCAAGAACCCATTCCTTGCAAAGCTTTGACATACTCTACCAAGCCTTCATCCTCAGTCATATCATGGTTCAACAGCACAGCTTCCAAAGGGTCCTCCGCATTTATTGCATCACTGGTGTCTTCAACAATCACCTTGATCACAAGATCAACAAAGGAACATACTTCATTGCTATTGGGTTGCCTCACTGATTTCCAGACATGGAATACAACTTTTTCATCACCTACTCGGAAGGTGAGCTCACCTGCTTCTACATCAACCAAAGCCTTCCTTGTAGCTAGGAAAGGTCTCCCCAATATGATCCGCACCTTATAGTTAACCTCATAGTTTAGAATCACAAAATCCACGAGAAGTATGAACTTGTCGACCCTCACAAGAACATCATCAATAATACCAACTAGCCTCTTCATTGTTCGATCCACCATTTACAATCTCATTGAAGTAGCTCTCGATTGACCAATACCCAAAGTTTTAAATACTTTAGTAAGGCATTAAATTTATATTTACTCTAAATCACACAAGGCCTTTGCAAAATTCGCACTCCCAATGGTACATGGAATGGTAAATATGCCGCGATCTCCAAGCTTTGGAGCCGTCAAGTGCACAATGGCACTCACTTGATGAGTCATTTTGATGGTCTCACAATCCATAGATCTCTTTTTAGTCACCAAGCCTTTCAAAAAATTGGCATATCCCGTCATTTGCTCAAGAGCTTCCACCAAGGTTACATCAATTGACAAGCTCTTCATTATCTCAATAAAATTCTTGAATTGGTTTTCACTCTTTTGCTTTGTAAGTCTTTGCGAGTAATGCGGAGGAGGCTTTGGAGAAGGAGCCTTGGCTTTAGGCATTACCATTTCTGGTGTGTCTATCACGTGTTCCCTAGACGATTTCACGTCATTTTGAGTCTCCTCCTCATTTTCATAAATATCAATTCTCGCCTCACCATTCAAATTCTCTTCACTCATATGATCATCAACTATTGGATCATCGAATTTTGCAATTCAACATCATCACTCACAACTTCCTTTTTCTTGGAGGTACTTGCTTCACCACCTCTACCACTCCTTGTGGTCACTGCCATTGCATGGTCGGTATTGTTCCCACCCTTAGGGTTTACTACCATGTCACTAGGTATTGCCCCCTTAGGGAGAGTGTTCAAAGCTTGCAAAGTTTGGACAAGTTGGACCTTCAGGTTGCAGAGATAAGTATTATGGGATGCCAATCAGGCATCAGAGTCAGTGTTTTTCTTCATCATTTTCTCAAACATTGACTCAATTTGACCCTTCTCATTGTTGGATGAATTAGGACCTTGGGACAGAAATAGAGGTGGGTTGTTTGGTTGTTGAAACATTGGAGGCCTTTGAAAGCCCAGCCTTTGATTACCTTGATTACCTTTATTCCAACCCTTCTTGGTTGTTGTTGCCACCCCAATTGCTATTGTTATTTCTGCGCCAGTTGCCTTGGTTGCCTCAATTTTGGTTGTTTTCCCCCAGTTCCTTTGGTTGTTGTTGTTTGAATTTTTCCAATTTCCTTGTTGATTTTTATTTTCCCAATTTCCTTGGGATCTCCACTGTTGTGTTGATTCAGAGCATTGCCTCGTTGTCCTTGGTAATTGTTCACATACTTAACCTCTTCATTTTCCTTGTCATACCCATCATTTTGGTTGTAACCACTACTATTTTGCCCATATTGATATAGATTTCCTTGACTTTGTTGACCTCTTTGTCGACTCTTGTCAACCATCATATTTACCCCCTTCCATGGCATTCACTTTTTGTAGTGCTTGGACGTGTTGCAATTGAGCTTTGGCTAACTGGTTCATGGTTGTAGCTAACTCAGTTATTGCTTGGTCGTGGTCATGGAGCTCTTTGTGTAGGTGAATGACATTGGGATCACCTTGTGGCACATTAGCTCAGCTTTTCCACGCTAAGGAAGTATCATCCATCTCATTAAGTATATCACAAGCCTCAGCATAATGAGTGTTCATAAAGTTTCCCCCGGAAAATTGGTTAACTACACACTGGTTGGTAGTGTTGATGTCACAGTAGAATGTTTGTTGGATCATTGCTTCAGTCATGTCATTGTTAGGACATTCTTTCACCATCGTCCGATACCTTTCCCATATCTCATGAAGTGGTTCATTTGGATCCTATTTGAAGGACATGATCTCATCCCTCAGTGTTGCCATATGCCCCTCGGCCAACTCATCCCATGTGGTGATGGAATGGCTGGGGAGTCTTTCAAGCCAGTCCAAAACTTTCCTTCTAAGTGAAAAGGGAACAATTTTAGTCGCAATGTATCTTCCCTAGCAGGTATTCACAAAGCCTTTTAGATGTTTATATGCATTCTGATGGGGAGCCACTGTGAAGTACTATCTTTTCTCTAGTAAGGTCACCATAACATTTGTAATCTAGAAATTGCCCGCACGGATCCGGGTTGAGACAATTGCAGTTGCGTAACCTTCATTTGGAAGCACCCGAGGAGCTGAGGGAGGGTCTAGGATGTTTTCATCGTCCTGGTGACCTCTTGTTTGAGCTTGAGGTACTAGAGGTACCTCATCTTAAGCATCATCATCTACCTCCTTCCCCAGGAGAATATTTCCGAGAGGATCATTATTTGACATTTTATACCAGAATCGATTAACTCATATAAGTTAGTAAAACAGAAAGAAAAAAAAGGAAAAACAAGACATATAACTAGTCAGATAGATAGCCAAAATTGCTTAATTCCCTGGCAACGACGCCAAAAAGTGATCATCTCCAACCCTGCACCACTATATAACGGCGAGGAGTGGTCGATGCAGCTTTTACAAAAAGGTCGAGACCGATATCCATAGGGAGTTAATATTGGTTGGGAGATAGGTTTCTATCTAATCTAGCTATGCATGTTGCTTTTAATTGCACTTCTAACCATGCTTGGATTTGTCTCTATTCTACATTTAATACTATTGATTGCTAAAAATAATCTAAGTATAATGGTTTTGTAGGAGTTTTCTCAATTGATAAAAAGCCTAGGGACGTGATTTATACCTAGGCGAGTATCTAATGGGGTCTAGAATTTAGGACAAGCTTGTTATATTTGGGATCGTGATATAACCTTTACACATAATTACTCACTCAATACCTCTAGGTAGTTTGAGTGACTTTGTCGTAATTGGATTTTTCAAGCCTAATTAGGTATTCAAACAATGCAAGTAAAATTATCTCAAGTCGGGTATTACTATCTCTAAATTTAACCCTTTAATTGAGGCTATCAATATCTTGACTGTACCCTAATTCCTTGTTAGCCTAATTTTCCTAGACTTGGTCCCTCTATCTCAAGAAGAGTCTAAGCCATAAAGGCACAAATCAATATTTGCAACCACTAATTCTACAATTAAAGCATGAATCAAACCAAATATCACTAACCTATAAACAATTAAGCACTAAAATTAAAGATCCAGTAAATAACCACACTAGGGTTAGGTAGCAACCCTAGCTAATGGGTTTAGCTACTCATAATCAAAGGAAGACATCAAAGATAGAGATGAAATATAAGCCATAAAAGTTGATTACAAGAACAAAATCTAAGAATATAAGCTAAAGCTTCTCTAAAACTACTCTAAATGGCAAAGTACTGTTGTTCACCAGCTCGCTGACAGAAAAGATGACCTAAAAATATGCAAATTATCAATTTATACACAACTGAAATTACTGGACAAAAATACCCCTACAGAGGTTTACAAGAACAAAATCTAAGAATATAAGCTAAAGCTACACTAAAACTACTCTGAATGGTAAAGTATGATTGTTCACCAGCTTGCTGATACAAAAGATGACCTAAAAATATGCAAAAGATCTATTTATACACAGCTAAAATTATTGGACAAAATACTCCTATAGAGGCTTCACTGTCAGTGAAATGCTAGCGCATGGACTTTTGCGACCGCAAAAAATAAGCGCAGACCACATTTCTTCAATTTTGTGCTTGATTTGGACTTGTTTCGCGGATAACATAAAAGTCACCACCTCCGTGTTAGAATCAACTGCGGCCGTGTAATTAGGATGCAAACCGTGCTCCTTAGTCAAGCTCAACTTGCAGAGTCTCTGAACTTCAATCAATACTGTCAGCGGAAATACCACCATGATCGCACTTTTTCATCGTGGTCAGCGATCACTGTTGAACCCAAAACATACTCTAAATCTCACTTTTGCGGACCGCGTTATTATGGCCGCTTCAGTGGACCTTACACGACCGCTCTTTTCCATCGTTGTCAGTGCTTCAGTCTCACCTTTTAACTTGTGCAAATTTAACTCCTTCATGAGTTGATTATGTCTTTCTTGCCTCATATTGGCCAAACCCTGCAAACAAGCACATTAAGTCAGTTTTGGGGAATACTTTTACACATTGTTTATCCAAAACTCAAGCAAAGGAGAGCATAAGATAGACTAAAATCCATAGTTATCAGGCATCAAACCTATTAGGCGGTGCCTAAATATAAAAGGCTACGGACACCCTAAAAATGTCTTGGAGATGTACCAAGTCTGTAACAAGAAACTAAGGCCTTTACACAAATCCGAAACCTACTAAAAGGTTACCCTCGACAAAATATCACCTAAAGACACTTTAGCATCTTAAGAACCTTCGGTCTCACCGAGGTTCAAATCCACAAGTAAACAAAAGTGGCATCAAAGTTTGATTATGTGTTAAGGCATTAAAAACAAATACGCAAGTAGAATTACAAGAAGATGCTAAAAGGGTAAAGACACGATATTGCCAGAAAAGGAAAATTTTCATATATATTCCAAAATATATTTATAAAGGCCCTATAGAACGGCCTCAACGATTAAAAATACATAGGAAAAAATAAGAAACTGGAACAATACTAAGGCATCTACACCGGAGCGGGACAAATTGCCAGAACTCTTGGAGCCCGCAGAACCCTCGGAGCCTTCGGGACCCTTAGGCTTGTAGAGCTCCTTTTCTTCAGCCTCGAGCCTCCTAGCTTCTTCGATCTCGGCCGATAAATCAAAACCTCGGGTGTGGATCTCTTCGAGGCTCTCTCTCGGGGATAACCGCTTTATGTATTCAGTCTTTGTCTTTAAATAGATCTTGGCTACCTCTACATCAGCCTTGTACTGGGTACCATTTCCTCGGCATCAGTTAAGGTCACATCCAGCTTGGACCTAAGTGCAACATGTTCATTCCTGAGGGCATCCTGTTCCGAGATGGCTGATCTTAGCTATGTCCGCAGATTATTATTCAGTTGAGACCACTTATCAGCTTTGTCCTTTGCCACTCGGAGTTGATTCTAGATCGATGCCAACTCCGCCTTCACAAATTCCTTCTCCGAAGCCAGCAAGTCCATCCTTCCCTTCGCCCTTCGGCCATGGCATTGACCTCATCCATCTCGACCCAGATTTGGGCGATTAGGACTATCTTCTGTTGACATGCGAAGCTGTGTCGTTAGTCACCATGACTAGCTGCTTATTCTTAGCCTCAAAGATCCTTACCTTCTCAACCAGGTCATTATGTTCCCACTTGACAAGTGTCTGGCATAAATGATTTAAGCTCGTACTGTAATGAATCAATCGTTCATTTGATCTTTAGCATATTCTTTGGTGGTTTGAGTCCATGAGTAGATTCCCTTCATGCATTATGACTTGTACGCATGGTCGGAATTGAATTTTGGGAAGTTCGGAGTTGATTTGGAAAGAGAATTTTCATTTCGAAAGCTTTAAGTTGAACGAATTAACTAGTATTGAATGATGAATTTGTACTTGGGCGTATGCCCAGATCGTGTTTTTGAAGACCCGGGAACATTTCGGCGCCTATTGTGGAAGTTAGTATTTTGGAAGAATCTTATAAGTTTGGGTTGAAGTGTATTTCAGTGTTATCAATGTCCTTTTAGAATTCTCAGTCTAGGAATAGCTCCGTATGGTGATTTTGGTATTGGGAGCACGATCAAAAGTGAATTCGGAGGTCCGTAAATCATTTTGGAGTCATTTGGCTAAAGATAGGAATATGAAGGTTTTTGAGAAGTTTGATTGGAAGTGAATTTTTTGATATCAGGGTCGAATTTGGATTTCGTAAGTTGGAATAGACCCGTAATGTAAACTACGACTTGTGTGCAAAATTTAAGGTCAATCGGACGTTATTTGACAAGTTTAAACATCGGAAGTAGAAGTTTGAAATCTTAAAGTTCATTAAGCTTGAATTAGAGTATGATTTATGATTTTAGCATTGTTTGATGTGATTTGAGGCATGAGCAAGTCCGTGCTATATTTTTAGACTTACGTGTGTGTTTGGTTTGGAGCTCCGAAGGCTCGGGTGATATTCGGGATAGCTTCGGAGTGATTTGCTAAGAAATTGGACTGCTAGTTCTGGTATGACCGCATGTGTGGTATTTTGATCACCAATGAGACATTGCATTTGTGAGAGGGAGCTCGCATATGCAAACCTGGGGCTATTAAGGGGGGGTCGCATTTGCGAGGGGCCATCACTTTTGTGATGTTGCCCTCTTTGCATTTGCGAGAATTCCGTCGCAAATCCAACCATGTTAGGCGAAGCTGCGCTTTGCATTTGCGGTGCTTTTGTCGCAAATAGGACATTGCAATTGCAAAATTAGAGACACAAATACGACTTATGCACCTGGTGCTGCAGCGTTTTATTCCGAGACATAGCCCAGAGCATTTGAGGAGGGATTCCATCATCATCAAAGAGGTAAGTAATTTCTACGCATCATAAGTTAAATACATGGATTATGGGTAGATTAACATGTTAAAATTAGGGAAAATCAAGGGTTCTAGTTGAAAAAAACCAAGAATTTGATAAAAGCAAGATTTAACCCCGAAATTTGTTAGACAATGGAGTAAACATCATATATTCTTGATCTTTAAGTTCTAACAATTTTCTTCAAAAAATTTCAGAATCCGGGCACGTGGGTCTGGAGATAAATTTTAGGAACATTGCATTTAGGATTGGGAAATTGGTTTAATATTTGTAATATGAACTTGCGAGCATGTATTGACTAGTTCTTATCCTATTTGAATAGTTTTGGAACGTTCGGCTCTGAATTGGAGGTTTGAGCGCATTCTTGAATCAGAATATAGGCTTCGGAGCAAGGTGAATCTCCTTTCTAATCTTGTAAGAGGGAATTATCCCCATAGGTGAAATAATTGGTCATGTGCTCCTATTTTTTGGAGCTACGTATGCACGAGGTGAGGGGAGTCCGTCCATAGCTATTAATATGTGTATGTTTGGGTAGTATAGGACCCAAAAGCTTGCTATACATGGAATATCTGTAATCTTATTGACAGTTGAATTGCTTAAAACCTATCGAATTGATCAATGAATTTCTAAACGGATTTAACTTCACTTTCTTAAATCGTTAAAGGAGAATTGGCTTTTATTTGGATAAATGTTCCCCGATGAAAACTTAATTGGTTGTTTGAGCATGTATTCAATGTTTATCAGTGTCGCATTTACGATTTGCGAGCAGGGTGGTTGTTTATTTAAATTTGACCACGTCACATGTATGATTCGTGAGCAGGGTAATAGATACATCTGTTGTTCATGCCATTCGTCCCTCTGGCAGTGCATAGTTTAAATATTATTGGATTGGGCCTTACATCCCCGGCATGATTTGCGCATGCTTGTATTGCTTGCCTTGGAACTTGTTAAAGTTGTTATTGCCTCTTTTCGGATTAAGGATATATATATATATATATATATATATATATATATGATGAAAGGGAATTTGGAAATCTCCTATAAAAGAAAGAATTGCTTACTTGCTTCATTCCATTGAATTACAATCATGTTAATAAAAAATTCATGATTTAATATATTATTGATATAACATTATTGGACCATTAGTAAGTATCAAATTCGACCTCTTGTCTCTCGGGATACTTATTGGGTACATGTCGTTTTCGTACTCAAACTACATTTCGTGCATTTTCGTTGCACAGGCAAATGCAACTCTAGTAACCTAGTGGGCATAAAAACATGGTTGATACGGAGACTTAGGTGAGCTGTATTTTCCGAGATTACCCGCAGCTAGCAAGTCTCTTTCCGATTATTATATTTATTTTCTGTCCAATATTATATTTCGTACAGTTGTTGTATCGCATTATTTCTTAGAAATTGCTCGTGCACTTGTGATACCGGATTTTGGGATGTCTATTGGTTTATTCAGAAATTTTTAAAAGTTGTTGAATGTTTCATTATTTATTCAGTGGAATTTACAATGTATTATTTAAACGTATAAAAAGTGATTTCGGAAATATTTATAACTAGAATTTAATTAAGTATTTTGGTTGGTTTGCCCGACAGCGACGTCCGGTATCATCACAACCCTTAGTGGATTTTGGGTCGTGACACGTACTCTGTCAAATAGTAGTACAGAAAGATGTCGAATCCACAGAGATTGGTTATCTATTCTACAGATGTTTCTTATTTTAATTACTATTTGAGAAAATCATAAAGAGTTGAGTTATGAATTAACTAACTAAAAATGCACGAATAGATCAATAGATAATATTTTATTTTTTCACAAGTATAATAAAAATGTGTTCAGATCCTAACTTCACTTAAAATATTTATTATGTAGTAGATACATTTATCGTTCAACTTCTATTTTACAGAAATGTATAAATGCCTCTCTCGATTACATTTATATATTATTACTATAGTTGAACAATTTAATGCATTCGTCTCAATTATATAAATTAATCATTAAAATGGTAATATTAATGAAGAAGAAATATATACTTGAACTAAAATATGTTTTTTTTAGTAAGTCTCTTTCGGTTATCTTACTTGTTATAACTGATTACTATAATATTCGCCTCTTTCGATGACAAATATGTGTAGATCAATTTTAACATATAAGAGCAAGATGTTATTAAATACAAGTTAATATCTATCAATACCAAAACTAACTATTACTTCTTCTGCCTCATTCGATTACAGAATTAGTAAGAAGTTAATATATGAAATAGATAGATGTTAACAAAATTAAATTACACGTAACTATAAAGCAGATAAAATTTAAATAAAAAGCTTCAGCTCAAATATGTGAAATTAAGGAATAATATCTACTATAAAAATATTAAGATCCATCATTTTTCCCAACACAAGAAAAGTTACTCCATATTTGAGCCAATACCGACAACAGAAATAATTTTGCACATTAAATAAGAAAATAGAAGGAAATATTCAAGAGAATAATTCCCCCGATTTAATTAAAAATAGAAACTGGAGTAATTTCTAATACTACAATTTATTGGAAATTAGGAATGAAGCCACTGTAATAACTAAAAGAAGAAATAGAAAAAAACTAAAGAACAAAGAGAAAGAAAAACTTTCTGCTCAATATTACACTTCTCATATTTCTTTTTCACTCTCTCCTCTTTTGGTTTCACAATTGATGCCTATTTTTATATCCAAGCCATGAAAAACTTTTCAATACAATCTTGGATATGAACTTGTCATGACTGGTTTTATAAGCTTTTGTTGTAGGATAGTTATGGATCGGTTATAGTTTGTTGTAGCTGGTTGTGAGTCGATTATTCTTTGTTATGGTATATCACTTTATATAATATCTTTATTTAGCACCATTTGTTACTCTGTGTTAGCATATCCATTTTTGTACTTTTTCCTTTGTAATTTTCTCGTTCCCAAACCAATCCTTCTTTAACTTTTCCTGCATAATTTAGACAAAAGTATGGAGAAATATGATAGTTTTTGTATTTTTACAAAGAAATTATATGTTTAAAAATCATGTAAAATGAACTTATCAAATTCTCCCACACTTAAATATTTACTCGTCCTCGAGTAAATAAAATAACTAACCATAACAGCTAAATAATTTAACCAAAATCATGAGATCTTTCGCCAAAGAAAAAGTAACTTAGACCAATTCACATATTCATACAACTTTTAACCGTACTCATATTCACCTATTGAGAACTGAAATCATAATATTTCTTAATTCCTAGCGTCTCACCAAATGTAGAGAGATCCATATATCACACAATATATAGATGTGGAACAAAGAAGGCATAAATAGAAATATTCACTCACTCTCAACAAAGAAGTACCTCAAGCTATTGGAGATTGACATATGCTTGACTACCATGTGGTTCTCCACTAATATAGGAGTCTTTGAGTCGAGACCATGTAGGACTTTTGCAATAGGTTTAGGGATAGGTATGATACATATGGATAATAGTGACTTAACTTCTCTTTGATCATTACACTTTATTTTATTACTTAAGCACAATTATCTTTGCTCTAATTTAAATAATAACCTCTATTTTGTTTCATCCCTTTCACATAATTTTTTACGGAGATGCCGAGATTTCTCTGTTTCTATCCTTTCCCTTATTTTTTTTTTAAATTTTTAATTCCCCCCACCCCCCAAATTTCAGAAGCAACTATCTTTTTTAGTTCTCATGGCAACATCTCAAAAGATTGACAACATTAAATATTTATTCTTTCACCAATTATTTTCACAATTACACCTCACGCCTAGAAGTTTTACATTCAAATCAGCTCTTAAAGTGCCCAAAAGGAAATTTGGTGAACAAAGAACAAATCATAACAACAAACATGCTAAGGGTTAAAGCTTGGTGATCAACAAAATAAGAGATAATTTATTTAGACTCAGCTGGGCTAACTAGGGATAAAAATCATTAAGATAGATCAATTTAGGTTATGGCTCAACAAAAAAGGCCTACGTTCATTTCTTAACTCAAAGATCTAAATAGAATTTCGCATCAATCCACATTCAAGACAAGTTTTAGATTTTCAGATAAGCAAGCGAACTAGACAATATAAGCTAACAATACAATACACTTGAGGCTAACAAAAGCTATGATTTCAATCACCACTAAGTAAGGATGATCTTAGAAAAGTGATCATAAAATCCATTAATGGTACTTAATCAAATTCATCTTTTCTAAATCTCATGCTTTTCAAGTCAAATCAAAACAAGTTAAAACAACTAAAAGTCCTAAAAAGATGTTCAGTTCAAAATATTATGACCATGGCAAAGAACTGAACAAGAATCCATGGAAATATATGAAATACGTTGCCTTAAGAATAAGGCAACTTGTTTTTTTGGTTTATTTTTATTTTTATTTTTATATTTTATAAATTTACTAAAAACACATTTTCAGCTGTAAAATATACATTTTTTAAAATATTTAATCGGAAAAAAAAAACTTAAAAGAAACACACATATAACAAACATATTCATCTACCCCCAAGCTTAAATATTGTCATGTCCTCATGACAGATAAATTAAAAGTAAAAGAAAATAAAGGAGCTTCCCTGATTTTTTCGATTATGGCATCCTTTTATTTTTCTTGGCTTCTCAAGGTTTCTCTCGTATAATAAAGACAAGAGTATGGTAAAGAAAATATTCTTTTTCATGATAGGAGAAAACTTTCATTGTCTCAATCATGAGAGTGATTCTTTATCATGGCAAAATATATTAATACACACACACACACAAATATATATATATATATATATATATATATATATATATATATATATATATATATATATATATATATATATATATATATATAAATACAAATATGCAATTATTATTATTATTATTTACTTTTTATATATAACAAAAAAAAACTAATTTTATTATATATATTTACTAAAACGGAAATATTATAAGTTACTACTAATACTTACTTTAATGATTAAAGAGAGGGGAAGAAAATAGTTCCGAATTTAACCTGGCCAGCTTGATTTATTTTAAAAAATTAGGCAAAAAGGATTGTTGAAACTTGTTTGTTGAAGAATCTTCTGATATAAGGCTTCAAACGATGACCGATTATTTGTTCCCCCTCCCCCCTCCCCATCTGCATGTTGTATTTCAATGGCACCATAGGGTGTCACTCCTGTTACTGTATATGGTCCTGTCCAGCGTGACTTAAACTTTTCTTTGAATAATCTCACTTGGCTATTATACAAGAGAACATGATATCCAACTTTAAAATCTGTATAGCGGATGAGCTTGTCATGCCACTTTTTTGTCTTTTCCTTATACAATTTGGTATTTCCGTATGTTGTAAGTCTCAACTCTTCCAACTCATCAAGCTGCAATTGATAATTTTTACATGTATCTGATAAGTTTAGATTCAATAATTTTATAAGCCAATATACTTTATGTTCTAATTCCACAGTTAAATGACAAGCTTTCCCAAAAACTAGTCTATAAGGAGATGTGACTATGAGAGTTTTATAAGCAGTTCTGTATGCTCATAATGCATCATCTAATTTTAAAGACTAATTTTTTCGACAAGAACCAACAATTCTTTCTAAAATTCTTTTTAATTCTCTGTTGGAAACTTCTACCTGTCTGCTTGTTTGAGCATGATTTGGAGTTCCGTTTTATGAGTTACTCCATATTTTAATAACAAACTAGAAAATTGTCTATTTATAAAATGAGTTCCTTGATTACTTATTATAACTTGTGGAGTTCCAAATCTAGAAAAATATTTTTCTTAAGAAAAGCACAAAAAATATGAACATCATTTTTCTAGTAGCAATTGTTTCTACCCATTTCGAAACATAGTCAACAACTACTAAAATTTATTTATAGATATTAAAAGAAGGAAAATGACCCATAAAATCAATGCCCCAAACATCAAAGATTTCACACACGAAAAATAGAGTTAAGAGGCATTTCGTCCCTTTTTGAAATGTTATCTATTCTCTGGTATTTATCGCAAGTGGCAACACAATTCCTTGCATATTTGAATTGAGTAGGCCAGAAAAATCCAACTTCAAGTACTTTAGTTGCTGTCTTTCTTCCTCCATAGTGTCCTCCTACAGCCCCATCATGGCAGTGACTTAAGATGTTGTTCATTCCTATCTCCGGTACACATCTCCTGATTATGTCATCTGCACAAAATTTAAACAGGTAAGGATCTTTCCAGTAATAATGTATCGCTTCTTTTTTAAGTTTTTTCTTTTGTTCATAAGAAAAACCATTTGGAATCCATCCTCCAGCCAAATATTTGGCAATATCAGCAAACCAAGGTGGTCGATTTATGACATTTGTGAAAATATATGTTCATCAGGAAATTCCTCTTTGATATCTTTTATATTAATAGGAGGATTTTCCAAACGAGACAAATGATCAGGTACCTAATTCTCATAACCTTTTCGATCTTTATTTTAAGATCGAATTCTTGCAAAAGCAGTATTTATCTTTACAATCTCGGTCTAGCATCTTTCTTTGCTAAGAGGTACTTTAAAGCTTCATGATCAGTATAAATTGTAACCTTTGCTCCTATCAAATAGAAATGAAACTTGTCAAACATAAATACTACTGCTAGTAGTTCATTCTCAATAGTGGCATAATTCTTTTGAGCTTCGTTAAGTGTTCTACTAGCGTAATAAATAGGCGTGAAAATCTTGTCTCTCTTTTGTCCCAATATTGCTCCTACTGCTATTTCACTTGCATCACTCATTATTTTAAAGGGCTGGCTCCAGTCAGGAAAAAAATAATTGGAGCATTAGTCAATTGTTTCTTGAGAATTTCAAATGCTTTCCTGCAATTATCAGAAAATTCAATCTTCGCATCTTTCATCAGTGTGTTAGTCAAAGGTTTTGAAATTTTTCAAAAATCTTTTATGGACCTTCTATAAAAGCATGCATGTCCTAAAAAGCTTCTAATTCCTTTAACAATGGTAGGAGGGGGTAATCCTGCTATAAGATCAATTTTAGCCTTATCAACTTCTATTCCTTAGCAGAAATTTTATGTCCTAAATCAATTCCCTCTGTTACCATGAAGTGACGTTTTTTTCCAATTAAGAACTAAATTTGTCTCTTCACATCTTTTAAGCATCAAAGTCAAATGATAGGGACAATCTTCAAATGTTTTACCAAAAAGTGTGAAATCATCCATAAAGATTTCAAGAAACTTTTCAGTCATATCTGAGAAAATTGTTGACATGCAATGCTGAAATGTAGCAGGAGAATTAATGGCATTCTTCGGTAAGCATACGTACCTTGGGGGCATGTGAATGGGGTTTTCTCTTGATATTCTAGAGCAATTTGTATCTGATTATACCTAGACTATCAGTCAAAAAATAATAAAAACCATGGCCTGCAACTTTTTCAAGCATTTGATCAATAAAAGGCATAGGAAAATGATATTTCCGTGTGGCATCATTAAGTCATCTATAGTCAATACAGATTCTCCATCCTGTGACTGTTCTAGTAGGTATGAGTTCATTATTTTTATTTTTTATTATTGTCATACCTCCTTTCTTTGGTACTACTTGTAATAATCTGACCAGTCATTTTGAGCTTTAGCACGCCGTTCAGCAGTTTGAGGCCATGATCAGCTTCTTTTCAGGTATTATGACTTGTACGTATGGTCGGAATTGAATTTCAGAGAGTTCGAAGTTGATTTGGAAAGTGAATTATCATTTCGGAAGCTTTAAGTTGAAAGAATTAGCTAAAATTGGATTTTTGAGTAAACGACCTTGAAATCGGGATTCAAAGGTCCAGCGGGTTAGTATGACGATTTTGGACTTGGGCATATGTCTGGATCAGATTTTGGAAGACCTAGAATGTTTTGGCGCCTATTGTGGAAATTAGAATTTTGGAGGAATTTCATAAGTTTGGGTTGAAGTGTCCGTTTAGGATTCTGAGCCTGGGAATAGCTCTAAATAGTGATTCTGGTATTGGGAGCACTGTCGGAAATGAATTTGAAGATCTGTAGGTCATTTTGAGTCATTTGGCTAAAGATAGAAATTTGAAGGTTTTCAGAAATTTGATGTTGATACCCAATTTTTTTTTATATATTTTTTTGTACAAAATACTTTCAAAATAATATATATATATATATATATATATACCAAAAATAAAGAGAAAATAAAATATAAAAATAAAGAGAAAATAAAATAATAGAGAATATTGGAAAAATAAAGGGAAAATAAAATAATAGAGAATATGGATATATAATATAGATATTGATAGAAAATTATACTATGTTCTAAGATATTATCGTCTATAATAATAATGTGAAAGGCTAGATAAATGTATATCTAATATTCTAATAGAAAATTATACTATGTTCTAAGATATTATCGTCTATAATAATAATGTGAAAGGCTAGATAAATGTATATCTAATATTCTAATTATAAGATATAACTGCTTATTAAATAAATCTACACAAAATCTACTACTTTCTGTTATATAAATAAAGTGTATAGCGTAGTCTACTATAGAATAAAATCCTGTGTCTACGTCCCAAATAAATTCTCCTAAACTTAAACTAAGACTTCTTGCAAAACTTTCTGGATATGTATAATTATTAAGATTATCAGACATTAACAGCGTAGTAGGATTATTTTAAAACCTTATGTTGTAAAAATCCTACTCGGTACTCTCCCTCTCTTATATGTAAACTTATAATGTTACAGTGTATCCATAATTATGTAATAAGATTACCCCTTTATATTTTTTTTTTTTTAACTCTGTTCATCTCTTCTTCCCAATTTTTGATAGACATGAATCTATTCTTAACTCTTTTTTCTTTAACCTCACCCCGGTCATGGTTAAGTTCACATACCACTCGGTTTATCTTAACCAGCTTTTTCCTAGGAATTTACAGGTTAATCCATCAAAATTGTTAAGAAATTGGAAAGATAACCATATACTAAGAGTAGTTTTTTAACAATTTACAGAATAACAAAACTATACATAATAAAACATAAAGGAAATCAAAACATAGGGGTAATATCTTAGAACATAACATAGATAAACATAGTAACTTACATGTTTACAAGAGATGGGATTTCCCTTTCGGGAAACCCGAAAAGATTTGACTGAACTTCTGAATTGAAAAACGATCAACTCCTAAGCATACAAACTTTATTTATTTTACAAGCTTAGAAGAATAAGTACTAGGGTATTCATAAAGGGGATATTTTACAAGGTGGTTTTAGAAATGGTTTCTGGGATGGAAAGTTGGCTTAAGATTTTCAGAGGATTTCTTGCTTTGTGTTTTTTCTCGATGATCTTTCTTCTCATATGGTCTGCCTTTTATAGCTGAATTTCTGAGCGGATCTGAAATGCGGACTTCAAAATTTTTTGAAATCTTTGTCTTCTAGCCTTGTAGGGTACTTCATTGGGCCCCATCTTCACATGGCTGGTGCAGAGATTCCATTTTATGTCGTCCACATTTTTATTACTTGTCTTTATATCACGTCTGGCCCCACTTATTGTCTCCTCCATTATTGTTCTTCATTATTGTTCTTCTTCCGTTACATCTGGCCCCACTTATTGTCTCTTCCATTATTGTTCTTCTGTCTCCTTCTTGATTCAATATTTCCGAATTATTTTTATGTGTCTAAATTATGGAGTGCTATTGAATCAAAACTCATTCCTGAATCATAGTCTTCGTATGGATCTTGAGCATCTTGATAATTATTATTGTCTTCATTATCATCTCTTCCTGAGTTTTGAGACCTTACTGGACTAGATCTTGATCTCTCTGGACTGGGACTAGGACTAGGATTTTTAATCATATGTTTGTCTTGTTTTTCTTTTTGCTGGAAGAAATTTTCTAATGTCTGTTTAATTACATCTTCTATTTTTTCATTTTTTTTCTTTTTAACACTTATACTCTTTTTCTTTAATATGTCTCCATGTGTTAATGTTCTGGGCAGTCTTCTTCTTGATGATGATCCTTCGTCTTCACTTTTTGGCAAAGTGACAGCCATAAACGGATTTGATTTGTCTTTACCGGTCACCATTTGAACCGGACTAGCTGTATCATCATCCGATACAGTGGATTTTTCTGCATTCATTGGGGAACGCACACCCTTCTCATCCATTTTTTCTTGAGATGGAAAACTCGTATCTTGTTGCAAAACAACTTGAGTCTGAGATTGTGCTAACATCTGCATCTTTTGTTCTAAAACTTTTACATGCTCCATAAGTCTAACTTTTTCTTTCTCCAAGCTTTCATTCTTTTGGTTCAATCTTCTGAAAGCTTCGGTCATGAACGAGCAGTGGTCACAAAATATTATTTTGTCTGTGTCTTTTTGGATTTTGTATTGGATTTTTTCTGGATTTTGTCCGAGTGCTGGAGAGATATAATAATTTGGTCCTAGTATTCCTCTTGCATAGTCTAGAGCTTCAGTGAAATCATTAAAACCTTTAAAAAGTGGTTTTTGTATGTCTTTAATAGAGTCTAATACTTCTATCCATGTTTGAAAAATACCATTTGTCTTACCGTGTATAACTACATAGTATTTAAACTTCTTCTCTTGATTTTTGTCTGTAAAATATTGCCCTAAAGCGTTAAGAGCAGCTATAACATATTTAGTGTCTTTCTTATTATATGCTATCCATAAATTATCAATTAAGCATCTTTGGGGTCTATCTATAACACATTCTGGTAAAACTCTAAATGAAATATTTGATGGTGGGAAAAATATTAAATTATGCTTTCCAAAATTTATTCTTTCTAAATTATTTTGTTCTGTGATAGTCTGTGGCTTAAAATGAAGATTACCTAATACTGTCTGAGAGTATCTGTCTGAGGGTGAGGCTTGAACGCCTTTTCCCTTGTCTTCAGTCTTTGAAACTGTTGGTCTACTCATTCTGTACATATAAGATATTTTTGTTAATTAACAATAATTTTTAACCTACTTAAAGTGTCTGCTAAATTATTATCTTTTCCTTTAATATGTTCAAAGACTAAATTATATATTGATATTGTATTAATAAAATTCAACCATCTTCTTCTACTACTATTTTTTGAATTTATCTTTTGGTGGAACTTAACAATGGCTTCACAATCAGTTCTAATTGTTACTTCTTGTTTGTTTAATATGTATAATCTGAAACTATTTAATCCGTATATTACAGCTAGGATTTCTGCATCTATACTACTCATATTTCCTTTTTCTTTATATTTTCCACTTTGGTATGCACATATTTTTTCTGTATTTTTATCACTATATTTATTCGGTTTTGCTTTTAAAACTGCTCCCCATCCTTCAAAACTTCCATCTGTTTCTATAATTAAATAATCAGTTTCTAATGGCATAGTTAAATCAGGAATATTCTTTATTTTTTCTTTAATCTTTTGTACTAATTTAATATCTTCTGTATTAAAATGTTTTTGCCCCGTAGATCCTGTCTTAGCATATAAAGGTCCTGCTATTTTTCCTAAGTCTTTTATAAAATTTCTTGCATAATTTACTATTCCAAGAAACTTTTGTAATTCTTTAATATTGTCTAGTTTGTCTGGCATTTCTAAAGCTTTTTTAGCTATATGCGGTTGTAACTTAATTTTCCCTTCTCCTAAAACTACTCCTAAAAAGTTTATATAACTTTTACATAATTCCATTTTCTTTTTACTAATAATTATTCCATTATCTACAAATAATCTAAATATTGTTTGTAAATGTCCTAAATGTTCTTTAATATCTTTACTAAATACTAATATATCATCTACATATACTAAGACAAATCTTTTATATTCTCCAAATATATTATCCATTTTTCTCTGAAAAATTGGTGGAGCTGTTTTTAATCCAAACGGCATGACTAACCATTCGAAATGCCCTTCTGGACAAGTAAATGCTGTCCATTCTATACTATCTTCATGCATTTTTACTTGCCAATATCCTGATTTACAATCAAATTTACTAAATATCTTTTTACCTTGTATTCTATTTATCAATTCTGTTTTATCAGGTAGTTTATATCCATCTGTTCTAGTGTTATCATTAAGTCTCTTATAATTTATTACCATTCTCGCTTTTCCTCTTATCATTTCACTGTGATTTCTAACCATAAAAGCTGCTGATCTATGTTTAGAAATAGATCTCCTTATTACACCTAAATCCATAAGTTCTTTAATTTGAGTTTTAAAGTCATTAAGGTCTTCATTTGTAGCTTCTATCGAAGCCGTTTTAATTATATATTCTGGGTTTATTATATCTAATTTACACATTACTTTATTATTCTCCCAGTGTTTTAATGGTTTTTCTCCTATTATTTCTATCTCATCTAAAATTTTTATTATATTATCTAGATCTTTTTCGTTCTTTATTATTCCTATTCTTTGTAATCCTGTTTTAAAATTGTATAATTCTGTTTCAATATCTATTAGTGTATAATCTTTTTCTATTATATCTTTATCTTCATTTTCTTCTAATATTAGATTTTTTGTTTCTTCTTTAGTCCTACAACATGTTTTATTATCTTTACATTCTTTACAACATTCTTTCTCATTTTCTTGCAAGTCTATCTGATTTTCATTTAATCTTGTCCTTATCCTAGTTGCGGCTTCTATTGTTTGTACTGGTGTTTGTGTAATATTTTTAAAGAATATTACTCCATCTCTACTAAGTAAACAACTACCATTATTATGTAACATAAAACTTAAACCTAACACAAAATCAACATTTATATTTAAGTCTCTTACCCAAATTTTATCTACCTTATAACTAGGTTTGTAAAAATCTAAACATGTATTTACAAAACTAATCTGTGATTTATCTATATAATGTTTATAAATATTATGAGTTCCATCCATTTGCATGGCTGCTACTGGCTTATCTAATGTTTTTATTAAATTAGGTGGAACTATCCTTTTATTTATTATACATCTCGTGCATCCTGAGTCTACTAGAGCTAATGTTTCTATTTCATAATCTTCTATTTTAATTCTTGCTAAAATTTTTATCGTAGATAATTTTTTTATCTTCGTTACATATTAGTGTATCATAATTTTCTATACTCATCAATTCTCTTTCTTCTTCATTTCTTATATCTTCTAATTTTTCTTTCCCTTTTTCTATTTTTTGTATTCTTTTTTCTAATTCATTTATTCTATTTTCTAATGTAATTATTCTTAAATTTATAACAGAATTAGTTGTCTCTTGATAAATTTCTTCTTTATTTATTTTTATTTCAAAATCTTTTTGTATACATAAAATACATCCTTCTAAATAGCATAATTTACATTTAGCCCTTTTATTTCTACTAGGATACCATTTACACTTAAAACACTGATTGCTATCTAATCCTTTATTAATTTCAAATTCATGAGTACATTCTTCTGATATATTTACAAAATTATTTTCTTCTAAATCTAATTTCTATAATCCTATTTCATTTATTAATTCTTCTTCTTCTGATTCTGATGTTTCTATTTGAGTTTCGTCTATACCTACACTTACTATAGAATATATACTCTCGTTGTCTGACATATATTCGTCTACATTTATTAAAGTTTCTTGAAAATCTTCTATTAACTGTGAATTTCTTGTTTTATTATTAATTCTTTTTGGACAGGTGTTGGCTAAATGTTCTACACTACCACAAGTAAAACATTCTAGTTTATTTTTATAATTTCTATCTGTTCTATATTTTCTAACATGTTCATTTCTATTTAAATAGGGCTTTCTAGCTGATGACTTTCTAAGATAATAATTTTTTCTATTGTATTCTTTATTGTATTGAGGTTTATATCTTTTGTATTTCTTCTTTTTGTATTCATTTTTATCATAACTTTGAGTTGTATATACAGTTGATTTACAGAAACTCATATTGTTCTGTTTTAGTTGTTTTTGTATTTGTAAGTTTGTACATTTTTCTTGTAGTATTTCCATAATATGTTGTACTTTATGCCCTATAGACCATTTTGTATTTGGGTTTTGTATTACGCCTTCTCTTTTATACCATCGTTCTTCTATTTCTCTTCCTAATACTCCTGGTAATTTGTTGAATAATTTTTTACCTAATTCTTGATCAAAAGCATTTCCACTAATAGTACAATAATAAAAATAATCATTTAAAAACTTCTTTATATGGAACCAACTACTTATACTTAATTGTTCTAATTTTATTAAAGCATTCTTTTGTAACACTACTAATCCACTATTTGGATCTTCCCCTGTAATCAAACTATGTATTTTATTTGTAAAATTATAAGGATTTGCACCCATTGATATTAAATTTTGAAAATCTTGAGGAAATTCTGATTTATAGGCTTCCCATAAACCTTTTGTTGATTCTCCTAAAAAGGTTTCCATATATTTATACATTGTTTCTGCATCTGTATCATTATAAGTTTTTATAAAGTCTGCTACCACTATTCCTTTCCATAGGTCTATTACTGAGTTCCACATTTGTGGATCATGGGCTGCTATATTTAATATTTTACCTTTACTTCTCCCTTCTTGTAATCTTATAGGTTCTTCTATTGGCATCCTTTTTCCTGATGGTCTTACATTTTCTATTTCTGTTTCTTGGTCTATCCTGTATACTCTTCTTCTAGGTACATTCCCCGTACTAGTATCTACTGTACTTTGGTATGTTGTTCTTTGAAATGGACTTGGGCTAGAACTAACTGATTCCATTAATTTTTTTAAGCTAATTACTGAATCTGTTTCTGTTTCATAACTATCTTGTATTTCTTCAAAGATTTGGTCAAATTTATCTGATTTTTCTTCTATGCTATATTCTTTTCTATATCCTAAATTATCTGTTCTTAATTCACATTTCTTAAAATGTTCTTCTACATCCCTTAAGGTTAATTTTCCTAGTTTACATCCTTTACATTGGAAAGTCTTATTCTTATTTTCTCTAACTAATTTTCTTGCTTCTTCTAATGCTATGTCTACTTCAAATTCTTCATGTATTATTTCAACATTCATGCATTCAGTTTCTTCAACATTATTTTCATCTTCATCATCTATATCTTTATGAGTAGAGTAATTATAATCAGTAAACCTAATTGATGTTTCTCCTTTAGAATTTGTATACATTAAATGAGATTCTGGTTTAAATATTTTTGGTTTTGAAAAATCTTCTAAATTCCATTCTAATCCTGCATATTCTTCTGGGTCTATTTTAATAGGTTTTAATAATTTTATACCTTTATTTCCCATTACTTCAACTACATCATCTACCTTAATTTTAAATTTTGTATTGCTATTTGTTGCCATTTTTCCTATAAAACCTACACATATTAATAGATTATTTCCATTATTCATTTCTTCATACCCTTTAGTCTGTATTGCTATTTTTATATTTTTTCCAAATTCTGCTAGATTTATCATAAAATCTGGGCTAATATAAAATATTCCTCCGTTATTTGTCATATCTACTTCTGTTAAACCTATTATAGATTTCTTCTGATCTGACCATCTATCATCATATACTACTATCAATACTTTAGTCCCTAAATTCTTTCTTGTTAATCCTTTTAATCCAATTACTATTAATCCCATATGCATTAAATTTCTTTTATAATTTTTTATTTGTTTTACTGATTCTGGATTGATTAAGTTTAATGTTTCTACTTTATTTCCTATAGCTGACAATTGTTCTTCTCTATAATGTCTATATAATTGAGAACTAGTGGAAAAATATCCTGTATTATATAATATTTTTGGATCTAATAATCTTAATTGGTTTTGCTGAAAAATTTGTATATCCTTATCTATATCTATTATTTCTTCTAGTTTTTGATCTTCCTCTTGTCTTTTTCTAGTTAGAATTCTAGCTAACATATTATTTCCTATTCGATTTTCTGAAAAACTTATTCTTGATCTTTCTTGGTTTGTTCTTCTTGACCCACTTGGAAAAAGGTCCATTTTTGTGGTTTTCTTACTTTTTTTTTTTTTTTTTGTGGTGTTATTTCAACTCTTTTTAATTGTTCTATTAAATCGTCTACCTTTGGATTTCAGTCTTAATTTCTTTTTCCTTAATAATTTTATCTAGTTTTCTATTAACTTCCAATAATAATATTATTAATGTATTATTCTGCTTTAGTATTATTTGATCAGCTTTACTTTGAGGAGTATAATTACTTAGTCCTTCTGGATTTGGTTGAATTTTTGCTGTTAATTTTAACACTTCTTCATATATTGGATCTAATTCTATTGGGATATCACTCATGAAAGAGCGATTTCTTTTATAGTATCTATTTTTTCTTTAAGTGCGCTTATCTCTCCTTTTAATACTTCTACTTGTTCAGTTATTTTTTCTACTAATTTAGTTGTTTGTATTTCTAATTCTTTTAGGCTTTTCTGTAATAGTCTTAATTAACTTTTCTATTTCGGTTTTAGTAGGTATTTTTTCTATATTAAATTTGTTATTTAAAAATTGTATTTTTCTATCTATTTCTAGTTGTTGTGATTTTATAAAGTCTAAATTTTGTTCTAATTTTTCTAAAGTCTTTCTTTGTTTAATATGTCCAACCTCTACTAATTCTAATGTTCTTATTATATTTTTATTATTTTCTTGAGTTTTTTCTCCAAAATTTATTATTAAATCTATTAAAGTATTATATTGTTTATCTTCAGTATGTAATATATGCTCTCCACTACTAAAATTACACTTTATTACTATATTATCTTTTAATATTCTATATTTCTTTTCTGGATAGATTTTTAAGTCTAAATATTCTAGATGTTTTAAATTAGCTATGATTTTATCCTAATGGTATCCAAACTTTTCTCTCTTTATGATAATATATTAATCTATCATAAGAATCTATTTGACCCTCTAGATATTGTATCTCCCACTGTAGAGCTGATATAGTTTGTGGATTAATAATACACTTTACTATATAACTTGGTTCGCTATTATATTTTAATTCTGATATTTCTACTTGTTTAGCTAAGTCTAAAATTGATGCTAATAAAGCTTTAGTCTTTTTTATTTCTTTCTTTAAATCCTGCTTTGCTGTTATATCTCTTCTTAACCACCAATAATTACACCTTATTACTTTAGTTACTGGATGTTGTCTTAACATATATGCTATCCTAAGGGAATATATTTTATTTTATTCTTAATTGATCTAAGATAAATTCTTTCTTGTTCTATTTCAAAATTAATTCTTTGTAATTCAAAAAGTAAAAAGTTATTAAAATCACTTAGTTCTGGAGTACTAAAATTATTTTGATATTGTTCTAAAGTCTTTTTATATTCAATATGAATTTTTATATTTTCTATAGTAATATAGATTATATGATTATAACAGCTTATATATTTAGAAATATATTAGTGTCTCATAAAATAGTGGTCCGAAAATCTTCTTGCTCTGATACCAAAAATAAAGAGAAAATAAAATATAAAAATAAAGAGAAAATAAAATAATAGAGAATATTGGAAAAATAAAGGGAAAATAAAATAATAGAGAATATGGATATATAATATAGATATTGATAGAAAATTATACTATGTTCTAAGATATTATCGTCTATAATAATAATGTGAAAGGCTAGATAAATGTATATCTAATATTCTAATAGAAAATTATACTATGTTCTAAGATATTATCGTCTATAATAATAATGTGAAAGGCTAGATAAATGTATATCTAATATTCTAATTATAAGATATAACTGCTTATTAAATAAATCTACACAAAATCTACTACTTTCTGTTATATAAATAAAGTGTATAGCGTAGTCTACTATAGAATAAAATCCTGTGTCTACGTCCCAAATAAATTCTCCTAAACTTAAACTAAGACTTCTTGCAAAACTTTCTGGATATGTATAATTATTAAGATTATCAGACATTAACAGCGTAGTAGGATTATTTTAAAACCTTATGTTGTAAAAATCCTACTCGGTACTCTCCCTCTCTTATATGTAAACTTATAATGTTACAGTGTATCCATAATTATGTAATAAGATTACCCCTTTATATTTTTTTTTTTTTAACTCTGTTCATCTCTTCTTCCCAATTTTTGATAGACATGAATCTATTCTTAACTCTTTTTTCTTTAACCTCACCCCGGTCATGGTTAAGTTCACATACCACTCGGTTTATCTTAACCAGCTTTTTCCTAGGAATTTACAGGTTAATCCATCAAAATTGTTAAGAAATTGGAAAGATAACCATATACTAAGAGTAGTTTTTTAACAATTTACAGAATAACAAAACTATACATAATAAAACATAAAGGAAATCAAAACATAGGGGTAATATCTTAGAACATAACATAGATAAACATAGTAACTTACATGTTTACAAGAGATGGGATTTCCCTTTCGGGAAACCCGAAAAGATTTGACTGAACTTCTGAATTGAAAAACGATCAACTCCTAAGCATACAAACTTTATTTATTTTACAAGCTTAGAAATCCTCTGAAAATCTTAAGCCAACTTTCCATCCCAGAAACCATTTCTAAAACCACCTTGTAAAATATCCCCTTTATGAATACCCTAGTACTTATTCTTCTAAGCTTGTAAAATAAATAAAGTTTGTATGCTTAGGAGTTGATCGTTTTTCAATTCAGAAGTTCAGTCAAATCTTTTCGGGTTTCCCGAAAGGGAAATCCCATCTCTTGTAAACATGTAAGTTACTATGTTTATCTATCTATCTATATATATATATATATATATATATATATATATATATATATATATATATATATGAGCATACCCAGGGATTTAGTATTCTTTTCTAATTTTTTCAGAAGATTTTAAAATTAATTTATTGTCTATTTAACAGTACATAATCTATAATTGTTCCCAAAATCATCAATTTCGGTGATTACTTTATTTTATTTCTATATTTATACCAAAATATAACTAAAGTGATTTTTTACATATTTTTATAAATTCATTTGGCATTTTAAAGCTAAATTGCATATAATTGTAATTTTAGCCTATATTAAGATTAATAGTATTTTTATAATTGTAAAATTGGTTTCAATGTTTTTTTAATTAATATTTATGTATTATTAATTGGTTAAGTACTTTTAATTTACTTTAATCCAGGCTGTTGATCCTTTCGATCAATGGCCACGATTACCCATTTCCTTTTTTAATTCCCAACCGTACCCTAATCCTCTCATTTCCCTCTAAATCTCTCTCCTCTCCAAACTCTCTCGAACCCTCTCGAAACCTTATCCTCTCTCACTGTCTCCTACCTCAAGCTCACCGGAAATCATGGCTCCTCTGTTGAAACACGTTCTCAAATCGCTAAAACTAAACGTGTGTTCATCTTTGTAGGTTTTGATAAATGACAAACCGACGCGCATGGAACATTGACATATGCCGAAGTCCAAGCACAAGAGAAACAAAGAACAAGATCAAGTAAAGCAACGAAGATATACATGAGTCGTTTTATATTGTGATCTTGATCCAACAATAGATTCAAGTCTTGGCTTCTCTCGCAAAATCATTTTCATCAAACCATGCATCTTTGTTTTAAAACAAAATGATTTTCAAATATTTTCATTTTAGCCAAAATGAATTTTAAACATGTCTTTCAAATCTGGACAGAAATAATCGATTATGTTTTTCTGATAATCGATTATGTTAAGACAGTGTAAATCGGAATTTACAAAACAGCAAAATAATCGATTATGTCTTTTTGATAATCGATTATGTTAAGACAGTGTAAACCGGAATTTACAAAACAGCAAAATAATCGATTATGTAATATGATAATCGATTATCCTCTTTATTCGAATTATATTAAAAATTCCGCAGAGGTCAATAATCGATTATCCTATATAGCATAATCGATTATTCACTGACCGTTGCCAAAGTATTTTTAAATGCTGAAAGATAATCGATTATGCACAAGGCAATAATCGATTATGCTAGCATAAAATCAGCGTCTGATTTTTGAATGTTATCAGGTAATCGATTATGCAATTTGAATAATCGATTATTCTAACTTAAAATCTGCATATGATTTTTGAACGATTTGCAGATAATCGATTATGCAAATCAGATAATCGATTATTCTAGCACAAAATCAGCAATTAGTGATTAGCAATTAAGCAACGGTCTTTGGGTCTTTGAGGACTATAAATACACCACAAAACCACTCTTTTAAGTACAACAACTGATTACAATTCTTGCTTAAGCTTACATACTTTCATATCAATCATTTCATATTCATTTCATAGTTTTTGAGAGCCAAATTCTTGACGAAGTTGTTGTGTTCTTGAGCGTATTAATTTTACTCACATCTACTCTATAAGAGAGTCTTGTCTTGAGTGCTAAGTGTTTGCATACGCTTGAAGATAAGTTCTAATCCCTTGTTGTAAGAAGGAAAGTTTAGTTCCTTGACTTGAAGTCTTGAGGTGAGGTATCCTCGAGCAAGTTGAAGTCTTGTAGAGTGTATATCTACGAGCAAGTGTAACGGTTTGTTAGGCACCCGTAAGCTTAACGGAGTTAGTGTAAAACTCGAGAGAGTCTCTCGGGGACTGGACTAACCACACGTTGTGGTGAACCAGTATAAATTCGGTGTGTTCTCTCCTTACTCTTTAATTACTGCACTTACTTTATTCCTGCAATTTTAATTCCGCATATTTATCTTGATTTTTATTAAAACGCTATTCACCCCCCCCCCCTCTAGCGTTAAGCGTATATTCTAACAATTGGTATCAGAGCCTAACTCTCTGAAAGACTTAACAGTTTGAGAGAAACAATCCATGGCTTCTACTCGTAACATTTATGCAGGACTAGGTGAAGGACAATGCTACACAAGGCCACCACTCTTCGATGGCACCAATTACACTTATTGGAAGGAGAGGATGAGAATATTCATC
The DNA here is from genome assembly GCA_034376525.1 of Nicotiana benthamiana. Lineage (NCBI taxonomy): Eukaryota > Viridiplantae > Streptophyta > Magnoliopsida > Solanales > Solanaceae > Nicotiana > Nicotiana benthamiana. Next base: position 7,717,209 of record CM067327.1, on the reverse strand, counting down.
CAATCAAATAATTTTATACTGTGGAAAATTATAAAGAATGGAGAGCAAATACCAACCAAAAAAGGTTGAAAATGAAATGGTTCCTAAATCCGAAGATGAATACGATGCGGACGATATCAGAAAAGTGGAGAACAACGCTAAAGCCATCAACATGATGTACTGTGCTGTAAACCCCGATGATTATAGGAAAATATCATGTTGCACAACGGCCAAGAAAATGTGGGATAAATTGGAAATCACCTACGAAGGTACGGACCAGGTAAGAGAAGCTAAAATAGATTTTCTAACCCATGAATATGAACTTTTTCATATGAAGGAAAACGAGAAGATAGATGATATGTTTGAACGATTTTCAAAAATCGTTAATGATCTTCATGCTCTTAAGAAGACTTTCACGGATAGGGAACTTGTCCGTAAAATTCTTTGAAGTCTCACTCCGGAATGGCGCTCCAAAGCCGACGCTATTCAAGAATCAATCGGCATTACAAATGTCACAATCGACGGGCTTAGAGGTAATCTCAAAACCTATGAATCTACTATTCTTAACCCTCCTTTGGATGATCAAAGGAAACGAAGAATCGCTCTTAAAGCAAGCACGGCTCAACCTCAAAATGATGAGGATTCAAGCGACGAAGATAACAAGTTCGGACTCGTTATTAAGAAATTTCACAAGTTCATGCGAAAGGAGTATGAACGAAAAGGTAAGCGACAAGGAGACCAATTAAAGTGCTATGGATGCGGAGAAATCGGGCATATCAAACCAAATTGTCCAAATACCAAAAAGGAGAAGAAACCCGTCAAGAAACAAAGAGCCTACATCTCTTGGGGAGGCGACTCCGGAGACGAATCAAGTGATGGAGAAGGAAACGAGACCGCTAACTTGTATCTTATGGCACACGAAGAAACTCAAAATGAGGTATGTACTACTTCTAAGAACTATTTCACTTTAGAAGAAATGCAAGATGCTTTTGACGAATTGTATAAAGAGTTTATTAGCGCTTCTAAATCTATAAAAGATTTAAGAAAACAAATTTCTTCAAAAGAAAAGGATTTTGAAAAACTAACTCTTGAAAATGAGAAATTAAAAGAGGAAAACAAGTTTTACGGCAAAAGAAGCACCGATAAACCCGAAAGCTCAAACAATGGTTGTACATCTTGCAAATCTCTAAAAGATGAAGTAGAAAATCTTAAGAGCACCTTGAATAAATTCAACTCCTCTCACAAAAATCTCAATGAGGTTCTTATAAACTTGAAATCTACTAAACATGGAATAGGTTTCAAAAATGTGTCTAACGAAAAAGATGAGACCATTCCTAAACCACCTAGAAATAACAATCCTAGGACCACTATACATTCTAGAATGAGCACTAGACGAAATGTAGAACAATTTAGAACACCTAGAAAAGATTTTCAAAAGTGCAACCTAGAAATATTCAACCTAGAAATAATAATCCTAGAATCGTTATGCATCCTAGAATAAACACTAGGAGAAATGTTGAGCAATTTAGAACACCTAGAAAAGATTTTCGAAAATTACATCAAAACTATATCCAAAAAATAGGGTGAATGAATTTAGATCCCCAAATTATTATCATCCTAGAAGAATGCACAATCCGAATGTCATTTGTCATTATTGCAATAAAATTGGACATATTGCTCCCGCATGCTTCACTAGACATAGACATTTCACTGCAGGTCAATCACACCACTATTTTGCACCTAACACACAAGGACCCAAAACAGCTTGGGTACCAAAAACTCATTAATTTGTCTTGTAGGTATGCTTGAGGGCATCAAGTGAACTTTGGTACCTTGATAGCGGATCCTCCAAGCACATGACCGGAGATGAATCAAAATTCGTACAACTAAAACCAACCAAAGGAGGAAGCGTAGTCTTTGGAGATAACAACAAAGGAAAAATTATCGGCATTGGCTCGGTCGGTAAGGACGAATCCTCATCCATTAAGCATATTTTGCTAGTTAAAGGTCTCAAACATAATCTCTTGAGCATAAGTCAATTAGGTGACAAGGGAAATCTTGTATTGTTTGATTCCGAAGAATGCTTAGTTATCCGTCGTAGTGATTTTAAAGTTATTCTTCGTGGTATTAGAATTGATGATATCTATATGGTTGATCTTGAAAATTCTTCATCAAGTTTTGTGAATTGCCTTATGAGTAAAGAAGACGACATGTGGCTATGGCATCGTAGAGTAGCTCATATAAATATGAATTTTTTTAAACAAACTAGTCTCACAAGATTTAGTAATTGGTCTTCCAAATATAAAATTTGAAAAAGACTCTATTTGTGATTCATGTCAAAAAGGGAAACAAACAAAAGCCTCTTTTAAATCCAAAAATGTTGTTTCAACCACTAGACCTTTACAACTTCTACACATGGATCTTTTCGGACCATCTAGAATTAAAAGTCACGGTGGTAATCTTTATGCTTTTGTTATTGTTGATGACTACTCTAGATTTACATGGACGTTATTTCTTGCTCATAAAAGTGATGCTTTTCAAGCCTTTTAAAGTTTTCTTAAACGTGTTCAAAATGAAAAGAACACAACCATCACTTCCATAAGAAGTGATCATGGGGGAGAGTTCGATCATAATGTCTTTGCGGATTTTTGTGACGAACTCGGTATTGCACATATGTTTTCGGCTCCACGTACACCACAACAAAATGGAGTGGTGGAACGCAAAAATCGATGTCTCGAAGAGATGGCGAGAACCATGCTCGATGAGGCTAAGATTCCCAAACAATTTTGGGCGGATGCCGTGAGTACCGCATGCTATGTTTTAAACAGAGCTGTCATAAGACCGATACTCATAAAAACTCCCTATGAACTCTACAAGGGAAGGAAACCTAACCTCTCCCATCTTAGAGTCTTCGGTTGTAAATGTTTCATTCATAACAACGGAAAAGATAGCTTGGGAAAATTTGACGCGAAATCTGATGAAGGAATTTTTCTTGGTTATTCATCGCGTAGTAAAGCATATAGAGTTTTCAATAATCGAACCAAAACCGTTGAGGAATATCCTCATATAGTATTTTGTGAAAATGATGCTCGCTTGGCGAGAAAGGATTTCTGTGATGGTCTTGCAGATGCTTTGAACAAAATCAATCTTCAAGACGAGGTGCAAAAGGAGAATCCAAAGGAAGTTCAAGATGAAGTCGTGGAACAACTATTGGAAGAAGCACCACCACAAGAAGAAGAATCAATGATGCCCAAAGCATGGAGGACGTCTAAAGACCATCCTCTCGACAAGGTAATCGGCAATATCGAACAAGGGGTAAGTACTCGAAACCTTCTTAAAGACACTGTAAGACATATGGCTTTTGTTTCACAAATAGAACCTACAACCATTTCCGAAGCAATTGGGGATGAGCATTGGACCTTGGCAATGCAAGAGGAGCTTAACCAATTCAAACGTAATGGTGTTTGGGAATTGGTGCCAAGACCCGATAATCACACCATAATTGGTACGAAATGGGTTTTTCGAAATAAATTAGATGAAAACGGTATAATCACTAGAAACAAAGCTAGGCTTGTAGCTAAAGGATATAATCAAGAAGAAGGAATTGATTATGAAGAAACTTATGCACCCGTGGCACGGTTAGAAGCTATTCATCTATTACTTGCTTTCGCCTCTTCCATGAATTTTATTTTATATCAAATGGATGTAAAGAGTGCCTTCCTAAATGGGTTTATTCAAGAGGAAGTATATGTTGAACAACCCCCGGGTTTTGAAGACTTTAAATCTCCCGATCATGTCTTCAAACTTAAGAAAGCCCTCTATGGTCTTAAACAAGCTCCCCGAGCTTGGTATGAACGTTTAAGCAAATTTCTCTTGGACAATGAGTTCAATAGGGGGAAAGTTGACACTACACTCTTTATTAAGAACAAAAACAATGACATCTTATTAGTTCAAATATATGTAGATGATATTATTTTTGGTGCTACTAATAATTCTTTGTGCAAGGAATTCTCCGAATTAATGACAAGTGAATTTGAAATGTCAATGATGGGTGAGCTAAACTTTCTTGGGGTTGCAAGTGAAACAAATGAAAGAGGGAACTTTCATTTGTCAATCGAAATATTGCAAGGAGTTGCTAAACCGTTTTGAAATGAGCAACGCCAAAGCAATGGCCACTCCAATGAGTACATACGACAATCTTGACAAAGATGAGAAAGGTAAGGAAGTAGACACAAAGAAGTATCGAGGTATGATCGGATCCCTTCTTTATCTTACTGCAAGTAGACCGGACATCATGTTTAGCGTGTGTTTATGCGCTCGATATCAATCATGTCCGAAGGAGTCACACCTAACTGCGGTAAAACGGATTATGAAGTATCTTGTTGGAACGGTAAATGTGGGACGTTGGTATCCCAAAGTTTCTTCATGCCAACTTATTGGCTATTCCGATTCCGATTTTGCGGGTTGCAAATTGGACCGCAAGAGCACTAGTGGCACTTGCCATTTGCTCGGTAGCTCCTTAGTTTCTTGGTTAAGCAAGAAACAAGTTAGTGTTGCGTTATCCACAACCGAGGCTGAATATATAGCCGCAGGGAGCTGTTGTGCGCAAATCCTTTGGATGAAGCAACAACTCTCGGATTATGGTCTTAGTATTGATCATGTTCCTCTTCGATGTGACAATACTAGCGCCATAAGCTTGACGAAGAATCCTATTCTTCACTCAAGAACGAAACACATAGAAATTAGGCATCACTTCATAAGAGATCACGTTCTCAGTGTCGAAATTGAATTTGTTGAAACCAAATATCAATTGGCCGACATTTTCACAAAGCCTTTAGAGAAAGAGTCCTTTTTCTGCATTCCTAGTGACCTCGGAATACTTGACTCCACGATGATCTAATACATGCATTGCATTTTTCTTTGAACGATTACTGACTTGAGCGTCGGAGGCGCCTAATTCTTTTTTGCAGGTATCGCCCCAAAGTCAGGGGGAATACAGTCACATAATTGCTGACCAAATGCAATAATCGATTTTTACAATACAACAATCAATTATTTAACATTTCCGTTTTGCAGGATTTTGGCGACCATATGCAATAATCGATTATATATATTTCATAATCGATTATATTTGTGTTCTGTTTTGCAGATTTTTGGGCAAACTTATAACATAATCGATTATCCCAATAGCCATAATCGATGATCTTAACATTCTGTTTGTCAAATGATTAGTGAACGTATAGAATAATCGATTATCTATTTCTCGCAATCGATTATTAACTAATTCTGGTTTGCAGGTCTAAGCTAAAGATTAAAATAATTGATTATCGGCAACCTCGTAATCGATTTTCCTTTACCGCTTCGACCTTCCGTCGGTTAGTACATTTCCTGCCATAATCGAGTATCTCAAAATGATAATCGATTATTCTCTGAATCTGTTTTCAGACTGGGTCACCAAAATCGATTATCTGACCAACAAAATCGATTATCAACGTTCACTTTTTCAAACTTCTTACCGTTTTTTTACCGTTTGGCACTTAAAATCTGAAGTTATTGTACAATTAAATGCCTTCATCTCCTTCACCCTATATATTGGTGCTTCCACTCTTCAAACTCTTCACTTCAACATCACTCTTAGCTCCAAATACTCTTCATAACTCTCCAAAAATCCTTGCAAAGGTTCAATTTTTTTTTAAATGACGGGCAAGAATTCTAAACGCGCTCGTTCCGGCAAAAATATTGCCTCCTCTTCCATTGCTCCTCCACCCGTTCACTGCTATAAAGATGGATCTTATTTACGGTTCGACAGTGAAGCCGAACTTATTCGTTTCCTCGAACAATTTGAAAATCGAGAAATCCTTCCTCCTCGATTCTCCACTGATCGATTCCTTAGCCACATCGCCCCTCCATCCACAGCAAATATCCTCATGCAAAGTCAACTTCTTGAATTCATATATCTTCAGTCCCCTTACATTCACCCTTCTCTAATTCGTGCCTTCTATTCCAATCTCGGGAAGGACGAAGATGGTGAACTTGTCTCAAGCATCAATGGAGTTCCAATTCTTTTAAATGAGGAAAACATGCAAGTCCTCACTAAACTTCCACGAAATGGGGAATACATTTCACTCTACACTAGGGAAGAAGGTGCTTTATTTGATGAACAACTCCTTTTCAACCAAATTGGCATTGGCAAATTTATTGCAAGTCCGGAGCATCGTCGCCCAACCATTACGCACATGCTCCCGGAATATCGTCTAATCTTTTATTTCATAACCCGCGTTCTAAAATCGCGCAAATTCAATCATACGACTCTCTCTCATGAGGATTCAAAACTCATGCACGCAATTATCACTGGGGCTCGCATCAATTTGTGCCAGTTCGTCATGACTCACATGTATGATGCAATTGGGGACGATAAGCCACTCCCCTATGCTTTTGTCATAATGGCTTTTTTTCAAGCCTCCGGCGGTCCTCACAAAAAGGCAACAAAACATTGGGAAATTCAAGAATCTTCATTTCCCAATATCGGTGAACATCCGGCTCCTCCTCCAACTCAAAGACGTCGTCCTCAGGCCCCTTCCGTTGCTACCCTCCAAACCATTTCTGAGCAACTTGCCTCTTTGTCCACGTCCATGACTCGTATTGATAGGAATGTCACCTGATTATCCCACGAGCTTCATGGATATTTTGACCACGTCCGCTATCCCTATGCCCAAGTTGCCCTTCCGGAAGAAGTGCCGGATGCCGAGGCGGATGTTAATGTTGACAATGAATAATGTCTTGTCTATTTTTTTTCTTGCTTCCATTAAGTCTCGTTTGAATAATATTTTGTCTATTTTTCTTGCTTTATTATGTATTTTCAATATTGTTTCCTCAATAAAAGGTTATTTATTTTTGCTAATGTCAAAAGGGGGAAGAATAAGGGCTATGCACACTAATACATATTGGCATAAATTGAGGGGGAACTCATAAATTGAGGGGGAACTCATTCACATATCTATATACTTGTCTTGGATTGTCATTATCAATTATTTAATATGCATATCCCGATATTGGTTTGCCATTATCAAAAAGGGGAAAATTGTTTAAACACGTTCTCAAATCGCTAAAACTAAACGTGTGTTCATCTTTGTAGGTTTTGATAAATGACAAACCGACGCGCATGGAACATTGACATATGCCGAAGTCCAAGCACAAGAGAAACAAAGAACAAGATCAAGTAATGCAACGAAGATATACATGAGTCGTTTTATATTGTGATCTTGATCCAACAATAGATTCAAGTCTTGGCTTCTCTTGCAAAATCATTTTCATCAAACCATGCATCTTTGTTTTAAAACAAAATGATTTTCAAACATTTTCATTTTAGCCAAAATGAATTTTAAACATGTCTTTCAAATCTGGACAGAAATAATCGATTATGTTTTTCTGATAATCGATTATGTTAAGACAGTGTAAACCGGAATTTACAAAATAGCAAAATAATCAATTATGTCTTTTTGATAATCGATTATGTTAAGACAGTGTAAACCGGAATTTACAAAACAGCAAAATAATCGATTATGTAATATGATAATCGATTATCCTCTTTATTCGAATTATATTAAAAATTCCGCAGAGGTCAATAATCGATTATCCTATATAGCATAATCGATTATTCACTGACCGTTGCCAAAGTATTTTTAAACGCTGAAAGATAATCGATTATGCACAAGGCAATAATCGATTATGCTAGCATAAAATAAGCGTCTGATTTTTGAACGTTATCGGGTAATCGATTATGCAATTTGAATAATCGATTATTCTAACTTAACGATTTGCAGATAATCGATTATGAAAATCAGATAATCGATTATTCTAGCACAAAATCAGCAATTAGTGATTGGCAATTAAGCAACGGTCTTTGGGTCTTTGAGGACTATAAATACACCTCAAAACCACTCTTTTAAGTACAACATTTTTTCTCCGTTTATTTTTCTTAAGATCTATAATGTGTTTGTGCTTTACTTGACTTCTAAAGCGTTTCCCCAAAATTTTCCTTTTAAAAATCGTTTGTTTTCGAATTAGGGTTTCTGAAAGGTTTTCAAAACTTCTTTTAATTTTTTGTTTTCTTCCTTTTCTTCTCTTTATGAGTGTTTGTCTATACTATGCTCGTGTGTTTTCTATTTACCACGTATGTGTTGTTCTTCTTCTCTTAATTTTCTACTATATGTGATACCTCTGTGCTTGCTATTCTACTGTGCCTCTAGACTAGGCTCGCATGCTAATCTCTTCTATATTTTCCTACATGTTCCTTGCTGTCCTTTCCGGTATTATTCTATTGTATGTATCTCCTGTGGATTTCTTTAATTTTGTTTGCTTTACTGAATTTTGTTCGAGTTCTTGCCAAGCATGTTTCATTTTAAGTTTGTATTACCTCTCCTCCTTTCTGAATTTTGTTTAAGTCCCGAGCTTTTCATATATTTGTTCTTTATGCTCTTAAAACGACTCTTTCACTTTGTTGTTTCAAAGCTTCTATCATGTCTGTTTGTTTCTCATAAGTCTCTGAAAGAGACTTTTGAGCCTTTATCGGTGACTTGCCTTCTTCTCTATCTGATTCAAGTAGAAACCCTAGGATTTAAGGTTTACTTGTGGCAATATTGATTTCGTATTTGGGTTCTACTTTGGAATCCTGGACTATCAGACTCGTTCTGAATCTATGAACTGATTATGAGTCTCTTTTTTGTGACTCTGAATTTCCTTTTCTTTTTTCCATGCCTATCTTTTCTAATTAGCATGGCAGTCTCTTCTTGATTCACATATTCGTGTGCTTTATATATGCGAACTCCTCTTTTAAAAGATTTTACTAACTAATTAATTGATTCTGAAATCCTCTAATGGGAGTTTGATTGATTGCTACTGATTTTCCCTAATTTGACTCATCTTTACCTATTCCTGACTTGTCCATTCAAGTTAAGCCTATTATTTTGATTTTACTAGTCTTTTGATTGATCTTCTTTCCTTTTTCTTTTTACCAACCGTGTACCATTGGATGTTGCCTTAATTAACCCTGATGTATTTATCCTTCATATGTTACTTTGGAAAAGATTTTAATCAAACTCTTTCCTTAAATGTCTTCTACCCATTTGAAATCAGAATCACTTAACTAACGGGAGACTTTATATGATTGATTGCAAATTATGTTCTTACCATTTCTTACTTGTCCTTTGCAATATAAAAGGGGCACAACCTTTCTGCACCTGTATGATATTCTCTTTGTACCTGTTTCTATGATGAATTCGTACATCCGTATTCCTCTCTATGTGTTTGAGTTAGGTTTCAAGGCATGGCAATATCCAAATTACTGCTTAGGTCTGAACCTGACCCTCAATGGGTCCTAGCTCTCAAACTTAGCTAACAGGCTGGTCATGGGTGTACCAGCATGCCTGATTATTGGGCATGGCTACTAGCATGTCATGGCCTTCGCTAACTCTCTCAATGCACTTACACTTATTCTTAGACTCTAAGTTTTACCCCTTCCTATGAGCCTTGTCTTGCGACCTTGAGTTCTCTCTAAACTTAGACATTTGAGGGTTGGCCTTTCCACACTGCACTATAATCAGATTCTGCAATATATTTGGGTTTTAAGCACTACCCAGAGTTCCCCTTTGAGGCTCTTGGGAACTTTGATACACCCGAAATGCGAGAAATGCTTTGGAAAATCCTGATCTTCGGAGTTGGTTCATCTCATATTTTAGACCTTGAGTCTGAATTAGGCTCCTTGGTTGTTGTTTTTGGCCTGGTGGGTAGTAATTTCTATCCCTTTTCCTTTATCTTTTTTGTCATATTTTTCTTGGTTAATCGTTATTTCTTTAAATTCTTGCAGGTCTATTTCTTCTTTTTTGCTATCTTCCATTTGACTAATTCTGCTTTCCAGCTTTTCAATATTTTTTTCCATACCTTGTAATTTTTGTAGTATGTCTTGTAATAGCTTTTGTACTATTTCCCCTTGTTCAGGTTGTACCTGTCAATCATTTTTTTGTAATAATACTAACATGATAATGATCCTGTGAACACCGGGAGTTCGGCGTAACACCTGTTTAAAGGTTTAATAACAGCAAGTATTTAAAGCTAAAGTGGATTTAGCCTTGCACTTTATCCGCTCCAGGCAGGAGGCCGTTATGCGGTGTTGTGGTGCTTAAATTGGCTTGGGATCCTTACCTGCTTTACTTACCGCTACTGATATTGTACCTTTAGCCCTTCGTTATTCCGTTCCCTTCCCCTTTTGGTATCAGAGCCTCAGTATCATATTGGTATTATCATTATCGTCCTAAAAACTTGCCTTATTAAAAAATTTGGACTTGTCAAAAATTTGAATTAATTTTGCCTTATTAGTTATTTTGACATGGATTTAAATGCTTGTTTGTATGCTTACAATAAAATACTTGTTTATACTGGAGACATAGAATTTGCTAATGTTACAAGAAAATTAATGGAAACATATCCTATTACTTTCCAGATTGGATTAGCAACTACTCCTTATTTGCATCAATTAGAGAATAACTTTGGAAAATTTTTAACACACTTAAAGTTAGGAATAGAATATTTAGGTATACATCAAATAGTTAGAAAATATTTAGGAACCCGACCTAGACATATTGGAATAACTAATGATTATTTTACATACTGTCAAAGTATATTTACTTTCATAAACCTACAGGATAAAAATAAAGAACATAAGATTAAAGAAATATTCCATAAATATTTTAGAAATCATACAGTAGAAGAAAAAGATATAAAGTTTTTCATTGATATTATTTATAAATATACTCTAGAAAAATTAACTATGGATGAAAAAGGTGAAGATAAATTAGTAGAAGAACATATAGAAATATTATATAACATTATAGAAAATATGGAACATAGAGATGACACTACTACCTCAGTATCTACTGAAGACTACCTAAGTGATGGTTAAAATGGAAGCCATAAATAATAAAATAGAAATAATAAATAATAATATTTTAGAATCAAATAAAGTAACATTAGAACAGATAAAAGAAATAAGAAAAAGGATAGAAAATATAGAAACAGAAATTAAAAATATAAAATTAAGAATATTACAAGAAAATAATAAAAAAGAAAAAGAACCTATAAATAAAACTGGCTATGTTAATATACCAGGATTAGGATGGATGCCAATTAAAGTACCATTAACTACTGAAAAAATAAAAGAAGAATTATGAAAAGAGGAGAATATGTAAAAATTACATATATGGAAAATAACACACAACATATTACATCATTCAACTCAGGAACTTTCAAAGAAAATGAGACAAAATGGGAAATAAATAGAAAGGAATTATTGAGCGTATTAAAAGCATTATTATACTATGAAATATATATAGCACATACACATTTTATATTAAGAACAGATAACACCCAAGTTAAATTTTGGTTAACAAAGGATTTAAAAAATCAATCAATTACTACCAGAAATATTAGAAATATAGTATGTCAAATATCTTTATTTAATTTTGATATTGAACTAATCAGTACTAAAGACAATTTTATTGCAGATTTTTTATCTAGACATATGATACAGGAATAGCTATGAGCTTATAAAGAAGCATTTTATTATGATTGACAGGTACAACCTGAACAAGGGGAAATAGTACAAAAGCTATTACAAGACATACTACAAAAATTACAAGGTATGGAAAAAAATATTGAAAAGCTGGAAAGCAGAATTAGTCAAATGGAAGATAGCAAAAAAGAAGAAATAGACCTGCAAGAATTTAAAGAAATAACGATTAACCAAGAAAAATATGACAAAAAAGATAAAGGAAAAGGGATAGAAATTACTACCCACCAGGCCAAAAAACTTAAACCTTTCAATATCCAACTTAGACCAGAACAACCTATTCCAAAAAGAACAGACTTTATTTACCAACTACCAAAACCCCAAACAAATACCTACAGTGAAATAACCAAAAAACCTACACAAAATCAATTTGTACAACGGATACACAACTACCTCAACCAGTTTATACAAGTTGCCAATTACCTAAATAAAAATATACAATCACCAGATTTCAACCCAGAAGAATTAATTGGATGGCAAACTAAACCTCTAAAAGGATATAATAAATTAATTGCCCTAAATAAGTCAGATCCAAAATTAGTACAAACTATGTATAACTATGGACTATTACATGCAGTGTATACACAAAATGGAGATAACCTACAATACATACCCGAATTATACCAAGTAGTAAAAAAATACTTGGGAATTACTAAGGCAGACTTAATATTTATTAGGATCTATTCGGCACCCTGCGAAGTTACACCACAAGAAATATATCATTCTATTACAGCAGTAAAGCTAGGACTAACAAGAACAATTATGTGTGAAGAACCTATGGAACAACCTGATTTAACCATTCAAGAAATAGTAGAATTTCTACAAAATAAAAGAGCCATTATGACCAAAGTCATTATTCAAGAGCTAATAAGCAGCTATGAAGAAGGAGGAAAGTGGATCTACAACAGCAAAAATAGCACAATTATCTACTCAAATGCCAAGACAACAAAAGACATAGAAGAACTACCAAGATGGATCACTACCCTGGCAAATTGGGAAGCTACACCAACAACTAATGCACTAAGAACTTATCCAAAGCAGCTGACAGAAAAAACAAAATATCTACTATGTCAACAATTAAAGGATTTATTCAACCTACACCATTGCAAATATTGCAATCAAAAAGAAGACATTCCCAAAGTTTATCTTCCACCAACTATGGCAAAAGAAAAAGGAAAAGAAAAAGAAGAAGAGGAAGAGGACAAGCAAATTGAAGACAAAAGAAGTGAAGACTAAAACTTTCGTATAAAGTCTTGCAAACAAGTTTCAAGACAATTGAAGTAAAGTCTTGCAAACAAGTTTCAAGACAATTGTAGTATTTAGACAAACATTTTCCAATGTTTTGTCTTTAGTTTTAGTTTTGTTTTTTAGTATTGATTAAAAGTTTTGTTTTTTACTCATGTATTATTTTAAGAAATGTAATATTTCTAGGATAGATTTTTAGTCTTATTAGGAAAAGTATTTTGTCTTGGTAGTGTAGTATTCATTCCTTGCCTATATATGTAAGACTTTGTAATTTAGAGAGGGGCATTATCAGCTCTTCTTACTCTTGTACAATAAAAGTCTCTCTTTGAAAAACACTCTCTCTCACATACTCTTACTCTTGCAAAAATCTAGCATCAACTAAAGAAATAATGGAGCAAAATAAGGTACGTAATACTATGACTAGCTAAATTTTCTTTGGCAAGATTTTAGGAAAGTAGTAATAATACTAACATGATAATGATCCTGTGAACACCGGGAGTTCGGCGTAACACCTGTTTAAAGGTTTAATAACAGCAAGTATTTAAAGCTAAAGTGGATTTAGCCTTGCACTTTATCCGCTCCAGGCAGGAGGCCGTTATGCGGTGTTGTGGTGCTTAAATTGGCTTGGGATCCTTACCTGCTTTACTTACCGCTACTGATATTGTACCTTTAGCCCTTCGTTATTCCGTTCCCTTCCCCTTTTGGTCTATAATAAGTTGTAATAACTTATGGGGTTTATAGTGAAAAGGAAAAGGGTTACTCATATATGCATGTAGGTAGACATCTTATTCTTAGGCATTTATTCCTGCAAATCTCATTCTGCCTATAAGTTGTTTCATTACTGCATTAGAAATCTTGCCTATAAGTTGTTTCATTACCGCATTAGAAATCTTGCCTATAAGTTATGTATTTCATTTAGAATTCCTGCCTATAAGTTGTTTCATTACTGCATTAGCAATCTTGCCTATAAATCATACATTTCATTTAGAAATCCTGCCTATAATTTATCTCACTTCTGTATATAACCATGACTATAGACTTTTGCATCCTCGCATCATGTATATAACTTGCCAATAAGACCTTTTCACTTCTGCATTTACATCCTTCATTAGGCAAACGATTTATATGTTAAAAAGAAAAAGAAAAGTCTGCGTTATGGACATCATGCCTATAGGATTCTCGCACTTGTATAAACGTTTCAAGTCAATAATACCTAGAAAGTATATCTATAAAGATAATCAACCGAATCTGAATCAAGCCCAAAAATCAATAATAATGTCATCTTGCATCCGCGAGTTTTATGTTTTGTAATCAGTAAACCCTTTTTTTTTCTAAAAACCAGTACATTTCCACGTTGTTGGATATCAGGTCTATGGGTCTCATCTAGGAAAGCCATTAGGTAATAAATTAATGGCATCGGTCTTTGATAATTACAACCAGGGGCAGACCTAATTCAGACTTCTTATCTGAGAAATATGTGATAAATCAGCCTGCTTTCACGTTCAAGTTTAATTAAAGACCTAACCATTACTTGTAGGCCATGCTAAACAATTTGATGCTTTGAGTAAGGAGGCCTATATGAGCCTTTATTTACTATGTGTTTCCCCCTTTTACTGTTGTATGTGTTTTGTTTGTCGCACTAGACTTTTGTCCTTTTTAAACTCTGAAAAGCCAATCTCCCTTCCCTTTTAGGACTAGTAGTCCCAACTGGCTCTTGGACTGATAGGATTGGGGCAGGTAATAGCATGCAATAAGAAATGAGGCCAATCCGCGATTTAATACCTTAACAGGGTGGGTAAAGGGTAGACGTTGATATGATGACCACGCGATAACACCACGTGTATAAATGGTTACCAGGTGTTGTGTGGGGTAATCCATGTTATTTATAAACTTAGGACCCCCCTCCTCATTTGTTTACTTCCTTTTCTAGAGATTCTTTTATCTATTGAATTTCAGTCCTTTAAACTTCCTCTTTTACTTCAGTCATTTGAAAAGAAAAATTTACTTTTTTCCAGTATTGTTTTTTCTCTGAACTCCCGCCCTTTACTCCTTTGTCTGATTAGTTACACCAATTATTTGACCCCCCATGTTCCCGCACTTATATATCCATTAAATAAGTTATGAAATTTCCTACTTCCAAATTTTTGTATGCCTTTAACTTTTATACTTCCCTTGTTGCAATCATTATGTGAAAGCTGTCTTGTTTGCTCATTTGCTTATATTCAAAGTTACAATTATAATATGGTCGGGAACAACACTAGTGGGTCCCGAAGGGTGCTTAATACCTTCCCCTCGAGATAAATTCAAGCCCTTACCCTTTCTCTGATTCTTCTTCTTTTAAGTTGAATTTCTTCTTAGTGTCCTAATGCATTTAATAATTAAGTGGCGACTCTTCTAAACTGCAAGCCCAATTCCCAAAAGGAAAAGAGTTGTCCGCCCATATGTCATGAACCCGATTTCACGAGAAAAAGGGGGCGTCGACAGCATTGCAACTTGTTTCATTCTTGTAATTTCATATTCAGTATCATATTCCGCTCGTGTCAAATGAAATACCATAGCAACGCTTATAATGAGTGGTTGCGCCGTTCCGATATTATCAACCCCCTAAATTTGGCAAAGGCGTATTTGCGGTAAAACTAGTCGATCAACGGTGTAGTCGACAGTTCTGTGCCTTTTCCTTTTGAGTTTTCTGCTCAAGGGTACGGGTCTAGCACCCCATAGAAACCTTACTCCGTTCAATTGTGCATGCATCATAGTCAAACCTAGCCGAATCAGTTATGTTATCTGCATAATGACTCTTTAAGATAGCCTCGTCCAAATTTCACTGGGTTTCCCTAGAACCCAAATGGACACTACCACATCTGTGCATTTACTTAGAGAACTAAACGTTGTTTATGCCAATTATTGATATTCAACTAGTCGAGTCTGGCAGGGGTAAGGGCCTAGCACTTTGTTTTGCAGAAAATGAGGCACGAAGTCCCCAGATTCGGCATGGTAACCACCATCCACCCAAGGTTGCTAAGCTGGTGGGAGGACCTTCACTCCAGTGATCAGATTCTTGTCCGCAAATATTTAGGAAATTTGCCTTCTCTTCTAGAAATCCAACCCAACAACAAAACTGTAGAAGCTGCAACCCTGTTCTGGGATGGCGATAGATCTGTGTTCCGCTTCGGGGACCTTGAAATGACACCTTTGCTAGAGGAAATAGGAGGGCTAGCTGGTATCCCATAGGAGACTCTGGTTTGCTTATGCCGGAAAATTTCAAGGTTAGGGGTTTTCTCAAAATGATGGGATTAAAGAAAAACACAAACTTGACTTGCTTGACGAATTCCTATATTCCTTTTCACTATCCATACAAGAGATACGGCCATAGCAAGTCCTACTGCACTTACCCGGATGAATTCACCCTCACATCATTGGGGCATATCCACAGAAGGATCTTCGTCTTTATGTTCTGCTTTTTGGGGATGATAGTATTTCCTATGAAGAAGGCTAGGATCCACACCAGACTAGCCATGGTCACCAAAACCTTAATGGAAGGTATTCGTGGGAAGCCTTTTAGTATAGTACTAATGATTGTCGTAGAGATATACCGAGCCATGGAGAACTATCAAAGAGGGGCCAAACACTTTGAGGGTTGTAACTTACTGCTCTAACTCTGGCTCATGGAGCATCTCCCGAAGGGTGAATATCAACAAGAGATCCTGCTATGGACTGGGATGATCATATTGCCTTCCATCATCCAAGGCAAATGAACTATATGCCTAACATGTTTGCTCAACATGAAGATGCTAAAGTGTGGGTAGAGCTGTTCGAAAATCTGAAAGAGGACCAAGTGAAATAGATGTTCGAACGGCTCCTTACTGAAGAGTTTATTGTCCGATCTCGGGATGCACCGTTTCTTATACTCATTGGTTTGAGAGGGACTTATCCTTATGTCCCTCTCTGAGTCATGAGGAAGGCCAAAAGAAAGCAGGTTATACCAAGGGTTGACAAAATAAGTCACTTCAGGGCCAACTTTCAGGATGACGATAGCCATTACAAGTGCCAAGCCCAACACATGTGGCACTCAAAATCATCATAGGAAGAGATACTATTGAACCGGACAGGTACCATGCTGGTTATACTCCATACTATCCAAGCTGGTTGGAAGACGATCATAATGGGTCAGGACAACCGGGGTTTGTTCGAGGTCATCGGATCATTGATGAAAATGCTAAAGCGCGGGTAAAGTATAACCAACTATGCAAGAGGATGCGGGAATGCGAAAATGAGCACCGCGAAATACAAGAAGCCAATCAAAAGCTAATTGGAAAATGGAAGGATAGGGCTGTCAGCGCCAACAAACGAGTGATCTGTTTGGAGCGAGGCATAGTGCTACTGGAAAAGAAGTTTCTGAAGAGGGTCGAAGATTTCCAAGTTACTCAAGGAAATGAAGGCGGACATCTGGCCACGGCCTAGTTGCTGCTAGGATTGCGCGAGCTGGGAAAGCTATACGAAGGAGCCAACACTACCGAATTTGGGGAAGGTCCTTCTAGGACCAAATAGATAGGAGTCTTCTTTTCATTTGAAAATGTAATAAGTCATACGACCATTACTGACATTTTACTTTATGTTATTTAGTGTCATTTTGGGATTCATCTTATTTTCTTATCAATAAAATGAGGCATTTAGCATTCTAAGTTCTCCAAATTTATTTGTCGCTAGGCCTACCTCGGGCACAACGAGGTCCCCCAAGATTAGGACACGTTTTATATTCCCTGCACTACGTGTTTAAATGTTGCAAAATCATTTCTTATGATCCGTACTAACTTGCTACCTTTTGTTTTACTTTTGTTTTATTTCCCTCCCCAAAGGTTGGTTCGTGAACTCTGACATCATCATCGTACTCCACAAGACCCAAGGGCCCTCAACCTACTCCTTCTCCTAGTCCCGTCAGAAATTGGAACAAAGGGAAAATGGAAGATTTGAGCAACATCATAAAGGAAAACCCAGTTGAACGGGTAGAGGTTACTCAAGGTATTCAGATTTCCAAGGACAATGCCTCTCAGATGAACAAAAGTTACTAAAGTTCCAAGAAGAGCTTAACCAAGTCCGAAATTTGGCAAGTCTGTCATTTTCCCTTACCGCTCCAGAAGCCACTCGGAATCTCACACCTCCACAAAATGTCCCAAACCATCCCACTCCTTACTACCACTACAATACTTGCCACACTCCCAACAGCACTCTGTTGTACATCCCGGAACCATTGAACCCCACAAATGACCATTTCCGCAACAACACCCATATCTATGTGGAAACTGTGCTATCTCAAGCATACCTGAGTCCAATGACAAAGACTCGCTCATCAGGAATTTGGTTGAACAGCATAAGAAGCTGACTACCAGTATCCAAGGCGTTAAAGCACTAAAGGAATTGAGGGACTAAACTACGAAGATTTATGCATACAGCCCGATGTCGAACTGCCCGAGGGGTACAAACCTTCGAAGTTCGAGATGTTTGATAGTACAGTGATCCCAGGGTTCACTTGAGAACATACTCCGATAAGCTGGTTGGAGTAGAGAAGGATGAGAAGATCCGCATGAAGCTTTTCATGAGGAGCCTGAAAGGACATGCTCTGTCTTGGTAAATTAGCAAGGACCCAAAGAAGTAATCAAATTGGTTAAGTATGGCGTCCAATTTCATGTACAAGTTCATATTCAACACGGAGAATGCACCGGATATATTCTACACCCAGAACTTAAAGAAAAAACCTACGAAGACATTCCGCGAGTATGCTACTCGTTGGAGATCAAAAGTTGCTAAGGTCACGCTGGCTTTAATGGAAGAACAAAAGAACAGGTTTTTTGTCTGGGCTCAAGACCCACAGTACTACGAAAGGCTGATGCTGATTGAAGGCCAGAAATTTTCATACATCATCAGACTAGGGGAAAGGATCGAAGAAGGTATCAAAAGTGGTATGGTCACTAACTTTGAAGCTTTGCAAGCCAATAACAAGGCTCTGTAGTCTGGTGCTACATCCAAAAAAGGGACATAGGTGCAATAATGGTTGCACAGAGAACCAAATCACCAGTCAATACAAAACTTACCCGATATCTCCGCTCACATATCAACCCACTCCAAATTGCCAAGTACCTTTGCCTTCTTACCAAGCTCCACCATCCACTTACCAGTTGCCTCCACCACCCGCGTATTAGCCTACTTCACCCAAATACTCCCAACTCGCACACATCTACCAAGTCTACAACACTCACCCGTCCCACTATCAATCACCTCCCCATAGCCATAATTTCCCAAGACCCCGACCAAACTTCGACCGCAGACCTCCCAAACAATATACCGCCATTGCCGAACCTATCGACCAGCTGTATGAAGAGCTCAAAGTTGGTGGTTATGTCACACTTATCCCTGCCATAAACCCTGAAAACCCCTCCCATTGGGTAAACCCAAATAAAACCTATGCATACCATTCCGGCATGAAGGGGCATACCATTGACGAATGTCGCTCCCTGAAGGAAGAATTCCAGGCTTTTATAGACAACAAGATCATCGTGGTAAATGAGCCTTCCCCGAATGTTCGTAACAACCCTTTACTAGACCACAATGGTGTAGGTGTTGACATGATTGAGATAGAAGATGATTGGGACCCCGAGGGATCGATCGGGTTGATAGCGGAAGGAGACGATCCAAAGAAACCAACAGTCACTTTTAACCCAATTGTAGTCCAAATTCAACCCTCTGAAGGTGCTGAGGTAAACATGTCCATACCTCTTGAGTTTGAAGTACCAGCCTCTGCAAAGACGCCAATATTGATCGAGATTGAGTTTGGGTCCCAAAAGGCGCATGAGCCCTTTGAAGTCACTGTATTACCTTCACAAACAAGGGTGCTTATTCTAGTAGCAATGACAGTTGTAACACCATTTCATACAAAAGCCATACCATGGGACTACACAGCCGAGGCAAGAAGGAAGGGAAAAGCCAAGTTCGGGGAAACAGTTGCAGCACAGGGTATGATAAGAACCGCTAGGGTTTATACCCAGAACACTTGGCTGAGTCAAGTAAGCAGACCTCTGGTCGACAAGCCATCATTGAAACTGGACCGGGTGATCTTTAGAGAAAGATACAAAAAGAGGAATACTCGATCGTTGACCAGGTGAGCAAAACACCAGCCCAGATCTCTATCCTGGCTTTGCTACAAAGTTATGATGCACACAAGAATGCCTTGTTGAAGGTGCTGAGTGAGGCATATGTGCCCAGCAACATCACTGGAGGAGAAATGGTAAACATGGTGAGTCAAGTATTAGAACTTCACAAAATTACCTTCCACGAGGATGAGGTACCGCTGAAAGGATTGAGCCATAACAAGGCATTGCACATCACTATGCAGTGCAAAGATTATTTTATCACCCGGATCCTGATCGATGGAGGGTCCAGTCTGAACATTTATCCTCTAGTAACACTCAGAACATTAAGAAAAGGGCTGCATGAAATCAAGGATGGGTCCATAAACGTCAAGGCTTTCGATGGATCTCAAAGGTCCACTATTGGGGATTAGCCTACGTTTGCAAATGGGACCCACTTGGTTCGATGTTGATTTTCAAGTAATAGACGTACCGATATCTTACAATCTGCTATTTGGACAACCATAAATTCATGTCGCCGAGCCGTGCCATCAACACTACATTAGGCAGTGAAATTTGAGTGGAATCACTAGGAGGTGATCATTTATGGTGACGGTAGCAACCACATATATAGCCGCCAGACCATCCCAGCAATCGGAGGAAAAAGAAAAATAAGCGGAGAAACCTACCATCACTTCGAGCGATTCAACACTGTAGACAAGCATATATGGCGGGACAATAAAATCGAAAGCATATTGAACTGGTGGGGGTATGAATCGGGCAAAGGACTTGGCAAGAATTTCCAAGGAATCGCTAAGCCTCTCAAACTAAATAAACACGGTACCACTTTTGCTTTGGGGTATGAGTATACCTGGGAAGAATTAAATGACTGTTCGCCACCCTAGCACGACCCTTACTATCCATTGGAACATCTAATAGCCCATCTGGAGTAGACTTTCCAACCGGCCGAAGTCATATATGGGTCAGAAGAAGAGGAAGCATTAGCAGCAATGAAGAGTTTGTGTTTGGAAGAGGATAACATAGAATGTTGCGTCATTTTCAAGGAGGAAGGCCCTTCCATACAAGCCGTAAGCCAAGGAGAGCGCCTCAACAATTGGTCCATCAGAACGACCAGATCCCAGCACGCCTTGGGGCAGCAAGTCTAAACAAAGCACCACACATTATTTTGTTTTACTAGATTAGTTTCCTTTTCGTATTTTATTTTTTGCAATAAAGAGCCCCGATGTTCAAAACATTCATGGAATTTGTTAAATTATCCCAGTTTTTTATAAATCTTACGCTTATTATTTTTCATTACTTTACTCAAATAGCATTACCATTAATTTACATGATGAACCAATGACTGTGACGTGCAACGAGCCAATGCAACAAACAGACATAAATTCAGAGGAAGACGATGTACCAGAAGAGATTGTTAAAGAAGTTGAGAATTTTGAAAATAGGCCTAAATCCAACTTGGACGAGATCGAGATTGTCAAGCTGGGAGACGCAGAAAACATCAAGAAAACACGAATCAGCGTCCATTTGTCACCATCAAAAAATAAAGAATATACAGAGTTACTAAGAGAGTATGAAGACATATTCGCCTGTCATACGATGACATGACTGGTCTGGGTACATCCATTTTGGCTCACAAACTGCTGACCAATCCGGCATGTCCGCCAGTGAAGCAGAAGCTCTGAAAGTAGCCAAATATGAGTCTAAAAATCAAGGAAGAAGTCACTAAGCAGGTCAAAGCTAAGATTCTCAGGGTGGTAGAGTATCCGACATGGTTAGCCAATATTGTGTCAGTACCAAAGAAGGACGGGAAAGTTAGAGTCTGTGTCGATTATCAGGACCTCAATCAGGCCAGTCTAAAAGATGACTTGCCCTTGCCGAATATACACATCTTGATTGATAACTGTGCCAAGCATGAGCTGCAGTCGTTCGTTGATTGTTTTGCGGGATACCACCAGATATGGATGGATGAAGAAAATGCTGAGAAAATAACCTTCATTACACCATAAGGGATGTACTTCCACAAGATGATGCCATTGGGGTTAAAGAATAAAGGGGGCACCTACATGAGGGCCATGACTACCATTTTCCATAACATGATAGGTGTATGTAGACGGCGTCATCATTAAGTCCAAAAAAGCCACTGATTACGTAGATGATCTAAGGAAATTCTTCAATAGGCAAAGAAGATACAACCTGAAATTGAATCCCGCAAAATGTGCATTCGAGGTTCCAGCTGGGAAATTGCTTGCGTTCATTGTAAGTCGCCGAGGGATAGAATTGGATCCATCAAAGGTCAAAGCTATTCAAGAATTTCCACCGCCAAAGAACAAGAAAGAAGTAATGAGTTTCTTGTGGAGACTTAACTACATTAGCCGGTTCATAGCACAATCTACTGTCATTTGTGAGCTAATCTTCAAGATGCTAAAAAAGGACACTGCTACTAGATGGATTGATGATGGCCAAAGGGCCTTCGATAGAATTAAGGAGTACCTGTCAACACTACCAGTTTTGGTTCCGTCCGAACCAAGTAGACCCATACTACTCTACCTTGCAGTATTGGATGAAGTGTTTGATTGTGTTCTGGGGCAGCATGATGAAACGGGGAGAAAAGAGCAGGACATCTATTATATAAGAAACAATTTCACCTCGTACGAGGCCCGGTATTCTTTATTGGAACGCACCTGTTGTGCTTTGACTTTGGTCGCCCAGAAATTAAGGCACTATTTATGTGCTTACATCATGTATCTCAAATCAAGAATGGACCCACTGAAGTACATATTTCATAAGCCTATGCCTAGCCAAGTGGCAGCTCCTGCTGAGTGAGTTCGACATTGTCTACGTGACTTAGAAATCAATCAAAGGACAGGTACTAGCAGATCACCTTGTTGAAAAACTTATGGATGGAGAATACGAGCCCCTAAAGACATATTTTCCGGATGAAGAGGTATCATTCATATGAGAAGACATTGTAGAGTCCTATGACGGTTGGAGGATGTTTTTTGACGAAGCAGCAAATTTCAAAGGAGTTGTCATAGGGGCAGTCCTGGTATCAGAAACCGGCCAACATTATCCGATAGCCGCCAAGCTCAGGTTCCCATGCACCAACAATATGACCGAATACGAAGCTTGCATCTTAGGGCTCAAGATGGCAATAGACATGAACGCCCAAGAGTTGGAAGTGACTAGAGATTCAGATTTGCTTATACATCAGGCCCGAGAAGAATGGGCGACTAAGAATTTCAAGATACTCCCGTATTTGCATCATGCAAAGGAGCTGAGGAGGAGATTCACAAAGACAGATTCCGGCATGTTCCCAGAGTCCAGAATGAGTTTACCGACACATTGGCAACCCTATCATCTATGATTAAACATCCAGATAAGAACTATATACACCCTATTCCGGTGAAGATTCATGATCAGCCAGCTTATTGTACTCATGTCGAGGAAGAAACGGACGGAAAACCTCGGTTTCATGATATCAAGGAATATTTGAAAAAGGGAGAATACCAAGAGCTTGCAAATCCTACTTAGAAGCGCTCACGACGGAGGTTATCTAACAATTTCTTTCACAGCGGATGAATCATGTATAGGAGAAATCCTTATTTGGGATGGCTAAGGTGTGTCGACGCAAAGGAAGCGTCTAAACTGTTAGAAGAAGTCCATGCTGCGACATGTAGTCCACATATGAACGGTTTTTTCTTTGGGAAGAATATACCTCGGGCAGGTTATTTTAGGATGACTATGGAAATGGACTACATCCAGTATGCCTGAAAGTGCCATCAATATCAGATACATGCAGACATGATAAAAGGTACCTCCAAACGAGCTTACTGCAACAAGTTTGCCATGCTCGTTCGCCGCTTGGGGAATGGATGTTATCGTACCTATCGAGCCCGGCGCATCAAACGGGCACAGGTTTATTCTAGTGGCAATTGATTATTTCACCAAATGGGTTGAAGCAGCATCTTACAGAGAAGTGACCAAGAAGGTCGTGGTAGACTTTGTCCGCGATCGTATTGTTTGTCGATTCGGGATTCCAGAATCGATCATCTCTGATAATGGTTCCAATCTCAATAGCGATGTGACGAAGGCCATGTGTGAAACTTTCAAGATCAAACACAAGAATTCTACAGCTTACAGGCCTCAAATGAATAGAGCCGTAGAAGCCGCCAATAAAAATATCACGAAGATACTCAGGAAAATGATAGAGAAGCATAAGAAGTGGCATGAGAAACTATCATTTGCCTTATTGGGGTACCGCACCACAGTCCGCACATCAACTGGTGCAACTCCTTATATGTTGGTTTATGGTACAGAAGAGGTCATTCCCTCCGAGGTAGAAATTCCCTCCCTAAGGATCATACAGGAAGCAGAAATCTACGATGTAGAATGGGTAAAAAGTCGCTACGAGGAGCTAGCTCTCATAGATTGTAGAAAAATGAATGCAGTATGCCATGGTCAACTTTATCAGAAATGAATGACCAAAGCATTCAACACGAGAATCAGACCAAGACGGTTCACACCAGGGCATCTGGTGCTAAAGAAGATTTTTCCACATCAAGATGAAGCCAAAAGGAAATTCTCTCCCAATTGGAAGGGTCCATACATGGTTCATCGGGTTCTGATAGAAGGAGGCCTTATACTTGTAGAAATTGGCGGAGAAGTTTGGCCAAATTAATCAATTAAGATGGAGTGAAGTGATACTATGTGTAACCATTATGCTTTCCAACATGATGTAAGAGGGGATACGTAGGCAGCCTTATAGGTTCGGTCACAATTCAATAAAATTTTCACCCCCCCCCCCCCCCCACAATTGGAAACTGGGGCAGAATTTTGAGGAGGACCCTCAAAATTCCGAAGTAACTTCAGTCGATCATCACAAGTGACTGTCAGAAGTATCAACCCAATAAACTAGGGTAGAATTTTGAGGAGGACCCTCAAAATTCCAAAGCAAGAGAGGTTGTGATGTCTTGAACCACGTCACAGTCATCGCTTCATCCAAAAACTATTTCTTAAAAATATACTAATATCATATTTTCTATACAAACTCATGCATGTCTGCTCTGTTTAGCAACGCTACCCCAATGATACATTTTGTAACATCAGAACATAGCCAATCAGGTCAAGCGAGGTCAGCAGGGACACGAACTAACTTTTCCCCTTTACAGAACTCACGATTTTTCTATGGATGTAGGAACTCAAGTCGAAAAATCCTATCATACATAATGTTCAAGAATGCAAATCTCAGAGTTGTCATAATTATTCGCAGTCACTATCCGCACACAATATCCCCAACAGCCGTAATATCAAAACCAACTATCAACTATCAGCTAAGAATTTTATTACTATTCACCTTTTATCTCTTGCATAAGGCTACTATTCACCGTCCAAGGTTAAGCTTTACCTCCATCTGCATTTCCTGCATTGCATAAGACTACTATTCTGCCTTCCGAGGTTATGCTTTACCTCCATCTGTATTTCTTGCATTGCATAAGGCTACTATTCTGCCTCCCGAGGTTAAGCCCTACCTCCATCTGCATTTCCTGCATTTCATAAAGCTACTATTCTTTATCCCGAGATTATGCTCTACCTCCATCTGCATTTCTTGCATTGCATAAGGCTACTATTCTGCCTTTCGAGGCTAATCCCTACCTCCATATGCATTTTTCTACATTGCATAAGGCTAATATTTTGCCTTTCGAGGTTAAGCTCTACCTCAATCTGCATTTCCTGCATTGCATAAGGCTACCATTCTGCCTTCCGAGACTAAACATTGTCCCCATCTACACCTGAATGGATGAAAGAACACCACTCTATCTACACCTACATGGCTGAAAGAACGCCACTCTATTTACATTCTGCATGTCTGAAAGATCGCCACTTTATTTACATTCTACAGGGCTGAAAGATCGCCGCTCTATTTACATTCTGTATTGGCTGAAATATCGCCACTTTCACTTTATTTAAATCTTACATCGGCTGAAAGAACGCCATTCTATTTACATCTCTTGCAGGGCTGAAATATCGCTACTTCATTTACAACTTGTATCTGCTAGAATATCGCCATTTTTATTTGTGTCGTGCATTGGCTGAAATATCGCCACTTCATTTACATCCTACATCGGCTGAAATTTATTTATATTTCTTGCACGGCTGAAATAGCTCTTATTTGCATCCTGCATCGGCTAAAATATCGCCACCTTTTATTTACGTCTTGCACGGCTGAAATATCGCTACTTCATTTAAATCTTGCATCGGATAATATTGCCATTTTTATTTGTGCCTTGTGTTGGCTGAAATATTGCCACTTTATTTACATCATGCATTGGCTGAAATACCACCACCTTTTATTTATGTATTGCATCATCAGATAGATTGCCACCTTCTGCATTTCATGGGTTGAAAGATCGCCAAATTGTCCGAAGGCGTCATTGTATGGAGGCACCATCTTAATAGCCCGAGAACACCATGTCATGGCCTGAGGACCCTATTTTATCTTTTGTATATCATTATTTAAATCATCATGGTTCGGAGGCATCATTCTCATAGCCCGAGAACATCATTTCATGGCCTGCAAATCCTCTATTTCATGCTTTCTGGCCCAGGACATCATGGTTCGAGGACGTCATCCCAATCGTCCAAAGACGGCATTCATGGTCCAACGGGAACTTGTATCACGTTTAAATTTATGCACAATATATGTTTGTATTGCCCATTTGTAGGTAAACCGGCTAGCAACGACCGCCTTAGCAAGAGCGATCCCGCTCCGATCCCCACAGCCCTGCTAGACTATAACCATCCACCCCAACCGAAATAGCGGGCTCGCTCTTAAAAATCTCAATTGGCATACTCTGTCGATGGATCCTGAACTACATACGGCCTAATTCCTGTAAGATCAGGGATATATAGGCAGCTCAGGAATGAGAGCTTGGCCAAAATTCTTCAAATCGCTTCATTCGATGAAAATTGGCCATCATATCTTTACCAAACGACTCTTTTATCCTGCCTATGTAAAGAGGGGCGGTTGTTGATACCCAATTTTTTCCTATGTATTTTTTAAGGCGAAATACTTTCAAAATAACATATATATATATATATATATGCATATATGATCATACCCAAGGATTTTAGTATTTTTTTTCTAATTTTTTCAAAAGATTTGAAAATCAATATATTATCTATTTAAGAGTGCAAAATCCATAAGTATTCCCAAAATTATAAATTTTGGTGAATACTTTATTTTATTTCAATATTTACACCAAAATATAGTTAAAGTAATTTTTTAGATATTTTTATAAATTTATTAGGCATTTTAAAGCTAAATTGCATATAAATGCAAGTTTAGCCTATGTTAAGATTAATAGCATTTTTATAATTGTAAAATTGGTTTCAATATTTTTTAATTAACATTTATATATTATTAATTGGTTCACTACTTTTAATTTACTTTTAAAATTATTTTTTTACTACTTTTATAAAATAAGAAGGAAAACTGGCTATTTAAATACTAGCCCCCATTTCGTTTTAATTATAGCTTAAATTAACCCCCCCCCCCCCTTCAATCAACCTAATTTTAATTTCTAAATAGGCCAGCCCAAAACTAATTTAACCTAACCCCTTAACCTATCTATCTCACACGTCTGGTTTCCTTTAATCCAGGCCGTTGATCCTTTCGATCAACGGCCACGATTACCCCGTTCCTTTTTTAATTCCCAACCATACCCTAATCCCCTTATTTCTATTTGGTACGCCGCCTCTGAAATCCCTCTCCTCTCCAAACTCTCTCGAACCCTCTCGAAATCCTAGCTTCTCTCACCATCTCCTTCCTCAAGCTCACCGGAAATCATGGCTCCTCCGGCCATGGTAACCTTATACTCACCCCCTATTATTCCTGTGTGTTTGATATTTGAAGAATCAAGGCCTTGACCTCGATGGTTCCCTTTCAAATATTCTTAGATCTATGTTTTTATGGCCTCTCCAGCCTTTACTCTAACATATTCAAGCCTCGGGGGCCCGATTCTCGCTCATCCAACCCCAGGATCTGACTTTTTCAAGCCTTTCTCATTTTTAAGGTTTCTACGGAACACTAAGCTATTCAAGGTTTTTTCTCTGTTTATTTTTCTTAATATCTGTAATGTGTTTGTGCTTTTCTTGACTTTAAAAGTGTTTTCCCCAAAATTTTCCTTTTAAAAATCGTTTGTCTTCGAATTAGGGTTTCTGAAAGGTTTTCAAAACATTTTTTGATTCTTCCTTTTCTTCTCTTTATGAGTGTTTGTCTATATTGTGCTCATGTGTTTTCTTTTTACCACGTATGTGTTGTTCTTCTGCTCTTCTTTTTCTACCATACATGATTCCCCTGTGATTGGTATTCTACTGTGCCTCTAGACTAGGCCCATATGCTAATCATTGTTATATTTTCCTACATGTTCCTTGCTGTGCTTTTCAGTATTATTCTATTGTATGTGTCTCTTGTGGAGTTCGTTAATTTCGTTTGCTTTATTGAATTTTGTTCTTTATGCTCTTAAAACGACTCTTTCACTTTGTTGTTTCAAAGCTGCTATCATGTCTGTTTGTTTCTCATAAGTCTCTGAAAGTGACTTTTGAGCCTTTATCAGTGGCTTGTCTTCTTCTTTTTCTGATTCAAGTAGAATTCCTAGGATTTGGGGTTTCCTTGTGGCAAGTTTGATTTTATGTTTTGTTTCTACTTTGGAATCCTGGACTATCAGACTCATTCATTTTGAGTCTATGATAATTGCCAGTCTCTTTGTTGTGACTCTTAATTTGTTTTTTCTTTTTTCCATGCCTGTCTTTTCTAATTAGCATGATAGTCTCTTCTTGAATCACATATTTGTATTCTTTATATATGAGAAATCCTCTTTTAAAAGGTTTTACCAACTAATTAATTTATTATGAAATCCTCTAATGGGGGTTTTATTGATTCCTACTGATTTTCCCTAATTGAATCCTCTTTACCTATTCCTAACTTGTCCGTTTGAGTTAAGACTATAATTTTAATTTTACTAGTCGTTTGATTGATCCCCTTTCCTTTTTTTACCAACCGTGTACCATTGGATGTCGCCTTAATTAACCCCTTTGTATTTACCCTTCATGTGTTACTTTGCAAAAGATTTTAATCAAACTCTTTCCTTAAATGTCTTGTACCCGTTTGAAATCAAAATTCCTTAACTAAAGAAAGACTTTATATGATTGATTGCAAATTATTTTCTTACCATTTCCTACTTGTCCTTTGCACAATAAAAGGGGAACGACCCTTCTGCACTTAGAACAACTGGGAACTTTCAATTCAATACACATATTCATATACACACTCTCAATCACAATACTCTTCAATTCTCTACTTTCATCTAAGATCTCTTATACTGCTCGCTTGCAATTTGGGTCTACAAGACTTCTGCTTTACTTGTTTGTTTCCCCTGCAACTGGTATGTTCTGATTTAGCTTCAACCATCATCCAAATATGTTTATTTACAACTTCTGCAATCTTGTTTGCTTTACCATTCATGCTCAGTGATTAACGTGTATGTTATTCTCTTTGTACCTATTTCTATGATGAATTCCTACATCCTTATTCCCCTCTATATGTTTGAATTAGGGTTCGAGGCCTGGCAGTATCCAAATTACTGCTCAGGTCTGAACCTAACCCTCAATGTGTCCTAGCTCCCAAACTGAGCTAACAGGCGAGTCAAGGGTGTGCCGGCATGCCTGATTGTTGGGCATGACTAATAGCCTGTCATGGCCTTCCCTAACTCCCTCTATCTACTTACACTTATTATAAGACTCTAATTCCCCCCCC
Source organism: Nicotiana benthamiana (assembly GCA_034376525.1). Classification (NCBI taxonomy): domain Eukaryota; kingdom Viridiplantae; phylum Streptophyta; class Magnoliopsida; order Solanales; family Solanaceae; genus Nicotiana; species Nicotiana benthamiana. The sequence goes on along the minus strand of CM067327.1, from coordinate 7,687,406 downwards.
CCCCCCATGAGCCTTGCCTTGGGACCTTGAGTTCCCTCTGAACTTGGATATTTGAGGGCGTGCCCTTCTACACTACACTATAATTGGATTCTGCAATATATTTGGGTTGTAACTACTGCCCAGAGTCCCCTTTATGGCTCTTAGGAACTTTGATACACCCTAAAAGAGAGAAAGGCTTTGGAAAATCCTGATCTTCGAAGTTGGTTGATCTCATATTTTGGGCCCTTAGTCCGAATTAGGCTCCTTGCTTGTAGTTCGATTTCTGATGTAATTTTTTTTAAACTTTGGTCTGTAATAAGTTATAATAACTCATAGGGTATATAGTGAAAAGGGGAAGGGTTACTCATATATGCATGTTGGTAGACATCATGTTCTTAGGCATTTATTCCTACAAATCTCATTCTTCTTATAAGTTGTTTCATTACTGCATTAGAAATCTTGCCTATAAGGTATGCATTTCATCTAGAAATAATGCCTATAAGTTGTTTCATTACCGCATTAGAAATCTTGCCTATAAGTTATGCATTTCATATAGAAATCCTGCCTATAAGTTGTTTTATTACTGCATTAGAAATCTTGCCTATAAGCTATGCGTTTCATTTAGAAATTCTTCCTGTAAGTTGTCTCACTTATGCATATAACCATGACTATAGGCTTCTGCATCCTCGCATCACGTAGATAACTTGCCTACAGTACCTTTTCAAGTCTGCATTTACATCCCTCGTTAGGCAAACAATTTATAGGTTCAAAAAAAATCTGTGTTATAGACATCATGCCTATAGGATTCTCGTACTTTTATAAACATGTCAAAGTCAATCACACCTAGAAATTATGTCTATAAAGATAATCAACCGAATCTGAATCAAGCCTAAAAATTAGTAATAATGTCGTCTTGCATCCACGAGTTTTATGTTTTGTAATCAGTAAACCCTTTTTACTAAAAACCAGTACATTTCCACGTTGTTGGATATCAGCTCTATGGGTCTCATCTAGGCAAGCCGTTGGGTAATTAATTGATGGCATCAGTCTTTGATAATTACAACCAGGGGTAGGCCTACTTCGGACTTCTTATCTGAGAAATATGCGATAAATCAACCTGCTTTCACATTCACGTTTAATTAAAGACCTAACAGTACTTGTAAGCCATGCTAAACAATTTGCTGCTTTGAGTAAGGAGGACTATATGAGCCTTTATTTGCTATGTGTTTCCCCCTTTTACTGTTGTATGTGTTTTATTTGTCGCACTAGACTTTTGTCCTTTTAAAACTCTGAAAAGCCCATCTCCCTTCACTTTTAGGACTAGCAGTCCCAACTTCCTACGGGACTGATAGGATTGGGGCGGGTAATAGCATGCAATAAGTAACGAGGCCAATCCGCCATTTAATACCTTAACGGGGTGGGTAAAGGGTAGATGTGGATATGATTACCATGCGATAACACCACGTGTATAAAAGGTTACCGGGTGTTGCGGGGTGATCCATGTTATTTATAAACTTAAGATCCCACTCCTCCTCATTTGTTTGCTTCTTTTCCAGAGATTCTTTTAGCTATTGACTCTCAGTCCTTTAAACTTCCTCTTTTACTTCAGTCATTTAAAATCTTTTTTTTTACTTTTTACCAGTACTGTTTTTTCTCCAAACTTCCGCCCTTTACTCCTTTGTCTGATTAGTTATATGAATTATTTGACCCCCCTTGTTCCTGCACTTACATATCCTTTAAACAAGTTATGAGATTGCCTACTTCCAAATTTTGGTATGTCTTTAACTTGTATACTTCCCTTTTTGTAATCATTATGTGAAATTTGTTTTATTTTCTCATTTGCTTATATTTAAAGTCACAATTATAGCATGATCGGGAATTATACTAGTGGATCTTGAGGGGTGCCTCACACCTTCCCCTCGAGATAATTTCAAGACCTTACCCATTCTCTAGTTCTTCTTCTTTTAAGTTGAATTTTTTCTTAGTGTCCTAATGCACTTAATAATTAGGTGGCGACTCTTCTAAACTGCAAGCGCAATTCCCAAAAGGAAAAGAGTTGTCCGCCCAAATGTCATGAACCCGATTTCACGGGAAAAAGGGGGCATCAACATTTGACTAGACGTGGACTTTTGGATATCGGGGTCACAATCCAATTTCAGAAGTTGGAGTAGGTCCATAATATCAAATATGAATTGTGTGCAAAATTTGAGATCAATCCGACATGATTTGATAGGTTTCAACATCGAATGTAAAAGTTTGAAATTCTAAAGTTCCTTAAGGTTGGATTGGGGGTCGATTCATGATTTTAGCATTGTTTGATATGATTTGAAGCCTTGAGCAACCCCGTAATTTGTTTTGGGACTAGTTGGTATAATTGATTGGGTCTCGGGGGCCTCGGGTGGATTTCGGGTGGTTAACGGATCGAATTGGAACTTGAAGGATGAGCTGCGGGGGAGGGGGGGTATCTGGTTGCCTGTGTAACCCCTTCTACGGAGGGTTCACCGCAGAAGCGACCCCGTAGAAGCAAGGATGGGAACTGCAGAAACGGTTAGAAGTGAAGGAGTCAGAGGCCAGATGTGTGAAGGAATTCCTGCACTTGCGTAATCGAAGATGCGGTCGGTGTGGCGCAGAAGCTAGCTGGGGCAGCTGGAGGAGGACTGCAGAAGCAGTATTGGAACCGCTCCTGCGAAACCGCAAAAAATGGTCAACTGACCACATGTGCGGAAATGTTGGAGGTAGTGAGTTCTTTTAAGTCGGGGTTGGGTTCATTCCAAACCTATTTCTTCCATTGGAGCCCATTTTGGAGCAACTTTGAGGTAAGTGGACTCTACTAGTTTTGAGTTAATACTTAGATAATTTATGAATTTGAGCATAAAAATTTGGTAGAAATTGTGGATTTTTGGTAGGAGACCAAGAAATTGTATTTTTGGATTTTGACCACGATTTTCAGTATAAAATTGCGAGTAGATTATATATTTGAGTTCGTGAGGCTATGGGGTAAACTTATTTTTCGAAATTTTTTGGAATCCCGGCACGTGGGCCCGAGGTCCTTTTTTCAACTTTTCGATCGGGGTTAGGAATTGTTATAAATATGATTATAATGAGCACTTGAACATATATTAATGTAATTACATCATTATTGGCTAGTTTTGGAGCGTTGTGCATCAATTTGAATCTTCGGAAGGGCGTGGAATGATGGTATGGAACTTCGAAGTGAGGTGAGTCTCCTTTCTAACCTTGTAAGAGGTAATCGTCCCCACACGTGAGTTAATTAGTTATGTGCTCCTATTTTTGGTGACTACGTATGCGCGAGGTGACGAGAGTCTGTGCGTAGCTACTATTATGCTTAAGTCCAGGTAGTTTAAGGCCCAAAAGCATGCTTACTTGTAATACTTGCAACCTTGTTGACAAACTTAAAATGCTTAAAACATATCAAAAGTTAATTCTAAATAGGCTAGATATCATTTCTTGACTTTTAAAAGAGAAACTTTCCTTTTCCTGAATAATTGCTCCTTGATGAATTATTGATTTGATGGTTTGAATGTGTTTATCTATTGTGGAACGGGACGAACACCTCGGTAGATTAAATAGATGCATCTACGGTTCGCGCCATTTGATCCTCTAGCAGTGCATAATTTAAATATTGTCGGATCGGGCCATACGACCTCGACGTGATTTGTGCATGCTTGTATTGCTTGCCATGAGAGTTATTGATATTGATATTTTCTCTCTTCGACTTGAGATAATTGTTAATTAATGGATGTCATACCTCCTTTTTACCACCTTCGCCGAGGGCGGTATATAAGGGGATATAAGGGAGTTTTTCCCATTTAAGTGACATTATTCGTATGGGGATTATTTATTTATTTTCAGAGTCGCCACTTGGAATATTTTATTTGGTGTCCCAAGTCACTGGTTTATTTTAAATCACAAATCGAGGAATTTTTATTTTTCTTTAAAGAGTTTGCGAACCAGAAATTCTAGGTAAGAAATTATGTTAACCCGAGGGAAGGTGTTAGGCACCCCCGGATTCCGTGATTCTAGCACGGTCGCTTAGTGATTATAACTTGGCTTAAATTATCTAATTACTTATATTAAAACCAACGTACATTTGCCTTTTACCTGCTTTTAATCAATTGATTTATTCGTAATTAAAGAATTGAGTTACGCGTACGTATACTCTTTTCTTTGGCGCGTCAAAAATTATATCATGCGAACATATCCACAATTAATAATGCTTTGTGTATTTTATTAAGAAAAGTTTGGTTGAAGTTGCGCGAACGCATTCCTCGAGTCATTTTTAGAATTAAATTTGCAATTATGTTACGCGAATGTATACATAATAACAATACTAGCCTAAATCGAGCCTAAAGCAAACTACGAGTATTTGATATTTGTTAGGGCCATGGAAACTTGCTAAATGGCACACCTCGAATTCTAAAAAATTTAAAATAATTAAGTGAGGGCCTCGCATTTGGGATTTTATTTGGCGTGGCGCACCTCAATTTCGATTTTAAAAAGTATTCAAACTAAAGCTCGAAGAGCGATAGACTATTTGGTTATCTAGTATGGCTCACCTTCATCTGGATAAAAGATGAATTATTTAGGCTACTAGAAGTGTGACTAACCCAAACGTTAAAGTCCTAGTAACTCAGCACCAATGTACAATTTACTCCAGCAGATGGGCCTGAAAGCGAGGCCCAATGCCAAAATTTAAAAGCTACTAAATGTTGACTGCACCCCGGCACGTGAATTGGGCCATAAAAATCTAACGTGAGGCCAGCTCAGTTAATTGGAATCCATGATTAAGTCCCTTTTACAATACCATATAGGCCTTGAGTTGATCAGTTGTTAGCCGTAGACTGAAATAACACACATGACCTATTTAGGTTCGAACCTAAGATATGTGTATATATTGCCATTTGGTTTCCAAATTTGTAATTGTGTTAAAACATGGAATAACAGATGATCAACTTAATCACATACTCCTAGATCAAGCACTCATTGGTTTGTTATGCTTAACGTCAATCTGTTAACTAACTTTGCAAAACAACCATGAGACTCCAGCATTAGCTTAATCCATAAGAAATAGTAAGTAGAGCTTTATGAAGTGACATAATGTGTAAACATGAAAACACACTTAGTTTGATTTTAGACTTGTGCTACAATGAATCATACCCTTCTCCGTCTAACTTTATCCCTTGGCAAAAAAAACCTCATTCTTATACAAATATGTGGATTCAATTATATTAAGTATCAATAACTTAGCAACAAAATAATTACCATCATAAAACCTCACTTTCAAGAACAGGTCATTGCCCTTTTAATTGAATGCACTCTAATTCTAAAAATTAAAACGATAAGCTAGAGATCAAAACAACAAAGCTTAACCACATGACTAAATATATGCATAAAGAAAGTGTGAATGGCTTAAATAGCAGTTCATATACACAGTCTCTCAAATGTTCTGAACTACTTGCCAACCGAACTATCAGACCACAAATTTTCCAACAAGACAAGAGGCAGCATGAATTTCCTAAGAAATACTACTGCTATATTAAGATGAATAGGCCAGGCTAAATACTATTACACTACATTACTGACTTCATAAATTCTAAGCAAATTATCTCATCTCCTATAGAATCAGGGAATACCTGAAAATCGAACAAGAAAACCAATAGATCTGAAGTCAAAGGCCAAAAGTAGGGGGTCCGCAACAGGACAGTAGCCACGAACTCCAGCAGAAAGCAGCTCAACCAGATCAAGTTCAAAAATATCAAAAGGGCAACCTCACTCGAGCCAATACCAAAGCAACCCTCAAAACCAAAAACCTAAGTAACCAATTTCAATCCATTTGAGCTATACTCCCCAGAAAACCTTTTCAAGAAGTAGAGAACTTAAGAAATCACTAGAGTATTTCAATGAAACAATGATTTTTGCTTCAGTTTCAGCTGTTTCCTTTTCTGTATTTTTCAGCTCTTATAATCTCTCTTTTTCTGTATGGATATGGCACCATATATAGGTTCCAAAGATGCCATGTGCTGGAAGGAATATTCCTCATCCACAAAAAGGGCATATTCCAAACAGAAATGGGCAGCTGGTTTTCTCCTATTGGTTTTAGTACTTTGTACTAACCAAATGAGGCCAGCTGTCTCTAATTCTAGAGTATTCTGATATTTTCAAAACAAAACAACCCTAAATTACCCTTTTAAAACATGTTTATTACATCTTCTATCCATATTCACTTAGGCCCCCCTAAGATTTCTAATAGTTGACAAATCAGGACTAACATCCTAGGGCCAAATTTAGTACAACCAAAAAGCTCAAAGAATGGCCATTTGAGAAAATAACTTAAAACAAAAGATGAACTTAATGAACATACCTTGAAATATGAAACAAATTCAAGAGAAATTAATTAAACCTAGTTCGAAACAGAACATGAAACAAGCAAGGATAAAGGCTCTGAAACTATTATTATCATATATTTCAAAAAGGAAAATTATTAAATCTACTTCTAGTTCTGAAAAAAGGCAAGTAAAGGCAAAGGAAGAAAGATTTAGCAGGCAATTCTAGATTGAAGAAAAAGAACTCAGTCTTAAATAAACCAACCTAATCAGTGAACTACTATTTTTTAATTAAAATGGTTAACTAATTAAACCAATTCAAACAAACCAAAATGAAAAGACTGATATCTAAATGATAAAACAATTAACTACAAAAATAAAGAAAAAGCAGAGACGACTTGATTTTGGCAAGAAAAACTTGATCAAACGGAGCAGCTCAAAGGACGATGGAATTTGACAAAGTTGGCCGGACAGTGCATGACTTGGTCGTAATCCGGTGATCTCAAACTAAGCCAAACCTAATCGATTGTTCTTGAATCTATTATCATGTTTTTGACTTAAATCGAGCCTGAAATCTCCAAGAAATCAAACAAAGAGAAGGATTTAAGGCATGGTCTTTTCTTTCAGAACTCAGATCCGAGATTTAAACAGATGGGTGCAGGTTTTTGAGTAATTGATAATGGATATAGGGCAACGGAGGTGTTGTGATTGTCTAGTTAAAAGGTGAGAGGCGTTTGGCATGGCGCCTCTGGTCAATGAGGCTTCGGTGTTTTGGGGCAGCTAGGGTTAGACGCTGTGAGGGGTGAAAAGATGAAGTGAAGAGGGTAACGGGGTTTGGGGGTTCTGTTCGGACAGTTATAAGGGGGGGAAGGTCTGTTCTCAGCCGTTGGATCATGTGAGATCAACGGCTGAGATCACAGGCTGATTAAAACGCCGTCATTTCATTTGACTAGGGGTGGAACGGTTAACAGGTGGGTTTAGGCCGAGTATTTGGGAGTTTGTACGGATTTAAGGCACAAAGGCTTGTGCATGGGGAATTTAATTCCGAAATGGCCCAAATCTAAATTCCTTTTTCAATTCCTTTTTATTTCTGTTTTTCTTTTTCTTTTCAAATTGAGACAAAACCAAAATTAAACCTTAAAACTAAATTAATTTAACAATATAAACTAATTAACCCTCATAGTATTTATAAAAATTAGTTAATTCCCAAATTAAAAGTAAACTATAATGAATTCGAAAATTTAAAGTAAAAATACAAAAAAGAGTTATTTTTTGTTATTTTCTTTCATATTTATAATATGAATTAACTAATAAACCTAAAGATATAAAATTTTCCTAATTGCAAATGTACTATTTTGTATTTTTTATAGATTAAATATACACACAAAAATGCACACAAACACGAAAGTTATACAATTAATTCCCAAAAATTAAATAATTGAAAGAAAAATCCTAATTTTAGGAACTCTGTAGGAGTAATTCACGCGAAGCAAAAATCACGTGCTCACAATGAATTATAAATCCGAAGACTTTTGATGAAAATAAACTCTTACCTATTTTCGTGACTTATTTGAATTTATTGTTGTTCTTAATAAATATGTGATTCATGTTGGAAACACGTTTCAAATGCAATATACTAAACGTGTGTTCTTTTGTAGGTTTTGATGAATGTCAAACAAAGCAATAAGCGATATATAGCAGTGCTCAAGGACACGCACAAAATGGATGCATTACAAGAAGCTCAAGACAATGCTTGGAAATGTTATAATTGAGTCAATATTAATTGTGATCTTGATTCCTCAATCTTGGCTCATAACATGGCTTCTCTACTAAAATTATTTTTCCAAAATCATGCATATCTAACTTAAGTGTCAAATGATTTTAAACTATGCATATTTATATTTGTTAAAATGTTTTTCAAACATGCCTCAAAAATCTGGGCTAAGATAATCGATTATGTACTTATGATAATCGAGTATCTCTAAGCCAAGACTGCATGACAATCGATTGTGAATTAATGATAATCGATTGTGAGTAAGTCAGTTAACATCAGGTTTTTGCAAACTGCATAACAATCGATTGTGTACTTTTGATAATCGATTGTTAACTGAGGCAAAGTTTTCAAAACTCAGAAAAATCGATTATGAACTAATGGTAATCGATTAGAATGAGAAAAATGTCTCCCAGTGTTTTTAAATAAATTAATAATCGATTGTGGCTTTTGATAATCGATTATATATGAGACAGAAAGTTTTGAAATTAATTAATAATCGATTATGGCTTTTGATAATCGATTATATATGAGACAGTAAGTTTTGAAATTAATTTATAATCGATTGTTCTATTTGATAATCGATTGTTGGAACTAACCGTTGTCATACTTTTTCAAATTACCTTCAGGTAATCGATTGTGATATTTAACAATCGATGTTTTAGCGTAAAATCTGGAAAAGATTTTCTGAACGTTGTTAAAATAATCGATTATTGATTTCCTGATAATCGATGTTTTATGCCAAAAATTGGAAAGGATTTTTTAACGTTATAATTAATCGATTATTGATTTGAAGTAATCGATTGTTAACGTAAAATCTGGGATTGATTTTTTGATCTGATAGGCAAACAATCGATTGTTTAGTCCTGACAATCGATTGTCACTGAGTAATTTCAGCAATCCTTAATTGGCTATTAGACAACGGTAAGACTGAGTTTTTCACCTATAAATACAGGTTTAACTCAGTGTTTTCACAACAACAACATATACAATTTAAGTATTTTCATTGCTAAAAGCTTTCTTACATTGATCATCATTTTCATTCATCCATAAAGCTTTTTGAAGAGCCATTCTATTGAGCTAAGTTGTTGTGATCTTGAGCGTACTATTTCTACTCATATCTACTCATTGAGGAGTACTTTGTAAAGTGAGTTTGTTTTGTGTTTGTAAGAGAATTGCGATTCTCGTTTGTTGAGGAACTTGTGATTCCTCAGTTGAAGTCTTTGGGATTGTTATCCCCGAGCAGTTGAAGTCTTTGGGATTGTTATCCCCGAGCAGTTGAAGTCTTTGGGATTGTTATCCCCGAGCAGTTGAAGTCTTTGGGATTGTTATCCCTGAGCAGTTGAAGTCTTTGGGATTGTTATCCCCGAGCAATTGAAGTCTTTGGGATTGTTATCCCCGAGCAATTGAAGTCTTTGGGATTGGTATCCCCGAGCAATTGAAGTCTTTGGGATTGTGATCCCCGAGCACCTAGGTGAGGCTTGTGTCCTCAGCTGTAACGGTTTGTTAAGCACCCGTAAGCTTGACAAGTTTAGTGGAAATCTCGAGAGAGTCTCTCGGGGACTGGACTAACCACGTTTGTGGCCAACCAGGATACATCATTGTGTAAGTTTATTTTACTGCACTTGTTTTAATTTCTGCAAAGTTTTTAAATTCCGCACTAAAACGCTTAATATTTTTAAAACGCTATTCACCCCCCCCCTCTAGCGTAAAGCGTTATTTCCAACAATTGGTATCAGAGCCATACTCTCTGAAAAACTTAACAGTTTGAGAGAACCATCCATGGCTTCTACTCATGATTCTTTTGCAGGAATCGGTGAAGGAAATTGCTACACCATGCCTCCAATATTTGATGGAAACGACGAAGAAGAGGTAAGTATCTCTAATTCTCACTCGTTCGAAGAATTACAAAATGCATTTGAAGATTTGTATGGTGAATTTGGTAATGCTGTCAAAATGATTAAAGATTTGAAGAAATCACTTTCCCAGCAAGAATTAGATTTTCAGAAAAATCTCTCTTTAAAAGAAAAAGATTTTGAAGAACGTCTCTTATTGAAAGAAAAAGATTTCAAAAATCAACTTTCTTTAAAACAAAAAGATTTTGAAAATCTGTCTCTTGATAACGAGAATCTTGTAAAAGAAAATCAGTTTTTGCAAAATGATAGTGTAGAACTTAGACAAGTCATTAAGACTATGCATGAAACTTCTTATGTTGATGAATGCTCTACTTGTACTTCCTGCGATTCTTTGAAGTTAGAAAATGCAAAACTTAGGAAAACGTTAGAAACACGTAGTAAAGAAGTTCCTAAAGTTGTTGAAAAAGAAACGCCTAAGAATAATCAACGGCATAAAAGCAGAAATCCCATTAGAAATTTTACTGCTCCACCTAGAAATAATTCTAGGGCTGTAAATGAGTCTAGGACAAATTCCTTTAGACCACCTAGACATTACGCTAGGATGTATGAAAACAAGTCTAAAACTAACGCCTTTAGATCACCTAGATACAACTCTAGAAATTGGAATAATGAATCTAGAGTTAATCACTGTACATCGCCTAGAATCAATACTAAGACTATTGTTGATAAGCCTAGAACGAACTACGTTAGACAACCTAGAAATGACTCTAGGATTCTCAACGCCTCTAGGAATGACTCTAGATCACCTAGAATGTATTTGGCGCAACCTAGGCATTGGCACAATCCGAACGTAGTATGCCATTATTGCAATCGGATAGGTCACATTGCACCCGTGTGTTTTGCTAAACATAGAGATTTATCTTTTGGTTATAATTATTATTTGCCTAACCCCAAAGGACCCAAAAAGATATGGGTACCAAAAACCTCTCCGTAGGTATTTTTGCAGGTGTGCTTGAAGACTACAAAATTGTAGTAGATGCGCCAAGCACGACACCCAAAGGCATCGAGAGGAATTTCGGTTAGCTATTCTTTTTGATAAAACCGAATATGTGCAAGCTATTAATGTTGACAGATTTTTTGATATATGGCAGCTGGTGTTATTAACATATAAGTTGTCAACTTGATTCTCACCCTGAAAAACGTTGACATGCGTTAACTGTAAGAATCAATTTGTGAAATTTCTTGTTGACTATACTTGTTGATTGACATGCTGAAAACTCATTTTTGATTACTAGTATCAACTATTAAATGCTTGATCCATGCTTTGACAAATGTTGATTCGTGCATTGAATGAGTACCTACTAGAATCATGTTTAGTTGAATTATGTCTTGACAATCTTTTCAAACAGCAAAGTGTTTTAAATCATGTTTCAATATATGTTTTGACAAATGCCTTTCAAAATAACAATAGGTTTTTTTTTTTTGTTGATATAATTGATAAATTTATAGAAATCGTCATATTGTTTATTCCTCAATTTCCTTCCTATTCTTATGTGAATATGGTAAAAGGAATTAGCCTTAATACAATCTTCTTATCAAAAGAAGAAATATTTTAGGCAAATTTGTTACAAGTAAGAGGAATGTCATTACATTCCATTTTGTCTTACTTAAGAGGGAACTTGTGCTTTGAAAGAATTGATTGCATAAATTTTATTGATGATATTCTCTTAACAAATATCTGTTTGGGTTTTGAATTGTTATTATGGTGATAAATTGTTTATATATATATATATCGGAAATGGCTTCACTTGATTAAGTGTTGGAAATGCTAATGTGCTCGCATGAAGCATTCAATTCAATCTCTAGCAAATTGAGATGTCAACGATGGAGGATGACATCAAGACAAACCGGGTATGATCGTTCCTTACTCTACCCTTTAGCTAGTTGAATTGGTATTATATGTCACAAGTATTGATATGAATGTTATTTTGATAAATTGCATAATTGATTAAGTGCATAAATTGTATTGAGTTTTGAGTTTCTAAATTGGTATTTATAACAATTGGTGTTGATTATATGTATTCATGATGGAAAATCTATTTTCATAAAAACGTTTTCATCCAAAGAATCATTATCTTCCACCATGTGTTGATGACGTTGTTTCATTCATAATCAATTGTCATAAATCCAAAATTGATTATAATATATTCAAAATTGATTACCATACTTCCAAAATCAATTTTCAGGACTTAAGACCATTTTTGCCCAGTACACAATCGATTGTCATGTTCCACAATCGATTGTCAGTGATTTTCTGAAATTTCAAAAACATTCTGTTTCAAGCCAAATTCTCAGAATCTAAGTGTCAAACTTGACACAATCGATTGTCTCTATCACACAATCGATTGTCCAACGGTATTAATTCAAAAATTCTTACCGTTCTGAGTCCTGCAGCTCTCGTTAATCGATTATCAGTTTTTATCAGTCAATCCAACTGGCATAACACTGTTCAACAATCGAGTGTCTCAGGTATACAATCGATTGTCTCAACGGTCAATTCCAATACTCGACCGTTTTTGAGTTAACTTCAGGCATAATTTTTTCCTATTCTCCCCTCTATAAATAGGAGATGGTGTCTTCATTCTCATCACCAAATATTCAAGCTCAAAGCCTCAAATCCTCTCTAAAAAGCTCTTTTTGCAAAATTCAAGCTTTCTTTCTTCTATCAATATGTCGAGAAGAACCCGTTCAAATAGGGAAGGTTCTTCCACCTCTACTCTTCCTCCCTCCGGATATCATCCATATCAAGATGGTGATGTTTTGGTCTTCAAAAGCGAAAATAAATTAAATCGCTTTCTTACTAATTTTGAAAAACGTGATATTCATCCTCCTCAAATCCTCCTCCAAATCAAGATCCAAATTCGGATATTTTAAATCATCTTACCCGCATTGAGACAAAAGTTGATCTTAACCCGCTATGTCCAGGGATACTTTGACCATGTCAACCATCAATATGGTGCTGTTGTCCCATTTGAGGCACCGCCGCAAAACATGGACGAAGATGATGATAACGAGGATTAAATATTTTCTTGTATTTTTATTTATTTAATGGCCTATGTAATATTTTATCTATTTAATGAAAGTTGATTTTTATTTGAAATATCTCTCCTATTTCCATTATATGAATTATTTGATATTTTCAAAAGGGGGAAGTAAATATTTTTTTAAAAGGAAGAAAAGAAAGGCTATATGCAAGACTAGAGTTTATGCATACTTACATGCTTTCTTTGAATGCGTTGCATAAATTCAGGGGGAATCTTATATTTAGGGGGAATTTTTTTTAAACTATTCGATTATCCCGTATAATAATCGATTATGTTGACGTTTGTTGAACTAGCATGCTATTATTAGACTTGTTATCTAGCCACTTTTTGCTAATGGCAAAAGGGGGAAGAAACGGGATATCAAGAAGTATGCTATATCACTCTCAACTTCATTCATGCTTAAAGTGAGGGGGAACATGAATTGCGGGGGAACATCAAATTGCATACTTTACTCTTGTCTTGGATTATCAAAATAATTATTGCATATATCCCGCTTATGTTTGCCATTATCAAAAAGGGGGAAATTGTTGGAAACACGTTTCAAATGCAATATACTAAACGTGTGTTCTTTTGTAGGTTTTGATGAATGTCAAACAAAGCAATAAGCGATATATAGCAGTGCTCAAGGACACGCACAAAATGGATGCATTACAAGAAGCTCAAGACAATGCTTGGAAATGTTATAATTGAGTCAATATTAATTGTGATCTTGATTCCTCAATCTTGGCTCATAACATGGCTTCTCTACTAAAATTATTTTTCCAAAATCATGCATATCTAACTTAAGTGTCAAATGATTTTAAACTATGCATATTTATATTTGTTAAAATGTTTTTCAAACATGCCTCAAAAATCTGGGCTAAGATAATCGATTATGTACTTATGATAATCGAGTATCTCTAAGCCAAGACTGCATGACAATCGATTGTGAATTAATGATAATCGATTGTGAGTAAGTCAGTTAACATCAGGTTTTTGCAAACTGCATAACAATCGATTGTGTACTTTTGATAATCGATTGTTAACTGAGGCAAAGTTTTCAAAACTCAGAAAAATCGATTATGAACTAATGGTAATCGATTAGAATGAGAAAAATGTCTCCCAGTGTTTTTAAATAAATTAATAATCGATTGTGGCTTTTGATAATCGATTATATATGAGACAGAAAGTTTTGAAATTAATTAATAATCGATTATGGCTTTTGATAATCGATTATATATGAGACAGTAAGTTTTGAAATTAATTTATAATCGATTGTTCTATTTGATAATCGATTGTTGGAACTAACCGTTGTCATACTTTTTCAAATTACCTTCAGGTAATCGATTGTGATATTTAACAATCGATGTTTTAGCGTAAAATCTGGAAAAGATTTTCTGAACGTTGTTAAAATAATCGATTATTGATTTCCTGATAATCGATGTTTTATGCCAAAAATTGGAAAGGATTTTTTAACGTTATAATTAATCGATTATTGATTTGAAGTAATCGATTGTTAACGTAAAATCTGGGATTGATTTTTTGATCTGATAGGCAAACAATCGATTGTTTAGTCCTGACAATCGATTGTCACTGAGTAATTTCAGCAATCCTTAATTGGCTATTAGACAACGGTAAGACTGAGTTTTTCACCTATAAATACAGGTTTAACTCAGTGTTTTCACAACAACAACATATACAATTTAAGTATTTTCATTGCTAAAAGCTTTCTTACATTGATCATCATTTTCATTCATCCATAAAGCTTTTTGAAGAGCCATTCTATTGAGCTAAGTTGTTGTGATCTTGAGCGTACTATTTCTACTCATATCTACTCATTGAGGAGTACTTTGTAAAGTGAGTTTGTTTTGTGTTTGTAAGAGAATTGCGATTCTCGTTTGTTGAGGAACTTGTGATTCCTCAGTTGAAGTCTTTGGGATTGTTATCCCCGAGCAGTTGAAGTCTTTGGGATTGTTATCCCCGAGCAGTTGAAGTCTTTGGGATTGTTATCCCCGAGCAGTTGAAGTCTTTGGGATTGTTATCCCTGAGCAGTTGAAGTCTTTGGGATTGTTATCCCCGAGCAATTGAAGTCTTTGGGATTGTTATCCCCGAGCAATTGAAGTCTTTGGGATTGGTATCCCCGAGCAATTGAAGTCTTTGGGATTGTGATCCCCGAGCACCTAGGTGAGGCTTGTGTCCTCAGCTGTAACGGTTTGTTAAGCACCCGTAAGCTTGACAAGTTTAGTGGAAATCTCGAGAGAGTCTCTCGGGGACTGGACTAACCACGTTTGTGGCCAACCAGGATACATCATTGTGTAAGTTTATTTTACTGCACTTGTTTTAATTTCTGCAAAGTTTTTAAATTCCGCACTAAAACGCTTAATATTTTTAAAACGCTATTCACCCCCCCCCTCTAGCGTAAAGCGTTATTTCCAACAATTCATCACATTAATAATATTTCTATTGGACTACTAGCAAGTTTCGAAGTTGACCTTTTGTTTCTACTTTTTCGAGATTAGACGGGATACTCATTGGGTACACGTTTTTTTCGTATTCATACTACAATTGATGTGTATTTTTTGTTGCACAGGTTCATATGTGGCTAGTGGCTTAGTGGCGTAGCGGCATGGTTGATATGGAGACTTAGGTGAGCTGAAATTATCAAGATGACCCGCAACCAGTAGAGTCTCCTTCAGAGTACTATACTATATTTTCATTTTTGTCCACTTGTATTCCGGATAGCTACAGTATTTTATGTCATTCCCTAGTAAATGCTCATGCACTTGTGACACCGAGTTCTGGGATGTCTATGGGTTTATTCAGAAATTTAAAATTGTTAAATGTTTCATTATTTATTCAGTGAAATTTATTATGTGTTGTTTAAATGTATAAAAGAAGTGATTTTAGAAATACTTAAAACGAGAAGTTACTAATTATTTGTTGTTGGCTTGCTAGATAATGGTGTCCGACGCCATCACGACCCTTAGTGGATTTTAGGTCGTGACACTACCTGTACATGACTTACCCAAGGACTATCAGATATTGGATAAATAATACTTGCTGCTAGAAGTTTTATCATTTCTTTCTTGATGACTTCCTGCATTAATGGGTTCTCTTTGGGGTTGGACTATTGGCTTATTACCATTCTTCATAAGAATCATGTGCATACAAATAGCTGGACTGATTCCTCTGGTGTCAGTTGTAGTCTACCCTAAGGCTGTTTTTATGTTTTCTCAATACTCCAAACAGTTTGTTTTCCTGTTCTATAGTCAAAGAAGATGAAATGATTACTGAAAACAATTCAGGTTCAAGAGACACATATTTTAAATGAGGATGAAGATCTTTAAGTTCAATTTTTAATTAAACTCCTTCTTGTGAGACTTTCTCATTTTCTGGCTCTTTTTCCAGTATTTTAGCTGCTTCTCTAATTATGAGGTTATCATCACTTATGGTACGTGACCTAGCCAAACATCTCTCTAATGAATAAGTAATTAACTGATTAACGAGGTCATCTAGTACGTCAATTTTAAAACAAGATGATGATGACTCATACCCATAAAATTTCATCATTTTTTGCATGTCAAAAATTACTCTTTCCTCATCAACTCGCAATATGAATTTTCCTTGATGGACATAATTGCCCATGCTATTGCAAGAAATGGTTCACCTAAAATTAATGGTACCTTAGTATTTTTTTTCCATTTCAAGCACTATAAAATCTAGTGGGAATACAAATTTGTCAACTCTGACAATGATATTTTTGATAATTCCTTTTGGTCTCTTAGTACTTTGATCAGCTAATCGAAAAGACACTAGTATTTTTCATTTCACCAAGTTCTAATTTCCTGAAAATTGAAAAAGTCTTAGATTTGAAGTACCTGAATCACATAACGCCTTTTCAAAGTGAGTACCTCCCACGGTACAAGGAAGTGTAAAACTTCCCGGATTACCAAGTTTCTGTGGAAGCTTATAGCACTGTATTTTTCTGTAAGCTTAACTAAAACTTCTTCCAATTTTTTTTTTACTAGACATAATTTCTTTAAGAAATTTAGAACATGAAGGCATTTGTGTTAAAGCATATGTGAAAGGTATGTTAATGTAAAGTTGCTTAAAAATATCTAGAAACATTGAAAATTGTTTGTCAAGTTTTTCTCTTTTCATCATTTGGGGAAAAGGGAAAGATACAGAGTGAGGATTTGTTATCAATTTATTTTCTAGTACATTTTTCCTTTTATCCTTTTGTTCTTTTGGAAACTTAGATTCTATTTTATTCTCACCTTCATTTACCTTTTTCACTTCTTGTGGCTTTCCTTCTCTATCTGCATATGGATCATCAAAAGATTTACCTGATCGTAGAGAGATGGATTTGAGGTGTTCTTTTGGGTTTTTCTCAGTGTTGCTTGGTTGAGCACCTTGAATTTGTCCATACATGAGGGTCGCTAATTGGCTTACCTGAATTTCCAAATTCTTGATAACTGAATGTAGACTTTCAACCTTATCATCATAACCTTAATAAATTTGTGCATTAGGTCTTTAAGGCTTTGTTGATGAACTCTTTGAGGCTACTACTGATATTTTTGAAAATTCTGTTGCCATATATTTTGATTTTGAAAAGTAGGTGGTCTCTGTACCTGCTGCTTTTAATTAAAAAGTCTTTGAGGATTTTCAGCACCATTAGGATTACTCCATTGAAATCCTGGATGTTTTTGTCCATAGGACTACCAAATGAGCAATTATATCTATAACCAATCACATTTACTTGTTCCTCATTTTGCATTAAAGCTAAACATTCATGATTTTGATGATTACCTTTACAAATATCACAATTATCAAGTTGGGATAATGATTAAGCACTTACCTAAAAAGCTTCGACTTTTTGTGTTAAGGTCGCAATTTGTTGTGCTAATGAATTCAAAGCTTCAATTTGATTTACTCATGTTGTTTTCTTGATAATCATTCTATCTGGGGGTTATTGAACAATGTTTTACGAAATTTCATTAAGTAGTTGCATTGCTTTTGCAATGATTTTTCCTATTATTGATCCTCCTGATGCTGCATCAATTACATTTCTAACAGAGGGCTTAAGGCCGTAATAAAAATGTATAAAATGTCAGGGTTTTAGTTACCATGATATGGCCATTTTCTTAATATTGTAGTTATTCTTTCCCATGCCTGGTATGCATAAAATTATTGATTTCTTGCTACATTTTTAAATGCTTTTGCAGGTGAAATATTTATTACGAAATTTTTGGGTCATTTAGTCCCATGTTGTAATGGAACCTCTTGGTAGACTTCGCAACCATGTTTTGACTTCACCTTTTAATGAAAAAGGAAAAAGTCGCAACCTGATAGCATCTGTTGTAACTCCATTATACCTACAAGTTTCAACTAATTCATGATAATCAATTAAATGGGTGTGATGATCTTCACCTGCATCACCAGCAAACTGGCATGATAGTTGAATGGTTTGAATCAAGCATGTGCGGATTTCAAAGCTATTTGCTGCAATTAGTGGTCTCCTCACACTTGATTCTCCTTCAAAATGATGTGGCCTTGCATAATCACGGAGTACTCTATCACGTCGTGGTGCCACCTCATCAAACTGTTCTTCTACTTGATATGGTGGAAGTTGGTTATTGAGTTCTTCGTTCTCCATTTCCTCTGATGTGAAAATTTGAGATCATGAGGTTTGTTCTTTTTGCAACAACCTCAAGAAATTTTCAATTGTAGGATCATATTTGACTAGTTTTCTAGAAGAGGAACGTGTCATACACTATCTGAAATTTCTATAAAAAAGTTAAAATAATTAGACAATAAACAAATCTCAAATTAGTAGTAAAACAATTAATATATTGTAGACTTTAGCCAATCCCCAGCTACGATGCCAAAAATTTGATGAGTGTCTGGCATATCCGATTTAAATTCATACTTTCTCAAATAGTAGTATAGACAGATGTCGAGCCTACAGATATTGGTTTATCTAGTCTACAGACGTTTCTTGTTTTATTTACTATTTGAGAAAATCAGAAAGAGTTGAGTTGTGAATTAACTAACTAAAAACGCACGAATAGAGCAATAGAAAATATTTTGTTTATTCACAAATATAATAAAAAGGTGTTGGGATCCTGACTTCACTTAATATTTTTATTATATAGTAGATACATTTATCCTTCAACTTCTATTTCTCATAAATGTATAAGTGCCTCTCACGATTACATTTATATATTATTACTATAGTTGCACTCCTTTCAGTTATACAAATTAATCATTAAAATGGTAATATTAAATAACCAGAAATATATACTTGAACTAAAACATGCTCTTTTTAATAAGTCCCTTTCGGTAATCCTACTTGATATAACTGATCACTACAATATTCGCCTCTTTCAATTACAAATAAATGTAAACTCAACTTTAACATATACGAGCTAGATGTCACTAAATACAAGTAAACATCTATCAATAAAAGAATTAACTATTACTTCTTCTGCCTCTTTCGATTATAGAATTACTAAGAAGTTAATATGTAGTACAAAATAGATAGATACTAACAAAATTAAATAACACCTAACTATAAAGCAGATAAAATTTAAATAAAAAGCTTTAGCTCAACCATGTGAAATTGGGGAATAATATCTACTATTATTTAAAAATATTAAGATTCTTTATTTTTCCCACACAAGAAAAGTTACTCCATATTGGAGCCAATACCGACAACGGAAATAATCTTGCCCATTAAATAAGAAAATAGAAAGAAATATTCAAGAGAATAATTTTTCCTATTTAATTAAAATAGGAACTAGAGTAATTTCTAATACTACAATTTATTCAGAACTAGAAATGAAGTCAGTGTAATGTCTAAAAGAAGAATTAGAAGAAAAACTAAATAACATAGAGAAAGAAAAACTTTCTGCTCAATATTACATTTCTCATATTTCTTTTTCGCTCTGTCCTCCTTTGGTTTCACAAATGATGCAACTTTTTTATACCCAAGTAATGACAAACTTTTCAATACACTCTTGGATATGAGCTTGTCATGGCTGGTTGTGGCCTTGTTATGCTTGGATATGAACTTTAGTTATATGTCAGCTATGGATCAATTATAGTTTATTGTAGTCGGTTGTGAGTCGGTTATTCTTTGTTATGGTATATAACTTTATATAATGTCTTTCTTTATCACCATATGTTACTCTGCTTTAGCATATCCATTTTTCTACTTTTTCTGTTGTAATCTTGTCGTTCTGAACCAATCCTTCTTTAACTTTTCCTGCATATTTAGACAAAAATATGGAAGAAATATGATAGTTTTTTGTTTTTACAAAGAAATTATATGTTTAAAAATCATGTAAAATGCACTTATTACCGCTTCAGGGTTGAGGCCTCCTTTTGCACTTATCAAGTGGCCGCCATCTTCTTCCTCTTCGCCCCTGTATCTAGGAAAACCGAGGACTTTCTCTTTTTATTCTTCTCCTCATTCGCGAAAGCCCTGGGCTGTCCCAAATTAGAGGGCTCGTCAAGCAAGGACAAATCATCCTCATCCACCAGCCTAAGTTCAGTGGTCTTAGGTGGACGTGTAAGAAAAGAGAAAATGTTAGCACTGAACAAACTAAGAGTGTGATGGTAACTATTCAGAAAAGAACCTCACCATGAGAAAGGGCCTCTTATTTACCCTTCGAAAGTTTATTCCATACGCGCTCGGTGTACGACATCTTCTTACAAATCCCCTCGATCCAGTCCTTAAGTCAGGAGATTGCATTGGGAACTCGAACAACCACTGCAAGACCACAAACATAGGCGATAACATAAAGAAAAAAAGAAATAAATACCCAAGTAAAACAATACTTACAGGATGTGGGTAGAAATTCAGGGGTGGGGGTGGAATACCCAGGTCTTCAGTTTTCCCTTGAACAAACCTCCCCTACCAGCTTCGATCTCGGTCTTCATTAATGATAGAGAAAGGAACCTTACTTTCTCAGCGAACGAGCTTGATTAATCCCACTCGAAAGATTCAGGGATTGTACATGCAAAGTAGGTCGTCGAGGGTGAACCGAGGAGATTCGATGTTGTTTGCAAAATGGTCAAGAGGATCACGATCCTCCAGAAGGACGGGTGGATTTTCCCAAGGCACACCTCATACCTCTTGCAAAAAACAAGAACTATGGGATCCACAGGGGAATGTGTAAAGGGGTAAATGTAAATACTCAAGTACCCCTTCACATAATATCATCATTATGCCCGGGGATAACCACGTCCTTGCCCTCCCATTACAGTTCGCTTGGACTAGGAGTATGGTTTCTTCAGTGATGGAGCATATGTATCTCCATGCTCCCATGCCTCGGTCTTGTTGACTACAGGCCTTCTCGACCTTGAAGTCATCCTCGATAGAGCATCCCCGAGTATGAAGCTCTTCATGGGGGACTCCTAAGCCACCTCAGGAATAACCACCTCGGCATCTGTGACCGGATGGGAAGATAAAGGGATGGCCTGCTGAAGCACTGACTTGGAAGTTTTAGCCATTATGATCTGGAAAATATAGGTCTAGGGAAAACTACGGGAATTTGAAGATGGTATGAAGGTATGAAGGTCTGGGATGAAGGTTCAAAGAAGAAATATGAAGATGTGGGTATAAAGGTTCAATGAACAATGTATGAAGATCTGGAGAATTTTGGATCCATTAGAATATTCGATGGTAAAGTCTAGAATCAAAAGTGTAAGAAATGTAGGGTGTTGAAGCTTCTATAAGTGGAAATGCAATCAATGCGTGCCTTTTCGCATTCAAAGTCAGAACGACACGACTGGTGGGACGTTTTGATTTACCCGTCATCTCAGTCACAGTGTACGATGGAAGAAAGCAGGTTCATCTTTTCATTTCCCAATATCGACAAACCTACTCTCGAAAATATGGGGACTATATATATATGGGTAAAATGGGGACAATGCATATCCCCATTTCTCGGTAAAGAAGACAGAAGAAGGGCACGAACACACGAGGTTGAAATCAAGATTGGAAGCCTTTCGTATCAAGACCCATAAAAGGTAAACAATGTGCTCATCGTCGAGCGTGATAAGGCAATGTTCCCTGGACGCAAAACGAGCTGTAAGACTTCGCAAAATATGGCAAACGATTACGTATGGTGAATAGAGGGCCGTGATACCCATACCTAACCGGATATAATGTTGCATATCTTGCCCGATGTTGGTTACAGATTAATAATTAACGAGAAAGGAGGATTTTTACTTTTTTACTTGTACTAGGGATGAAACTCTCCTACTATATAAATGAAAAGTTTTTCTTTGATACCATACATTATAACACGCAAATCAAGTCAATACAAATTTATTTTTCTACTCTCAAGCTATTGCAAAGTTCTTATTTTACTGTTTGTTCTCCTTTCATAATCGGCTTCGAACCAAGGGTACAATCGAGGGCAAAGCTACTGTTCTACCTAAGTTCGAGCTGGGCCGTAAAATTGCAATTGGTTTAATTATTTATTTTGTATTAATTCATTTATCTAATATTCTTGATTACTTATGTTGAGTCAATTCACATATCTTTAAACCCGCGTAAAAATATAATTGTTATCCATTTTAAGGGTAAACATGCTCGAACCAAACCATTACATAAAATTAGCTCTCTGAAAACCTTGCACATAACACTTCACATAATTTTGAATAGGATAAACGAAAAAGGATTCAAAATGCCCCTAAACTATTAGTATAGGTTTTAAACTATTCTTCATCCACCTATTGGGCTAAAAATACCCGTCCATCCACCTTTTTGGTTTACATATATCATTTGACCATTAGTTCAATATTGAATTAAAAATAATTATTATTCTTTTTGTAAAATTAAAAAACTATTTTACAAAATATTTTTGATTTTAAAACTAATGCACTAGTAGTCCACTAATTTAATAAAGTCTTCTTCTTCTTTTTTTAGTTTTTACAAAAAATAATTCAGTTTTTACAAAAAAATATCTTTTTAAATTTTTTCATTTTTAAAGAATTTTTTTTGGTAAAAACTAAAAAAATGTAAAAACTGAAAAAAAATCAACAAAATATTTTTTTTTGAAAAATACTTTTCTCCAGTTTTTTCAATTTAAAAAAAACAAAATTATTTTTTCTTTAAAAAAAA
This sequence comes from Nicotiana benthamiana, assembly GCA_034376525.1. Taxonomy (NCBI): domain Eukaryota; kingdom Viridiplantae; phylum Streptophyta; class Magnoliopsida; order Solanales; family Solanaceae; genus Nicotiana; species Nicotiana benthamiana. Next base: position 7,664,238 of record CM067327.1, on the reverse strand, counting down.
TCAAAAACGAAAATAAAGTGAAATGCTTAAAAAAAACTGTAAAAAAAAAAAAAAAAAGAAATATTTTTCAAAACGAAAATATTTTGTTGAAAATTCTTTTTCAGTTTTTAAAAAAAGAAAGTATTTTATTAAATTTTTTTTTCTGGTTTTAAAAAAAAAATCAGTTTTTACAAAAAAATGATTTAAAAAAATTAATTCTTTTTGTTTGTAAAAACTTAATTTGTTTTTTGTAAAACCTGGATAAGAAAAAGATGAAGAAGACTTTACTAAATTAGTGGACTACTGGTGCATTAATTTAAAAAAACAAAAATATTTTGTAAAATATTTATTTTAAATTTTATAAAAGAATAATAATTATTTTTAATTCAGCACTGACCTAACAGTCAAAGGGCATAACTAAACCAAAAAAATAGATCAATAAATATTTTTAATTTAATAAATAAATAAATAAATAATATTTTTAAATATTTTCTAAATAGTTTAGGGACATTTAAACCCTTTTAAGTTGAAATCCCTTATGTATGACTTAGCCATACCATCAACTAAAATGCATAACATTTGTAAGACACTAGTATAACGCTGCATACCCCAAGAAGGTGGTCCTAACCAGCAGAAAGAATTAAAAAGGAGACGCACCCAAAAAAAAAAAAAAAAAAACCACTACTAGCATTAACATTACGGAGTCACGAGTTAACGACCAGTCCATACCAGACTCCCACGAAATCCCCTATATTAACAGAGTTCGATATAATCCATGCTTCTTACTCCCATTACTCCATCTTTCTCTTTCCACTCCAGGTTCATGTTCCTACGCCCTTTTCAACACCCAATTCATGTTTTGATCGCCGTTTTTCATGTACTCCTTTTTTGTGTGTGAGCGAAAAAAAAAACCCAAATCGTCATTCATCTTTCTGTGTTTTATTTATTTATTTCAGGAGACTAATTTCATCCAAGTGCAGAAATTCACAAATGGGTCCCGATAATCTGAGTCTAATTGATAAAAGACATCCTGCAAGTTTTCGGCTATGTAGCGTTTCAGGGTATCGTTGCACTCTCACTGTCTTTTGTCTCTTAATTTTTTATTTCTATTTGTAGTTTAACGCAGATAAGGGATGTTGATTACGTGTTTCCATTCTGTTTCCCCACAGTGTTACGAATATGGATAAACACCAATGTGATTGAGATAGTAGAAGACACTGTTAATTTAGGACCCAATTGTTGGAGTTGCAATATGAAGCACATTCATCATTCTGTATAGTGAATTTATCTTTTACTAATCTAGTTCGTTTGGTGTAGAAATTATCATCATACTTTCCTTTTTATAGCGTTCCTAAAAAGAATTTCATATCTTCTTTTTTAAAAAAATAATATAACTTTAATCTTCACATTTTACCCTTGCTGAGATGATATATACCCACAAAATTGTCTATAACTTGTTTTAACTGCAAGTTTCAAAAGTCTTTCTTTCTTAAAGTTCGTGTTAAGTCAAACACCACCACCTAAATTAGGATGGAGGGAGTAGTTGGAGAGCTAAAACTTTTTATTTTCTTTTTGCTAGGAGTTCTTGAAGCATTTTAAAAATGTCTTAATATCAAATCTGGTTATAGTGATTTTAATGTAGTTTTTCTATACATGAATTTCTATAGAAAGAGGAGAATCAATGAATCAATGTCATTCTTTTCAGGAATCAAGGAGTAGGTTAGTGTCAAGTATCATGCATATGGAAAATGAATATAGTAAGGTAGGATGCTAGCAATTTTTTTGGTACACCCACGGGGTTACCAACGATACTGTGCTGATTGGTGTTTTACTTACTATCCATTCGCTTTTGACTTCTGAGAACTGAGCAGCTGAATTAAAGATCAAGTCATGTTTTTAGTGTTTATTGTTGAAGTTTTTGTACATTTGTTGGCATAAGAAACTATTAGCCTCTCATCTTGTGTGTGTAACGATGTGCCAGTTATAAGACGGATCTGCTGGAAATTCATGCCAAGGACCCGAAGTTTCATGTCTTGTTTATTCCTGGAAATCCAGGTTGTTACTTGTTATAGTTTGTAAGCAAGTGAATTTATGTTTTGTAGGTGTTAGTGAAGCGACTATGATAATTAAATTATGTTGATACTGCTGCAGGTGTTATCTCGTTTTATGTTGATTTTCTGGAATCACTCTATGATCTGTTGGGTGGAGCTGCATCCGTGACAGGCAAGATACAGTTTCACCTCTATTGGAGTATAACAACTTGGATAGCAAGATTCATGGTCAGCTAGAAACAATCTTTCTTGGTTTTAAATCTGAATTTTTGTACTGATTGCTTCCTTTTTCTTTTGTTTCTTTCAGCAATCTCGCACATTGGTCAAACAGAAAAGGTAAGGCCTTTAGGCCAATATCAACTAGAATACCAGGAATTCAGTCATTCTTGCCTATTGAAGTGAATCTTCTCCGTGAAGTGTGAATGTCGGAAACAAATTTAATTGGCATTTAGCTATACATATTCTTTGATAAAGTTACTGAACAGGTAATAACTTATCACACCTACTCTCATTTACTACCTATGTAACTAAAAATACTTCAAGATTTTTTTCTTCCTATAACCAAAATACCACAAAATGACTTCTTCATGGTAATATTTTTGAGGAAATGTTTTCCTTAGTGCAATAATCAAAACTTCAACAAACACAACATGCACTTTTAAGTTTTAAACTATCTGTATTAATTGAGCAACCTTCTGTAAGACATAATTGTTCGAATTACAGAACGGGAATGTAACACATTGTAATTTACTTGTATAAAAGTTTTACTGCATATATGACCCTTAATATTTTTGGCACCTGGGTGTGGACTATTGGTCAATGAAGTGAGTTGAGAACTATGAGATCTCATGTTTAAATCCTAACAGAAACAAAAAACACTTCCCAGCATTGGTGGACAGAGTTACTTGGTACCTGTTGCTAGTGGGAAGTAGCAGGTATCCCGTGGAATTAGTCAAGGTGCACACAAGCTGGCCTAGACACTGCAATTATCATAGCAGAAAAAAATCTTTTTACTATCAAAAGCACTAGTGAAATGTCGTTTGTCTTTTTTGCCATTTAAAAAAAGATTTCGCACTAGTCAAAATTGTCATTTACCTATTTTACCTAATATGTAGGACTTGGAAATTAACTAAAATTTTATTTTTTAAAACTTTTTACATTTGCATTATTATGTAGGAAAACATAATATTTAGGACATTAAAATCAACTAAATTTCTTCCTTGTACAAATTAAAGTCCTAATATTTAGGACCAAATACAAGAACTAACTTACGTTAATACCATTTAGAAATTCAAATTTCAAGGTTTTAATATCTCACCACAACCATAGATTTGGATTTGAAGCCATCCGAGGGAAAATTAATCTACTACAATTTTTTTATTGACGAAAAGAGGTACGACTACTGATTCTCTTAAAGTGACGCTAGATGAGGTATTTGTACTTTAATTATTATTCTAATATTTAGAATTTTGAAATCAACTAAAAAATTTGGTTGTAAAAATTTCCGTATTTAATATTAGAAAGGCTTAATAAATTGACTAAAATATTACCTTGTGCAAATCCTTTTTAAATTTGAACTAGGTAACATAACTATAACAACTTACATGTAAATTTAATATTTAAAACTTTGAAATCACTTGAAATTTTATTTATTAAATCTTTTTATTACCTAAAAATATGATGGAGAGACTTATATAATTGAGATACAATTATTCATACATCTCATTCAAGTATATGAAATTACAATGGCCAAAAAAAAATTTAAAAAGTAGCATTAAATGGTTCAAAGTGTTCCAACGTTTTTCTATCAAATAAATATTTAAGCACTTCCTTTCCTGTTTTATATTTAGTTTACAAAGTTTTGGAATTGAAAACAATTTGATTCTATCATGAAAAAGGTATTTTTTTTCTTTTAGTTACGTTACATTTAGGAATTGAATATAATTTGATATTTTCTTGAAATTGTTTTTTTTAATCTTTTCGCGTAGCTCAATGAAATCAATATTCATCATTCTCAAGAACTTATACTTTTAAAAAAATTTATTTCATAATTTAAACTTATATTGTTTTAAAAATTATATACTCATTGACATGTGCAGGGCGGATCTAGGGTGTAAGATACAGGTTCCCGAGAACTCAGTAACTTTTGCGTGACCATGTATTTTTGTTAAAAAAATTATTAAATATCTATTTGTGAACCCAATTATTATTGTATATTAATTTGAACTTACGACAGGAACCCATAAACTTAAAATCCTGGATCCGCCTCTGGATATGTGTACACATGCAAAGCGCGTACCTTAGGACTAGTATTATTAAATGGATTACTTGGATACCTTTCTTTGCTTTGGCTTGTAGGGAAAGAACATGTCTAGTTATGACTTCAGTTAGCCAATGTCTAGTGAATTATCTTTCCTTAAGCGGGTGATTTATCCCAAGAAGCACAAGTTATAGTAACTTTTGTGACTGATTTATCTCTTGAGTCCCATTACGACTAAATTTGAACTCTTCTTTAGCAATCATTTAAGTATCTACATGTTGAACTAGAGTTACTGGATGTCTCTAAACATGCCCTCTGCATGTGAACCTGATTCTTTTTGTTCGGCCAAGCTGTGGAAATATCCTTAAATGGGTGATGACAAGACTTAAAACCACCACCTTTGTCTCCGCTGAGATTATGTTGAACTTGAGTAGCCATCTTATATAAAGTTAAGTTGCTTTGACTCGGGTGCAGGTGTCCGGTACGAGTTCGGATCTAGAGGTCGGATCCTTCATGGTCTAAGTTTTAAGATTTGGGGTTACAGATCTAGGTACGGATACGGGTTTGGGATGTGGCTAAAATAATTCAAATATCTAAAAAACGAGTTTTAAAAATGTGTAGATTATGAGACAATGTGTAAAAAACTTACAACGTATTTCTAGAAAGAGAAAACATTGATCAAGAGGAGATTCGAGAAGGAGATAAAGGCAAAGGAATGTCATAGAAATTTCTATATACAAGGTATTTCATTTTTCTTCAATTTCATCCTAGCTTTTGTTTTGATTTCTTAAATTATTGTATCTGTCCAGAATTTCTCCATCGATTTTGGTCAAAGTACCCAAAATCGGTTGACGAGATCCGATACAGATCCCACACCCATTCCCACGTCGTGTCGACATGGGTGTGGCACCGAAAGTGAAGAGTCCGAGCAACTTAGCTATGAAGGTTTAAGCCATTAGAGAAGGGACACTTCTAAAAACATATATATTATAGATATGCAACTTTTTATAGCGCAACTATTCTTATCTATATTTGGTACTATTTTAAATTCTACTATCCAGTCCTGAAATAGATCCCTAAAATGAAAGTTGACTGCAATGTTATAGACAGGAGGAGTATGAGATTTCAGTATTGTAGAAATTGCACCTCATATTTTAGCTGAGAGTTAGATGAAATAGTGGTGCAGTGTAACCACTACAGGATTACATGGTACAAATTACAATGATACATAAGGCTAGCTAATGAAATCTAAGTTACCTGGAGTGTTGGAATTTCATGTGGAATTATACTAATGGATTGCAGCAATACAATTGCTCTTCTGAATATTTTTTCTGGTTTCAGAAGCTCTGCCTTGTTGAACCCTGTCAGGCTTATATAATTTATTTGGCCAATTATGTCATTTCAGCAAATGAAGCTATCTATAGTATTGATGTTGCTCAGTTAACTAGATCGTGGATTCGAGTAGTCTTTTGATTTCTGAACTTGATGGAACTAGTAGCAAATGATATGGCTGTTCACTCGTTCTATCATTGGCTATATATATTATGGAGCAACTGAAGGTATGTTGCTTTACAACAGGGTTGTGAAGCAAGATGATAAGGTAAAATAAAGAGATGGTTTCTGTTGGATCATTTTATTTGTAGAGGATGAGAACGCCTTATGACTAAGTACAAATAATCCTGCATTTTCGTTATCCATTTGTTTCCGCTCTTTTTGCCTCTTGCATGTTTGTTTTGACTTTTGAATAACTATATCTGAATTTATTGGTGAATCTTCTTTTCCTAATCTAATTTGTTAAATAAACAAGTGCTTTTATAGATTTCTTGGCTTGTCTTATGATGTTCCAACATGGACCTTCTAAGTAAATCAGTACCTCTTTTCATTACTATTGCTTTATTTTGAAGTTTTGGTTGTATTTTGGGTATTAATCTATTTTCTTTAAATAGAAGTTTAGCTTTTTCTAAGGAAAGTGGCTGTTGGATATTTGATTTTGACCGGTTGCCCCACCCCTTACAATAATTACTGGTGGGAGTGAAAGAGCGCTCCTGCCCTTTATCCAAACATACAAGAATGCAAATCCACCTATTCGTGTGCTGCTTCCCTCAACCAAATATTGGCTTTCAGTTTAGATAATGCTACTGGTAAAACCTCCAAAATGTGGCCAAGTGGGAGTTCTATTCATGAACCTCCCTACTTTGGCTTTAGATTGCATCTTTGGTTTGAGATTAACCTCACTTTCTTCATTGCCCACATTCTGAATGAAGTGAATACTTATTAGTTTAAGTCTGACATAAAGACCTTTTGATGACCACAACTGCAAATCGCTATGTATTTGATTGTTAATCTATGATTTTTCATCTTCTTCATTTCCTAGTACCAGCATTCACCACCTCTTTCTTTCTTTGAGTGCCATGTTACATGGATACTATGCTGAGTCAAACAGGTGCAATATGGATCTGGGAGCTTCACGTTGATTCTTCAAAATTCTTTACAATTAGCAAAAAGTTGCCCCATAAACCCTTAATCAGATACATCCACGAATGAGTCTTACCCGCATTCACCACCGAGTAGTTTCTGAAAAGTCGCTGGAGTCTATGAAGCTCCTTCTGCATTTGCTGTTTAGTAAAGGGGAGTTAGGAGGAGCATGTGCAGATGGTCGACCCTTAAGATTTTAAGAATTGAATTTTGACCCTTTCAAATTGTGATTATGAAAAGAAACTTGGTTAAATGTATTTTTGCATTCCTTAACTTTTGTATCGATATTTACATTTCTTAATTCCCAGTATAACTGTTTTCCTTAACTCCCTATTCATAAATCTTAAGCTTCATTCCTGCTTGTTGGACTAAAACGTTGTGGTACAACAGATTGAGATCCGTAGTCTTTGCTATGTATCTCATAAAAGAGAGTTTCTTTTGCAGGAGAAAAATAAGGAGTAGTTATAAAATCTAAAAATTGCCTTAAATAATACGTATAAGTCGTCAATTCTGCATCTTTTTGGACAAAGTTCTTTTGAAGCTAAACCAGATTTGTTCTACATGCAAATGCCAAGAATATTCACCGCTAGATGCCTCAGTTTACTTTGAACTTTTATGCAAATAATATTTACTCGGAAAACACTGTATACCTATGAGACAGGTCTATCATCTATATATACCTTTCATGTCTTTGATATACGTGCAAAACTGTGCAACTATCCATGACAAGGGATCACAGTGTGACTAGAACCTCTTTTTAAATACAAGCATTAAGGAGACTAATTCGGTACGGAAATAGTTGCACCAGCTTACAACTTCTGAGCTTTATTAGCATTATGCTATGCGGAACCAAAAGAATGTCTATTAAAAGAGATGAAGTTGTTGGGCTAAAACAGTCTAAAGATACTCTTACTATGGTGTGATAGTGTCAACTTTGGACCAAGCCCACATGGTTTTCTCCAAAAGGCCTCACACCATTAAGAGTATGTTCAACCTTGGGATTTCGTTATTTTGTTAGTTTCATTGATGATCATTCAAGATGTACTTGGATTTTCTTAATGAAAGATTGTTCTGAGTTGTTTTCTATATTCCGGAATTTTTGTGCTGAAATTAAAAATCAATTTGTTGTTTCTATTCGCACTCTTTGTAGTGATAATGCCTTAGAATATTTATCCTCTCAATTTCAGCAGTTTATGTCTTCTCATGGAATTATTTATCAGTCCTCTTGTCCTTATACCCCTCAGCAAAATGGGGTTGCAGAGAGAAAGAATAGGCACATTATTTAGACTGCTCGCACACTTCTCATTGAATCTCATGTTCCGCTGCGTTTTTGGGGCGATGCAGTTCTCACATCTTGTTATTTGGTTAATTGGATGCCTTCATCTCCCATCCAGAATCAGATTCCGCATGAGGTATTGTTTCCCCAGTCACCCTTATACCCTGTTCCCCCTCGTGTTTTTGGGAGCACTTGTTTCGTTCATAACTTAGCTCCTGGGAAAGATAAGTTAGCTCCTCGTGCTCTCAAGTGTGTCTTCCTTGGTTATTCTCGTGCTCAGAAGGGCTATCGTTATTCACCTGATCTTCGTAGGTACCTTATGTCAGCCGATGTCACATTTTTTGAGTCTAAACCTTTCTTTACCTCTTTGACCATTCTGACCATCTTGCGATATCTGAGGTTATACCTATACCGGCCTTTAGGGAGTCTACTATATCTTCTCCTTCACCTTCCGCTACAGAAGTCTTACCCATTCCAAACGTTGTAACATCTACTGTGGCTCCTCCTAGACTCCCTGCACAAAGACACTCCACTCTTGACATATCATCGTCGTCCTCGCCCAGCATCCGGCCCGGTTGATTCACGTCCTGCACCTGACCCTGCTCCTACTGCGGACTTGTCTGTTCCGATTGCACTTCGGAAAGGTATACGGAACACCCTTAATCCTAATCCCCATTATATCGGTTAAAGTTATCATCGTTTGTCATCACCCTATTATGCTTTTCTATCTTCTTTGTCCTCTGTTTCCACCCCTAAGTCTACAGGGGAAACATTGTCTCATCCAGGGTGGCGACAGGCTACAACTGACGAGATGTCTGCTTTACATACGAGTGGTACTTGGGAGCTCGTCACTCTTCCTTCAGGTAAATCTACTGTTGATTGTCGTTGGGTGTATGCAGTCAAGGTTGGTCCAGATGGTAAGGTTGATCGTCTTATGGCTCGTCTTGTGGCCAAGAGATATACTCAGATATTTGGGCTTGATTACAGTGATACCTTCTCTCCGTGGCTAAGATAGCATCAGTCCGCCTTTTTCTATCTATGGCGGCTGTTCGCCATTGGCCCCTGTATCAGCTGGACATTAAAAATGCATTTTTACACGGTGACCTTGAGGATGAAGTTTATATGGAGCAACCACCTGGGTTTGTTGCTCAGGGGGAGTCTCGTGGCCTTGTATGTCGCTTCCGCCGGTCACTTTATGGTCTAAAGCAGTCTCCTCGAGCCTAGTTTGGTAAGTTTAGCACTGTTATCCAGGACTTTGGCATGACTCGGAGTGAAGCTGATCAATCTGTATTCTATAGGCATTCTGATTCACGTCTCTGTATTTATCTAGTGGTCTATGTTGACGACATTGTTATTACCGGCAATGACCAGGATGATATTACTAAATTGAAGCAACATCTCTTTCAACACTTTCAGACTAAGGATCTGGGCACACTAAAGTATTTTCTGGGTATTGAGGTCGCACAGTCTAGCTCAGGTATTGTGATCTCACAACGGAAGTATGCCTTAGATATTCTTGAGGAGATAGGAATGACAGGTTGTAAACCTGTTGACACTCTAATGGATCCGAATTCTAAGCTTCTTCCAGGACAGGGGGAGCCTCTTAACGATCCTGCAAGATATAGGCAGATAGTTGGTAAATTAAATTATCTTACAGTGACAAGACCTGACATTTCCTTTCCTGTGAGTGTTGTGAGCCAGTTTATGGGTTCGCCATGTGATAGTCATTGGGATGAAGTTGTTCGCATTCTTCGGTATATAAAATCAACCTCCAGGTAAAGGTTTATTGTTTGAGGATCGAGGCCATGAGCAGATTGTTGGATACTCCGATGCTGATTGGGCAGGATCGCCTTCTGACAGACGTTCTACTTCTGGATATTGTGTCTTAGTAGGAGGAAATTTGGTATCTTGGAAAAGCAAGTAACAGAATGTGGTTGCTCGGTCTAGTGCAGAAGCAGAATATCGAGCAATGGCTATGGCGACATGTGAGCTAGTTTGGGTCAAACAGTTGCTCAAAGAGCTGAAATTTGGTGATGTTAGTCAGATGGGACTTGTGTGTGATAATCAAGCTGCTCTTCATATTGCGTCAAATCCAGTGTTCCATGAGAGAACTAAGCACATTGAGATTGACTGTCACTTCGTCAGAGAAAAGATACTCTCGGGAGATATTGCTACAAAGTTTGTAAAGTCAAATGATCAGCTTGCAGACATTTTCACCAAGTCTCTCCTCGTATTAACTACATATGTAACAAGCTCGGTACATATGATTTATATGCACCAGCTTGAGGGGGAGTGTTAGATATGTAATTAGTAGAACCCTAATCCAAAGTGTATTAGGAGTAGGTTAGGTTATGTGTATTATATATATGGCTCATTGTATCATGTTTAATATCAAGATATATATTTTTCTCCCGTGCTTTCTCACCATATCCATTTTTTTAAAAAGTTTTGAGTTGACCTAAGGGGCTCTGGCCACTTTGTCCTTCTTTTCTCTTTTCATTTCTCCTTGTATTACTTCAAGCTTCAACTTCAAAGTTTGCATCTCATGTGAAGACCGTTGGATGATTTACCGTCTTTGGTTGACTTTTTGAAGATTTCCCATATACTTGATAGTCTTTAAAGATGCATATTTGTTGGTGTATAATAATATCTTCTATTAAAGTTTCAGTTTGCATCAATGCATGGCTAACATAGTTGCATGATTTGTTCCAATTGCTAGAATTGGGAGCACGGAAGGCTGTTTTCACTGCAAGAACAAACAGATCACAAGGTAATTTTGTTACCTCATATTAGTTTATCTTAGAGAAATCTTTTCTTTTAGGGGAAGGGGGCAGGGGATGTGACAGTAGTAGTTCTTTTTTCAATAAATTTCTGGGTTTGGGAACAAATAACTAATTTTTCCTTGATAGTGTTATATCTATGTTAATGGAAAGCTGAAATTACCCTTCAACTTGTGGCTGAAGGATGTAGTCAAGAACTGTTTTTATTCCTTCTAATTATAGGATTATCTTAATCTATTCTTTCTCAATTTTCCAGAATATTTCTTTTTTCTTCTGAATATGGTAGTTCAATGTCTATATCAGTGCTTTAAAAGGCGAGTGGCGTGAGGTGACATGTTTTACCCAACATGGGGCGAGGTGTAAATACCGATCTACGGGGCATAAGTCTCGTTGATATTCAATTTTATTTTTTATAATTAGCATAATACACTTAAAATTATTTTAATATTCCTAATATTTTAAAGAGATCCACATTTCAGTGCAGATATTTATCCATCATATGTTTGATGTTAAAACTTTATATCCTCTGCTTTGTAATGCTCAATCTAATGGAGTGGCAATGTTTCTAGTTTCCAATTAATAAAATCTAAGTTCTTCATCAACATATATTTCAGTGCAAAATTGTAGTGTAACTAGTTCTTTGCAATGCGTTTTGGCGAGTCCTGGGCCGGGGCAATACCAAAAACATATTGGGGAAATAGTAGGCGGTGTAGGTCTTGTGGGTGATGCCTAGAAAGTGAGGCACATGCCCGCCTATTGAAACTTAAAAAAACTTGAGAGAATTTTGACAACTCCCATTGTTTTTTCCTAAAACCCTCTTCTTTAATACCCAAATTCATCCCCACCAAAGAAAAAGAGCCCTAACTTCGTAACATCAAGACGGATCGGCGACCTTGAACTTGAAGAAATCACCCTCTGACCAGTTTTAACGACTTTGGTACCCTCTTCTTGCTTTACCCTTTCGTATTTCTATCACATTAGTTTTTGGATAACATTTTTTATGCGCTCCGTCCTTTGGCATATTGTTGTCTTTGATGTTGATTCACTTTCTATTCATTGCTTTTTGTTGGGTTTCTAGTAAAAGCTGGTATATTGCTCCTTTTCCGGTTAAACTCAAAATGTTGCTCAAGTTAAAATTTTGAGTTAGTCCGATGATCCGCTAGTGTTATCTGTTTGCTAATGAATATTGGTTGTCCTGATTCTTGATCTAGTTTAGGTACAAGTATTACTCAAATTTGACCTTGAAAAGGCAAAGAATAGTTATAAATAAATAAAATGTATGGAATTTTATTAAACAAAAGAAAAAGCTTCTCGCCCCAAAATGCAATTCAAAATACTGGTCTATATCAGTCTGCATTCTTGATTTAATTTTGTTTCAAAATCCTCTTTTCCAGCTGAACTTCATAGAGCATGAGCTTCAGGATGTTGAAGTTCCTCTAGTACTGGTAAGTTCAGAAGTTGCATTAATATATACTCGTATGTGCGTGTTATTTGGATTCTCGTTCTGAACCATCATTTCATATTTAAATTCAGATCTCAATCCAAACTCACAAAAATCAGTAAGAAAAATGGAACTTTTTATCAATGTAGATAGTCAGGTTCTCGTTTTCTGCATGTATTAGAAGTTTTATGTGTTGTGATTTTGATTTCCTTTCTTAGGTTGGTCATTCTATTGGCTCATACATATCTCTGGACATTTTTAGGAGATTCCAGGAAAAGGTGAAGACTACATCCACTTTATAATGGTACAAGGTTTTTCACTATTATGCCTTTCCCCCAAAATCCTCATTCTGATATTTCAATTTTTTTCTAGGTGACATACTGCATCTGCTTGTATCCATTTCTAGCTGTAAACACCAAGTCTTCAACACAAGCTATTATTAAGAAGATTGCAGTGTAAATCTCTTTGATTTTTCCCTTGTCTGTTTCCTATGTGAAGTGAGAGCTTTGTATTTTAGCAGTTTATTTTCCTTCCTTGCCGTTTGAAAACCAATCAGTTTTTGCTTTTTCCTTCCTGCAGACTACTGAACCTTTGTTTCCAATTCTCAATGAAACAGTTATAGAATCCCATTAACATCACATTATTTCGGGCAGTGAGCATGTGTGATCAGAATATCAGATTGCTTTTTGTTTAAAATTTCAAATTCTCTTTGCAGATCATATGACTTGATAAACATTTCCAACTAGTCACTGGCTATTAGCTTTTATTTTTCGACCTGTAACTTCTGTTCTTCTAGTTTGTATGTCCATTCTTCTGACTGTTTGCAACTGGTTATTGTCACTATTTTGTTTTTTGTTTATCTTGTTTTACAAATCTCTTTGAGCTTGAATTGTGGATTTAGAGTTTTGACAGTTTCTAGTTTATCCATTTAGGACTGAATATGTGGCGTCTATTCAAAGTATCCAATAAACAAATCTAGAGGCACTTTTATTTTTGAGTATATTGCCATTACTTTTCCTGTTTGTGTGACATTTGTGTAGGCATTGTTTTCTTCATGCAATCACAGTGACAAAATTTGATGTTCTTCAGTTATTAACTTCTGTAGATCTCGCACTTTATGTACGGGCCTAAGCTCACTTGCAGCAATTCTGGCACTATTACCAGCCTGGATCTCCATATTTCTGGTGAAACAATCTGTGGGGAAGTCCTGGTCCCCAACTGCAGTGGAGGCTCTCTGTAAACATGTCCTCAGGGTGAGGGTCAATTTCTTCTGATTCTCTTTAACACTGTTGGTAATCAGATCTGAAGTATTAGATCAACTGGTTACACATTTTTGTTTTGGATGAATAAGCAATGAGTTCGACATGCCAAGTTGATCTGTAAGTCAATTCTTCCCCCGAAATGCCAAGTCAAAGCTATTATCTAAACAATTTTGAAAAGTGAAAGCACGTCAATTTTGATGGTAAAGATCATTTGTCTTTTTTCCCTTTCAAAGCCATCAAACATAAGATTAGTTCTGTAGGCGAACATGGACCAATCCTAACTCTTACGAGAATAATTACACCTTAGGGGTCGTTTGGTACGCAGACTAAATTATCCCAAGATTATAATCCTGGGATTATAATCTCGGTGCTAATTTATACCACTTGAGAGATGAGATAAAATAATCCCACATTTGATGGGATAAGATGGGATATGCTGCATTAAGTCTGGGATTAAATTTATACCTAGTTTGGTTGGAGGTGTGAATTTATCCCTAGATAAATTTATACCTCCAACCAAATAAGGTATAATTTAATCCCACATCTTATCCCACCTAATCCCTCATACCAAACGACCCCTTAGATAACTAAGCACCCAAAGTGTGGCCTAGTGGTCAATGGAGTGGGAGAACCATGAGGTCTGATGTTCTAATCCAAGCAGAGCAAAATTCACTAAGCGATTTCTTCACATCCTGCCTTTGTAGGCACAACGGGTACTTGTGCTGGTGAGAGGTAGCAAGTACATGATGGAATTAGTCAAGATGCACAAGCTGTCCTTGACACCATAGACATTAAAAGAAAGTTAACACCTCAGTTCCAAACTAGTTTGGATCGGAGACAAAGAAAGAAGCCATTTTTACGGTATTTTCGCTTCCAGTCCGGATCCATCCTAAACCAAAGAGCGATGTATGAATCCTCAATATTCTTTGGCTCCATATTTGGGCTAATTTCATTACGCTACTTACTAATTTCTTTTTGGACAACTTAGGAATTCTCTAAAACTAGAGATTCTTGTAGTTCAGCTTTTGATCGACTCAGTTAGTAATTTTGTCAATTAACACAATGTTCCCAAAGAGTATATGCGAATCTTGCATACTGTTGGTACTGTTGGTTACCTCATTCTTAACTAGGGTAAACAACTAAACAAGTATAGATAAGGTAGATCCTGGTGTAAACCCGCAGTTATTGGGAAGTCCTCCACATTCCAACCCGCTGTTTTCACGTTATATGAGGGCTCCTAGTAGATGTCCTAGTTAAAAAATTTACACCTTGATGGCTGCGGTTTGCTCCTAGTTCCACTTGCTGTAATTTTGAGGAGCACTTTTGAAGTACAAAATCATTAACCTCCTTTCTTCTAGTTGTTCTTTTACAGTTTTGGTCGAGAAACAAACTTTGCTTTCTGTTCTTTGTGATATTGGATATTGTGAAATCAGCCATCTATATCTATTGTTAGCTTTAATACTAATAATTGTTGCCAACTGCAATATGCTTTTCAGTACCATACCATTCAGAACATTCTATACATGGCAATGACCGAATTTGAAAAGGTAAGTTTCTCCTCATAACATTATCATGATGTCCCTCCTAGGGTACCCATTATTTGACCCAATGCAACCTAATCCCGAGTTTATTAAGTTCCGGAACATCTTTCATGCAAAATTTTCTTGTTAAAGATGATGGTGCCTATGGAAGAGATTGTTATAGACTGTAATTTATCATAAAGAGGTGAAAAAACCTGTGATTTTATTAGCAAAACAGCTGCATGACAAGCGGGATTACTCCCATAGAAAAGCTTTAAACGGCAAGTTAAAACATGACCAAAAAGAAAGAAATTTCCCCCAACTGCCCCAAATCAGTGCACATCTGTATTCCTCCATAGAAGTCTCAGCCTATGCTGATTATGATTTTTTCCCTTCTGGATTAGCTTTCTGAGGTACCTGATTGGTCATTTATGAGGGAAAAGAAAAGTCAGATGGCATTTTTGTTTGGCGTCAACGATCACTGGGGTCCCTTGCATATCTATGAAGAGGTAAATAATATCTTATTTCATTGTGCATATTTTCTCCTTTTATGTTTGTGAAACTACAAAGATTTACTCTCTCTCTCTATGGTGTCTTATTAATTGTTGATACGAATCTGATCAGCATTTTGAAAACTATTTATGTTTTAAATTTGTTTCCAGACTGCTGTGCATGCTGTGAGAACTGTCTTTTTTGAGCTTATGTCTAGTTGAAGACTGTAAGAAATAATCTAATGAGTTTCTAGAAAGAGATAAAATCTAAGATTTCTAGTTCAATTCTACAGTACAGTCGAAATTACTGCATCTTGAAAGTAAGAGAAATGAGCATGATGTTTAAGACATCAAGTATGATTTCGTAGGTTATCATTATTAATTTTTTTTATCATCTAATGTCCCTCCATAATATTTTGAGCTTGAAACGAATATTTATAAATTTATATTAAGAACAAATGTATCTCGTCGTAAATTCTATCGGTGTTGCTGAAGGAAGTAAGCTCCTGCAACAACTTGATTACCTTATTCGAAACCATAGTTTTGTGATCAGTTTTCAAAGAAACAGGAAGTGGTTCAACTCATTTGTTAATGAAATTGGAGATTGACAGCGTATACCTTAAGTGAAAAAGCAGCTATGAGTTGAGATGAAGAATTTGAGATTACGCAATGAAGTGAAGATTGACGATACCTGTCATCTTGACATGTGTGCAATAACAGAGTTTATACTTGTTACGTGCTCTCTCTGAAAGGGATCGTTTGGTAGGAGGTATTAGAAAAGCTAATGCAAGCATTAGCTCTGCGCAGTACTAATACTTTGTTTGGTATATTTTTTCAACATGTGTATGACTCATACATCATACTTGGTATTATAATTATCCTACGTATAAGTAATGTATAGAAAATCATAACATTTGTAATACCAAGGCTATTAATGCTTGACATTAGTATGATCAAAGATAAAATTGTCCTTAAAGTCCCTTAAAACTAGAAAATATGGAGGGTATTTTTGTAAACAACTATTTTTCGTAAAAATTATGTAATGCATTATAATTTTTAATACACTACACCAAACAACAACAATAACAATAACAACCCAGTATAATTTCACTTAGTGGGGTTTGGAGAGGGTAGTATGTAGAGAGATTGTTTTCAAATAGACCCTCGGCATCAAAGAATAGATAAGAAATAATATCTGCATAACTAATGCTTGCATTACTAACCCCTGTACTATTACCACACCTTATTCCACACTACTTTTATACACCCTACCAAATGAACCCTTAGGGGTTGTTTGGTATGAGATATAAGAAGGTATAAGGGTGATACACAAATTTAATACCAATCTTAATAGTCTGTTTGGTTAGCAAACCAGGTATAAGTTATTAACACTGGGATAACTTGTATCTTATAGAAGGTGGGGTATATTAGCAGTGATATAACTTATACCTTTTTTTTAGAAATTATGCAATTGTCATTCTTAATATAACATACCAAGCAATGAATAAACAACAATCCCAGCATAACTAATCTCAGTATAACTTATCCCAACAAAATTTATACCGGCATAACTTATACCGGTATAAAAAATCGTATTCCAACCAAATGACCCCATAGTGTATATATCCTTAATTTTTATGTCCCAGATGTGATGGAGTTACTGGGTGTTGTCTACATAAGTTGCCTAGATATTACATATCAGATTGCTTCGACAAGCTTCTAAAATTAACTTATTTTAAGAGGTACTTTTTTTCGAAAGTATTTTTCGGAGAAAGCGCTTTGGGTTTGACTAATTAATTTGAAAAGTATATTTGAGTA
Source organism: Nicotiana benthamiana (assembly GCA_034376525.1). Lineage (NCBI taxonomy): Eukaryota > Viridiplantae > Streptophyta > Magnoliopsida > Solanales > Solanaceae > Nicotiana > Nicotiana benthamiana. The sequence continues at coordinate 7,646,885 of CM067327.1, read as the reverse complement.
ATAATTAGTATTTGGCTGAGCTTTTTTTTTTATTTGCACCGGGTGTCCGAGTCTAAGAGCCCCGACTAATCCGGGGGCGCAAGCCCTTGGCAAAGAGTTCCCATTTTCGTTTTAGGTTACATTTGAGTCTCTTACTAGTCTATTTCTAATAATTGGAGTGTGCACCACTTTTTTTCGAAAGTATTCCTCCTTAGAAATTGTTTGCACCAAGTGTGTTTCGAACTTGAGACCTTGAAAGGGAGCAAACCCCAAGGCTCAAGTCAATTGCCACCAGACCAACTCCTAAAGTGATACTAAATGTATTTTTCTTAAAGTACTTTTCAAAAAAGTACTTATAGGAAAAAACTATTATTTCTTGCTTCTTTAAAATTGCTTATGCTTTTCTAAAAGCATTTTTTTTTCTTAAAGATTGGCCAAACACTTCAACTTAAAAAAAATATAATATTTTTGGCCAAACATGCTATTATTCAGGTGGCATGTGAATCCTGAGCAAGTGATGTATCTCACTTTTAGTTTGCGCTAGAAACTATTTATATTTAGTAGTAAAAAAAATATAAAATTTGTATAATTTCTGTATACAATAAAACTATACTCCCTCCATTTCAATTTAAATGAACATGTTTGACTGAACACGGAGTTTAAGAAAAAAGGAAGACTTTTTGAATTTGTGGTTATAAACAAGTTAAAAAGGGGCCCAAAGTATTTGTTTGATTATAAAAGCTTTTCATTAAAAGTAGAATTGTAAGTTTAGGTTAAATTGCTACCAAATTTAGAAAGATATCATGTTTTTGGTACATAGCAAAAAAGAAATATGTTCGTATAAAGTGGAACAAAGGAGTATAAATTTAATATATATTTTCCGCTATTATTTTTAGGGCGGTTATAAAATATTATTTTTCCGCTAGTGTTCACGTGTGAGTCTAGGAAGACATTAATAGAAAGCTATGTGGGATACACTGTTTGTCTTTGCCCTAACGCAAATATAGATAGGACTATGCTTCTTGGTTTGAAGTTCTCAGACGGGTCACTTCATATATATAAATACTTGAGTGCCTTCCTCAAACGTGTTTGTCCTTCTCACAAGTCACCCTAATACCAACAAATATTAATTAAAAAATATCTTGTAGAACCTGTTAGTAGTGTCAAGGATAACCAGTTATCAATGTGTAGTTACAGCTATAGGGTTTCTACACCATACAGGTGAATTCGAGATGTCGTGTCGCAAATCAATCTTTATGCAGAAGATATTCATGTATAGGAGGGATAAATTCCTAAAGACCTTAGGATGGACCATTGATATAGCTAGTGTTTGGCCATAGATTTCAAATTTATTTTGAAAAGTCTGATTTGGGTGAAGTTTTATTTGATGATGAAAATGTGTTTGGACATATGTTTTTCAAAATATATTTTCCAATTTTATTTTGGGAAAATATGTATATAATTCTCAAGTTTTGAGATTTTGGTCCAAAATCAGTTCAGTAGCTGAATTTGGGATTTAGCATTTGAGATTTGGCCAAAATACGGGCAAAATTGATAGCCAAACATAAGTTTTGAAAATAAATCTCATATTTTGGCAAAACTCATGGTTATACAGTGCCATAGTTTGACAAGTATGGTTACCTTATTGACGGCCTTTCTCTCGTAAAGCAATCACATTAGTAGCTGTCCACGCAGTGGGAGTAATATGTATTTGGTGGAATAGTCAAGGTGCGGGCAAAGTAACAGCACCGACATTAAGGTAGATTTTCACATGATCCCATTGTGCCAAAAGAAGCAATCCCATGAGAGTAAAATCCCCTTCTCGTTTTAGTAATTGCAAACTATAATGACTAATTTTCTTTATGATGTTTAAAGGTTATTGACATTTTACAGAAGTAATGCTTGAAATTTATCTAATTGCCAGTTTTGTGGTTACAGATCTCCAATAATGTACCAGGTGCTGTTCTAACAGTTGAACAAGGGGGTTATACTCATGCTTTTTCTTGCACGGAGGCTGGCTCGTTATGGGTAGCTCAGCATGTTTCTGGCTTAATCAAGAATTATTTATCAAAATAGACTCCCAGTAGCCATTACTTGGGCTGATGTAACCTTTCTTTTTTAACATTTTGAAACTAAATCGGAAACATTTGAGTACACTTAATTATTGGCCGACAGGTCAAAGAAGATGTAAGAGTGATAATTTAACATAATCTTATTGATGCGTCACATATTAATTATTTTCTTTTTTGTGTGGGGTACGGCTATTGCTATCTCGATTTAATTTTTTAATTATTTGTCTTGCTATCCGGGCTTCTTTCAGTTTCTTTAGTCGAAGATTTATCGGAAACAGTCTATCTGGCCTTTCAAAGTAGGGGTAAAGCTACGGACATCTTATCCTTCTCAGATCTCATTTGTGAGATTACACTGGGTGGCAGTTGTGTGGAGTACGACTATTATTGTGTAAGGAGTGGTGTAAGAATCAGAGACGGATCTAGGATTTAAGTTCAATAGGTTCAGTCTTTAAGATTTTTAGTATTGAATCCGTTATATTTTTAAAGTTAATAACTATTCATTATTGCAATTTTATTTAATTTTTACACATAAATTTATGTTCCACATCAATACAATGATTGAGGTGTGAGTAAAATAGTTCAAACGCTATTGTTTGAAGAAAAAAAATTAAGTAAAGAGTGTAAGTGGAGTTGTTAGATTACATGTTAATCATGTATGGCTTTGATTCCTTGTCTAATCCTCCTCACCCACTCTTCCCATTAGGATTATTGTGGTTTCCCTTTCCCATTGATGGCAGTGGCTGCAGAAGCCAATGCGGCTTCTGACCTTTGTCATGATGGAGCTTGTCTCAACATGAATGGACTGACTGCTACAACTACATCATTTGCAGGTCTTGGAATTTATGGTGAAAGGAAATTTGTGTGAACAGAGTCTGTCCAGTGGCTATTTGTTGGAGAAAAAGGGTAGTTTGGATTATCATGACATTACATGCTATTCTAATTTGGTTAGGATTTCCTTAGCTTCTCAATCATTATAATGACTCAAAATTGTTAACCACTGTAGTATTTGTATTTATGACTTGTCACCTACCCTACCCTAAGGTTTTTATCTTTTGTCATGAATACAAGAAACCTCTGAACCTTTGCTTAAATGATCCTTAATTTTCATGATTCTTTTGTCTTTGCATTAATGAACCATTTCCGTGTCTCCAGTCAAAGTGGTTGGATAGTGGTGAAACGGACCCATTTAATAAGTTTTCCTAGAGTGATTGGAGATTTGGACTTCCCTTCCAAATTTTAAAAAACTTATTTGGCTGCAAACTCAGACCTCAGTACTCCATTTGTTATTTTTTTTTTTTTTAAAAAGAAGGTTTTGTTTAATGTGTTTTTTTTAAAGGATTATCAAACTCAGGTTTTGAATTTTTGAATATTTAAAGAATTGAATTTGAAAGTCTATAAAAATTTCAATTTTTATTTAGAAAGAAAGTGTCAAACAAATACTTTTTGAGAAGCAAATGCAACCTTTAGGTTTGAACATTTGTTTCTTCTCCTTTTAAACTGGGATTTCCGTTCTGTTTTACGTTATTCGTGACATATTTCCTTTCAAATTACGATTTTTGCGAAATTTTATAAGTTAAAAGGGAATCTATATAATTTTGAGAAGAATTCAGGGTAACTAATTTAAATGAATTTGATACAATGAGAGAGGTCATCAATATCTAACTCTTATTTGTCAGTCCCATTGTTTGAATAAGAAAAGAGTATTATAAGTTTGGACCTTTACGGACTTATTTTAGTTTTATGACTCTATCTTCTTTTTATATATGAGCATTTACTTTTACACATCAAAAATTCTAAAAAGGACACCCTTTTAATTTCAATATTGTAAATGACTCTTTTGTGCTTTAAGTGGAACGAACTTTTCTCATATTTCGACACACACTTCATTTATTATTTTTAAAAGTTTTTAATTTAGTATGAGAAAGAAGTCAAGGTTATATAAAATGTACCCCTTTTATTCTAGTTTATATAACATTATTATCTTATATTCAAGCAAAAAGAATAATATATTTTTATAATTAGAAAAAATTTACTTTACACTCCTCATTTACGCTTAATGAGATTTTTTTATAGTCACGGAAAAATTATGTCAGATTTAAAGCCACAAATTCCAAAAAATTTACAGTCACACAAATATTATAATATAAATAAAATTTTAAAAATCATCGTTTTTTAAACTCTGTATCAATTTAAATATATCACATAAATTAAAAAAGAAAGGAACGGCAATTGTTTGAAAATTATGTCTAAGGATGAAGAGTTCCTTATACAAATGAAGTGTACGTTATATAAGTTACGACGAAAAGAATACATGCTAACTCCTTTTTGTAATGTTTAAAGTCTTTATGTGACGACATGATATGTCGTTTTAAGAACTAGATCTCTTTTTTGTTACGAGACTTTTCATAGCTTTATTTAATAATTTATGATTTGCGTGCGCGATCAGTGTCATTTTACAAAAGTTTATATATAAAATTTCGAAGAAAAAATTATTTTTGACTTTAATGTGGCTAGGTTGACCACGGTCAATGTTTTTGGTTAACAACTTCGGATCGGTATTTTAACTATTCTGGTAGGTTTGTATATATTTTTGGACTTGTATGCATGTTTGGTTGAGGTCCCCGGTGACCCGAGGCCGTTTCGGTGCATTATGTGAAAAGTTGGAAAAATGAGTTTTGGAGTTGAAAATTTTGGGTTTTGATTATTGATTCTTGGTATTTGATGTTGTTTTAATGATTTGAGACAGCGAGCGAGTTTGTATGATGTTATTATACTTGTCTGAATGTTTGGATCGGAGCACGAGGGGTTCGGGTGAGTTTCGAATGATTTTTTGGAACAACTATTAGATTGCTGGTGTGGAGTGCCTACAAATTGTGCATTTGCGAGGTACTGATCGCAAATACGAGCATCACTTTTGCGAGTGATGGCTCGCATTTGCGAAGGTGGGTTGAGATGGGAAACTTCGCATCTGCAAAGTCTCAGTCACATGCGTGATTGGTGGTATCATCGCATTCGTGATTGTGGTGTCGCATTTTCGACACTGGGCATTGTAGAGCAGCTTCACAAATGAGAACATTTGTGAGGAAGGGGTCCTTCTTAAATGCGAAGGATTTGTCGTATTTGTGATAATTGAGTGGCTGAGACATTGATCGCATTTGCAATCAATGCTTGTATCTGGTCCTTATATCGGATTTCAACCATATGGGTCCGGGTTGACCTTTTGTTGATTTTTTCAATTATGATCAAGATTGAACCTTTATCATACGAGGGTAGTTTCTAAAGTTTAGTTTAAATTATTTGAGCAATATTTAACTCGATTCGATTGGTTTAGAGGTTTGTTCCAAAAGGAAACGTATTGGATTGTTGACTTTGTTCTGGAAAAAGGTAAGTGCCATGGTTAACTTGATGTTGAAGAAATTATGACTTGTTTGGTCTATTTGCTAAGTGTTTTATGTATGGGGACGATATATATGCAATGTGAGGAGTATATATGTGTTGTCATTAGTTCAAGCATGGGGGTTGACTACTTAATTGCACGTCTTTAATAAAATCTGGTCTTCATTTATTTCATGATTTGACTTATTATGTTCTTTATTTGCTATATGTTCTTACTTGTTAAATACATGTCTTCACTTGTTACATGTCCCTATTTGCTATTGGCTTCCATCTACCCATGCCATTACTTATTGTCCATTGTTACTTGTCATATATTTTTACATGCTATTGGGTAGACGCTTTTACATGTCTCAAGCCTTTACTTTTCTATTTCTCTCTACTATGTTAAATTGACTTGTTTTAGAGAATCTATGCATTCTAGATCCTTTTTATGTTAAGTTATGAGCTACGCGTAATTGGTAGTAGTATTATATATATATGGATCGGATTGTATGTCGCAATAATATTATATTTTATATATGGATCGAGTTGCACACCGTAATAATATTATTTTATATATGTGGATCGGGTTGCACGCTGCAGTGTTATTATATTGTAACGATCTGATCGATCATTTTGTGTAAGTACGTCCCGTTACTCCTTTTGATGCTTCACACATGTATGTTTATGATTTTATGACTTATGCGATTGATTAGTTTCATTCCGGAAAGCTTTCGAGTTGATTCAGACCCTTTGATTCTTGACCTAGAAGGTTACGTTAGAAATGTTAACCAAAATTTTGACTTTTGTGAAAAAGACCCCCCCCCCCCAATGCGGTATTTTGATGGCTCCTATAGTTTTGCATTGTGATTTCGGACTTGGGAATATACCTAGAATTGATTTCGAAAGCATGTAGGTTGATTTGTGTCATTTTACTAAAATTTGGAAATTTGAAGTTGAAAAGTTTGACAGTAAGTTGACTTTTAGCTATTGAACTTGGAATTTGATTTTGGAACTTGGAATAGGTCCGTTATGAAATTTTAAACTTGTTTGCAAAATTTGGCATCATTTGTAGTTAATTTGATATGATTCAGACATTTAGTTGTAATTCTAGATATTCTTGAACTTTACATTGAAATTCATGCATTTTAATGTTCGATTCATAGTTTTAGATCTTATTATTATGTTTTAATTGCGCGAGCGAGTTCGTATGATATTTTTAGGCTTGTGTGGATATTCGATTTGGAGCCTCGAGGGCTCAGACGAGACTCAGACGAGTTTCGAAAGGTATTGAACTGAAAATGAATTGCTGGTGCTCAGTTATGCAATTGTGAGCACCAACCTCGCAATTGTGAAGGTGATAGTGGGGGCTCATATGTCGCAATTATGAATTCCTCTTTGCATTTGCGAAGTCAGTTCATTAGGCTTGGTTCAAATTTGCGATCAATTATTCACTTTTGCGAAATTTCTAGTTTCGCAATTGCGAAGCCTTTTGTCACAATTGTGACAATGATTGAGGCTTCCAAGTTTCGCAAATGGGATCCTTTGTCTACAATTGCGAGGGTTCAAAAATGAAAACCTTGTGTCGCAAATGCGACAACTACAGCTGTACTAAAGGGTTGGGAGACGAGATTTTTAACATATTCGCTCATTTTAAAATCCTAGACTCGGTTGGAGACGAATTGGAGAGGGGGTTTTCATTCACAAACTTTAGGTAAGTGATTCTAATTTATTGTCAACTATATTCCATCAGTATATCTTAGATTTTAATATCAAAATCATGTGAATCAAAGTAAAAATTTGTGAAACGTTGTTAAGTTTTTGAAAAATAAGAATTTGGGTTTTGAGAGTTGATTTGGACTCGGGTTTTGAACCTTATAATATATATATATGGACTCGTGGTATTATTGGTAGTCGGAATATACCCCTGGACATGAGTATTGGTGGGGCAAACTTCGGGTTGACTTTTTGAAAAAGGTGTAAAGATCATAGGTTTATCTATTGTAATTGATTTCCTTTGCATTATTTGATGATAGTAAGATGATTTTGGTTAGATTTGAGACGTGTGAAAGCGAATTTTAGGGGGAAAACTATTTTCGAGGGTTGAGTTGTCCTAGTTGAGAAAAGTAGTTTGCTAACTTTGTGTAAGGGAACAACCCCTTAAGATTTCGGATTGATTGTGTCATTTGTATTATGTGAAAGCCGTACGCAAAGTGACGAGTGGGTATATAGGTTGTATGTGGTATTTGAACGATTTCGGCTAATTAGACTCTTTCCGTACTTCAATTGAATTGGCATATCATGTTCTAAATTATCATAGTCAATATACTTTTATTTGTGTTAACTTATCTTTATATGCCTTAAATGACTTTGTTAATATTTGTTCTACATCTTACATGATATATTTCTCTTGTACCTTAGTTATACTTGTTGCCTCTTTCATTGTCATATAATATATCTTCAATTGTTGATTTGTTACTATTCGAAGTTAATGTTACATGTTATCTTCTTCATTGTCAATTATTCTTATTTGAAGTCATCGATATATGTTATCTCTTCCATTATGAGTTATTATTATTTAGTATTGTGGTTACACATTATCTTTTTCATCGTTGAGTGTTGAAGTTGTGAAAGTCGTTATCATATTGAGGAGAAGTGTTAATCGTTGAGACATCTTTGTTGTTGAGAAGTTTATATTCATTGTTCTTATTTATATTCTTGCACACATTGTGGTTGATCCATGTATTATTGTTGTGAAAACATATATATTGTTGATTATTGGCAAATTATGACATATAAGTACTTGTGGTGTGAGTTATTATTGTAATGTGACATTGACACTCATGCGAAGGTATAAAGATAGGGTTAATGTGCATGCTATGGCATATTGTGGGACTTATGTGCGTGTTGCTTGTAATGGAATTACGCGAAGCCACACGACGTCATAGGGGGGCTAAAGTAAGTATAGCTATTTTCAGAAAAAAATATTTTCAAAACTATTTAAATGTAAGGCTCACGCGGCGGTATAAAGAAATATTGTGACTGAAATTTAGAAAATGTGAACACGAGGTAGTACCTCGGTTGTGATTCTTATTGTACACGAGGCGATACCTCGTTATGATTCTTTTTGTTTATCTCATGTTGCAAAGAGTTAATTGGTAGGAACATTTCTTGCTATATATTTTTTTTTTTGTGTTCCATCAGCTACTATCCGTAATATGAACAATGTAGTTCTTTTTATTTGCTTCCCTTATGTTATCTCTATCCTTACAAGGCTTTCATTAGTCTATGTTATTAACTTGCTTCATATTACTTATTGTTTCGCTTTGCGTTATTTCTTGTTACTACGTTTTCATTTTGTTTTTATATCCTAGTAGGTATCTGACCTCACCTCATTACTACTCTACCGATGTTAGGCTTGATACTTACTGGGTACTATAGTGGTGTACTCCTATTACGCTTCTGCATATCCTTTTGTGCAGATCCAGGTACGTCTGCTCGTGTCGGATGTTACTGGTCGATTGTTAGCCGCTTTTCGGAGACTTGAAGGTATACCTTCTTGGTGCCTGCTGGCCTCAGAGTCATCTTCCCTTATCTTTATGTCATGTTATATTTTTATTCAGATAGTGATGTGATAGACATTCTGGTATCACTTTGTAGAGCTTATGGCTCTGTTCCACCGGTTTTGAAAAGTGTGTTGTTGAGATTCTATTTCAGAATATTATGCCATTTTATCATACTTGCTTTAATATTTTTTGTTAATTATTTCTGTCAAGTTATTATTAACTTGCCAAACGTCGAATTATTCTCTTTTGATCTCCCGTGGCTTGTACTAGATATACCCCCGACTTGATGTACTCCCTGATATCGCGGAACCAAGGTTCACCATCAAGTTATTCTTCCACCATGTTACAGTAAGCATGTCGATCGCTGACCTGAATATGCAAAGGGTCAATATAAGCTTTATCTGGATGATGCAACATCGACGCCAAAGTAGCCAAGGCGTCAACAACCTCATTGTGGATCCTAGGGACATGCATGAACTCCACTGATCTAAACCACTAGCAAAGATCTTGCAAACATTTTTGATACAGTACGAGCTTCAAATCTCAGGTCTCCCATTCTTGCTGAATCTGGTGCACTAACAGATTTGAATCTCCCAAAACCAGTATTTTCAGGACTCCCATGTCCACAGCTAACCTTAAACCTAATATGCATGCTTCGTACTCGGCCATGTTGTTGGTATAATAGAAACGAAGATGAGCAGTGATAGGGTAGACATTCTAGTATCACTTTGTTCGTACTCAAAAATGAGTACAGCTCCTATTCTAAAACATTTCACATTAGCAGCCCCATCAAAGAAGAGTTTCCAACAGGGCTTTTTGTCCCCCTCGACCTTGTTAATATGCATTACCTCTTGGGTTCTCGGCCAAAGCTTGGGCTTTCATCATGATATCATATAGAGGAAAATTGGGGTCATAATATATATAAATATGTGGGTCGAGTTTCAAACCATAATGGTATTAGTATTATATATGTGGATCTGGTTGCATGCCGCAATAGAGAGGTGGTATTGTGGTAATTATTCTTAGATATTGATTTTCGCTCTCGTGTTGTATTGTGAGATTGAGAAGTGATGATATTCTGGGTTCCCTTGTCATTTATTTCTTATTTCGGTTGTCATGTAGTTAGTTGTTTCTCTATTTTGTTATTACTTTTCTACAGGTTTATAGTGAGTGTCTTGTGATAGAATCGTCACTAATTCGCCGAGGTTAATTAGGCTTGGTATTTACATAGTACATGGGGTCGATTGTACTAATATTATACTTGTGCAGTTTTTGTGCATATACCAGTGTTGGGTCCAGTGGAGTACAACAGAAGACTAAGGTAGAGTTGCACAACATTCGCAGACGCTGAAGTCCCCTTCCTATCTATATTTGTATAAGACAGTTGTATTTAATTTCATACTCTATTTGCAGTAATCGAGTAGCCCATATAGTCATTACATCAATTTATGGGATTATTCTATACAACGATGTTTATGGATTTATTTTATATCTTAGAGTATTTCAATCTTAGTTTCTTAATATTTTGTTTTTAAATTGTTGGGCTGATTAATTGTGTAGCTAATTTTGGCTTACCTAGCAAACGGATGTTAGGTATCATCATGTTCCCGTAATTGACATTTTAGGTCGTGATACTTTATCTCGTCTGGGTTATCAAACCTTATATAAAAGAGGAAGTATGTTAATTTAGGAGCAACTAAAAAAGTCTCAGACTCAAGAAAAAAATGTTTATCAAAAATGACATCAACATGTATTATAAGAATTTCGATACCTTAATCTCAAAATGAAAGGAAAGAGGGATGTGGTGAAATTGCTTGATGACTTTAATTAGATTGATATTTGGTATGGAAACTATAAGATATTCTTGCATGATATTTACCCTAAAATTTGGATAACAATTAAACTTATAATGTGGTTTTAAGGACACATGATTTCACCTAATATTAATTGATGAATACAAAAATTAGTAGGATAAATTAATAAAAGTTAAGCAAACCAGTGTTTGAACGGAGTTCAACCCTTGAGTTGAATACCCTTGAAGTGTTCAATGCAAGAACAATAAGAAATATAGTAATCTGATGAACACGAATATAAGTTGGAAAGTATTCTATTGCATTGATATGTCTCAATGTAAGATGCATACAAAACGATGAAAATCCTCTTTATATAGTAGAGAAATACCATCTATGGTACAATTTAAATAACGGAAGTAAATCCCATGATTAGCCTAAGCAACCGCCCTTGATTTGACCTGTTCTTAGATTTTTGCCGTGATCTTCGACCGGTCATGGATATTTCACTTTTCTGTTATCGCTCTTTGCTCGAAGTCTGACATATTTGATTAGAACCATTGATGTCCTTGACCTTGATAGGCGCCTCGATCCTCAAATTAGATACCTTGTCTTTGTGCTCCAGTCTGGAGTGTAATGAGAAGAAACGAACTTAGCCTTCGATACCTCGACCTGCCATGCTGTCATTCTTTTGATGCAAGTGATGGAAGCAAATGAAACGTCCTGTCGGTTCATATAACGAGACACTAAATGCCTGTCAGTTGCTGTCGACCATTATTGGTTCTGAATCACCGTCTTCTTCCTATAAATATGAGTTCCTTCTCTTTTCCCAAACTTTACTCTTGATCCATATTCTAGTCTTCAAAGCCTTTTAGATATTTTAATCTTTTCCATTATGCACAATCTCCATGCTTCATTATCAACCCTTCCTCAAATGCCAAACCTTCTCCTCTTCTTCTTTTTTACCAAAAAGTGGAAAAAATGTCAAAAGTTGTTTCTCAAAAGGAAAAAGCCTCTTCATCATGGCAGGCTGGCGATAAAACACCGGTGGAGCCGTGCCCTGAGGAGTGCATTCCCAAAAAGGTGTGCATCATCGATTCCGACTTCAAAGTTGAGAAGACTTTGTCTGTGCTCAGTCGGTGCGAGCCTATGTTAGATATATATGCTCGATAACTGAGAATGACCTTGAGCAGATAAAGACTACGATTTCGGCCCCCAAAGCAGACATCACTACCTACGTGGAAGGGTTTCTAGGTGTTTACACTTACGCTATCACCCTGGTCCCCGTCGATCCCCTCATTATAAATTTCTACTGCCAATATATAATAACACTTGGTCATATCCACCCTTTTTTGGCGTATTGTCATTCTGCTCCGATTTCTCGCGAACAAAGCCAAAGGGATGCCTTTTCCCCTAGACTACCTCTTCAGGTTGTATAGCCCTCATCTCTTTCTAGGCGGGTTAATATAACTCTAACGTTGGGCCACCAAGGTTTTATTCTCGAAGTATAGATAAGGACAAGGATCGAGGGTGGATGGGAAAGTTAGTTCGAGTGAAGACTCCCGACCTAATCCCGGCAGAGAAAACGGCGTATCCATAGAAGTGGAACATGATCGTGTATAATCTTGCTTTTAGCTTCCATTTATCGTTTTGTTTCCTTTGCTTCTCTTTATCGACATCCCTTTCTATGATGTAGCGGTCTCTTGGATACCCAGTGCAATTCCTAACCTCGAGAGTTGGGTTCAAAAACTGGCTTCGACCTCTTTATACACTGAGTGCTCATGGCGCGATTTGGCAAAGGGACGATGGGAGGCCAAAAATCATGGTAACCCCTTTTCACATACTTGATGATTCTTGCTAAAATGTTTATTTTCATACTTACCTGAATCCATTTTATATAGGTCTTGGCAAAGACGCAATCATGAGGCCGCGTATAGGGAGGAGGAGGTTTCACCCCCGGCCCCGAAGCAGGTGAAGGATAATAAGAGCAAAAATGTCTCGACCTGCGAGACTCCAAATACAAGAAGAGTAAGGCTCGTAAGTCAAAGAAAGACACTGTTGTCCTGCCTCCAGATGTAGTTCAACGACTAAAAGGTGAGGAAAGGGAGATGAAGATGTTGGTTTCGAGCTGGTGGCCAGAACGAAAAGGAGCACTGAATCCCCAAAGGTTGTTGAACCAGTGAGGGTCAAAGAGATTCAACCTCGAACCGTGGAAATCTTAGAAGAGGGTCTTAGCAAAGTCCTTGAATCGTTGGAGGCTGAAGATGCCTCTTGCTAAAATGAGCAATCAGTGGGAGTGCCTGAACGGGGATAGCTCCCAGGCTCTTCAAAATGAAGAGACTTCCCCAAGTGACTCTCTTGGGGCAATAGAAATTGGCGATTCACTGATCCTCCCTACATTTTCTAAGGGGAAAATTCGGGAAGCCCAGGCCATTGGGACCCCCGATATGGAAAGATCCCACAAAGGGGAGGACCTTTTTCGTGGTTTCTTTTCGGGAGTTGAAGATGCTACCGACCTGAGTGATGCATTGAGTCTCTTTGATGAGGCTTAACGACTTTTGAGCTAGGTAAGTCTCAACTCCATTCATCGATATCACGCTTGTATTTATTTCTTCTTGCCTAATTTTGCTTTCTTTCTACATAGGCCTTGACACTTCATCAGGAGGCATTTTCTGAATCCCCGGTAGAGAAGAGCCGATGCGAGGCCAATCTTCAGAGGATTACGGAGGAGAGAAATACCCTCAAAATTCTCAGTGGGAAAAAAAATAGGAGATCAAGGACATTCGAGCTGAGTATGCCGAAGCTCATAAAGAGAAAACCGACCTTATTGAGTAGGTAATGAAATTTTTTTGAAGCTCAATCTATCAATTCGTGAATGATTAATAACATTTTGATCCGGCAGGTTCAGCAGAAGGCTGAAAAGATCAAACAACCACGTGAGGAGGTCAATATGACGAGGGCAGAGAATTTAGGGTGGAAACAAAATATGGACCACCTTGCCTTGGAGAAAGATACTGCTCGAGCCCAACTATCATCAGTCGAACATTATCTCCAAAGCATGAATGAGGAAATCTTGGCCCAAGCCAAGTAAATTGAGGAGCTCGAGGCTTGACTGTCCGCTGGACTTGCAAAGGTCATATATGAGGTAGGAAAGCTAAAGGCTGACGCAGAGGCGAACGTGGCCGTCTACCGAGCTGATGCTGAAGCTGCTCAAGCTCGAGTAAAGGGAGTTGCTAACACCACTCATACTCAATCATACAGGTTTTCGAGCAAAGGAACTTTAGGCTCTTCGATTGTAGTATCTTTCGATCAGCTATTTCTGTGCGGCCATTCGAACGAGGGTGGATTCTTGTCTTTCATCTAGCAATTCTAGGCTCATATTCATAGCCTCGTGATTGATTCCTCGATTGCATACCGAAATCTGAAGCTAGGTTCTCTGACTTTAACCGGGATTAGAGCTTCGACACCGTAGACTAAATATAATGGTGTTTCCCCCGTACTGGATTTTGACGTTGTTCAATGCGCCCAAAGGACCTCGGGAAATACTTTTCTCCATTTTCCTTTGGCTTCGTTTAGTATTTTCTTTAGATATTGCATGACGATCTTATTTGTCGATTTAGCTTGTCCGTTCCCACAGGGATAATATGGTGTTTATAGGATTCTTTTTACTTTGTGGTCTTCGAAAAACATTTTCATTATGCTATTGATGAATTACTTTTGGTTGTCGCATACTATCTCGGTAGGCATTCCGAACCGGCATATAATGTGGTCACAGATGAAGTCTATGACTTCTTTTTCTCTGACTTTCTCAAAGGCATGTGCTTCAACCCACTTAGAAAAATAGTTAGTCATAAATAAAATTAATTTAGCTTTACTTGGGGCCAATAGTAGAGGGCCAACGATATCCATCTCCCATTTCATGAACGGCCATTGGGATAGGACTAAGTGGAGTTGCTCTCTTGGTCGGTAGATCATTCGCACATACCTTTGACATTTGTCATATTTTTGAACAAATTCTTATTTTTTCCATATCGGCCCAATATTGTCCTGCTCTGATGACTTTGTAAACCTATTAATCGGCACTGAAATGGTTTTCGCAAGTGCCCTCGCAAATTTCTAGCAGAATGTAGTCAGTGTCTCCTGGTCCCAAACATTTTGCTAGCGTTCCATTGAATGTTCTCTTATACAGTGTTCCATCTTCAGCCAAAGTGAACTGCACAGCCTTAGTACGTAGAGTCCTTGATTATTTAGGATCCGATGGAAGCTTCCTGTTTATTAAGTATTCAATATACTTATTCCTCCAATCCAAGTTAGACTTGTGGAATTTATTTGGCGTGGCATTCTTCGATCACTGACCTCGAAAGTTTTACAACAATCCTCGAGCTATGTTTATCATCTTTGATCGACTACCACAAACTTGCAAGGGCATCGACCTCGCTATTTTTCTCTCGAGGTACGTGTTGTGGGGTCCATTCTTTAAATCAATATAGAGACACCTACAATTACACAAGTATCTCCATTTTCGATCTTCTCAAACCTCGAACGTTCTATTGACTTGATTTATTGCAAGTTTCATGGCCTCGATTACCTCCACTCCCCAGCTCTTGGCTAACTCGAGACATGCAGTCATGGCCTCATATTTGGTCTCGTTGTTAGTTAATTTAGAAGTTTTGATATTTACCTGTAGGTGGCTTAAAAAATAATGCCTATCCTGGACCCCTTCACATTCGAAGCACCATTGATGAAGAGGGTCCACACCCTCATGATATAGCCGATTTTAATAATAGTACCTTTTTTACCTTGGGTTTGAGGGTTGGCATAAAGTTGACCATTAAGTGTGCTAATATTTGAGACTTGATGGCCGTTTGAGGTTGATAATCGATATCGTACCCGCTGATCTCGACATCCCATTTGGCCAATCGTCCCGAGACTTCGGGCTTGTGCAAAATGTTGCAAAGGGGTAGGTGGTTACAACACAAATTGGGTGACATTGAAAATATAGTTTAATTTCCTAAAGGCGCTTATTAAAGCAAGTGCTAATTTTTCTAAGTGTGGGTATTGGGTTTCGACTTCACCTAAGGTAACCTAATTGACAGGAAATTGCGTACCTTGCTCTTCTCGAACCAATACTCCACTTATGTCTATCTCCGACACTGCTAAGTATAATTAAAGTTGTTGCTCCGCCTTTGGGGTGTGAAACAATGGCGGACTCGGCAGGTATCGTTTGAGTTCCTACACGACCTGTTGATATTTTGGGGTCCTTGTGAAATTTCTCTTGTTATTAAGCAGTGAGAAGAATCGGTGGATCCAATCTGAGGATCATGAAATAAACCGACCTAGGGCTGCTATGCGTCCCCGTTAACCTTTGGTATGGCCTTGACATTGCCAACAACTATGATGTCTTCGATTGCCTTGATTTTATCGGGGTTGATTGTGATCTACCGATTTGACACTATAAAGATGAGGAACTTTCTCGAGCTAACCTGAATGCATATTTCTCCAGGTTAAGCTTCATGTTATACTTTCTCGGTATGTTGAAGGTTTCATGCAAATGTTTCAAAAGGGTTCTGCTCATAGGGGCTTAATTAGCATATCATCAATATAAACCTACATTGATTTACCTATTTGCTTTTCGAACATTCAATTTACTAGGTGTTGATAAGTAGCTTCGACATATTTTAGTCTAAAATGGAATTATATTATAGCGGTAGGTGCCGTACTTAGTGATGAACGAATTCTTTTCCTGATCCTCTAGGTTCATCTATATTTGATTGTACCCGGAGTAGGCATCGAGAAAACTTAGGATCTCGTTGTTGGTCGTGGCATCGATCATTCGATTGATATTCGGCAATGGAAAAGAATCTTTACGGCATGCCTTGTTTAAATACTTATAGTCTACGCACATTCTAAGTTTGTTTCCATTTTGGGGAACTAGAACTACGTTTTCTAACCATTCATGATATTTTTACCTTCTGAATGGATCCTATATTGACAAGTTTTGTTACCTCGTCCTTAATGAATATTTGTTTTACCTTGGAATGAGATCTGCTCTTTTGTTTCACCTGGAAAAACTTCAGGTCCAAGCTCAGTCAATGCGTTGTGATCTCGGATGGGATCCTTAGCATATCTAAGTAGGACCAAGCAAAACAATGCATGTTATTTAAAAGGAATTGAATAAGCTTTCTTGAGCTCGGGGGGTTAACCCCGTTCCCAAGTATACCTCTTGATTGGGAAGATGCTCGATCAGCATGACTTGTTCAGGATCTTCGAGTGATGATTTTGTTACATCGGAATAATCAGTAATAAAAAAGGTTAAAGGTATCATATAGTCATCATCCTAGATGGTTTCCTGTTCCTCCGATCGGCTCGAGGCCGGGGACTGTGGTTGATATTTGATGTCTTGTTTCCCCTCTCAATTATGATTCCTTTGTTGACGACAATGCCGATATCAGTACCACCTTATCGATTACGAACATTTCCTTAGCGGTGGGTTATTCACTGTGCACCATTTTGATTCCTTCTGATGTTGGGAATTTCAAGACTTGGTGAAGCGTCAAGGGCGCTAC
The DNA here is from genome assembly GCA_034376525.1 of Nicotiana benthamiana. NCBI lineage: Eukaryota > Viridiplantae > Streptophyta > Magnoliopsida > Solanales > Solanaceae > Nicotiana > Nicotiana benthamiana. The sequence goes on along the minus strand of CM067327.1, from coordinate 7,629,537 downwards.
TATGATATTATGAATACAAGGCCTTCTGAATAGCACGTTATACATCATGTCACCTCTATCACATGGAACTTTGTGTTCCGGATAGTCTCGACCGCGTTTACTGGTAGAATGATTTCCCCTTTGGTGCTTTCACTTGCCATGTTAAAGCCATCAAGTACTCGAGTTGCGTCCACGATCTGATCTTAGAGGCCAAGTAGCTGTACAACCTTGACCGAATAATATTTTCCGAGCTACCAGGATTAATAAACATACATTTAATTTGAATCTTATTCATAAGGATATATATTACCAGTGTCGTAGGGTTGTTCGATCTCCTCTATATCCTTGTTGTTAAAAGACAAGATTTCTTTTGGTAAGTAGTCCTAAGTTCGTTTTTCCCTCATGATCGTCACCTTGGTACGTTTGAATACCGGTCCTTGAGTAACGATTATATGAATTGTTGGAACACACTCTCAAAGACATTAAATTAAAGTTGTGTTCATTTTTGTAGGTTTTGATAAATGACAAACCGACGTGGATGCAAAATTGTTAAATGCCAAATCGTCGTGAGTTATTGTTGAAACACACTTTCATTATCGTTAAACTAAAGTCGTGTTCGCTCTTGTAGGTTTTGATGAATGACAAACCGAACGTGAAAGAAAAGTTAACAAATATCAAGTCATATCATTGAACAAGCAACACAAGAGTGACTAACGGATCAAAGTAGAAGTCCAAGTAGAAAAGAAACAAGTACAAGATCAAGAGAAGTACTGAAGACATAAATGAGTCATTTTACATTGTAATCTTGATCCGACAATAGATTCAAGTCTTGGCTTCTCTCTAAAATCATTTTTATCAAATCATGCTAATACAACCAAAGCACACATATCAAAGATATCAATGATTTCCATACCAGGTCTAACAATTTCCCCCTTTTCGATAATGACAAACAATAGGAGATATGCATATAGGATTCCCCCTAAAGCCATGCTATATCTCAGCACACAAGTCATGCAACTATTCCCCCTTAATTGAGTATTCCCCCTTAGAATGTAGAGACATTCACCCTTATTAGATGAACATCGCCTCACCTCAAGACTTCACACACTAAGATTGAGGGTACTTAGCAAACCCAACGCTCAATGAGAAGATATGGTCTTCTCAAGAACCTCTCTCTTTTACATCAAAGAACTCTCTAGGAAGAATAGATAAAGAGATACAATATAAGCTCTATGAACAACACAAAGTTGTCTCTCAAATGGCTCAACAAAAGCTCTAAATGTGATGCACAAATATTATCAATATGTTAATGAATAATGAGAGATGTTGTTCTTTGAAAATAAGCCCCAAAGACCTCTATTTATAGGGTGTAGAGGTGATATAGCCGTTGCCCAACAATTAGACAATGTTTTTGAATTCTGGACAGAATAATCGATTATCTTAGGTGCATAATCGACTATCTCATTTTAAACGTTCAAAAAACTAGTCGTTGAATGGCAACGGTAACTTAAATAATCGATTATGTTCAAGTGATAATCGATTATCTTACAAGATAATCGATTATACGATATATGATAATCGATTATTCAACCTCTATGTAATTTCAAGTTTTGGCTGAAGAACACTGGATAATAGATTATTTGACAATGATAATCGATTATCTAAGGTGATAATCGATTATCTTAACATGATAATCGATTATTAGGGCCTTCTGTAAGTTGGAAAAGCTGCAGAGCAGGATAATCGATTGTTGGAACATGATAATCGATTATTTAACCTGGAAGGCCAACCAAAACATCAAAGTGTTCTAAATCAAATTGGAAAAGCTTGTTTATGGTATTAAGAGTAAAAACTAAGACTTAGTTCTTGAAAAACCAAGTCTTCAAGGTCATAAACATCGCGACACTTTGTCAAAAACGTTTTCCATGTGTTTATACGACGACCATAAATCAAGTGTGGTTTTTATGAAATAATGATTTGGAATTTATTTAAATATGCCCAGTAGTAAAAACCAAAGATAATATTTCAAAAACCATTTTGGCTAATATGAAAACGTCATTGACGATGTCTAGCCGACGTCTAGCCAACGTCTAGCCGACGTCTAGTCAACGTCTAGCCGAAGCCGACGGTTTGGGCATTGGTCAGGGATTTTTGGCACTCAAAAGGTTTATGCAAAATATGATTTTATGCATATTAATGATGACCTATGTTGAACCAAAAGACAAGATAACTTAAACGTTGCTCTTACATTGGTTCTACCTAACGACCTACGCCTTGGGTCTTCGGTCTTGAACTCTTGAGCCCGTCTTGGCTTGTCAATGCAATCCCTTCTTCAATATGCTTCTTGGCATTCAATCTTCATTGTTTGATTCATCATAATTGATTTCCCAACCATCTTGATTGTTTGCTAATGCATCTTCATTGTTTGTCATACAATAACATTGTTTGACAATTGACTTCATTGTTTGTCATTCATCAAAACCTACACTTGGAAATCATGCTAATACAACCAAATCACACATATCAAATATATCAATGATTTCCATACCAGGTCTAACATGAATTATGTTTTGTGTCTTTCATGCTCGTTCTGCATGTTCGAATCTCTATTTTTGAAGTAGTTCTTGGCCCGATCACTTAAGAACTCTCGAAGGTGACCCTTGTTAAATAGACGGGCTACCTCCTCTTTCAGCTGTATGCAATCTTCAGTTCTATGACTATGGGTACCAAGGTATTTGCACATTTGATTAGGGTTCTTTTGAGGTGGATCGGTTTGTAAGGGTCTAGACCATCTAGTATCCTTAATCCGACCGATGGGTGGTACAATACCTGATGCATCAATGCTGAAGTTGTATTCTGACAATCGAGTTGCTACCTTGGAACCGGAATGCCTATCGAAACTCCTTTTGCTCATAATCCCCTGGGAACTCTGTTCACGATCGTTCCTTTTATCATTCCGTATGAGGTTGCTTCCAATCCCATTATTCCCCTAATCTCCATTCTATGGCTGGTATTTATCTATATTTGGACGTGGTTCCCGATTGACATCCCTTTTAACTCTATCCACGGACATACTGGGATAAATCAAACCAACTGGAGTTCCCAGTTGATCATCTTTAACCCTAATCTTCTAGTGATACCGATTGTGTACATCGGCCCAAGTGACAGCTGGATATTCTATCAGATTTTGCTTCAACTGTTGTGAGGCTATGCAGCTTTGAGAGTTGAGACATTGTGTAAAATCTTGGACAACCCAGTCGTTCGGTGACCGGAGGCAAATCAGTTCTCTCCGTTTGGGACTGAAATATGAATTGCCTGAGCATTTCGTTATCCTTCTGTCTTACCTTGAAGAGATCCGATTTCCTCATTACAATTTTAATGGCTCCAGCGTGGGCTTTCACAAGAGAATCTGCGAGCATAGCAAACGAATCAATAGAGTTGGGTGGTAATTTAAGGTACCATATCATGTCACCCTTTGATAGAGTCTCTCCAAATTTCTTCAATAGAACATATTCAATCTCATGATCTTCTAAGTCATTCCCTTTTATTGCGTATGTGTAGAAAGTAATGTGCTCATTAGGGTCGGTGGTCCCATTGTATTTTGGGATTTCTGTCATACGAAATTTCTTAGGAATGGGCTTCGGAGCCGTGCTTGGAGGGAAAAGCTTCTGCACAAACTTCTTTGAGTCCAAACCCTTTAGAATCGAGGGTGCCTCCGGTATTTGGTCAACCTGTGAGTTGTACGTTTCTACCTTTTTATCATTAGCCTTTATTTTAGTTTCACCCGATTCGATCTACTTAGTGAGCTTCTCAAGTATCTTCATAATGGTAGAATCAGTCCACCATTTGTTGGTGTTCGATTTCTCCGGTACAAGTTCGATTCTGTGAACAACTTACTCTAATGTTTCAAGCTTAATTTTGCTTGGTTCTCGTTAGTAATTTTAGAGTTGCGCTATCGCAGCTTATTGAGTTTGCAATATTTCGAATATCATGTGAAGGCTAGTTCCACCTTCTCCACCGCTCTGTGCATTCTAATCAGCTGCTCGATCATCCATGCGGACACTATTGTCCAGGGTCGATGCTTAGATTTGCATTTCGGGTATGCGATTGGTACTCCCTCGTGGCCGACTTGAGGCACTTCGATCCCCCGGTTGACTACATTATCGTTTTCTCCATAAAAACTAAGGCTGTCATCAGCGTGAGAGGGTATTGCTTGCGAGTTAGACATGTTGACCCTGAAATAAAAAACACTCACAAGAACAACCACAAAGTAGTGTGTGTTATGAGAATTAATACCAGACAATCACTATTTTCCTTAGCCCCATGGTCGGCACCAAACTGTTTACCCTAATAATTGTATAACAATTAAACTTAAAATGTGGTTTTTAGAACACATGATTTCACCTAATATCAATTGATAAATATGAAAATTAGTAGCAGAAATTAACAAAATTAAGCAAACTAGTGTTTGAACGGAGTTCAACTCTAGAGTTGAATACCTTTGAACTGATCAATGCAAGAATAATAAGAAATATAGCAATCTGATGAACAAGAATATAAGTTTGTAAGTATTGTATTGCTTTTATATATCTCAATGTAAGATACTTACAAAATGATCAAAACCCTTTTATATAGTAGAGGAATCCTATCTATGGTATAATTTTAATTACGAAAATAAATCTTATGATTAGCTAAACAATCGCCCTTGATTTGATCTGTTCCGGAATTTCCAACGTGATCTTTGACCGGTCACGGATATCTCGCTTTTTTGTTATCGCTCTTTGCTGGAAGTTTGCCATATTTAATCTCTATTGTTGCTGGCCTCGATCTCGATGGGCACCTCAATCCTCAAATTTGATACGTTGTCTTTGTGCTCAGGTCTAATCCATTATGAGGCTCCTTCGATACAATTCCCTGAGCTCGATCAAATAAAATTGGGTAGGCCCAATTTTAACCATATACACATGATTTTTCATGTATCTAAGTAGAATTTATCTTTCTTTATTGTCCACTTTCATCAAGTTGACTTTTATATTATGGGTCCATGTTAGCTACGAAGGATTTCAATTGGCCCTTTCCTTTTCGGAGTTTCATTAGATAAGTGAGCAGGAGGATTATATATATATATATATATATAAACATATATAGCCTCTCGATTATCTTGCTTTCAATCTGAGATAAGAAGGATAAATTAAATTCGAGGCTGGTAAAATGAAAGGCTGAAATCGCAAATTATGCATTGACAAGATGCTTCTTAAAATTTTCAGTATATCAGTGAACCTTTAAATTTGTCAAGTATTTTCTTTTTAGACACCTTACCTAAGGGCTTGACCTAGCAAACATATAAAATTATCTACACATAATGTTAATTTGTGAAACTGTGTGTTTCTAAATCTCTTTATTTTTTTTAGCAAACAGAAAAATTATATATTAATAACTACTTGCTACGTACATAGCCTTCGTAATTTACGTCACTAAGGACACTTTGATTTCCTAATTTTGCTAGGATATTATAAGCATCATAAGATAAAGTCTTAATATAAACATAGAGTTCCTTTTGGTCACTTTCCACTAAAGAGTTTACATAGCATGGTGATAATACAAAAATTTGTTTTCCTTTTTGCCTTGCCTTCTTTGCCAAGTGATGTGCAATCTTATTCCCTTGCCTGAAGGTGTGTCGGAGGATCACCTTCTGCTGGTGCATGAACGACCTGCATTTATCAATATTGATGTTATATAATTTGTTCCCTTATTGTATTGAATGAATCACCACTATGGAGTCTGTCTCTATCTCTAAGGGAAACATTCCCCATTCTTGTGACGTTTTGAGCCCCTCAATTAGTGCCTTCATTTCTGCTTGTAGTTAGCCATTAGCATAGGTAGATTTAGCAAATCCAACTACAAAATTTCCATAGGTATCTCTAATTACTCATCCAAGGCTACTTTTTTGTTATGATTTATAAAACTAGCATCGATGTTTAGTTAAAACCACCCTCTAAGTGGTTTGCTCCATTTAATCTATATGGGGATTTTGGTAGGTGTGTTGGGGAATTTTTCAGTGAAAAGCAAAAATTCTGTTGCTTTTTGGATGATATGATTAATATTAATAGGATACTTTGTATTGTTTTGATTGTTATTATTTCTATTGAGTCAAATATGCCAAATGGCGAATGGGAAGAAAGAACTCCAGTTAAGGAGGTTATTTACAAGGGGAAAATCTAAGCCATTTACTTGAAGGTGCCAATGCTTCCTGGTATTGTTATAAGACTTATCCCACCCAAGGTTTTCCAAAAAAGAATTTGCCACTTAACATCGAAGGAAGATGTGAATTATTGATTCTTCTTCTTGACAGTTATATATAAGGCACAAGGTGTCAATGTTCCTACCAATTTGTGAGAAATATTTCCGGTAAGGTAGTCTAATATGAAGACACCACCACAAGAAGAATTTCATTTACTAGGGCAATTTTGGTTCTAAATCCAGGAGAAATCTAATTGATTGATTAAAGGAGGTTCTATCAGGGCGTAACAAGATTTTGATGTGAAAAAGCCTTTTGTATTTAAGGACCATATAGGAATGTAGGGACTTTATTGCAAATGTTTTTAGAGATATTCTCCTTGATATTATTAGGAAGGTTGAGAGTTAAATTATCAAAGCACTAAGTTTTTTTAATCATATCTCTTATTTTTACTGAGAGGTTAGTTGTGAATAAAGGACCCGTCACTTCTTTCCTAAGGTTTCCCATATTAGATATCCAGTTGGTTTCCCATATATTCATGTTGGGAAGGTAGTGGAGTGACTAAGTGATACCTTTAGAGTGTAGAAAATCATTCTATCTATGATATGTGCGCTTTGGTTGTATTAGCATGATTTTCAGGTATAGGTTTTGATGAATGACAAACAATGAAGTCAAGTGTCAAACAACGATATTATATGACAAACAATCAAGATTGAATGCCAAGAAGCATATTGATGATGGAATTGCATAGACAAGCCAAAGACGAGTTCAAAAGTTCAAGACCAAAGACCCAAGGGGTAGGTCGTTAGGTAGAACAAATGTAAGAGCAACGTTTAAAGTTATCTCGTCTTTTGGCTCAACATAGGTCATCATTTATATGCATAAAATCATCTTATCAAATCATATTTATCATAAACATATTTTAAATACTTCAAACAAAATATTTTTAACGTTTTCATTTTAACCAAAATGGTTTTTGAAGTAAGTTTTCAATTCTGGTATATTCTGGTATATTACATAGGTCATCATTAATATGCATAAAATCATTTTATTAAATCATATATATCATAAACATTTTTAATATACTTCAAAAAAATGATTTTAACATTTTCATTTTAACCAAAATGGTTTTTGAAGTAAGTTTTCAATTCTGGTATACTGTGGTATACACAATGTATATCAATGGTATATAATCGATTATAATTCTTAAATAATCGATTATCTTGCATCCGTTGTCAAAGTTTTGAACACTGGAACAAAATAATCGATTATGCCATCCAAATAATCGATTATTCTTGAGCAGAATCTCTTCCGATTTTGCAACGGTAAAAGGATAATCGATTATGCAAATCAAATAATCGATTATCCTTGCATAAAATCAGCATAATTGATTGCAAATTAAGCAACGGACATCCACCCTTTAACCCCTATAAAAATAGGTCTTTTGAGATGTTTTTAAATACACAACACCTCCCAATATTGATATACATATTGACATTATTTGAGCATCATTTTAGAGCTTTTGTTGAGCCATTTGAGAGACAACTTTGAGTTGTTCATAGAGTAAAATTTGTATCTCTTTATCTACTCTTTTGAGAGAGTTCTTGTTGTAAAAGAGAAAGGTGTTTGAGAAGAACATATCTTCTCATTGATTGCCGGGTTCGCTAAGTACCCTAAGTCTTAGTGTGTGAAGTCTTGTGGTGCGGTATCCACGAGCAAGGTTGAAGTCTTGAGGTGCAGTATCCTCGAGCAAGTTGAAGTCTTGTAGAGTGTACATCTATGAGCAAGTATAACGGTTTGTTAGGCACCTGAAAGCTTAACGGAGTTAGTGGAATCACGAGAGAGTCTCTCGGGAACTGGACTAACCACAAGTTGTGGTGAACCAGGATAAATTCGGTCTGTTCTTTCCTTGCTATTTTAATTACCGAATTTATTTTATTCCTGCAATTTTAATTCCGCAATATTTATCAATATTCTTGTGCCGCACTATTCAACCCCCTCTAGTGACGGGCATAAATCCTAACAATTGGTATCAGAGCCTAACTCTCTGAAAGCCTTAACCGGTTGAGAGCGATATATTTTTTTTGTTGAGAATGTTGAACGCAGGAATGATGAGCGAAGGTCACTCCACCACTATGCCTCCACTATTTGATGGAAGAAATTACACATATTGGAAAGAGCGGATGAGAATCTTCATCCAATCAAATAACTTTCGTTTGTGGCAAATCATTAAGAACGGTATGCCTACAAAGAAAGTTGGAGAAGCCATGGTTCCAAAGGAGGAGAATGAATATAATGCCAAGGCCATAAATATGTTATATTGTGCGGTGAATTCAAATGACCATTGGAGGATTTCCTTTTGCACAACCGCCAAAAAAATGTGGGATAAACTTGAAGCCGTTTATGAAGGTACGCCTCAAATCCGAGAAGAGGAAACTGTCGCCCTATGTCTCATGGCCAATGAGGAAGAAGAGGTAAGTATTTCTAACTCTTACTCGTTTGAAGAAATACAAAATGCCTATGATGAACTATATGGTGAATTTGTTAAAGTTTCCAAAACCATAAAAGATTTGAAGAAAACACTTTCTTTGCAAGAAAAAGATCTTGAGAACACACTTTCTTTGCAAGAAAAAGTTTTTGAGAAAACATTTTCTTTGCAAGAAAAAGATTTTGAAAAACAACCTTCTTTAAAAGAAAATGATCTTTTAGAAAATGACAATACTGTTCTTAAAAATAAAATCAAAATTTTAGAAGAAGAAAATAGATTTTTGGAAAATGACAATGTCGATCTCAAAAATAAAATCAAGGAGATGAATGAAGCCTCTTTAATTGTTCAAAGTTCAAATTGTTCTTCTTGTAGCTCTTTGAAAATAGAGAACGTAGAACTTAGAAATACACTAGAAAAATATAGTGTAAATGATTCTAAAACAAGTGAAGTAATTAAAAAGGATGATAGAAATGAGGTTAAACCACCTAGACACAACTCTAGGAATTTTATTAATCAGCCTAGAATTAATCATTTTAGGCCACCTAGAAATGACTCTAGGAATTTCAACGCTTCTAGGAATAACAACTTTAGATCACCTAGAACGTATTTGGCTCAACCTAGACATATGCACAATCCGAACGTTATATGTCATTATTATAACCGGGTAGGACACATTGCACCCGTATGTTTTGCTAAACATAGAGATTCATATTTTGATTATGATTATTATTTGCCTAACCCCCAAGGACCCAAAAGAAGTTGGGTATCGAAAACCTATTTTTAGGTACATTGCAGGTGTGCTTGAAGACTACAATATCGCAGTAGATGCACCAAGCACGAAACATTATTGCATCGAGGGGAAAAGTTGGTTAGTTATCGTATTTTTGATAAAAACGTAATAGTTGAAATGTGCTAACAATTTATATTCATTATTGATTCATGTTTTGATAAGTGTTATTTTGAACAACAAATTGGTATCAATTATTTTTTTTGTTAAATGATTGATTCATGTTTTGATGAATATTTTTAGTTTAAATAACAGTTGGTATACTTGCGAAAAATGACTGTTATTATGGTTGGTATGTTTTTACTAACGTTTGGTACTATTTGATGTTGATATGATTTTTTTCTAACAATTGTATCGTCAATAGTTTAAATAAAAATTGGTATACTCTTTTTGTTAATGCCAAAAGGGGGAAGAATTTAGGCGATATGCATCGAATAAGAGGGAATGTCTTCACCTTCTAGTATGCTTTAATTGAGGGGGAATATTCAATTAAGGGGGAATTATATTAAATTGTTTACATGAATTGTATGTTGAGATATAGCATGAATTTAGGGGGAATCCAATATGCATATCTCCTATTGTTTGTCATTATCAAAAAGGGGGAAATTGTAGAAAATCATTCTATCTATGATATGTGCGCTTTGGTTGTATTAGCATGATTTTCAGGTATAGGTTTTGATGAATGACAAACAATGAAGTCAAGTGTCAAACAACGATATTATATGACAAACAATCAAGATTGAATACCAAGAAGCATATTGATGACGGAATTGCATAGACAAGCCAAAGACGAGTTCAAAAGTTCAAGACCAAAGACCCAAGGGGTAGGTCGTTAGGTAGAACAAATGTAAGAGCAACGTTTAAAGTTATCTCGTCTTTTAACTCAACATAGGTCATCATTAATATGCATAAAATCATCTTATCAAATCATATTTATCATAAACATATTTTAAATACTTCAAACAAAATGTTTTTAACGTTTTCATTTTAACCAAAATGGTTTTTGAAGTAAGTTTTCAATTCTGGTATATTCTGGTATATTACATAGGTCATCATTAATATGCATAAAATCATTTTATTAAATCATATATATCATAAAAAATTTTAGTATACTTCAAACAAAATGATTGTAACGTTTTCATTTTAACCAAAATGGTTTTTGAAGTAAGTTTTCAATTCTGGTATACTGTGGTATACACAGTGTATATCAATGGTATATAATCGATTATAATTCTTAAATAATCGATTATCTTGCATCCGTTACCAAAGTTTTGAACAATGGAACAAAATAATCGATTATGCCATCCAAATAATCGATTATTCTTGAGCAGAATCTCTTCCGATTTTGCAACGGTAAAAGGATAATCGATTATGCAAATCAAATAATCGATTATCCTTGCATAAAATCAGCATAATTGATTGCCAATTAAGCAACGGACATCCACCCTTTAACCCCTATAAAAAGAGGTCTTTTGAGATACTTTTAAATACACAACACCTCCCAATATTGATATACATATTGACATTATTTGAGCATCATTTTAGAGCTTTTGTTGAGCCATTTGAGAGACAACTTTGAGTTGTTCATAGAGCTAAATTTGTATCTCTTTATCTACTCTTTTGAGAGAGTTCTTGTTGTAAAAGAGAAAGGTGTTTGAGAAGAACATATCTTCTCATTGATTGTCGGGTTCGCTAAGTACCCTAAGTCTTAGTGTGTGAAGTCTTGTCGTGCGGTATCCACGAGCAAGGTTGAAGTCTTGAGGTGCGGTATCCTCGAGCAAGTTGAAGTCTTGTAGAGTGTACATCTACAAGCAAGTGTAACGGTTTGTTAGGCACCCGAAAGCTTAACGGAGTTAGTGGAATCTCGAGAGAGTCTCTCGGGGACTGGACTAACCACAAGTTGTGGTGAACCAGGATAAATTCGGTGTGTTCTTTCCTTGCTATTTTAATTACCGAATTTATTTTATTCCTGCAATTTTAATTCCGCAATATTTATCAATATCCTTGTGCCGCACTATTCACCCCCCCCCCCCCTCTAGTGACGGGCATAAATCCTAACATAGAGCAAATGTCCCAACGTCTTTGGATACTTTCTAGATGAAAGAGTTTCTATCTTTACCTTGGTTCGAACTATAAGAGGTGATGATTAAACGAGCCAAAGGGGTTATAGTATTTGTAAGAATTCTCCATGCAAGGCCTGCTATTATGCATAAGTTCTTTGAATAGCACTATGAATGCCTAAGCCTCCATTGTATTTTGGTTGACATAAGGTAGGCCACTTAACAAGGTATATTTTTCCTTTTTCAATGGTGCTACCCCATATATAATCCCTTTGAGTTTTATCAATTTTGTTAATGATATTTTTAGGAAGTATGATTTACTGTATATAGTGATTAAGAATTGAGTTGAGGCACGAATGAGCTAGGGTAGTCATACCTGCTATGTTAATGAATTTTAATTTCCAAGATGTTAGCTTAGTTCTCATATTGTCCACAATAAACTGGAAGTCTCTAGATCTTGAAAAATTATTCAGAATTGGAAAACCTAGGTAGGTACCAAAGTTATCACATTTCTTTATACCTAGTTTATTAGAAGTATAATTTTTAGGGTGGGGGGTGCAATTCTTAGAGAAGAGAATTTTTAGCTTTGTGCTATTAATATATTGACCTGATAGGTTATAGAAAAAGGTCTAGGCCATTCTTAATGGCATGGAATGACTTATTGTTAACCTTTGACATTAGGGTAAGGTTGTCGGCAAAGAAAAGGTGTGAAAATTTAGGGCAATTTTTTTCTAAGGTTATTGGATCCTAGTTTCTAGTATCAAGTTGGTGATTTATATATCTAGTTATCATTTCTAGGCATAAAATGAAGATATAGGGTGAAATGGGGTCTCCCTGTCTGATACCACAACTAGGCTCACAGAAATTTGTGATAGATCCATTCACTAGAACATCAATACTACTTGTTGAGATGTAATTTAGTAAAAGCTTATAGAATTTAGGGGAAAAGTGAAATATTCTAAAGTGCGGAGAATAATAAACCATTTCAAATAGTTAAAAGCTTTTTCTAGGTCAATTTTCAGAATCATTTGGCCTTGTTTGCCTTTCATTTTTTGTAATTTGAAAACGATTTTTTGGATGATGATTGCATTATCAGCCGCTCTTCTATTTTTCATAAAATCTGTTTGGTAAGGGCTTATTAAATGTTCTAGGACAGGTATTGTTATATTTTCAAGAATTTTTGTAATAATTTTGTAGATAGTATTACAGAGTCCAATTGGTCTAAAATTCCTAATATTATTGGCATTGAGAATTTTGGTATAAGCCATAGGTAGGTTTTGTTGATATCTTTAGGAATTTCTTGTGTGTTGAATATGTCATGACAAAGTATAGTTACCAACTGCCCTATGATTTTCCACTATTTCTAGAAAAAGAATGGATGAAAACCATCTGGTCCTGGGGCCTTAAAGGTTTTAAAAGAATATATAGCCTTTTAAATATCAATATCTAGTAGGGGTGTATCTAAGGATTTTAGGTCTAACTTGGATATGAAGAAGGACTTTCTAGTGGGGTAGTCCACTTAGTTGAGGAGTGAGAATTTGTGAAAGTATTTGTAAAGTACTTAAGGACATGTGACATAATTTGGTGGTGTTCGTTAATACAATTTCCATTTCATCTTTGAAAAAACTACTTTTTTTTCTTTTTTTTCTATTAGTAGCAGAAATATGGAAAAATCTACTGTTTTCTTCCCCGTCGTTTAGCCAAAGAATTCTAGACCTTAATTTCCAATAATCTTCATCGATTTTTAGGATATCATCGTATGTATTTTTTAAATCTTGTTCTAATTGTTGAAGAAAAATATTAGTGGTGTAACTATTGGAATTTTGAATCCCTTGAAGCCTAGCCAGTAGCTTCCTCTTTTTTTTCATGATGTTCCCAAATGTATTATTCTTCCAAGGCTTAACTTTTTCTATAAAGTCTTGAATACCTTTCAAGTAATCATTCCTTAGCCAATTGTTTTCGAGTATTGTTTGAAATTTTGGATGCTTGCCACAAAAGGTTTCTAGTCTAAAGGGTGCATTCTTGTATAAACTATTTTTAAGAATTAATTCAACTAATAAAGGAATATGGTCCGAGTGGATTTTGGGTAAATGAATAATAGAATTTTTTGGAAATAATTCAATCCATTCCTAATTTCTTAATAATTTTATCCGGTCGTTCTATAATGAGACCCTTATTCTATGTCTATTATTGGACCAAGTAGTATACTTACATCCTTTCGACCCTAACTTTCAACTATTTAGCTTAGACCATATGAAACTAGCTCTACTATCTTTGATAGGTTTTCCCTAAATTTTTCATTTGAAGCTAAGATATCATTGAAATAACCTCCTAATATCCAAGGTCCTTTGTAGGTCTTACTAATATTTTCTAGGTTATTCCATATCATGTTTCTGTTTTGGACATTAGTGCTAGTATAAATTGAAGAAAAAATACTTCTATTGTTGCATGGATATCCTGGATTTTACGGACTGCATTGCAGACACTAACTACTTCATGGTTCCACATCATTACCATGCCTCCTGATTAGCCCTCCGCTGGAACCTCTATCAACTCGGTAAATCCAAAATCATTAAGCAATTTTGCATGATTCTCCATTCTTATTTCTAGAAGAATTATCAAACAATGTCTATGAGTATCAACCATTTCCCTAAAATGTCTTTTGAAATTGTCACTGTATCCTCCCCTTATATTCCATATAATAATATTGGTTGGACGATTCATGTCTTGATTAATGGTTGAGTTTGATGGTTCCATGTTCTCCCTGATCCCTCATAGAAACATAAGGTTCCTTCTCAGGGATGGCACTAGGATCATGACTCTGTTGCTCACTATTGGATCCTAAGGTGGTCTGATGTCCATCGAGCACTTGAAGTGTGCCACTGGGCAATTAAGTTCATGATCTTCTCTCGCATATCCTTGAAGAGAAATAACTTTATCCTATCTAGACTTGAGAACACTAGGACTTTCTTTAAGCTTAGGTTGATGAGATCTTCCTCCTCCTCCATTGCTTTTTCTACTTGTCCTAGTATTTGATTTTCTTGATCCTGTGGAGGTGGAACTTGTTGCTGCATGGGGGGGGGGGGGAGATTTGTTCTTGGGGTACTGAGTTGATCTCCCATGATAAGAATATGGGCTTCAGATGGGTGTACATTTCTGTTGGAAAGAAGGACATGTGTAGTGGAGCATTTTGTGGGTAATTTGGTTGAACTATGGTGGCATGTTCCATTAATTCATCATTGCATGCACCATTTTAGGGTTTAAAGAAGGCATCAGTGGTTGGAGAATGTTGTTTAACCGCATCTGATTTAGATAGTTGTTCATGGCAAGTCTCATGCCCTCCATTACTAGCTGAGCTAGGTACTGAGTGTTGTGTAGTATCACAATCACCTCTTGCCCATTAATTTGGACATTGAAGGAGATTGCATGGCCCGTTAGACCTAGTTCCATCCACGAGGTAGATTGGTAATCATATGCTTTGGAGGTTAGGCATACACAATTTGTGGGTTCTCGAGTAGGGAAAACATTGGTAGGTTCTCCATGGTTTGAGTTATGTGTTGGCGTAGGATTTGGATGAGTCAGTTCCTTCTTCTTAGGGTTGAAGGTAGTCTTGGAAGTTTTAATGTGGGATTAAGAGTTTAAGGAAGTTGTAGCAGACGTAGGATTGGAGCTACTGACAGAAAGGGATTGATTGAAGCTTAGGGTGATGATAGGTGATGAGTAAATGGCTTTTGGTTGCCCAATGCCTTGTCTTATATGAGGATCCTTCATGGATATTGAAACACCCTGCACGTTCGGATTAGGCATGAATGATTTAAATGAGTAGTAAGATTATATTTTGGACATATAATTCCTATTGGGATGATTATGGGTGAAAATAGTTGTTTCAAAATCAAGATGGAAAGTGAGGTGTATAAGATTCGATAAAATTGACTAAGTTTGCAGAAGGCCCATTTTCTAGTAAGGTTTAGTGAAAATTTGTAAGGCATTCGAGAAAACCCAAAGAAATCAAGTTGTAGGATTTTGAAATAGCTTTCCAACGATATCTTATGGAGCTCGAACAGATCTCTGTGCAAAAAGCTATGCGCGTTTTACAAAAAGGTATGTGATATGCACGCACGGTAGCGCACCCATAGAACGACCGCACTAATTTTGGGGCAGCGTTACTGCCATTTTGTGCGGTCGAGTCTCTAGGTATGCGGGCGCACTCGTGGGGGTGGAGGGGTCATTTTAAAGCCATATTTCGTCCCCCACAACCCCAAAACATAAAAACTTACTCTAGAAAGGGGAACTCTCAAAACCTAACTCCTTAAGGATCCTTCCACCACCCAAGGTAAGTTCTAATGGTGATTCTAAGTTAATTTTACTTTTCCAACATCTTATTAATATGGGTAAACCATCAATATCATTATATATTCGATTGGGGCATCATTGTTGAGAAAAAGAACCCTAGAACTCGAATTCAAGAGGATTGAATTTCAAAAAGGTAATGTCTTCATCCTCTAATTGATTATACTATTGGATTAATGATTATAGACTCAAGTTCATGAGATATGAGTTAAAATTGTTGATTATTGATTAAGGGTGTTGTTTACCTTATGGGTGATAAAGAATAATGTTTATTGCACCCATTTGAGACTTTAGAATTTATCTAGGAGCAAGAGAATGTGTTATTGGGTGTAGAGACACTATTAATAAGGACTATGAACCACTATGCCATCAAGTGTTTGATAAAATACCTAAGTAACCAAAACATGAGTATTATTGCTAATATGGAATCCCTTTGACTTGTATTGATATAGATTAAAGTAGAAAAGGTTGGCGAATGTTGTATTATGCTCAAGAGCAGGAATTTAAGGTATGTGAGGCTAAATCTCTATGTTTGGAAATGTTAATGATTCTGCCTACACAATGTTTCTTTTATGACATTACTAATTACCTAGGAAATATAGTTAAGCTCGGTTCCTTGAATAGTTGCAGAACTTCTATTCTCTAGCTTCAAAACGCGTTCACCACTTTCATTTTGAACGTTGTGAGCTCACTGCATATTCAATATAGACTTGAGTTTGATGCCCCCGAGTCTTAGTATAGATTACTCAGTATGCCATAAACAGTTGAAGTTTCAATGTTCATAATCAGTTCAAGAATACATGTCTCAATCTAGTCCCATCCAGTATTCCAGTATTATGTAACTCAATGTGATCCAGTATTCCAGTATCATGTAACTCAGTTTGATTCAGTATTTCATTATCATGTATTTCAATTTGATTATCAGTTCCTGAATGTTGAACACCCGTATTTGGGCGCGAGGCTGCAGTTTATGCTTTATGCAACTTTGGGCCTGAGGCCCCAGTTTATCCTTTATGCATCTTTGGGCCTGAGGCCGCAGTTTATGCTTTATGCATTTTGGACCTGAGGTCACAGTTATGTACACGTATACTTGGACTAGAGGCCACAGTTATGCGTGCGTGCGCACATACACACACACACACACACACACACACATATATATATATATATATATGAGGCCACCGTTTATTTTTTCAGATAAATAGGTTGTTCATCATTCAGAAGACGGAGTATTCATATCCGTACTTCCTTTGTTCGGTTCAGTTATCATTTATTAATTATCTATTCAGTTATCAGTTATCAATTCAATTTCAATTTCAATAGTTATCATTTCAGTTATCAATTATCAATTCTCAGCTATCGGCTTAGTTTCAGTTTCAACAATTATAATTATTTCTTTAAGTTTCTTTATATACAAGTGTAATTCAAATGTACTAACGTTCCTTTTGCCTAGGGCCTGCATCTCACAATGCATGTAATGATTTAGAGGTTGATGATTAAGAGCGCTAGGATTCTCGTACCAGCTATTTGGTGATCCCCAGTTCTTTCGGGGAATTATAATTACTTTACAACCTTTCAGTATTTACGGATAGTCTATATTTTTAGTACTTCAATACAAGCTTCATAGACTAAAGTAACAGTTAGAGTCTCAGGCTTTTCATATTAAGCAATGTTGGCTACATATATGTTTCAGACTTGTTTTAGTAATTGCGCACTTTGATTTATACCATCCAGACTTTCAGTATATAAAAGCATGTGTTAGTTTATCTTCCATATTCAGTATGTTATGATATCACATGTTGATTCAGCTAGCCAGTTGGTTCACTCGGTCACATGTAGTTAGGCACCGAGTGCGATGTTATGTCCATCCCAGTTTCGGGGCGTAACAGATATGGTATCCGTTTCTTCCTCAAGGGTATAGGACATTTGTCTATTTCTATTAGTTTGAGTTTCCAATTGGCTTGCATGCCTAAGATTTTAGGAAAAATGATTAGATAATATTGATTAAGAACAAGAAGGAAAGAAGAACAATTTATCAACAATACTGTGTTGTGGAAGCCACTGTCTTGAGAGCGATTTCGGCCTGACTAGGAGTAAACGTTAAAGCAAGTTTCTCCCTAAGGTTCCACAGCACTTCCAAACACGTGCACTCATGGCTGAAAGTTTCGAATTTGCACAAAATAGTTGCCCAGAAAGAAGAGAAGATGAAGGTATTTTCTGTAATGGTTACAGAAATTAAAGAATGTTGTAGGAATAAAAGTAATGATTAGCAAGATAGATTTTTGGTTAATATTGAATAGTTATGATGCCTAATCCATAACCTATTTATAGGAAATTAATGAGGTTGCATGTATGACAAGTGTTGAGAGTCTTTTCACATTTGTCCTAATATATTATTTCACTTGGCTCCAATATTGACAAGTGTATCTTGTGTTCCATGCATGAAGACAAATGGTAGATTTGCATAGCCATTAGTTAAACCCATTCAACACTTGGTTTTAAGGCTTCATTCAAGAGGCTGCTTGGAAATAGATAGGACGTTTGGAAAATAAATAAAAAACACTCATGGGTATTGGTTGTAAATGAAATTTCAAAAAGAAAATTTTGACTTTGCATTATGAATAATTCCAACAATTCCCCATTAATACAAAGACAAAAATAGAACAATTATGGGCAAAAGAAGGAGCATGTACTTAAGTGTCAATATCTTTCCACTTGAATTGATGCGTAGTGAAATGAGGCAACAACTAACATCCAAAAAGTGAAGTACTCTTGAAATGAATGGACATTAACTGAGACCCACACAACACATACTATATCCTTAATTTTATGCAAATTCTATGATACTAACAAAGTGCTTTTATGGTCATGCACATACCTTGGGTCGTAAGAGTGCTCTAGAAAGACATCCCAAGTCTTTCATAAAAGGCGATCACATCTTTACACTTAGGTAGGTGATTCTATCAAGTATATCTACACATAAACTAACTTAAGGCTATAGAATCATTAAGAGCAAAATAAGCTCAACCTTATCAAGCAATACCACATGCCATAAGAATAGGAAATATAATGCATATTAAGGTCTCATATGGATTCGTTTGACCACAAATAGGTATCCACCACACTTCCTCAATCCATGGGCTTTTACCCGGTCCCCTTCGACATTTCAAGGATAGCTCTCCTTGCGAAGCCCTTGGCTAAAGGATCCACCAAATTTCTTTCGGATCTTACATATTCTAAGGAAATAACACCATGTTTCAATAATTGTTTTATCGCACCATGTTTAATGCGGATATGTCTTCTTTTTCCATTGTACACACTATTTTGGCAATTCCAATTTCTCCTGTGAGTCACAATACAAAAAAACTAGAGAAGCTTGTTCCCCACAAAGGCACATTTTCCAATAAGATTCTCAACCACTCGACTTCTTGTCCTGCCAACTCAAGGGCAATGAATTTAGACTCTATAGTAGATCGTTCTATACAATTCTGGTCTAAAGACTTTCATGAAATAGCACTTGCACCCAAAGTAAACACATAGCCACTAGTGGAGCTAACTTCATCATTGTCAGTAACCCAGTTTGCATCACAAAATCCTTCTAAAACAGCAGGAAATTTATTAAAATGCAAACACCAATTCATAGTACCTTTCAAATACCTTAGCAAATGATGAAGAGCATTCCAGTGTTTACTACTAGTGTTGTGGGTATATCTACTCAATCTACTAATAGCATAAGCAATATCATGTCGTGTATAATTTATGAGAAACATCACATTACCAATTATTTTAGCGTACTCAGTTTGAGAAATACTAGATTCCTTATTCTTTTTCAAGTGTATGCTAGGATCATAAGGTGTTCTCACAGGTGCTACATCAAAATAATTAAACATTTTCAATATTTTTTTAATATAGTGAAACTGAGACAATGAAAAACCATTAGAAGTTCTTTTGATTTTAACCCCTAAAATCACATCTGCTTCTCCAAGATCTTTCATTATAAAGTTGGAAGATAAAAAATTCTTAGTCTCATTAGAGGCATTAACATTAGGGTCAAAGATCAACATGTCATCCAAATACAAACGTATAATAACACAATCTGATCCTATTATCTTAAAATAAATACAAGTATCAGATACATTAACAAAAAAGTCATTACCCACTAATATGCTATTAAACTTTTCGTACCATTGCTTAGGTGTCTGCTTTAGACCATACAAAGACTTCCTCAATTTTCATACTTTCTTCTCATGTCCTTGGATCATAAATTCCTCAAGTTGAGACATATAGATCTCTTCCTCTAAATCACCATTTGGGAAAGGCGTTTTAACATCCATTTGATGTATCTCTAAATTATAAATAGCGGCTAAGGCAACAAGAGTTCTAATAGTCTCTATCTTAGTCACATAAGAATAAGTGTCAAAGTAATTAAAGTCTTTCTTTTGATTAAAACCCCTAATAACAAGTCTAGCTATATATTTTTCAATTGTACCATCAAGCCTCAATTTCTTCATAAATATCCACTTGCTAGGCAAATCAGACAAGTCCCAAGTGTGATTAGAAACTATAGAGTCTAATTCACTTTTAATGACCTCTTTCCAGAAATTAGCATCTATTGATCATTGCTTCATTGTATGTCTTAGGGTCTTCTCCTAATAAATAGATTGACACCAATTCATCACTCAAAATATCAAGATCAATATTTTCAGTCAAGAAAGTGGTAATAAAGCAAGGACCAAAGCTAGCTTCAATTCTACGCCTCTTACTTCTTCTAAGTTTATTTTCATGCTCATTAGCAGTAACACTAGAAGAAGGTACAATATGAGAGTTAATAGACATAGATGAAGAAGCATTATTCGGCACATAACTAGGCACATTATTTTTCAATAGAAAAACATGCTCAAAAAATTCTGCATCTCTGGATTTACAAATAAAACTAACTATTTTGAGCATAACCAATGAAAATAGCGTCAAAAGTTTTGGGTCCAACAGTTACTTGTTTAAAATCAGTAGACCGACCTTAGCCAAACATCCCCACACTTTCAAAAAATTTAAGTTAGGGGCAAACCCTTTCCATAACTCATATGGAGTTTTATCTAACTTCTTATTAGTGACTTTATTAAGAACATGGCATGCAGATAAAATAACTTCCCTCACATATTATTAGATAAACCCGAACTCAAAAGCATAGAATTCATCATTTCCATAAGGCTTCTATTTTTCGTTCGATTATATCATTTTGATGGGGAGCATAGGGAGCACTAATCTCATGTATAATATCATTTTCCTCAAAAAGGGTTCTAGAGTATTAGTACTATATTCACCACCCTTGTTAGACCTAAGTCTCTTAATTTTTCTGTCTAATAGATTCTCTACTTCTGCCTTGTATTTTTAAAACATGCTTTCAACCCCATATTTTGACTTAAGAAGATATACCTTAGTGTATCTAAAAAGTCATCTAAAAAATTGATGTAGTACTTCTTCCGCATTTATTAACAATGTTCTTGAAATCTGCTAATTCTGAATGTATTAGTTCAAGAAATTATGTTTTTTCAGCTAGTTACATTCTTATAAGGATTTTTAATATATTTTGCTTCTACACAAACAGAACACTTGGAAAAATAACCAACATTAACTGTATAAATTAATTCTATTTTTGTAAACCTTTTAATAGAAGCAATATTAACATGACCTAGTCTACTACACCACAAATTAATAGACTCGACAATATAAGCAGAATTGAAAGTACTAGTATCATCTACAATCTCTTGAGTGATGGTCAGTACAAATAAATCCCCACTAAGGTAACCCTTCCCAACAGAGTCTCCCTCACGAGAAATAACAACTTTATCAGATTCAAGAACAAATTTAAGACCTACCTTGTTGAGAAGCGCACCAGAAACTAAATTTCTACGAAGGGAGGATACATACAGAACATTGTTCAAAGCTAAAGTTTTTCCACAAGTTAATTTAAGAAGAGGTTTTTCTTTACTCATAACTCCAGCTGTAGTGGAGTTACCCATGTAGACACACTCACCATCAGTATATTCTTCAAAGTCATGAAACAGCTTGTTGTTGGCGCAAAGATGCCTTGAAGCGCATGTGTCCAATATCCAGTCAGTCTTATTAGCCACCATATTTGCCTCAACAACCACAACAGCAATGACATCACCACCCTCAGTAAGGTTGTTTTAGACTGGAGCTTTTTCTCCATTCTTTGAGCTTTGTCCTTGTCTATGGTTGCACTGAAAGCCTTGTGAACAATTTTGCCGCAGACATAGCAAGGTCCTTTCAACTTTTGGATATGGCCGTCCAGCTTATTGAGGTAATTCTGCTTCTTTACATGTCATTTCTTCTGTTTTCCTTTAAACATGTCTTTCACAAAAGTACTAGAGGATTCCATAAGGTTAGATTTAGAAGAATCAAGAGAGAGAGATTTCATCTTATCCTTAAACCGTTCGGACTCCTCATCTTTGAGTCAGTTTGCTTCCTCAGTCCTCATGTGACTGATTAGTTCTTAAAGAGTTAAGTTTTTCTTCTTGAAACTTATTCTCATGTGATTAAGATAGCGACTATTAGAACTCTTGTTGCTTTAATCGCTATTCATAATTTAGTGATACATCAAATGAATGTTAAAATAGCTTTCCTAAATGGAGATTTCAGAAAAAGAGATCTATATATCTCAACCTAATGAATTTATGATCACATTGTGGATTGTATTTGCGGATTGTGGAATGTGGATATGTATCCTGAAACTTGATTATAATGACTAAGGTAATTATATAAGATTACATTGTAAATATACTAACGTTTTGAAACCCGAACTTTCACTTGGTCATTCAATCAATTACACCAAGAATTAGGAGAAAAGATTTACGTATTTGTCAAAATCTAATACAGGGAAGATCTTAAACTAGCCCAAGAAAAGAAAAGCAAGCAATATAGTACTAATATTAGTTATCTGGGATGACATACTAATATGATAGTGCTTCATCTGTCCCAAATTAGTTATCTGACTTTTTACTTTATCTTGTAAGTACCAAATTTGTCTTCACTTTCCCAAAGAAACTAACTTTACTTGCTTCATTATAAAAATGACTTTAATTTCTCTATTCAAATTCAAAAAGTCGACTGTATATCCATTTTTTGGCCCACCTTCATTCATATAATAAATCTCTAATTGTAATTATCTTAACATTCAATTGAAAAGCAAATAGAATACTAATTTTCTATCAAACGAATTACTTTTTGTTTTCAAAGACAAAAAAATTATCATTTGAAAAACATATCTTTCGGCTTTTATTCAGATTGCTTAATGAAGTTGAGCAAAACCATATCTTTAATTCAGATTTTTTAAACTGAATAAAAGCTTCTCAATATTGAAGAATTGTAGGGGTCTATTATTCAGATTTTTTATGTGAACAAATTTAATTGAATACGGAGTTTAAAAATTTTAAGAAAAACCTCTAGAGTATTTGCAAAGTTATAAAATCTTTTTAATATTAAAGAATTGTAAGTTTAAGTTAAATTATTTTCAAACTTAAAAAATAGTTATTCCGTTTTAAACGGATAAAAAAAAAAGCTCACCTAAAATTGAATGAAGGGAGTAGTAGAGTATATTTTAGTACAGCGCCGTATGGAAAGTTAATATCAAAGGAAAGAGATGTCCATAATAAGAACTTAATTCAAAGTTAAAACACTATGTAAACCAGTACGAAGCTCACACCATGTTATCAAATCTAAACTGCTGGCAGAGAATCAGGGGCTGATCATTTGTTTTTTTATGAATCCCTAGATCATCATACCTACTGTCATTGTCAGATATTTGACTATTTCATTTCTCATTTGTCCACTATTTTTATTATCTTAATTAATCCAACTTGCAAATTGATAGTAATATAAACAATCTCTAGATATGTGCTCCCATTAGTCTCACTCTCTCTCCCCATTCATGGCAGCCTCAATATCTATTACTAAAACATCACTCCATCATCAATAGGGAGAAGGAGGTGTAGGTACTTTCTTGTCAATAGAGTAGTAATAATATATTTGCGTTGAAACTTATCAGTGATAAAGGAAGCAAAGTTTTGAAGTTCAGAGAATTAATCACATTCAGAGATAATTGAGAAATTCTAGAGGGGTCTCTTATATAGAGGAAGAAAGACGAGGTACAACTGAAAAATGGGAGAATTACTAGGTTTTGCAAGGCTTAAAAAAAATCAACAGAGAGTTCAGTTATTAGAATACATTCAAAAAAACTATTTGAGTAGTGCAATGATATCTTTGACCGCGGGGAATAGGAGTGACAAACGGGCGGGCGGGTCGAATATGGTTCGGGTTGAAAATGAGTAATAAAAACGGATTAATTATCCGATCCGCCCATATTGAATACGGATAAAAAATGGGTTAACTGGCGGATAATATGGGTTACTCATATTATCCATGATTTCTTGTCTATAATTATTTTTTGGAGAATTCTTAGTCTCTCTAACTTGAGGAACCTCCAATTTGAGGCTTCACAAATGCAAAAGTTAGAACCATTGGTTATTCATTTTCCAAATGGATAATATGATTTTTATCTATATTTGACCCGTTTTTAAAAAGTTCATTATTCAACCCATTTTTTAGCGGATAATATGGGTGGTTAACTGTTTTCTTTGAACCATTTTGCTATCCCTAGCAGTGAGAATGGTTTCTTTGTGATGTTTTATACTTCAGTATCACACAAGAGAGAGGGTAATTTGTGTGATGCCTAATTTTTGTCTGTACAAATTTATAGAAGGACCCGGTTCTTCTATGCATTCCTTAAACTACAAATGCTGAATAAGTAACGCCAAAAAAGTAAATAATACAAGTTTTTTTTACGTGGAGAACACCCGGCTCAAAGGGTGAAAAAATCATGACCTACTTCCCAATAGGATTTTTAAACACTTTGTATGCGGGTAAAACCGGAGGTAATGAGCACCCAAATTTTCCCGATGGGGAAAACGAGGCAAAGACATAACTGCGAGGAATCAAAGTCGAAGTTGGGAGCCTTCAGTATCAAGGACTGAACACAAAACCTACCCTGAAAGCCATCGAGATCATGTCTCCCCCCCCCCCTCGGGACCCGGTCTGAGCTCCGAGATCTCGGGAAGCAATGCCAAAACGACCACACACGATTAACAAAGGACCATGATACGTGCCCAATCGGATATCACGACATAGATCTCGGCCCGTATCAGCTGCATATCATTAATTAGCAAAAATGAAGATTTTTACCTTTCTTAGGCTTGTACCTAAGGTAGAACTCCTCTATTATATAATGGGGAAGTCTATTATTCAATAAACGCTCTGTAACACGCATACCAATGCAATATACATATATTTCTCTGTTTCTAACATTTATTCAAAGCTCTTGCTTTCGTTCATAAGTGTTGTCTCAAAATCAAAGGCAGGATTCTTGTTAAGCTTTTAACCGATCCCAGGCTCAATATCACTACTAGTTTGGCTATTTTTTCTATCTTTTATTTGCTGGTCCAATGTCATAAATTATTTAAATTGAATCAATCCACATATACTTAAAACTGCATATAAATTCAATTGTTATCCATTTTTAAAGATAAATAGTTTGGCGCTCATCGTGGGGCAAAGATAATAGTGGTAGTTTGATACAAATTTCCATAACACACTATATGTTACGCTTGTTCTTCAAGATTTTGATTTCAGGTCCACCTAAGAATGTCAAACTCTTAGTCTGCTCTCTTGAACGTTGATGTTTAGTTTAGTCATCATGGTGAGAACAATAATATAGTACTCAGCAACGAGGTGCCCCCTACCGATCCCAACGAAGTCTCAGTTGTAGAGCCAATTAACGCCAACTCACATGTGGCCCTCGACGTCAACTTGTTGAGCGAACCTGAGAATAGCGTTAGGAGAGGAGCCCGACCAACGACTCGAGGAACGCCCCAAGGTGAAGGCGACATGATCAATCTATGGGTGATCTTCGAAATATTACAGGTCCAACAGGCTGCGATAGCACATCTACAGAATCAAAGTCGCACCCCCAGTGGAGTTGAGCCCAAACCATCCTGGGAAAACACCCGAAGAAACGAGCAAGTCACAGAAAGGCCGAGTAAAACTGAGCCCAAACCCCTATGTAATAAAAATACTTGAGGAACCAACAAAGTGGGTGGAATCAAGGGAAAAGAAAATTGAAGCCAACAACCAAAAGATGGAGACCTATAATTCTAGAGTTGATCAAATCCCAGGAGCGCCCCCGATATGGAAAGGCGTGGACTCCATGAAATTTGTCCAAAAGCCATTTCCTCTGAGCGTGGCACGGAAGCCAATGCTGAAGAAGTCCTGTATGCCCGATATCCCAAAGTATTGCGGAACCACGCATCCAAATGAGCACGTGACCTTGTATACGTGTTCCATCAAGGGGAACGGCTTAGAAGATGACAAGATCGAGCCGATTCTGTTAAAAAGAGTTCAGAGAGACCTTGTAAAAAGGATCTATGATATGGTATCACAACTTGCCTCCAAACTCTAATAATTCATTTGTTATGCTTTTATATGCCTTTGTAAAAGCACATGTAGGGGCTATCAAGGCCAAAACTAGAAAATCAGACCTTTTCAAGGTAAAACAAAGAGATAGTAAAATGCTCAAGGAATACATTTTGAGGTTTCAAATGGAACAGATGGATCTGCCACTTGTTGCGGATGATTGGGCCGCTCGAATGTTCACTCAAGGACTCAACCACTGAAACTTCTTAGCCTCACAGCAGGTGAAACAAAATTTGATAGAGTACCCGGTGGAAACTTAGGCCCACGTCCATAACACGCACCAACAAAAAATCAGAGATCTAAGAGAATCGCTGATCATGAACCAAAACTGAATAGAGACTGGTATCAACCCTACAACGGAGATTGAAAGAGTAAAGGATCTGGGAATAACCCTGCAAAAAATAAAAGGAGGAATAATCGAGGCCATAGTAGCAGGGGATTTATGAGTAAAAAAGGTTTCGATAGGCCACTCGGATCTAGGGAGGCACCAAGGTTATCGGAATATAACTTCAACATTAATGTTGCCAGCATCGTATTTACTATCGGGCGCATCAAGGACACCAAGTAGCCTCGACATTTACAATCGACCCTGCCCAAAGAGACCCTAAACTAATATGTAAGTATTATGGAACTCATGGCCATAGAACCGAGGACTGTCGACGGTTAAGAGTAGCATGGTTATTCAATAACGGGCATCTCTAGGAATTTCCAAGTTATCGAGCCAAAAATCACTTCAGGAGCAAGGACTCCAACGAACAAACTGAATAGGAGAAAGACAAAACTTCCTCAACATGATCTTTGGAGGGATCGATGTTCCCCAGGTACCCATACTAAAGCGCACTAAGGTGTCCATCATAAGGGAAAAACGAACTCGAGATTACATCCCAAAAGGAACCATTTCATTCAACTATAAGGACGTCGAAGGCCTCATATAAGTGCAGAATTATTCACTGGTAATATCGGTACTTACAAATAAATTTTGAGTTAAATATGTGTTGAGTAATCTAGGTAACACGACCAACATCATCAAATCGAGGGTCATGGAACAGCTAGGTCTACAAGATAGATAGTGCTGATAATTTGGGTGTTGAACGAATTTAACATGGCCTGTGAAACTACTAAAGGGAAGATAACCCTAACCGGTGAACACCCCGGAACTATCTAGGAAACAAAATTCTTTGTGATTGGCCATAGGTTAATAACATGATGGCAGTACTGTCAACGTTGCTCTAGATATTAAAGTTCACTACACCGAGAGGAATCAAGATAGTTACGGAGAACATCCGTCCGCAAAGGAAATGTTTTTAGTCGATGAAGTACTCCCAATACTCGCCATCTCGGCATTAGAAGGCGGGGAGTGGGCCAGAAATTCCAAAGTCAAATAGCAATCATCGATACACATCCCTACCGAACCACAGGGACAAGAAGTTGACGAGGAAGATTATTACGAAGTTCCCAGGTCGTTCATAGATCTTGATGATACTGACAACACCAATTCTAGGGTCAAAGAATTGGAGCAGGTGATATTGATCGAACACCTGCTGTGTTAAAAGGTATATCTGGGAATGGGTTGACCCTCGGGCTCGGGAAAGAACTCATTACTTTCCTTACAATTAATATATCTTGTTTTGCCTGGTCCCATTTTGATATGATAGGGATCCCATCAAAGATAACCACTCACAAGCTAAGTTTGGATCCAAAGTTCCACCCGGTTAAACAGAAGAGGAGGACTCAGTCTGAAATCAAGCATGCTTTAATAAAAAACAATATATCTAAACTCGTTAAAATAAGTTCCATTCGGAATGTTTAATATCCGGACTGATTAGCTAACATAGTGGTAGGGCTTACAAAGGAAAATAAATAAAGAACGTGTGTAGATTATGAAGACTTGAACAAGGCATACCCTAATGACTCTTTTCCTTTGCCAAACAACGATTTCATGATCGATGCGACGGTCGGGCACAAGATACTTACTTTTCTCGATGTCTGTTCTGGGTACAACCAAATTCGAATGGACTCGGGCAATCAAGAAAAAACTTCTTTCTCAATAAGTTCGGCACCTACTGTTATAATTTAATGTCGTTCAAACTAACGAATGGCGGTAAAACTTATCAACGTCTAGTAAATCAAATATTCGAAGAACATATAGGAAAATCAATAGAAGTTTATATCGACAACATGTTAGTTAATTCCCTGCGAGCATAGGACCATTTCAAACATTTGCAGGAAACCTTTGACATATTTAAAGAGATATAATATGAAGCTGAACACCAAAAATTGCACATTCGGGGTCAGACCTAGAAAATTCTTGGGTTCATGGTGTCCAACTGAGGGATCAAGATCGATCCCAATAAAATCAAAGCTATAGAACACATCAGTGTAGTGGACAATATCAAGGTCTTTCAAAGACTAACCGGACACGTCGACGCCCTAGGCCGGTTCATATCTAGGTCCTCGAACAAAAGTCATTAGTTCTTCTCGCTATTAAGAAGAAGAATAACTTTTCATGGACTCCAGAGTGCTAACTACATTTAGAAGGACTCAACGGTACTTTTCAAGTCCACCCCTACTGCATACTCAGAAGGTGGATGAGAGGCTATACCTTAACTTGGCGGTATCCGAAGTTGCGGTAAGTGGAGTCTTAGCCCGAGAAGAAGTAGGTATGCAATTTCCTATTTAACATGTTAGTAGAACTCTAGGTGAGGCCGAAACAAGGTATCCTCACCTGGAAAGCTGGCTCTCGCTTTGCTAAGTGCCTCTAGAAAGTTGAAACAATACTTTTACTACCACCCCATGTATGGTTTAACCTATTACGCACTATGGAAAATTATACACAAACCTAAGCTCTCAGGTCGACTAGCCAAATGGGTCATAGAAACTAGCCGGTATGATATCGAGTATCAACCCTAAACCGCCATTAAACCACAAATCTTGGTAGACTTTGTGGCTGACTTTACCCTGGCCTTAATACCCAAAGTCGAAAAGGGATTGTTGTTAACCTCAGGGACTTTCTCGGGAATCTGGACCCTTTTTCGGATGGTGCTTTAAATGCAAAGGGGTTTGGACTCGGCATCATTTTGAAGCCACCTACGGGAAATGTATTTTGGTAGTCTATTCGAACTATAACATTGACTAACAATGAGACTGACTATGAGGCTATAATTACATATCTTGAACTGGCTAAACCCTTGGGGTCGAGGTGGATGAAGCCAAGTGTGATTCCCTTCTTGTGGTAGATCAACTTAATGGAACATTTGAGGTAAAAGAGGAAGGAATGCGAAGGTATTTAGACAAATTGCAGGTAACACTACAACAATTTAAGGAATGGACTTTGCAGCACTTTCCCCGAGATCAAAATAGTGAGGTCGATGCTCTGCCCAACTTGGGGTCATCGGTTGATTTCGATAAGTTTGGCTCAGAAATAGTCGTACAACTCATGAATCAATAGTGGAGGAAGGCTATGCTGAAATAAATTCGACAAGTTTAACTTTGGATTGGAGAAACAAGTAATTAGACTATTTGAAGACTAGGAATTTACCCTCAGATCCGAAAGAATCGAGAGCTCTACGCACGAAGGCGTCCGGGTTCTGCCTGTCCAAAGGGACATTGTTCAGAAGAACATTCGATGGCTTGTTCTCCATATTCTTGTGATCGTGATATACCGAATGTGTCTTGAGAGAAGTTCATGAAGGCACATGCTAAAATCTTTGGGGGGCAGAATCGTTGGTTTAGAAGGTAATCAGGGCATCCTATTACCAGATCGATGAGGAAAAATAAGCATAGGAGTTTGTAAAAAGATGCGACATCTTCCAAAGGTACGCACCGATGATCCACCAACCATGAGAGTTGCTCCATTCGGTCTTGTCCCCATGGCTATTCATGAAATGGAGAAAGGATCGTCTGGCACCTGGAAAGGTTCAATTCATATTTTTCAAGATCAATTATTTTTCTTAATGGGTCAAAGCTCAAGAGTTCATAAAAGTCGGGGTAAAAAAGTCATTGACTTATTTGGGACCATATAGTATGTCGGTTTGGCATATTGACTGAGATTGTCTGTGATAACGGGAAGTAATTCATTGACAATGAGGTAAACAAGTTTTTTGAAGACCACAAGATTAAAAAGATACTGTCCACACCCTATCACCCTACTAGAATGGACAAGCGAAATCGACAAACAAGACTATAATCCAAAACATGAAAAAGAGGTTGACTGATGTCAAAGGGAAGTGGAAGGAAATTCTACCTTACGTCTTGTGGGCATAGCGTACAACATAAAAATCTAGTACCAGGGCCACCCTATTCTCATTGGTATACGGAGTAGAAGCACTAGTACTTATCAAAGTGGGAGAACCAAGCCTCAAGTTTTGATATGCGACAATAGAATCAAATAGTGAGGCCATGAGCACGAGCCTGGAACTATTGGACGAAAGGCGCAAGGCCGCCATAGTCCAATTGTCCGCCCAAAAATAGCGGACAGAAAGATATTAAAATCAAAGAGCCAACCTTCGACACTTCAAGATCGTGGAATTAGTGTTAGGAAACATTGTTGGAAATAACGCTTTACGCTAGAGGGGGGGGGGTGAATAGCGTTTTAAAAATATTAAGCGTTTTAGTGCGGAATTTAAAAACTTTGCAGAAATTAAAACAAGTGCAGTAAAATAAACTTACACAATGATGTATCCTGGTTGGCCACAAACGTGGTTAGTCCAGTCCCCGAGAGACTCTCTCGAGATTTCCACTAAACTTGTCAAGCTTACGGGTGCTTAACAAACCGTTACAGGTGAGGACACAAGCCTCACCTAGGTGCTCGGGGATCACAATCCCAAAGACTTCAATTGCTCGGGGATACCAATCCCAAAGACTTCAATTGCTCGGGGATAACAATCCCAAAGACTTCAACAGCTCGGGGATAACAATCCAAAGACTTCAACTGCTCGGGGATAACAATCCCAAAGACTTCAACTGCTCGGGGATAACAATCCCAAAGACTTCAACTGCTCGGGGATAACAATCCCAAAGACTTCAACTGAGGAATCACAAGTTCCTCAACAAACGAGAATCGCAATTCTCTTACAAACACGAAACAAACTCACTTTACAAAGTACTCCTCAATGAGTAGATATGAGTAGAAATAGTACGCTCAAGATCACAACAACTTAGCTCAATAGAATGGCTCTTCAAAAAGCTTTAGATGAATGAAAATGATGATCAATGTAAGAAAGCTTTTAGCAATGAAAATACTTAAATTGTATATGTTGTTGTTGTGAAAACACTGAGTTAAGCCTGTATTTATAGGTGAAAAACTCAGTCTTACCGTTGTCTAATTGCCAATTAAGGATTGCTGAAATTACTCAGTGACAATCGATTGTCAAGACTAAACAATCGATTGTTTGCCTATCAGATCAAAAATTCAATCCCAGATTTTACGTCAACAATCGATTACTTCAAATCAATAATCGATTATTTATAACGTTAAAAAATCCTTTCCAATTTTTGGCATAAAACATCGATTATCAGGAAATCAACAATCGATTATTTTAACAACGTTCAGAAAATCTTTTCCAGATTTTACGCAAAACATCGATTGTTAAATATCAACAATCGATTACCTGAAGGTAATTTGAAAATGTATGACAACGGTTAGTTCCAACAATCGATTATCAAATAGAACAATCGATTATAAATTAATTTCAAAACTTACTGTCTCATATATAATCGATTATCAAAAGCCATAATCGATTATTAATTAATTTCAAAACACTGGGAGACATTTTTCTCATTCTAATCGATTACCATTAGTTCATAATCGATTTTTCTGAGTTTTGAAAGCTTTGCCTCAGTTAACAATCGATTATCAAAAGTACACAATCGATTGTTATGCAGTTTGCAAAAACCTGATGTTAACTGACTTACTCACAATCGATTATCATTAATTCACAATCGATTGTCATGCAGTCTTGGCTTAGAGATACTCGATTATCATAAGTACATAATCGATTATCTTAGCCCAGATTTTTGAGGCATGTTTGAAAAACATTTTAACAAATATAAATATGCATAGTTTAAAATCATTTGACACTTAAGTTAGATATGCATGATTTTGGAAAAATAATTTTAGTAGAGAAGCCATGTTATGAGCCAAGATTGAGGAATCAAGATCACAATTAATATTGACTCAATTATAACATTTCTAAACTTTGTCTTGAGCTTCTTGTAATGCATCCATTTTGTGCTTGTCCTTGAGCACTGCTATATATCGCTTATTGCTTTGTTTGACATTCATCAAAACCTACAAAAGAACACACGTTTAGTATATTGCATTTGAAACGTGTTTCCAACAATTTCCCCCTTTTTGATAATGGCAAACATAAGCGGGATATATGCAATAATTATTTTGATAATCCAAGACAAGAGTAAAGTATGCAATTTGATGTTCCCCCTCACTTTAAGCATGAATGAAGTTGAGAGTGATATAGCATACTTCTTGATATCCCGTTTCTTCCCCCTTTTGCCATTAGCAAAAAGTGGCTAGATAACAAGTCTAATAATAGCATGCTAGTTCAACAAACGTCAACATAATCGATTATTATACGGGATAATCGAATAGTTTGCAAAAAAAATTCCCCCTAAATATAAGATTCCCCCTGAATTTATGCAACACATTCAAAGAAAGCATGTAAGTATGCATAAACTCTAGTCTTGCATATAGCCTTTCTTTTCTTCCTTTTAAAAAATATGTACTTCCCCCTTTTGAAAATATCAAATAATTCATATAATGGAAATAGGAGAGATTTTTCAAATAAAAATCAACTTTCATTAAATAGATAAAATATTACATAGGCCATTAAATAAATAAAAATACAAGAAAATATTTAATCCTCGTTATCATCATCTTCGTCCATGTTTTGCGGCGGTGCCTCAAATGGGACAACAGCACCATATTGATAGTTGACATGGTCAAAGTATCCCTGGACATAGCGGGTTAAGATCAACTTTTGTCTCAATGCGGGTAAGATGATTTAAAATATCCGAATTTGGATCTTGATTTGGAGGAGGATTTGAGGAGGATGAATATCACGTTTTTCAAAATTAGTAAGAAAGCGATTTAATTGATTTTCGCTTTTGAAGACCAAAACATCACCATCTTGATATGGATGATATCCGGAGGGAGGAAGAGTAGAGGTGGAAGCACCTTCCCTATTTGAACGGGTTCTTCTCGACATATTGATAGAAGAAAGAAAGCTTGAATTTTGCAAAAAGAGCTTTTTAGAGAGGATTTGAGGCTTTGAGCTTGAATATTTGGTGATGAGAATGAAGACACCATCTCCTATTTATAGAGGGGAGAATAGGAAAAAATTATGCCTGAAGTTAACTCAAAAACGGTCGAGTTTTGGAATTGACCGTTGAGACAATCGATTGTATACCTGAGACACTCGATTGTTGAACAGTGTTATGCCAGTTGGATTGACTGATAAAAACTGATAATCGATTAACGAGAGCTGCAGGACTCAGAATGGTAAGAATTTTTGAATTAATACCGTTGGACAATCGATTGTGTGATAGGGACAATCGATTGTGTCAAGTTTGACACTTAGATTCTGAGAATTTGGCTTGAAACAGAATGTTTTTGAAATTTCAGAAAATCACTGACAATCGATTGTGGAACTTGACAATCGATTGTGTACTGGGCAAAAATGGTCTAAGTCCTGAAAATTGATTTTGGAAGTATGGTAATCAATTTTGAATATATTATAATCAATTTTGGATTTATGACACTTGATTATGAATGAAACAACGTCATCAACACATGGTGGAAGATAATGATTCTTCGGATGAAAACGTTTTTATGAAAATAGATTTTCCATCATGAATACATATAATCAACACCAATTGTTATAAATACCAATTTAGAAAATCAAAACTCAATACAATTTATGCACTTAATCAATTATGCAATTTATCAAAATAACATTCATATCAATACTTGTGACATATAATACCAATTCAACTAGCTAAAGGGTAGAGTAAGGAACGATCATACCCGGTTTGTCTTGATGTCATCCTCCATCGTTGACATCTCAATTTGCTAGAGATTGAATTGAATGCTTCATGCGAGCACATTAGCATTTCCAACACTTAATCAAGTGAAGCCATTTCCGATATATATATATAAACAATTTATCACCATAATAACAATTCAAAACCCAAACAGATATTTGTTAAGAGAATATCATCAATAAAATTTATGCAATCAATTCTTTCAAAGCACAAGTTCCCTCTTAAGTAAGACAAAATGGAATGTAATGACATTCCTCTTACTTGTAACAAATTTGCCTAAAATATTTCTTCTTTTGATAAGAAGATTGTATTAAGGCTAATTCCTTTTACCATATTCACATAAGAATAGGAAGGATATTGAGGAATATACAATATGACGATTTCTATAAATTTATCAATTATATCAACAAAAAAAATACCTATTGTTATTTTGAAAGGCATTTGTCAAAACATATATTGCATGCTGTTTTAAATAGATAGTCAAATCATGAATCAACCATCTTATCACCTGTTTAAGCACAACACATCAATTTGACATTTTTCAGGAAATACCGATTGTTACAAAAGCAATGAAAAATCCATTTGACGGAGAGCATAACAAATGCATCAAATGTTATTTTATTAACAGTGATACACAAGGTTATTTTCAGCAATCCATATTGCAACAAATGTCAAATATTTCAATTAAGCGCATTTGCAATAATGAGAACCAAAACAAAGCATGATTCAAGGAGAATTGATACGGATGGTTAACAAAGACATATCAACACATACAATTGGGCATGATAAAAATGAAAGCCTAGCCTTTTAAAAAAAAGTTCAAGAACGTTTATGCCTGTTTTGAACTGACACGATGATAAATGATAGCTGTCGAGTTCAGAATTCAGAATGGTAACAAATCTTGAGATTTTTACCGATTGACAATCGATTGTTGAAAAGGGACAATCGATTGTTGAACTATTTGACACTTAGTTCCTGAAAAATCTGCAAGAAACAGAAAGTTTTTGAAAACTCAGAAAAACACGGACAATCGATTGTGCCTGTGAACAATCGATTGTGGACTAGACCAAAAAGGTTTTAAGTCCTGGAAATCGATTATGAGAGTATGCAAAAAAAACATTTATCAAAACATATATTAAAACATGATTTAAAACACTTTGCTGTTTGAAAAGATTGCCAAGACATAATTCAACTAAACATGATTCTAGTAGGTACTCATTCAATGCACGAATCAACATTTGTCAAAGCATGGATCAAGCATTTAATAGTTGATACTAGTAATCAAAAATGAATTTTCAGCATGTCAATCAACAAGTATAGTCAACAAGAAATTTCACAAATTGATTCTTACAATTAACGCATGTCAACGTTTTTCAGGGTGAGAATCAAGTTGACAACTTATATGTTAATAACACCAGCTGCCATATATCAACAAATCTGTCAACATTAATAACTTGCACATATTTGGTTTTATCAAAAAGAATAGCTAACCGAAATTCCTCTCGATGCCTTTGGGTGTCGTGCTTGGTGCATCTACTACAATTTTGTAGTCTTCAAGCACACCTGCAAAAATACCTACGGAGAGGTTTTTGGTACCCATATCTTTTTGGGTCCTTTGGGGTTAGGCAAATAATAATTATAACCAAAAGATAAATCCCTATGTTTAGCAAAACACACGGGTGCAATGTGACCTATCCGATTGCAATAATGGCATACTACGTTCGGATTGTGCCAATGCCTAGGTTGCGCCAAATACATTCTAGGTGATCTAGAGTCATTCCTAGAGGCGTTGAGAATCCTAGAGTCATTTCTAGGTTGTCTAACGTAGTTCGTTCTAGGCTTATCAACAATAGTCCTAGTATTGATTCTAGGCGATGTAAAGTGATTAACTCTAGATTTATTATTCCAATTTCTAGAGTTGTATCTAGGTGATCTAAAGGCGTTAGTTTTAGACTTGTTTTCATACATCCTAGCGTAATGTCTAGGTGGTCTAAAGAAATTTGTCCTAGACTCATTTACAGCCCTAGAATTATTTCTAGGTGGAGCAGTAAAATTTCTAATGGGATTTCTGCTTTTATGCCGTTGATTATTCTTCGACGTTTCCTTTTCTTCAATAACCTTAGGGACATCTATACTTCGTGATTCTAAAGTTTTCCTAAGTTCTGTGTTTTCTAACTTCAAAGAATCGCAGGAAGTACAAGTAGAGCATTCATCAACATAAGAAGCTTCATGCATAGTCTTAATGACTTGTCTAAGTTCTACACTATCATTTTGCAAAAACTGATTTTCTTTTACAAGATTCTCGTTATCAAGAGACAGATTTTCAAAATCTTTTTGTTTTAAAGAAAGTTGATTTTTGAAATCTTTTTCTTTCAATAAGAGACGTTCTTCAAAATCCTTTTCTTTTAAAGAGAGATTTTTCTGAAAATCTAATTTTTGCTGGGAAAGTGATTTCTTCAAAACTCTAATCATTTTGACAGCATTACCAAATTCACCATACAAATCTTCATATGCATTTTGTAATTCTTCGAACGAGTGAGAGTTAGAGATACTTACCTCTTCTTCGTTGTTTTCTTTGTCGGCCATTAGACATCGGGTAGTTGGTTTCTCATTTGAGCAGTCTCTTTCTGTTTGAGGCGTGCTTTCATATATTTCCTCAAGTTTATCCCATACTTCTTTTGCAGTTTTGCAGTGGGAGACTTTTTGATGATTTTCCTGATTCAAGGCACTATACAACATATTTATAGCATTAGTATTATATTCCTTTACCTTGGCTTTCCCGACTTGTGTTGTCATTTGACCGCCAAGTTTGATGATTTGCCACAGATAAAGGTCGTTGGCGATGATAAAGATTTTCATCCGATCTTTCCAACCTAGGTAGTTGTTTCCATCAAATATTGGAGGCATCGTGTAGCAATTGCCTTCACCGATTCCTGCAAAATAATCATGAGTAGAAGCCATGGATGGTTCTCTCAAACTGTTAAGTTTTTCAGAGAGTATGGCTCTGATACCAATTGTTGGAAATAACGCTTTACGCTAGAGGGGGGGGGGTGAATAGCGTTTTAAAAATATTAAGCGTTTTAGTGCGGAATTTAAAAACTTTGCAGAAATTAAAACAAGTGCAGTAAAATAAACTTACACAATGATGTATCCTGGTTGGCCACAAACGTGGTTAGTCCAGTCCCCGAGAGACTCTCTCGAGATTTCCACTAAACTTGTCAAGCTTACGGGTGCTTAACAAACCGTTACAGCTGAGGACACAAGCCTCACCTAGGTGCTCGGGGATCACAATCCCAAAGACTTCAATTGCTCGGGGATACCAATCCCAAAGACTTCAATTGCTCGGGGATAACAATCCCAAAGACTTCAACTGCTCGGGGATAACAATCCTAAAGACTTCAACTGCTCGGGGATAACAATCCCAAAGACTTCAACTGCTCGGGGATAACAATCCCAAAGACTTCAACTGCTCGGGGATAACAATCCCAAAGACTTCAACTGAGGAATCACAAGTTCCTCAACAAACGAGAATCGCAATTCTCTTACAAACACGAAACAAACTCACTTTACAAAGTACTCCTCAATGAGTAGATATGAGTAGAAATAGTACGCTCAAGATCACAACAACTTAGCTCAATAGAATGGCTCTTCAAAAAGCTTTATAGATGAATGAAAATGATGATCAATGTAAGAAAGCTTTTAGCAATGAAAATACTTAAATTGTATATGTTGTTGTTGTGAAAACACTGAGTTAAGCCTGTATTTATAGGTGAAAAACTCAGTCTTACCGTTGTCTAATTGCCAATTAAGGATTGCTGAAATTACTCAGTGACAATCGATTGTCAAGACTAAACAATCGATTGTTTGCCTATCAGATCAAAAATTCAATCCCAGATTTTACGTCAACAATCGATTACTTCAAATCAATAATCGATTATTTATAACGTTAAAAAATCCTTTCCAATTTTTGGCATAAAACATCGATTATCAGGAAATCAACAATCGATTATTTTAACAACGTTCAGAAAATCTTTTCCAGATTTTACGCAAAACATCGATTGTTAAATATCAACAATCGATTACCTGAAGGTAATTTGAAAATGTATGACAACGGTTAGTTCCAACAATCGATTATCAAATAGAACAATCGATTATGAATTAATTTCAAAACTTACTGTCTCATATATAATCGATTATCAAAAGCCATAATCGATTATTAATTAATTTCAAAACACTGGGAGACATTTTTCTCATTCTAATCGATTACCATTAGTTCATAATCGATTTTTCTGAGTTTTGAAAGCTTTGCCTCAGTTAACAATCGATTATCAAAAGTACACAATCGATTGTTATGCAGTTTGCAAAAACCTGATGTTAACTGACTTACTCACAATCGATTATCATTAATTCACAATCGATTGTCATGCAGTCTTGGCTTAGAGATACTCGATTATCATAAGTACATAATCGATTATCTTAGCCCAGATTTTTGAGGCATGTTTGAAAAACATTTTAACAAATATAAATATGCATAGTTTAAAATCATTTGACACTTAAGTTAGATATGCATGATTTTGGAAAAATAATTTTAGTAGAGAAGCCATGTTATGAGCCAAGATTGAGGAATCAAGATCACAATTAATATTGACTCAATTATAACATTTCTAAACTTTGTCTTGAGCTTCTTGTAATGCATCCATTTTGTGCTTGTCCTTGAGCACTGCTATATATCGCTTATTGCTTTGTTTGACATTCATCAAAACCTACAAAAGAACACACGTTTAGTATATTGCATTTGAAACGTGTTTCCAACAAACATGACATTGCATACCTGGAATCTGAATGAGGGAAAGCTGGGGCCGAATTAGGAAGGACCATATCGAGTCATCAAAATTACCAGTCTCGTACAAACTCAAAGCAGAAAATGGTACGTAACAGTAAATCGTGTTAGATTTGATTCGAATATCGGTTTTAAAACGAAGTCAATGGTTGCATCAACAGTATACGAGCCCTCTCGAGATTGGCCTCGAATACTAAGGGCCATCATCATTGGGCTAAGGTTTTATAGCAAGAAAAGAAGGAAATTTTGTACTTGAACAATTTAGGCTCGGTGATTAGCAGTTATTGTAAGGGCCAAACAGTCAAATGAACACTGTACGTGTAAGCCACCTTAGCCATAATACAAGCTTTTCCACGCTTTCAATCATGTACTTTATACACAAAAATGAAAGAAAAATTTTACCCTGCTATTATGTATTTTTGCCTCTTAAAGTATCGAGCCTAAGGGCTATCCAAATATGGGGACTATCGAGCCTAAGGGTTACCTCTACTCGAGGATATCGTAACTTAGGCTATCAAATCATGGAGGCACAAAACCTATTTGGTAGTTCCTAAACACAAAAGGCTACGGCTACCCTAAAAATAGATCAGAGACATCCGAAGCCCATAATCAAAATATAAGGCTTTCATAAAAATTCAAAACCTGCTATGAGGCTACCCGTGGAAAAAGCATCGTCTAAAATCACTTAAGCATCTTGGGAAGACTTCCGGTTACCCCAAGTTTTCAAAGCCTAAAGCAAATAAAGTCAGGCTCTGTTTGGACCTTCGAAAAGCAAATGACTTATTACTACATTCGATTATATGCTAAGGCATTAGAAATATACGCAAGAATAGAAATTATGAAAAGATGCTAAAAAAGTGGAGACTCAAAATTGCCAAAGAGATTTTTTTTATATATTCCGTAATGATTTTACAAAAGCCCAACTAAAACGTCCTCAAGATAACACAAAAATGAAAAAGGTTCTAAGGCATCCGTGCCTGATCTTCATCGGGGCCCGATTCATCATCGGAATCATCCAAGCCTTTGGATCCTTTGGAACCCTCGGATCCTTCTACATCTTCGGGCTCGGATAGCTTCTTTTCCTCGACCTCAAGCCTTTTGCCTATTTTATATTGGCAGATAGGTTGAAGCCTCGGGCATGAATCTCTTCGAGGGTCTCCGTTTGAGCCGGTCGCCAATATATTCAGCTAGTATCTCGGAGGTCTAATCCTCCCTCTTCATCCTAATCTCTTGAGTTGGAGGAAGGTCAGTCTCACGGCCTATCCCTTCAGCTATGGCCTGCTCCCCGATGGGGGTCAATCTATGGGCCATAAAAATATCATCTTATTCAGACTTATCCCTGAGTTGAGTAAGCGAATCCAAGTCTGGTGCTCAGGATCGGGATATCTTCTTTGGCTTATGAGCCACTCTTTTGTTTGGCTTCATCTTAGAGCTTAGGGAGCCTAATGCCTTCCTTTTCTTCTTTTTTTCTCTAGCGAAAGCCTCAAGTTGTCCCATGATAGAGGGATCTATAGACAAGGACTCGTCCTCATCCCCTTCTAAAGGCCTAAGTTCAGTGGTCTTAGAAAAACCTACAAAGGAAGAAGGAAGGTCAGTATGATGTAAGTTAAAGACATGGTAACAACTATTTGGAGAAGGACATTACCATGAGATCGAGCCTCCCATCTCCCTTCAAAAGCTTGTGCCAAGAGTGCTCGGAGTATGACATCCGAGTACAAATGCCTTCAATTTATTCCTAAAGCGGGGGGATAGCGTTTGGAACCCAGGGAACACCTGCACTACTACAAACATGATTGATAAGAAATAGAATGAAGAAAAATTGATACTTAAGGAGAGGCTGAACTTATGAGATGCATTCCACTTCTTTGGGAATTGAGCAACCACCAGGAATAAACATTTGCAAAGGAGACTCGAGGGCCGGTTCATTAGCAGCCACCTCGGGAGCAATCGTCTCGAGGAAAAATATTTCGAGAGTGACTGACTTGGTATCAGTGGTCGGTTAGGAAGATAAAGAGTCAACCTATTGAGGGCTGATTTAGATATTTTTTCCGTTTCTATCTGAAAAGGTTTGAAAATTTGAAGAAAAATGAATAATTTTGGAGGATAAAGAGTTGAGTATAATGATTAGAGGAAAATCGGGGTAACAACCTAGAAATCAGTATAAAAGTTTGAAGAACAAAATGAAGATATGAAGGTCTGAATAAAGTTGATGATAACGTGAAATTTCAAAGACAGAAGTTTGGTCGAAAAGTGGAAAAAGAACAATTTCAAATCACTACAGAAGGTTTTATAGAAAAAGTTCGCGTCGCTTCAAATTCAGAGGCAACCAGCCGATGGTTGTCAAATGTCCGAAGTTAGAACGATGCGACTGACGGGACGTTTCAGCTTCTTTGTCGTTTCTATTATAACATATGGAAGAAGGAACTAGAGAACATCTATCCTTTCTCATCGTTTCAGCGAACCTGCTCGCTAAGAAACGATGGGACAATCTGTATGCTGGTAATTCGGTATTAATGAGCACCCTAATTTCCCGATAGGGCAAATGTGGCAAATACGTTACTGCGAGGAATCGAAGTCGAAGTTGGGAGCCTTTAGTATCAAGACCACACAACACCCGCACTTGGAGCTATTGAGACCATGCCCCCAGACTCGGTCCGAGCTCCGAGACCTTAAGAAGCAATGCCAAAAGACCATACACAATTAACAAATGACCGTTATATACGTGCCTAACCGGATATCACGGACTAGATCTCGGCCCGTATCAGTGACACATCAGTAATTAGCAAAAAGGAAGATTTTTACCTTTATTAAGATTGTACATAGAGTATAACTTCCCTACTATATAAAGGAGAATTCTATTATTCAATAAACGCTCTATAACATGCATACCAAGACAATATACATCTATTTTATCTGTTTCTAAAAGTTATTCAAAGTTCTTGCTTTTGTTCATAAGTTCTTCATAAGTTTTAGCTTAGAGCAGAATGCATACTTCTTGTTAAGCTTTTAACCGAGCCTAGACTGAATATCACTACTGGTTTGACTATTTATTCTACCTTTTATTTGCTAATACAATGCCAAAAATTATTTGTATTGAATCAATACACATATCATTGAAACCGTTTATAAATTCAATTGTTATCCATTCTTAAGCGTAAACATACTTCACTACAACTCTGAACCAATAACAAAGTCTACAACCTATTGCAAACCTAAGGATTAACTCTAAACCTTATAGCAACACGTCATAGGCTGTTGTGGCTGCTTCAGGTTAACTCTAACTTGAACAGTACAACTCAAGTACATAATACAAATGCTTCTAAAAAATCTTAAAGGTACAACTCAAAAGCTTCTACTACATTTGAACTAAGAAATAGGCACATGAAATTGGTTCTTCAATCATGTCATGTTCATATAGCTTTAGGTTCGCACTCTTGGATCTCACAAGAATTGCTCATAAAATACCTTGTTATTTTGTTCTCAATTCTTGCTTGACTTCAATATGTGTAGGTCACTTGTAAAAGAAAACAAAATGATATTTATAGGGCTAGTAGAGTAAGGATTAACTAGAGACCTGGTGCTTTACTCTTATCTTCAACTTCTAACTCTTTCCTTATTTTGGATTAGAGTAAATAGTCCTACTCCTTATCAAATATACAATCCTTTTATTCAGGGATCATCAGAAATAATCACATATACTTATCGTTTACACATACATGCCTTTTGCCTGATTCTGATAACCTGTATAACATCCATAGACATGGTTCATGCATGTGTTTATTTGTCAATCTTCAAAATCAATATTGCTCAGGTCAACGATTACGATATGGTAGAGTAATGGAAGACTTTGATATTGATTATGTTGATATGGTGGATGGGGTTGCGCGCCACAACGGTTGTAAATGTAATACTTAATATTGATAAATTATGATATGGTGAAATAAATGAGGAATATGACACTGATTATGATGATATGATGGGATCAGGTTGCCTGCCACAATAGTTTTTATATGTGATTCTTGAAATTGATAAATGATATTATAGTAGAATAAGAGAGGATTAGGTGTGTACAGTGGGATCGGTTTTGCGCCGCAACAAATTGTATATGTTGTACTTATTATGTTATTGTGTTAGTTTTTTCAGCCTTTTTATGTGATATTTTGAGGTTTGATATTCCAGATCCCGTGGTTGCGGGGATTGAGCTCATTTTCATAAATTAATTGTTTTTACCGTCATTTCATGTTTATTATTATTATTATTATTATTATTATTATTATTATTATTATTATTATTATTATTACTACTACTAGCAGGTTATTATAAGTGATCCACCTTAGCCTCGTTACTACTTCGTTGAGGTTAGGTTCGGCACTTACAGAGTACATGAGCTCGATCGTACTAATACTATACCCTCTCTGTAGATCATCGTTCTAAGTGTTGGGAAAATAATTAAATGATTATTCATATAATTTGGGAAAATATTAGACTTTTATGATTTTAATATAATATAAATATAGTAATAAATGTACAAAAGGCATGGAAGTTAACTGTGGTTAAGTACTAGTTGTAGTTAAATATAACAACAAAAATTATTTATTTATTAAATTTATGTAAATATTAGGTACGGATAAATAGCCTTCCACTTATAATCTTGTTTTTTAAAAACTGTGTATCCGGGTGAGTCAACCTTTCTACTAAATTTTGTCAAGTAATGATTTTAATTCCATATTTCCAAAGAAGAAAAAGAGTAATGCTTACCGTGTCTCTAGCTGAACTCTTTCTAGTGAAAGGATGTCGCTTTAACCCACTGAAACACATTACCAGGAGCAAAACTTTCCTAAACTCAAACTTCAAGGCAAATAGTTATAACTCACCCTTGAAAAGAAAAGAATAAAAGAAAAAGGAAAATGGGTGACCCTAAATAGACTGTCATCAATAAGTTAAGTCAACTAGCTGTTACACTATCATAAAGATGAATAAGATAACCTTCTTTTTACTTCTAGCTAAAGTTCACATGGACTGATTGACAATTTATATGCGTGACTTTCCCCTCACTACTTCTTCCTCTCTCACAATGCACCTTTCAATACTCAGTCACTTCCTTTTCTTAAACAAAAATCTCACATAAAAACCTTACCCTTTATCCCCTATACACCCCCCCCCCCCCAAGAAATCCCTCACTCTGAATCTCTACAATGTCAAGTCACAAAAGAAGGATTATTCTTAGCAATGTGACAGTGAAACTTGGTTGCAGCAGCAGTTGCACTAGGCCTAAACTCTCCAGCATTTTTCACCCAAAATCCCGTCACAAATCCACTACTTTCCATAACAAGAAAGCCCCTCAATCCCAGAAAAATAACAACTACTCTAACTACTCTTCTTGTAGTTCTTGGGACACTACGACAACTACTTTCTCACCCAACATGGAAACTCCACCAGCTTATAATTACTCCTCCGACAGTACTACTGAATGTTCAGAGATCAAAAGCTTAAGGGCCGTTCAAGGATTCGGTCGGATCGGCGGCGAGAGTGTCGCCGTCGAGAAAGATTCCGACGACCCATACTTGG
Organism: Nicotiana benthamiana; assembly: GCA_034376525.1. Classification (NCBI taxonomy): domain Eukaryota; kingdom Viridiplantae; phylum Streptophyta; class Magnoliopsida; order Solanales; family Solanaceae; genus Nicotiana; species Nicotiana benthamiana. Next base: position 7,584,624 of record CM067327.1, on the reverse strand, counting down.
ATTTCCGGCAGTCAATGCTGCAGATGATTCTTGAAAAGGACATTTATTCTAAGGATGATTTAAAAGAACTGCTCCACTGCTTCTTGCAGCTGAATTCTCCTTATTACCATGGAATTATTGTGAGGGCTTTTACTGAAATCTGGAATGGGGTTTTTTCTTTAAGGCCTGGTGCTGTTGGAGCTAGTTCCCCGTTCTTGCATGGCGGAGGTCACGTGACTTTCAGGTGATGATCACGTGATACGTGATTTTTTTTTCTTTCTTTATTGACGTAACTTGTCTTATCAGTAAGTCTGGTTTATGAAGAATTTCACGTTAAGAGTATGCCGTAGTAATAGGGAGGATGTGGGACCCATTAATATTACTAAATGGGTTTCTTAGAAATATTTATAGACTATGGTAATGTTGTTCTTAATCTTTTTGTCTTTTTCTTTAAGTAGGGTTAGGACAAAAAAAGGGGGTTCTATTTTCACAGCCTTTTTGATTATGGATAAAAGAAAAAGAAATTGTATTATGTAGTCAAGGAGTGGTCAAAAATGCTGTGAAAATTGTAATCTATTAGTATTAGTAAAAATGTACTGTTCTTGTTTCTGCTTTTCTTTTCTCCTTATTTTCCTTCCTTTTTTTGTTCTACTTTATCTAGAATAGTTTTCATTTAAAAGAATTCATTTTTATCCTGTTTGGTAAAGATGCTACTTTTATAAAATAAAAAAGGTACTTTCCATGCATGGTATGGAATTTCTTTAAAAAGTCCTCTTTATGTGTAATTTCTATTTTGCCGAGGAACCAAAATAAAAAATTAAATTCAAAGTGCCCTTTTGTGAGCAATGTACAAACAAATTAAAATAAAAAAGGTACCCTGAAAGTAGGTAAGAATAGTTCATTTCAAGTCCTAGGATGAACAAAGGAAAAACTATTCAGCGAAAATATTAAGGTCTCGTATGTTTCGAAAAAGTAACTTGTCTCGCCAAAACAATCAAACACCACAACTTTATAAATAGGAAAAAAAATAAATTGGTCAAAAACATTCGCTAGTTTTTTAAAACAATTGAGACCACCTTTTAACTGCAGACCAAATAAAAACGAATCAATACTACACACATGTCCGATTTACATCTTGATATATCCGGTAAGAAAATCACGGTAAACTCTAATAATTTTCTCTCGGGCTTGAATGTTTTTTGATAAAACTTGATTTGTCTTCTTCGCATAATCTTTTATTACTGCTGCTTGTCATGTTTAAAAGTAACTAGGCATTTCGACATAAAAATTGTAATTTTTAAAAAAGAGTAATATTTCGACTTAAGTTAAAACATAGTATTTGTTATTTAAAATTATATTTTGACATGTATTTCATTTAAGAAAATATTACAATTTTGTGAGTAGGAAAAAAAAGTTTTAAAAATGTTAAAAGAGTGATAAAAACCACTTTTTGGGTTTTGAAATTCATTTTCGAAATTTTTTTAAAAACTTACAAAATTTCATGGATGCACATTTTTGAAAAATAAATTTAATTATTTTTAGATTATGGGCAAACGGGGCCAAAGTTTATGTTAACAATTAGAGTCATGCATATTAAAAGTGAGCACAAGTGAAAAATATTGAAGCTTTGGATAAAATTCAGCAAGAAAAAGTGAAGCATTGCGTTAAAAGTGAAGTTCATGCATTAAAAGTAAGCACTATTAAAAGTGGTGTTTTTTTAAAGATACATCAGAAATATTGAAAATATGGTTGAAAATTTATCTCCACGTATAATTCTTTGGACAGATTTTTTTGGGACGAAATTTTTCATTATGGTCAAATTGGTTGCAATTTGATCTGAACCTATCTTAACCTTGCTGAACCAGTAGCTTTAATACAACTTATTTGGATCAGAATAATAAAGTATTATGTGGGTACTAGGAAACAAACCTTCAGGACGATAATAAGACGATAAAAAAAAATCAAATAAGTCATCATAATTTAATATAATTTAGTCAATTGACTTACATATATTTATTAAAGAGGAAAAAATTCACTTGAAAAAATAAAATCTCCATGGAGCAAAATTTTCTTGAGGACTAGTGATATGTTATCGTACTTTCCTGTAAGTTGGATCCTCACTTTATGGAGGTCCATAATATTTTCCTCCAAGAAATAAACCTATCAAATATGAAAGAGATTTATATTCTTCTTTAAAAAAAAGTAATAAATTATAATAAAATATTTTACCATTTCTTTAAAATAATAAATAAAATTTAAATATTATAAGAAATCAATGCAAACTCTTAACACTTCCTACATGGCTACAATGTCATCATATAGTCCAGGATAAGGAAGGAAGAAGTTGAACATTTGAAGCCGACTTCAATATCAAATGAAGTGCAAAAATGTCTTCTTAAGGAAAGTCATTACAGAAAAAGCAAATTTCTCTTCTCTTATTTGCATGACTGGAAGAAAAAGATACTACTCGATGATATGCTATAATTATTTATTTTAGTCACTTATTACATTTTAATATATTACACGTTAATTGAATTTGAGCTTTAATAGCTAGTGTTTTGTACAAAATTGTGTATTTTAACCTTTGTAGGAGTGATTCCGGACTATGTAGATATTATAGAATGAATTCAAGTGATTTTGAGCTTTGAAGTTTGAGTAAAAGCCCAAGAAATCAAGCCGGAATCATGTTCGAGGATCGACATATGTTAATTAAGAACGTAACGAAGAATCGAGCGGGCATACGGTGCACTGTCTAGTAAAATATACATAAATTTTTCGCTTAAAACTCTATTTGGGACCCACAATATATCGTTGGAAAGCTATTCGAAAGGGCTACATCTTTCATGTTTTTAATTTGCGATTTCCCAATAGCGCGCCGCACAGTGCGCCGTATCTATGCAATTTTCCAATAGTCTGTCAGGAAATAGCTCTTTGAACTTCCCTACTGCCGCGTCGCATATTGCGGCACGCCTATACAAATTTTACAGAGTGAATGTCCTATTTCGTAAGGGAGAAGGTATTTTCATTTGGGCCCAACCTTACTTGGTATATATACATGGAAAAATGTTATTTTGGTGATGCTAGACACACTTTAGATCCAGGAAGAGCTCGGAGCCATTGTGGAAACCGGAGATTCGATCTAAGGAGGCAAGAACACACTAGGAGCAAAGCGCAGAATTTTTGTACGATTTTTTCACTTCCTTCTTCCTATTTCCTTTATTGATTATGAATTCTAGTATTATAGTGATGCACACTATTATGAATAACTAATTAGTTATTTAGGGTTTTGATAAAACCTATTGGAGGATGATTTTTCTGTTACGTTAATATAGATTTGTCATAGTATTTTCTCTATTTGTTCAACTATGTTATTATTGTGGTTAATTGATGAGCTCTAAATTGACTATATCTATTTCGTGTGTATTATTAGGGAGAGAGTGCATATTTAGGTAGTTGTTGAACAACATTACTCCTATCATATATGAGAGATCAATACGAAGGGTTTAAAGGTGAGATTAGGGATAACAAAATTTTAGGTGCGATCTGAATGAACCATACTTAATGCTAGCTAGCGTAATTCGGGAGAAGATGATTAGTATTACTCGGTGAGAGTTGCGATAGTCAGAGCGCTCATGGTCGGAGAGAATACTTAGGCGAATTTATAAAAAACGTAGTGGGAAGGATTCCGATAATAGGATAAATCATAACTCTAGTCATCCTTAATTTTTTCTCCAACTCTTAGTATCTTTAGTTGTTAATTTACTATTTTAATTTGTGAGTTAATTAGTTAAACACCATAATCTAAATATCTATAAGTTATGAATTGTTCAAACTTGTCTTCTTGGTAATAGTGAACATCTGTAGTTAAGCATTACTTTTTTGTGAAATTCGACTTTGAATTTGTAAATTAAATTATATTTACAACGATCGATTAATTTTTTTTATAAGATATAATTAAACGTGACTAATAATATTCCACATGAAGAAGATAGTACTAATCCATAAGTATTTGGTTTCTAATTCTCCCTCATTTTCCTGTTTTCTTCTTTGTCGTCCTCCCTTATTTCGATCAAAAACATTAATTTCAATTGTTTTTTTAATATAATAAAGGGAATAAAGATGAGTCGCACTTTGAAATTGGAGCTTCTATTCTTCTATACTTGAGTCAAGATTCTTACGGGTTTTTGAGCTGCAGTCTTCTTATGGAGGGAAAGATAGACGTTGGGATTTGGACAATGAAAATATTTTGGAAAATGAAAGAGTGAGAGACAATAGTTTTAAATGCAATTGAATGAGAGTGGAAAATTGGAAGTTCGTACACATACCAACAACTAATGATCATTAAAGGATTTGCTTTCTTGGTTCTTTCGCCATTTGCCTTCAAACTCTAATGGGGTCACCCCCCTCTTGATTGTTCCCCTGTCCTGACATGTGAAAATGCAAACCCCCCCCCCCCAACCCCCAACAAGTATATTTCTTATTTTCGATCTTCAATTTAAATAAGTAATGATTTATTTATAAATTTTATTTTTAATATATAAAAATATTTTTAACGCTTTCAGCTTACAACTATTTATAATGAGCTAACCAAACGGACTCTATGTTTTATTTCTAAATACAATGTTTTCAATAACAATATATTTAATCTTATAAATTTAATGGAAAATGTTCAAATTTACTTTTCTACAATTTGACCATCTGTTAAATTTTTAGTCCATTTATATAGTTATCATTGTAAATCACCTTGTATTTGATCTCTTATTATAAGCGAAGCCCGAACTATAAAATGCTTATACTCTATTCACCAGATTCTTTGAGATAAAGATAAATTTTAATTAAGGCTCAAAACTTTAATAAATTGAAGCTTCATTATAAGTTATTAAAAGAAAGAGGAGACTTTTTCTTAACGACGAGGTAAGATTAGACAAAAAAATTAACGAAGGATAAAATTACGTAATTTTTCAAATAGCACAATGACGAATTTGACCGTTTTCCTTAATTTTAAAGTTTAACAAGTTAAATGTTAAAAGCATTAACAAATCGAATTATTAAGTTTCGATTCGCAATTTGACCATTTTCAGCGGCTCTCCTACATTTTGCTCTAACAATTAGATTTTGAATGTTTTCTGATATTTTGATTAGTAATTTTCGTGTTCAAATTTTCTTTTGAAAATAAATTTAATCAGCTTCATTAAAAAGATTATAAATAATACAACTATAATATCATACAAAATAATATCGCGAAAGATCTTATAGCACGATTCTGATTAATAAAGAATTCCTAGTACATTATGTCTAGGGGTTTACAAAGAAAACCGATAAACCGCACCAATTCGATAATCCGAGTCAAACCGGAAGAAAAAACCCGACTATGGTTTGGTTTGACTTGGTTTGGTGTTGGAAAAAAAAAACCCCGACCATAATTGGTTTGGTTTGGTTTTAACTAAAGAAAGTCAAACCGATACCAAACCAACCCGACATTACATATATAGCAATTTTAGATATATTTAATATATAAATATTCTTATTATAATGTAATTTATAAATATTTCTTAAAAAAATTCATAATTTTATCTTTTAAGGTATTATTTCAAGGTTTGATTTAGAACTTTTGAATGCTCCAATAAGTTTTATAGCCATTAATATTAGTAAATTAAATAATGCTAGCAATCAATACTAATGCTAACAAAAGACATTCAATTCAATATTACGAACGGGAATGTATTAAATATCTATTTTTTATATTGCAATAGTTTAGATAAAAATACATAACCTATTTTTATTTTTCTTTAGCTTTTAGGCATATAATTAATACTCCCTCATTAGTCTATCTAGTTTAGCATGAATTAGTGCTTTTAGATTATGTTTATTTTTATTATGACTTTTTAATTAGCAATATTTATAGTACATAATTTTATTATTTTTTATTGTTGAATATTTTAGGATAATGTCATGAGTCATGACATATCTCATATTTTGTATTATTTTCTTGAAAAATACATTATATAGTTGTATCTTACTAGGATTAAAGAAATATTTTGAGCTACGTTATATATTTTGTTCTACGAAGATTTTACCGGAAAAAAATTCGAAAAAACCCGAATAACTCGAAAACCCGAAAAAATCCGAGAAAACCCGATATTGAAAAACCCGAATTTATTGGGTTGGTTTGGTCTTTAGATTTAATAACCCGACACAATTGGTTTTATTTGATAATTGTAAAATCCGAACCAATCCGGTCTATGTACACCCCTAATTATGTCTACGTAAGACGAGCATTCAAATTTTGAATAGAAATAAATTGTGAACTGAGGTAGGTCACGAGAAGTCTAAGACAATTGTTTTCCAGAGCAATAAAAAAGCAAGATACAAACATTTCCTTTTATGTTCATGCAATTGAGAAATTCCCCCTTTTGAAGAATTCTTTTTTTGAGTAATTAATTCGCTCCCTATACGGCTATTTTATACATCGTACGGTAGAGTTTTTCATTTTAGGAACGAGTTTAATGTAGATGTAAAATATGTGCACTGAAGAATTCAAATTATATATGAGACCCCCATATTTGAAAGACCAATAAATATTTATCGAATTTACTTGAAACAAGAGCATTTCATAATAAGGTTCAAAAAAAAAAGAGAAAATAAATAAATATAAGCGTGGAATGCTAGTTTTTTTGCAAATAAATTATACTCAATAATATATATACTCACTTGTCACTTCAAAAATAAAATAATACTCACTTCTAATATATTTTAAAGCGAGTTAAAGGTAATTATCTTTTAAGTATTCAAATGAATAAATAATCTTATACTACCAATGCCTAATTGTTGAATTCCTATCAAAATTGATACTCCTTCTGTTTACGTTTACTTGTTCATTATACTAAAAATATATTTTTACTTTTACTTGTACATTATATTAAATTAAAAGAAAAATAATCTTTTTTCTTTCTTTCTTGTTTTATCCTTATTATTAATTACTCAAAATTATTTCTCAAAATTTTTTGAAATATTATTATTATTAAGGGTTATATGATAAATTATAGATCATAATTATTATTTTTTAAAAGGGATGAAAAGTTTAAAATGAACAAGTAAAAAAGATAGAAGGGGGTAGTTTTCAACTCTTATATCTATTAAATGTGATTATGACAAGTCTTAGTCATATAGTAATAATAAAGGACCCATCATGGAATTGGAATCTTCATCTAAACCAGCAGAGTACTCCGATTATAGAGAATTTTTTATAAAATATTATTTTTTAGTAATTATAGTTATCTATAAATATTATTTGCTATATTATAGATTATATATATCTTTTATATAGTTATAAAATGTATTTAATATATTTAAGTTATTGTATTTATAAATACAGTAGTAAAAATATGCGCGAATCAGGGAAGTCCAACTAATCAGTTATTGTATTCAAATGTATTCGACTGTATTCATGGAGTGAAACATGAGATTACAGCTGAACATATTATTGTATTTGACATTATTCACGACGTAAAATAGGGGATTACATTATTTTCAAAACGAAAAGTGAATCAATTAACATAATAGACTCATAATATAATCAACAAAATCAATTAAAACATTGTTATGAAATAATATAAGAACAAGAACAATAGAGAGAAAAGTAGAGAGAGGAGTATTCTTATTGAAACTTTTTGGGATGATTTACAATGGGGTAAGACCCCTCTATTTATAGGAAGAGAAAAGACTTAGCCTCAAAGTAGAACTCTTCTATAAGATAGACATTCACTCTAATTAGAGTTCTATTTATAACACCCCCCCTTGAATGTCTATTCAATAATGTGCCTCGTTAAAACCTTAACTAAAACAAAACCCAATGGGAAAAAATTAAAGAAAAGGAAAAAGAGTACACATGTTTGAATATGCGCCTATTGGTTGCCTCGTTAAAACCTTGCAAGGAAAACCCAGTGGGACAAAACCTTGTAAGGGAAAAAGAGTGCAACGCGCATTAACTCCCCCTGAAAAGAGTATCAATTCACATCCTTGAGCATTTGCATTCCAACCTTGTGCACCATCTTCAAAACGATCTTTTGTAGAGATTTGATAAATGAATCAGCCATATTGATTTGAATAAATATTCCGCACCTTGAAACTATCATTCTTGATAGATATGAACATCTTCATATAATATCGTGGAATGACTCTTCAATATCTCCATAGAGGTATTCTCAATGCCATCATGCTTATAGTTATAGCAAGATACATATGTACACAAGTTGCACTTAGGATGTGGTACTTCAGGACCAAGAATTGTATATGCTTCAAGCAACTTCAATCTTTCATGGATTGACATATAAGTTAAGTCATATAAGCCATATAATAGACTTTAGATGCATATCAAGTTTTCATGTCATGCTAAACAAATAAGATATCGAAAACTGATTACACATACCATTGACTTTATACTTTCAAGTATTTGAACTACATGTCCAAAACTACATGTCTTTCATATGGAATCAATTCTGCTTGAATTGTATCTCTTCCATTTAGCCAATATTTTTGTTTGTATTCGACAAACATAAGATCCTCATCGATATTTAGCGCTATCATAGATGTCGTCGACGAACATTTTATATCGGTTCCAGTAAATTTTCATAAAGACATACATGGAGATCTCTTTATTCATATATTCAGGTACCTGAATCTCTCATGAGATTTTATGAAGTGTTATGTCATGTGATCTTCTAAATCACTTGCCTCCCCATTATGATCACTTTGATCATTTGCTCATCTTCTTTATTAAGAAGTTATTTTGAAACCGATTTGTCTATACGCTTTAAGCGTATCAAAGACTTTGTACTTCTGGGACTTAATATGAGCATTTGCAGTGAGAATATAGTTACTTTCTTTGGGTCAGCAAATGCGTATAGCATGCTTTGCAATATGTTGCAATTGAATTATCCTTTTATGAACTTCAGGTTCATATTATGATATTCGAGGATCTATATATACAAATGATAATTCATCCCATGTAACCTTTTCTCAAGTGTTTATCATGTCTCCCCCTCATGTTAGAAAAGCTAACTTGTTTCCTCAACTTTGAGAGTCCATCTTTGTGCATTATGGTGTTAATGAAAATATACACCGCACATCAATAATAATAAGATGAAATTATTTGGTTCCTGACCCTGAACCACTTGTGAGGGGAGAATATAATATACTCTCGTATACAACGTATATCAAACTGATATATATATAACTTTGTTCTCGTAAGAAACAGTTTAGCTATTAAGTGGAGGCACTCAATAATTATCTTGCTAAACCAACTATGATATAAACCAACTTATCAAGATGAACTATCTTGAATAGAAAATCTGGAAATTATGCTCGAAGTTAGATTACTGAGCAATTTACCTCGCAAGCACCGGCCAGGCTGCAGGTTAATAACAATCGCGCATGTAACCATATCATAGATGCATCATATGTGGTATACATGGCAGGTGAATGGGCCCATATTCACCTTTGATATTTCCAGAATTTATGGGATTCAACCCGAACTCTTTAGTTGGTCAATCAATTAATGAGAACAAGTAATACAAGAGAATTCGTAAAGAACTTTCTAGTTCTTTAATATTTACCCATGTGAATTCTCTATTACTGCACATCATACTTAAAATGATCTGGCTAACCCGAATGCCAATTGAATAAATTATCAATATTGATAAACTTCAAATTTACACCATGACATGTGCAATTATCAATAAACTTCAAGTTTATTATGGTATGAGTTTTTATACCAATAAATATCCACTTTATTGTGGCATTCTTTTGTTTGTGTAGTACAAACTGGAGAATAAAGCGGGTAGCTTTTCATATACAAATTATTCCGCTACAAGTTGTAGTAATAGAAGATATCAAATCTTTCCTTTATTTATAGTCTCAATATAATCAATCGCTTTCACATATACTTTGGAAACTGAATAAGTTTCTTTGAGACTTACTACAACACAATACCTTATTGGTAATCAATTGTGTTTCTCCAACATAGTAATAATTGGCTCTTCTAGAGCTCTCAATTAATTTTGTACTACCACAAATTCATCAACATCCATGTGGTGAATATCTCTTTTAAAGAGAAAGTTATACCATTATGGTCATGGTCAAATTATATGCAAGATATGTTTCTTGCATTATCGTTGTCCTTTAATAGTCATATTTCCAAAATATTTTGGCGTACAATAGGTACATGACCAACGATCATTCATGCCATAATAATGACATTATTTTCATATATCATCTCAAACCTCCTTCTAGGGGTGAGTGTGGTATATTCAATACCAATTTCATGTTCATATTCTTCCAATAATGAATATGTATCAGATGTTGTCACATTCACTGCGGGGATATATGATTTTGTTATCCTTTTCAAATCTTTAAATGCGTCAGGCATTTGATTTGCTATTCTTTGCAAATGGATAATCTTTTACACCTCTTTTTCACAAATAGAGGTATGTGGATCAAGATGAGATAATGATGCATTATTCCATAAAATTTCCCGTTTAGTTTCACCAACTTCTCCCCCTAATTTTGGGAAAAGTGTCTCATCGAATTGACAGTCTGCAAATCGTGCAGTGTACAAATCCCCTGTCAATGTTTCGAGGTAGCGAATAATGGAGGGCGATTCAAAATCCAACATATATTCCTAACCTTCTTTGCAGACCCATTTTGGTGCAATATGGCGGTGCTACAGGCACATCTACTGCACATCCAAAAATTCTTAAATGGGATATATTAGTTTCATGACCCAAAACTAATTGCAACGGGGAATATTTGTGATAATTCGTCAGTCAGAGACGAACTAGCATTGCTGCATGCAAAATGGCGCGACCCCAAACCGAAGTGGGCAGCCTCGTTTTCATGAGTAAATGAGGTATTCAAGATTATACTCATGTATTGTCTCAATCTGATATCCATTTTGAATGATATCTTTAAAACTCAACAAGTTCCTTTTAGACTTGGAGGAGAACATTGCATTCTCTAAAATGTTGTTCCTTTAGGCAGAGTTATAGTTGCTCTTCCGGAGCCTTTAATCAATTTACTACTACCAGAAATTGTAGTAACATCTGCCTTACACATACTTAAATGAGAGTAATATTTCTTCTCTTTGAATATCGTATGTGTGGTACATGAATCAATTAATCAAAAGGAGATATACGAACATGAGAATAAACAAATTTAATCCGTTGCTTCATAATTAAACAATATTTTCAAAATCTGCTGAGGTTATTCGAATAACTGAGTTGATAGTCGACTATCTTGGGAAGCAGTTATTAGGTTATTCGAATAACTAAACCTGATATTCGACTAACTAGCCTTGCGGAAAAATCCAGTTTTAATGCGAAATATTGGTTTTAGTTATTCGACTAACTTAGTAAACAGTCATCAGGTTAGTCTGACTAACTAAACTGGTTAGTCGACTAACTTAGCTTGCGAAAAATCCAGTTTTTAATACGAAATATTAGATAGTCGACTAACTTATTAGTTAATCGACTAACTTTACTGGGAAGTAAAAATGTCTTCGAACTTTAAGCATATCGAAACATTCTAAAGAGCTAATACTAACATTATATCATAAACTAACTAATACGAGCTGATACTAATGACTACTAACTAATACAAATAAGTAAAATAAAATCAAACAATTCCATCTTCCTTCATTACAGACCCATCACCAATTAAGTGGTCTATTTTCCCCTCAGGGTGCTCAAAGAAGTATGCCACATCCAAGTGGGTGTTGTCAAAATTGTCGTCAGAGACAGAATTGGTTTCAGGGCATTTACCTTTTAGAGATGCTTGATAAAGCTCACCCAAATGTCTTGGTACACGGCAAATTTTTGCTCAGTGCCCTTTTCCACCGCAACGATAATATATAGTTTATGAACTATTTGCTTTTGGATTCTCGTCATATCGTGCTTGTGGCAGAGTGACCAACTTCAGGTTGTCATATCTCTCCTTTAAGCCATTCCACAAGATAGGTGGATCTTTGACTGTGATATATTCAATTTTCAAACCTTCATCAAGGTGATGGCGCAAGAAAATCAAGGCCTTAGCACAGTTTCAAACCTTCATCAAGGTGATGGCGCAAGAAAATCAAGGCCTTAGCACAGTTTCAAACCTTCATCAAAGTGATGGCGCAAGAAAATCAAGGCCTTAGCACAGTCTTGGGTGGATGCATTATTTCTGTCTTTAATGGCGTCTCCAAGACCCATTGCATCCAAATGGATTTCAGCATCCAACACCCATGTCATATAGTTCTTGCCCGAAATTTCAAGGGCAACGAACTTTCTTTTCATAATGTCAGACATAAAACAAAATTACATCAAGAACGTGTCCATACATACGGGCTTTATTACAATTATCACATTAACTTCAGGGAATGGATCATAATCATCTGTATGTGCTATATACAATCTCATGTCACATATTACTTTCATAAAGTGAAAGATTATTTTGAGAATCCTTATTATTCTCATTATCACAATGATGACGATTATAATTCCGTCTATTGACACGTCCACATCCATTGATACCTTCATGGTAATAATTTTGTCTTCTTTCAGACTTATCACATACTGCTACCACATTCTCTAAAGGGAATGGAGCAAATTCATTGGACGGATTTTTTAATCCTTTGCCCACAATCATACATGAATTTGATCATGGCAAGGCATAGTAATTTTACCACTTCATGTGAGTGTAATTTCTTACAAACTCCATTAGAGTTATAATCAAACTTTGTTGTCTATGTTTGTATATGAAATCAAATCGTAGAATTTCAAGAATTTGAAAGGGAGAAGTAAATTACTTACCTTTAAGGTATACCAATAAATGTTGTGATATCAAATATACCTCTTGAGTTTCCATCCCGTTGCATTATTTTATGATGATACCATCTCTTCTATTTTTTTCGTATAGAAATTCTCATAAGGAGCAGTAGCAATCGTTATTACACTCTTTTGCTTGGAAATTCACCTTCAAAAAGAAAACAAAAGTAAACAACGAGAAAAAAAAAATTGAAGAATTTCAGAAACCAAAATATCACGAATCTCGTTTCACTCGAATAGAAGAATCCAAACGACGGAACACGAATTAGAGTGGGTGAATCTGACTGCAACTCGAGATTCTGAGAGCGATAATTGCTGCATATTAAATTCAGTTGGTTAGAGACTCGTGCTGATAACGTGTTATGAAATAATATAAGAACAAGAACAATAGAAGAGTATTCTTATTGATACTTTTTGGGATGATTTACAATGGGGTAAGACCCCTCTATTTATAGGAAGAGAAAAGACTTAGCCTCAAAGTAGAACTCTTCTATAAGATAGACATTCACTCTAATTAGAGTTCTATTTATAACAAACATATATATTTTGTATTTTCAGTTATAAAAAAGATTCTCACTTGAAAATACCCCAAAAATATAGTAATCTTCAGAGAAACTATATAATACGTTTGAATACATAAATAATATTAATTAAAAAACTTATGAGTACATTCATGGCATATAGTGAGATAGTTAATACAATAAAATATATAGGATACAACGGGATACATTCAATACAATGAGAAAAAAACAATAAATATAATAAAATATATGGAATACAACGAGATATATTAAATTATAATGAAAAAGAAGATGCTAATAAAATGAAATATATAAAAATACATTAAAATATATTAACGAAAAATTAAATTGCTCGGCCCTAAACTTTATCGTCTTTGTTCAAGATAACAATATGATCTATTTGGGCTGAATTTTCCAATGCTGCTTTTGACATATGCATACCTAAATGCGAGAAATCTTCATAGTTTTCTTTGTTGCTGCACAATGCCGATACTCATTTCTTTCCTTTTGCAAATTCCTGATCATCAAATAGAGACCCTGGGTTCATGCACATTCGTTATCTGCCACATAATTTTATGATGTCAAGCCGAGACTTTTTTTAAGCTGTGATTAAACTTTACTATATATAGCGGTAGAAAATTCTTAAAAGGGGCTTCTTCAGGATTTTTGGGGAAGAAAGGAAAAGAAGAAGAAAATCTCCTTGTATTCTAAAAGAAAAGAGGTTGCAACCTCGTAAAAATCTGTAAATTTACTTTCTCATAACTAATGAGAAAGATAACGTCGAATTCTAATAAGATCTGTGATAATTTTTTTATCTCATATGCAATCAATGTTGTTAATCTTTCGATTTGGAATTAATTATGCTTGACTAAGATTTACTCCTTCATCTTTGATTGATTTGTTCAAAAAAATTTTAATATTTTTTGAGTCAAATAATTTGGTACCATCCGTAGGGATTTCTTAGTGAAAATTTCCTAGTTCCTCCTAGATCGAAACGAGGAAATACAATCATTCACCGAAAGGAGCGCAATGGGAAAACCAAACCCACGCAGGACACAGAAGCAATACAGAAGTGGAAGAAGAGCCAAGCAAAATCAGCAGGCTCAGAAAGCTTCACCCCATCAACCATTGATGTACCAAATAAAATAAATGGTATTATCGACCTGTTTTCCCCCCACCGGACCACCGGAATGGGGTAAAGAAAAAATGATTATCACCTCGTGCTTCTCATTCTAACAAGAACATAAAATCCGCGCGGGCGAAAAGATGAAAAAGCACCGCCTGCCAATGATATCCCCGAAAAAGCTGAATGGCAAGAATCGGACGGGAAAACCATAATGCGCACACAGCACGAACCTAAGCGAGAAGTCAACATCTCGTATTCATCAACATAGCACCTTCCAACGCAGGCAACATCAAACAGACTAGGACTCCCGCGGAAGGTGTCCAAATCGCCAGAAATTGGTACTGACAGAGCATTATTCGGACAAGTCGAAATAATACCCTTTAAGGCTAAGGGCCTTCGCCAAATGAAAAAAAAGAGTTCGACCTTGCTCGAACGACGAAGAGCCGTTATTTCGACAAGCCGAAATAACACCTTTTAAGACCAAGAGTCTTCGCCAAATGAAGAAGAGTTCGACCTTGCTCGAACGACGAGGGACCGTTATTTCGATAAAGGCATTCGCCAAACGAAAAAAGAAGAGTTCAACCTCGCTCGAACGACAACGGGCTGTTATTTCGACTGACAAGTCGAAGCCTTCGCCAAATGAAAAAGAAGAGTTTGACCTTTTTCGACTGACAAGGGGCGTTATTTTGACAAGTCGAAATAATACCCTTTAAGGCCAAGAGCCTTTTCCAAATGTAGAAGAGTTCGACCTTGCTTGAATGACGACGGGCTATTATTTTGATAAATCGAAATAATATCCTTTATGGTCAAAACCCTTAGCCAAAAAAAAAAAAAGAGTTTGACCTTATTCGAACGGCGACGAATCGTTATTTTCATAAGTTAAAATAATACCTTTTAAGGCTAAAAATCTTTACAAAATTAAAAAAAAAAGTTTGATCTTACTTGAATAACGACAAATCATTATTTTATTATCATGTTCTTTAAGGCCGAGGACCTCCACCAGAAAGAAGGGGTTCAACCTCAATCCACATAGATGAGTAAATTAGTTCACTCACTACGTCCTGTGATAGGGTTGCTTTACCAAGGCAAAATAGCCATATTTTATCTCAGATTTTTCAGTACACAAGTCTTAATTTCAGTTCTTTTAAGACTTCCCATTGCCCCAAAAATAAAAGAAGCCTTTCAGTTATTTAAAAAGCAGCCTTTGGTGCCTCTAATTATTGTGAAGAATTGTCTTTATAACTTATTGCTCTTTCAAACAGTTCTGTTGTAATCATTACACATTGAAAAATGAAATGTTTACGACCTCGCCAGTAGTACTTCACTAACTTTTGTATATCATAATTATCATGCCTAAATGTGAAAGAGTACAAAGATCTAAGTTTCATATTATAACATAAAATTAACCTACATTTAGAAGTAACCTACATTTAGAAGTACTGTAACTCTTTTTTCTTTAAATAACAAATTTGGTACATTAAACTAAAAAAATAAAGATGCAATCTAATATAGTCTATGTTGATTCTTTTTAAATTAAATGGTTTTACTTATACAACGGAAATGCTTTTCCGTGGCTTGAACATAAGAAAGAGAAAATTAAAGATGGGATGTTACGGTTTTTTTTTAAAATAAAGCTTCATTTCATTCAAAGGTCAAAACATTACAGAATAAAACAGTAGCTGCTGACCAGCTACTGCTCTCAATCAGTCTATAGGGATTTACTCCCGAAAGCTATATATACATCAATTTCTAAGGGTAGTGATCCAGTCTTCACAAAACATCCTTCCAGTGTTTTAAAGAGGTACCTTGTATATGTATGTGAACTGCTATCTCTTTGCATGTATCATTTATAACGATTCTTCTGCTTTGGAACCTAATCTTGTTTCTTTATCGCCATAGACAATATACTAGCATCTCAAACACACTGGTGGTTATTTTAGCATGTCCATTTCTCCTTTTTGCAATGTTGCTAATCCATTCTACTTCACTGTTCCAATCACAAATGGCCCTCTGGTAACCCAGCCATATTAGCAGTCTATTCCATAGCTCCCAAGATGTCGGGCAAGTAAAAAAAAGATGGTCAAAGGATTCATATACTTGCCTGCATAATATACATTGTTGTGGAATCTATATCCCAAAGTGTATTAGCCTCTCCACTGTTGCCAATCTTCTGCGCAAAGCTAGCCAGATGATAAATTTGAATCTTGGGTGTAGTTTTGTCTGCATAACAATGCTTTTTCAGTGTACTTTGGGGTGTTGAGGGAGTTACAGTATGTAGAGTTTTTTGATGCTGAACCGTTCACCTCTTTGTAGTTGGATCAGTCTACATTCCAGATTTCCTTGTATACTTGTATATTTGTTATCAGTGATCGAGTCTCAAAGATCTTTCTCACAGCCAGGCAACACTTTTAGGAGTAGGTACATCCTCTACAACATTATTTTTAATGTAGTATGTGTGCATCCATTTGATCCACAGGCTGTCCTTCTTCATTGTTACTGTCCACAAATGCTTTGCAACAGCTGCCTTATTCCAGTTTGGCAGGTTCAATACATTTAGGCCACCAGCACTATATGGTGGACATATAGTTTCTCATGCTACTAATGCCTTCTTTGACACATTTGCTGCTCCAGTCCACAAAAAAGATCTGCATATTGCCTCGATCATCTTTATTACCTTTTTAGTTAGCAGGGAGATTTGTGACAAGTAAGATTGCATTCCAAATAAGACTGACTTGATCAACTGGAGCCTACCTGCATAAGATAGTAGTCTTGACGTCCAACAGTTAATTTTCTGTGTTATCTTCTCCACTATTGGCCAGCATTGTGTAACTGATAATTTTTTGGAGTCCAATGGAACACCAAGATATTTGAAAGGTAGAGAACCTTCAGGGAAGTCTAGTTCGTGCAAGATTTCCTCCTTTAGCCATTTTGATACCCATGCTACATAGACTGCACTTTTATCTGCATTTGCTTGAAGTCCTGAGGTTTCCGTAAATTTTTGGAGCGTCTGTTTTAAAAGTCTTGCAGATTGGGTATCAGCCCTGCAGAACAGTAGAAGATCATCAGCAAAACAGATATGAGCCACTATTAGCTTCTTGCATCTAGGATGAAATTTGAAATCCTTTCTTTCAATCGTATGCTTGAGTTCTCTGTGCAAGTATTCCATGACAATGACAAAGAGGTATGAGGACATTGGGTCTCCCTGCCTTATACCTCTTTTTCCTTTAAACGGATTTGTCAGCCCTCCATTGAGATTTAATGAATATGTGAAAGAAGAGATACATTCCATTATCCAGTTTGTAAATTTGTAGGGGAAGCCCATGTCTAGCAGCAACCTCTCAATAAAACACCACTCCACTGTGTCATATTCCTTCCTCAGGTTCAACATTTAATACACACCGAGGGGATACTCCTTTTCTATTGTACCCTTTAAATAATTCCTGGGTAAATAGTATATTGTCTGTTATGCTTCTGCCTTCAATAAAAGCTGACTGTGAATTACCAATCAAGCCACCTATGACTGTTTTGATTCTTGCTGTGAGCACTTTAGTGATTATTTTATATAGGGTCGTGCAGAAAGCAATGGGTCTATAGTCTTTAACAGTAGTAGGATTTTGTATTTTAGGAATCAAGGTTACTGCTGTGCTACTTACTCCTTAATGCAGTTTTCCTGTTGCAAAAACTTCCTTTACTACTTTATAGACATCATCAGCAACAGTGTCCCATTGTCGAGTGAAGAATTCAACTGGGAAGCCATCTACTCATGGTTCTTTATCATGGGGCATATCATTTATTGCCTGAGCAATTTCCTCCTTTGTAACTGGCCTAATCAGAGACTGCTTCTGCTGCGTGCTAAGACATGGTCCCTTTTGAATAATAACAGTATTTGGACATTTACAGAAAGGTTTATTTTCCCCCAGTATCTTGCTGAATACATATATAAACTCTGCTTCCACTAGTTTAGGATCAAACAGTCTCTTCCCTGAGTCAATGTATATAGAGCTAATTGTGTTTATATTTGTCCTCTGCTTCATTTGTGCATGAAAATATTTGGAGTTTGAGTCTCCACAAGTGAGCCACTGTGCCCTGGATTTTTGATGAAGAATCTGTTCCTCTATGTTGCTCCATTTCTCTACTTCTGTTAAAGTTTCCTTTTCTTGGTCTATGAGCTGCTGGTCCAGGTTGTTCCTTCTCAATTCTAACTGAATGGTTTCTAGTTTCTGTCTTGCTGCATTGAGATGGGTTCTATAGGATACAATATGAGTATTCAGTTCTTTCAACTCCCATTTCAAAGTTTTGAGCTTGTTCCATATCTTGTGCATGCTTCCAGTTTCACCATTTCCCATCTGTTTCCAAACCTTTTCTACTATACCAGTAAATTCAACATGCTCCATCACATGTTTGTACAGTTTAAAAGGTTTGGGATGTATATTCTTCCTCTGAAAACCAGTTTTGCATTGTATTAGAATAGGAGAATGGTCTGATACCCCCGGATTCAGATAATCAGTTTCAATATGACTGTAATGCTGCATCCATGTCATATTGCCAAAAGTCCAGTCTATCCTGCTATACACCCTTCTGCTAGGTTGTTGTTTGTTGCACCAGGAGAAGTAACAACCCAAACTTTTCAATTGAGTAAGTTGAAGATTGTTGATTGCTTCCTGAAAACCTTTGAGTTCATTCTGTGTTACTGGTAAGCCAATTCTGTCGTCTGTGTGAAGAACATTGTTAAAGTCCCCAGTGATCAACCAGTTTTGCTGAACAGATGCTCCTAGAAACATCAGCCTATCCCATAACTGCTGTCTTTTATTTATATCATTTCTTGCATATACCACTGTAATAAGAGTTTTAAAAGTGGTACCTGTTTCCTGAACTTCACAATGAATGAATTGTTCATCAGTCAACAAAATTGTCACCTCACTGCTTTGTTTCCACAATAGCAAGATTCTTCCATTTGAATGTTCATTATAATTACAACAATTTCTCCATTCTCCATAGACTGTGTTGAGTATCCTTCTAGCTTTTCCTTCCTTTACTCTAGTTTCTAAACAACCCATGACATCCACCTTATTCTTCCTCAGAAAGAGCTTTAACTCTTTCTGCTTATAGGCCTTGTTCAGGTCCCTGATATTCCAGGTGAATAGTATCATTTATGGGTGAAGCTGGATGGGCCAGCATCCCCAAGAGTGCCTTCCATCTGTAAAGGGGAAAATCTGTTGCTTGAGTTCAGGATACAAGTTTCTATTTGCAGTGCATTCTTCCCTTTCTGTTTCCCATTTTCTACTTCCTTTGTAAAGATAGTACCTTCTGTCTCCATCGTATTCTCAGTCTTCTTTTCCTGTTGAATTGCCACATTCTTGGTTTTTACTTTAGGAGTCCATCTCTTGGTTACTCTGAACTTCTGTTTCAACCATCCTGATTTAGGTTTGTTCTTGTCTTTCTTTGATGTCTGTTGCTCTTTCTTATACCAACACTTAGCAGAACTATGCCCAAATTTGATACAGTTACACAATACTTTGGTTTCCATTCATAGTCTATTTTTTGGACTATGATTCCTCTTTTTGTTTGAAGCTCTAAACTATCTGGTAAAGGCTTGGAGATATCGGTTTCAATCAACACTCTGGCATAGGACACTTTCTCCAAATCTGCTGTGAATTTATCAGTATATAGATGCTTTCCAACCACACTAGCCAATTTACTTAATGCTTCAGTTCACCAGAAACCCAGTGGTAATCTAGGGAAATTTATCCACAGTGGAATCACACTTATATTAGCCGGATCAAACTTGACATCCATTTTCCATTGCTGCAGTATAAGTGGCTGGTTATGGAAAGTGTAAGGTCCTGCTTGTAATACACGTTCCTTATCCTCCGTATTCTCAAATCTGAATAGATAGTACCCATCGTCATGATACATTATATTGAGGCTTGTCGATGAAATTCCACAGGTTTGCGACAAAAGTTTCCATAGTTTTTTTATACGGAGACTCCCCCAGTACAAAGCCTATCAATGCATTACTCCAATAAGCCTCTAATTCCTTTGTATCTCCATCATCAATTTGAACTACAAATCGCCCATCTCTTATAGCAGGAGGGATGTAGCTTAGGGCATTTTCTTTTTGAGGACTTCTATTGAAAACCTTTTTCTTTTCAACCTCCCCTGTGTCTGCTAGAGTTTGTATGCTTCGATCTTGTTTTGCATGCGCTGAGAATTGCAATCGCCGGTGAACTTGCGATTGTTTTGGGTGGAACTTTCTCTCTCTAGCACAGCGGGTGCACGATAGCAGGGTGAAATCCTACGCCTCTGCCATGGCTAAGACGAGGAAGAAGCAACAATTCGGAACCAGAAAACAGAGGAGATGAAGATTTGGAAGTCACACCAGCAATAAACCATCCTAATCGCAGGTTAACGGGAATGGGTTCTGCACCCACTGTATTCCATAAATCGGAAGAGGATGATGTGCAAAATGGGGCGATAGTGACACCGGAGTCGGGTATTCAGCAGAGATTGAATCCGTTAACTCTTGGAAGCTTTATGCCTAAGCAATTTCAACCTATTAGGGAGGAAATCGAAGAGTGTCATGACCAAGCTCAAGAGGAAGGAACACAGGATTTTATGGTTTGTTTGGATGATTGTTATATATTATATTGTATCATATTATTATTTTATATACAATATTTATTTTGATTGTTATTTAAATTTATTTTATTATAACGTTAAATTTGTCGTTACATAACAATGAAAAAATTATAAAAAAAGATGGTCGAGGTATATTGTCCTATGAATTTCGGCTAGAAAATAATTTGACAATATTTACAAAGAACAAAAGGAAAAAACAACAACTTATCAAGTAAAGTATTATATAATGGTAAGCTACTGTTTTAAAAGCGATTCAATCAAACAAGGGGCAAATCGTTAAGATATATTATTCTTCAGAATTGTACAATACCTCCAAACATATACACTTGTATCTAGAAGTTTGGAGTTTGTACAAATACAATATCCCAACAGCTTATCGAGAATAACAAAAGAAA
Organism: Nicotiana benthamiana; assembly: GCA_034376525.1. Taxonomy (NCBI): domain Eukaryota; kingdom Viridiplantae; phylum Streptophyta; class Magnoliopsida; order Solanales; family Solanaceae; genus Nicotiana; species Nicotiana benthamiana. The sequence goes on along the minus strand of CM067327.1, from coordinate 7,563,104 downwards.
GAGATGACTATTTTTCTTGTGTATTCTAATTCACAAAGGGGGATATTTATAAAGGCCAAGCTGCTAGACGGTTACGAAAAATGAATTTAAGCCAGAAAAGTTATAAAAACTAATATGTAGCTGTTACAAAATTACAAACTCCATTGTTACAATTATTAAAATCAACTGTTACAACATTTATTTAAAGAAATGCTACAAAAAAATTGTAAAATATTCTCGTAAGCATATATTTGAATATTTTTCTAGTAATCTTAAAATACCAACAAATAATTTTTGCAAAACTACATTTAAATTAGGCCTCTTCGCACGGGAGAGGTGGCCAAATTCACTAGTTTTGTCTTTAGGTGCATCTTTCACGTGCGCGAACGCTCTCTCTTGTACTTGTTCTTTACAATCTATAAAGTAAAAGAAAGACCTCTTTCCAATCCCTATGGACTTTCGTATTTCACGTAAGACAATGAAATAATAGAAAAAATAATTTTTTCTATAGATACAAAATGAGATGATATTACCATTTTAGCTAGGTTTTCCTATTTACAAAAGTAGCTAGAGATGTTTTTATATAGAAAAAATATAAATCTGCTCAAAATATACAATTTACATATAACTTGTGTATAATTTTATATTGTACAGAATGCAGTCAAAACATACAACTTTCACATAACATATATACGACTTGTATATGACGTTTTGTTGTATAAAATCTCGCAAATTACATACAGTTTGCATAAAACTTGCATCCATTTATGTTAGTTGTATGTATTTTGTATGTTATTTGTACATCTGACATACAAAACACATATATTTTATTTATATATTTTTTTTGGGGTTTAATCTGAAAGTTCAACCGAAACCACCTCAAGTCTTTACCAAACTCTTTCAAAATTAGAATATAAATTGCAAAGGATATTCCAAATCATTTGTAACAATACATAATCAAAACAAATAATAATTTTGCAAATTTTATTTTATTTTAAAACTTCAAAATTTTTAATCTTATCAATGGAGTTTAACCTTTTCTCTTCACATTTCATACACCTATACAAAGTCGAATTTTCTTTCACTTTAATTTCAATAAAATGCTTTGACAAATGACAATATTTTCGAAAAAAATTAATTCTTAAAGGCAGCTATTGTATCAATTATCGATCTCATTGAGAAATTATGTCATAATTGAATGACACATACTTTATTCGATAACCCTAAGAGCCCATGATTAGTATCTCATCTAATATACCACCGCTCCAACAAACTTGACATAAGCTGGCGGAATGAGGGAAGATTGGAGTCTAATTCATTACTTTGTACACTATTGGTAATTATATATCATACTATTGGTAATTATATATATGATTTGTAATTAAATACAAACAACTTGTCACGATTCAACATTTTACCAATGATCGTGATAAACCTAATTCCAATTGGCTAGGTAAAGCATAAATAGAGTATACTGAATCTCACAACAATAACCCAACTAGAAATATGTAATGACCTGGTCGGTCACTTTGAGAATTAGCATCCCGTTCGGCTGTTTAAGGTCTCGAGCAGCTTCATATTATGGGTCATGACTTGCGTGCGCGGTCAAGTTCGATTTTTTCGAATGATTCAGGATCAATTTGGAAGAAGAATTCTTGTTTTAGAAGCATAAGCGGTAAGAGTTAAGTGAAATTTGACTTTTATATAGACGAATCCGAAATAGCGTTTTGATGATTCCAATAGCTTCGTATGGTAATTTTGGACTTAGGCATGCGTCCGAATTTGGAGGTCCGCAGGTCAATTTAAAGCATTTTGGGAAAATTGGAAAGTTGAAGTTCTGGAAGGCTGAGAGGTTTGACCGAGAATTGACTTTCTTAATACCGGGCCCGGATTTTGATTGCGAAAGTTGGATTAGCTCTATTATTCCATTTGAGACTTGCATACAAAATTTAACATCATTCCGGATTGATTTGATATGTTTCGGCACGAGTGTTAAAAGTTGGAAAATTTGAAAATTCATAAGTTCGATTCGTAGTTTTGACATTATTTGATGTGATTTGAGGCCTCGAGTAGATCTATTTTATGTTATAGGACTTATTGGTATATTCAGACAGGTTCATGAGGGTCTCGGGTGAATTTCAGACAAGTTTCAGAGTAATTGGAACATTTTTGGGTGAGGCTAGTTTGGGCTAAGTTTTGGTGACGTCACACTATGGACCACTGGGCGCAGTATAGTCGTAGGTGCGAAGATGAGGACGCAGAACCGAGAAAGGCTGCGCTTGGCAGTCTTCGCAGATGCAAAAATTGGTGGGCATCTGTGGCTCCGCAGAAGCAAAATCGTGGACGTAGAGGCGAAATGGAGCACATTAACGATTTGGGCATGCGCACCTGCGGTTTGCCAAAGCAGAAGTGTGTCCACAGGTGCAATAGCAAAGCTGGTAAGTTGGCTTTGTAGGTGCAGTTCTTTTGTCGCAAAAGCAACGCCGTAAAAGCGGCTAATTATGTCACATGTGCGATAAAGCTTGGGCAGACTTTATATTGCCGAGGGGCTTTGAGGATTTATTCATTTTTAGAGTTGCAGACATCGGCTTTGGGAGATTTTTTGTGATTTTTTCAAGAAATTCATTGGGATAAGTATTCTCTACCCGAATCTTATTATTCATGAATTCATTGTTATCTCTTCATTTAATTAGTGAATTAAATTGGAAATTTGGGTAATGCTTGTAAAAAAATCTTTCAAAATGTAAAATGAGGATTTTAATGGCGATTCGATATTGGAATTTATAATTTTGGTATGATTGGACACGTATCAGAATGAACGTTGGGGATTGTGAATTTTATCGTGTTTCGAGGCGCTGCCCCAGGGTGTGACTTCTTAACTTTTGTTAAAGATTGAAGATTTATTATATGAAATTATTTCCTATGAGTTTTATTTGTGATTTGAAGTTATTTTGGCTAGATTTGAGACGTTCGGAGGTTGTTTCACTCGAGAAGGTCATTTAAGAGTATCAGTTTAGTTTCTTTGAGGTAAGTATCTTACCTTACTTTGTGTGAGGGGAACTACCCCTTATGATTTGAGTCAATTGTGCTAAATTGTGTCATGTGAAGGCCGTGCGCACGAGGTGACAAGTAAATGCTCGAGCTTATTGTGGAAATTCGACCATTTAAGGCTCTTTGGTTGTTTTGTTCATTAGATATGAAGTTATTTTGTCATGTTAAATCCCCCATTTACTAAATTCACCTTTACTTGTCTTATTTGGAATTAATTGCTTCATGTCCTACCCTTATTGCCATTTAGACTCTTATATGCCTTAATTGAAGTTGTTGTCTCTTTTATTGCCATGCTATTCTTTCTGTAATTGCTTATCTTTAATTGAAGATATTATTATCTTTTTCGTAATTGTATAACTTTAGTTGAAGTTATTGTTATCTTTTTCGTAATTGTTTATCCTTAATTGAATGTATTATATCTCTTTTGTAATTGCTCAAACTTAAATAAAGTTTGTTATCCCTTTTCATTGTTGACTTATCCTTATTTGGAATCATTGATTCATGTTATCTCTCTTATAGTTGAATTGTCTTTTCACGGGATCATTGCTACACATTATTTATTCCTTGTTGAGCTATTCTTGTTGAGACCGTTATTCCCTGTCGTGTCTTCCTTTGTGAGCTCGATCTATCGTTCTTTGTGTTCTGAAGTTCCTGAATTGATTTACTTGTTGTATTCCCGTGTTATTGTTATTGTTACTATTGTATTTAGTGATGTTGAGCCGAGGGATATGCATGGTTGTGATACTAAAACTATTTCGAAGAAATATTGTGGCATATGGGCACATATTGAAAGTCATTTTATTAATTTGTTATGTTTTGGCACACGTATTATTATTGAAAGGATTGTTTAGCTGTTTGCACGGGGTTTCTATCGTGCTATTGTTACTATTGATACACATACGGTGGTATAAAGTCAGGGTGTTGAAATTCATGCGGTAAGATAAGGTGCACTTAATACGCGTGGCTAGTAGTGAAACTACTAGAAGCTATGCAAAGTGTTAAGGTGGGATAAAATGCAGGATGCTATTTCAAAAAAATAATTTTCAAAACTAAATGTAAAGGCTTCGCGGTGATATAAGGAAATATTGTGATTCATTTTAGGATTTGAGACTACGAGGCGGTAGCTCCATAGTAGCTCTTGTTGATGTTTCCCCATTCTTTTGTACTTGTCTTTGATTCTTGTTTCCCTAGAATACTATTAATTATCTTTCTCTGTGTTGTCCTATTTGCTTAGTTCTGTGTAGCTAATCTTTTTGTAGTATTTTTTGTTTCAATTTCATTGTTTTCTTTATTACACTATTTTGTGGTGATCATTTCTTATTTACCATTCATTGTCTCTACTCTTACTTGTTGATTTGAATTGTGATAGAACACTTGCACAAGCATAAACATAAATAAACGACCCAAATCGATCTAAGAAGATGAATCCTGATGTTTTAACCATTTACATGTACTCCCATGTACTTGCCTGTGTGAGAGTTATCTTGTTGGCACGTGAGTAGTCCATGCGGATATTAGATATTATCACTCCCATGGCACGTGAGTAGTTTGTGCTGTTATAATTGTAATGTGGGAACAAGATGCCAAGTGATTAGGGTTCACAAATTGGAACCCGTGATTTATGATTTTTTAGGTTTAGTACCTCGTGGAAATTCTTGGATAAACTTGGTGTTAAAACGGTGGTTCCTATTGAGTTGTCACTTGTTTTCCTTTATTTGGTTTCACCATATTTGAACTTGGTTCACCTTACTCTATAGTGTTACTACCTGTTGTGTCTCGTTGCTAACTCTTGCTTTTCGTACCTATTGCAAACATTGTATTGTTATTGTCGTCAGCCCAGCTTTATATTGTTATGGTTCCCTGTTAGTTCTACATTTATTCTTGTTCAGGTTATTTAGACTAGTGGGTGTCTTGACTATTCCTTGTCATTACTCCATAGAAGTTAGTCTTTATTCTTATTAGGTAGTAGGTACCGTTGTGGTGTACTTATACTACACTTCTGCATAATTTTTGTGTAGATTCAGGTGCCTCAGTTATTGTTGATTATTAGCTAGCTAGTCGAGCATTGCTGTAGAGACTCAAGGTAAACCCGCCGTCGCATTCGCAGGCCTCAGAGTCACCTTCTGATATTTTACTCGTACTATTTAATCTTATTCCGAACAGTTGTATTCAGGGATTTTCTAGCAAACTTAGTAGAAGTTATGACTTACACTATCGATTTTGTAGTATTGTATTGCACTTAGGATCATTGGTTTTACTATAGAAGTTTCAGTTTCATGCATTGTAGTTGTTCTGGTTAAATGCTGTCCTTAATTCAGTAAGTGTTAGGCTTACCTAGTTTTAAAGACTAGGTGCCGTCATGACATCCTACGGAGAAAAATTTGGATCGTGACAAAATACTACTAAAATCTAGCAGTATGAAGTCATGAGTTTCTAGAACAAAATTCATCTGAGTCTCAAAATATAATAATGCTGTTTGAATCAAACAACTATAAAATAAATAAGGGACTCTATGAGTTGTGAAGCATGAACGACAACTCACCATGAGTCTCCAAACAACCTGTAAGTGCCCTCCTGAAGCAGCTAGATGTAGTACCAAGATCTGCAAAAAAAAATATAGAAGTGTAATATGAGTATAAGTACAACATGCACTCAGTAAATACCAAATCTAATCTCGGAGAAGTAATGGAGAGATTTTGACAAAAGCGTGATTCTCACTTTCTCAACCAGAATAGTTCATAATAGCATGAAACCATAGAGAGTGGCAAAGAATAACCGATACAATAATGAGGTGCAAAATCAGAGATAAAATAAGCATGCTTCTTAAATAAGGTAGAAAAAATTCAATACAATAGTTAAGTCTGCAAATAAAGATGATAATATAATGACCCGACCAGTCATTTTGAGAATTAAAGCATAGTTATGCTATTTGATATATTTTCATAAGTGTACTCGATATTCTATGACCTGCAGGGATGATTGGTCTGACTTCGGAAATGTTTGAGATTGAATTGAAACACTTAGTTCTATTCTGGAAGTCTTAAGTTGTAAGAGTTGATCAATGTTTGACTTTTTAGTAAACGACCCCAGATTGGTAATTTGAAGGCCCTAATAGATTTGTATGATTATTTTGGATTTGGCGTATGTTCGGATTTAGTTTTGAATATTCGTAGAAGATTTCTACTTTATTTACTAAAAGTTAGCAATTTGAAGAATTAGAGAGTGGATAAGTTTAACCTATTGTTGAATTGAGGTTATTGGATTTCGATTATTGTTCTGGGACTTTATATAGGTTTGTGTTATTGTATGATACTTGCGTGGGAAGTTTGTATGAGATCTGATGTGTTTAGGCATATATGGGACAATTGGTTGGAAGTTTAAGAAGTTTCTGATCATAAAAGAAGTTCAACAAGTAGTTGTTTTTTTATTCTTCGATGTGATATTTTTATATGTGTTTGGAGGCTTTGGATAGGTCCGAGTAATATTTATAGACTTGTTGGTATGATTGGACGGAGTCTCAAGGAGTTCGGTTGAGTTTCATACCATCCGAAACATATTTGAGATGGCTAATTTTTGCTTGTGCCTAATATGCATCGCAAACGCAGGGGTTGGGTTGCGTTCGCAAAGAAGGAATTTGGCTTGGAGGCTTTAAACTTCAGGTTTGTGAAGGTGGAGTCCTATTTGTATTAGGGGCCGAGTCATTGGCCTAAGCACGAGATAGTTGGCCGCATTAGCGAAAAGGTGAGGCAGATGGCCTTCGTGTTTGTGTACTCCTGTCATGTTCGTGAAGGATGATTTTGGGCGGTGGCCTTTTGTGCTTTGTGAACATGAGGCATTGGCCGTGTTCATGAAGGGTATCATTGGCAGGGGTATTTTTGAGCCCTAATTTTGGAACTTAGATGATGTTTTATCATTTTGAGTTTTGGAGAGCGTGCATGGGTGATTATTAAGAGGAATTTCACTACTACTTGGAAGTAAGTAACGTTTACTTAGATTTGGTAATATACTCTACACTTCAATTATGAAATTTTGAAGTGTAATTTGGGATTTTTGTCTACAACTTAAAAGAGTAAAAATAAAGGTTTTGAGCATCGATTTAGATTTGATTTGAAAACTAATATATTTGGGCTCGTGAGAGATTGAGTCTAGGAATTTCAGGCCAATAAGGAATTGAGATGCATTCAAATATTGATATCCCCAATTAAAGTGTTAAACCTAGAGATCACCCAATTGAGTTTGAGAAATCCAAGTAGGAAAAAGTCACTCAAATTACCGAGAGGTATAGAGTGAATAGCTACAGGCATTGGATATATCATGATCCCAACTATAATAATATTTTCCTAAGTTTTAGATCCCGTTAGATACTCACCTAGGAGTAGCTCCCTAGTATTTTTTACCAATTTAGAAAATCATATAAAAATATCTACTTAGCTTAATTTCCTGCACCATTAGCATTAAATTACAATAGAAATCAAACAAGAATGATTGGAAGTGTAATAAAAAACACTGCACATTGTTAGATTAGATTAGAATCCAACTCCAAACATATCTTAGCTCCCTATGAATTCGATCCCGGTCTGTTCGGGTTAAAGCTGCATCGATCGCACTTGCCACTCTATAGTGGTGTAGGGTTAGAGCCGATCACTTTTTGGTACCGTTTTTGGGGAGCTAAACGGTTTCGGCTATCTATCTAACCAAATTTGTGTCTTATTTTTCTTTCCTTCTACGATACTAACTTTTGTGTGTGTCGCCAATTCATGTACAAAATGGGAAACAATGAGCCTCTTAAAAACGTTATCCCGTGGGAGGAGGTAGATGATAATGGTGAAGATGGGGTCCTCTTGTACCTTAAGGACAAAGAAGAGGCCGCCAGACCAATGAAAATATTCTAGAACCTCCCTCGCCTCCTCCAAGAGTGGCTCCTCGGGTGCTACCAAATGAAGGATACACAAGTGCAATTGTCCTATCCCGAATCTAGGTGGAGAATTTCCAAATTACAAATGAGATGTTGACTTTTTTGGAGCAGCGAGGGTGTTATATCCCGTACCTTAGCATTTGAATGTGCAATAGTAAAATCCACATGAGTTCGAAGGGATTATGTCTATTTAGAGGTTATAGAGGGTTAACGACATTATTATTATCAGACCCTATAAGCTTACAACCTTGATATCATTAGATATTATATTAGCGTGATATTTTTTTAAGTGAAATATTTTAGTAAAATTTTTATAAGCATAATTTTGGATAGTTGTCATTATTACTATTTTCGGATATGAAAAATTATACACATAATATGAGAAAGTTTATAAATGAGATTTTCTTTCTTGTAAAGATAAAAGTTATATTTTTTTTTACAAGAAAAGAAGGTTATCTTTTTAACATCTTAAGGATTAAGTGGACGAAAATTTATACACTTTTATGAGATTAGTAAAACTATAAGTTGAGAAAATATATGTATTTTATATGGATATTTAATAAAATAATAGTGTATATATTGATTTTATATGGTGTTATAAATTATTAATGTTTTAATACTTTAATAATAATATTTTATATAAGTTGAAATAATTTTTATTTATGCGGATACTTAGTTAATTATTGAGTAACGAAACATTACCTAATTAACTAATAAATTGATTATGATTAAAATTTTCCCACCCACGTGGCGGCCACATGCAAATGCATTAAGTGACTCATGCATACACTACGTGACTCATAAATCAAATTGGTAGTAGAAGTTAGTGTCTTTATTATTTCATGGCTTCAAAACTTAGGATCTTAGTCTTTCTTCTTTCGTGACTTCTTTGGCTTTTGCCATTAAAAATTAACATACACAGAGTTTTAAGCATGTGATGATATATATGTCAATTGTAGTTTCTGCGAGTAATTGAAATCCCATTAATCACAGGGAGAAGTTGAATTTTTACTAGAACATGCAGGTAGGAAACTAGGCAACTTAATCTGGTTGTTAAGGTGTTCTACTGAAATGATTGTTTAGCCGATAAAGGAAGAGTACATTAGAGTTTAATGATGAATTTAGAGTGAGATTTTGCAATATTAAGAGAGTACGGTGTAATTTTTCTTAAGAGAATCGGTAGTGTGATCTTCCTCCAGAGAATCGATAGTGTAATCTTTCTTAAGAGAATCGACTCAGGTATGTTAAAGCTATCCCTTTTTTTTTGGCATGATCCATACGATACAAACGAAACAAGCAAATGCACAACTTTTATAAATGACTCTATTCAGAAAATACTAGGGGTGTCTATATTCTTGAATCCCCATGTGTCATATTAGTTTATCATCTTTATAGGTCTCAAAATATGTAAGTTAGTAAAATTTATTTCATGACATTATCAAGAGGTATAATGGTATTATGTACACACACACACACACACACACACACACACACACACACACACACACACATATATATATATATATATATATATATATATATATATATATATATACACACATATATATATGGGATATGGAAAAAGGTTACGGCGTTATATACGCACCACCACCTGATAAGCCGATATACGTTAATAATTTTGCCCACAGTGAGCTAGATGATATGATGGGATGCTCTTAGAGGCTTGATGATAAACACATTTACCTATGCACGACATGACATTCATACACATATGCATGACACTATAAGAATTTCATAATTTACAAAGCTATCCAGACTTATAGGTTGAGTCCTTTACTTCATGTTTCTTCCATGCTCAATATGTATTTATTTACATTGCTTACATACTCAGTACATTATTCGTACTGACGTCCTTTTATTGGGGACATTGTATTCATGCCTGCAGGTATAGGTAATCAGTTTGACGATCATTCATAGTAGATGAGATTGGCATTGAGCGAAGTATCGGTAAGACTCCAGATGCCCTTCTTGTCTGTAGCAGCCATGTCTATAAGTTATTGTGTCAGAAATTTGCTACAGAATTATGAGTAGGCTGGTACCCTGCCCCTTTGAAGTCAAATAATCTTGGAAGCTTTGTAAATACATTTTCATTTTGTTCTGTATGTCTTTGGCCATGCATTTATGTTCTAAGACAAATGGATCAGTGATACAGTGTTTCCCACTTAAAATTGAATATTACGGTTGTGTTCATGTTGGCCCATGGTATTTACAAAGAGAAAAAAAGTTGCAGAGTGGTTTTCTCAGGACAATGCGGCACCGGGTGCTAGCCACGCCTCCCAATATTGGGGCATGATAGAGGGTATTTCACAGGCGCTCCCTATCAAAATATATATAAACATCTTAAAGGCTTTGTGGATATCTGTTGGGGAAGCAAGAAAACACACGTGTCAGAGGATGCATTGCAGTTAAGATTGTTCCTTTTTTTCACTTAGAGAGAAAGCTTTAGACTTGCTCGAAAGGTTCCCAACCATTCCATCACTAAGTGGGAGGAGTTGGCGGGCAAGTTTATTGCTAAAATTTTCTCGCCTGGACACATGGTGACATTGAGAGATGAGATTTTGGCCTTCAAACAAGAACCTAATGAACCACTTCATGAGATTTGGGAGAGATACCGGACAATGGTGAAAGAATTTTCGAATAATGACATGACCGAAGTAATGATCCAGCAGACATCTCCATGGCATTAATAAAACAAATCAGTGTGTAGTGGACCAACTAGCAGGGAGAAATTTTATGAACATACCTTATGCTGAGGCGTGTGAGATATTTGATGAGATCGCAAATACTTCCTCAACTTGGCAAAGTAAAGCCAATGAACCATAGGGTGACCTTACTATCATTCACTTGCACAAAGAGCTCCATGATCATGGCCAAGCAATAGCAGAGTTGACTACAACAATTAACCAGTTGGAAAAAGCTTAATTACAACAAGTTCAAGCGTCGAGACAAGTAAATGTTACGGAAGGAGTCAACATGTTGATCAAAAATAGGTGACAAAGAGGTCAACAAGGTCAAGATAGTCCGGATAAATATGAGTAATATAGTGGTGTTTTCAATCAAGATGATGACTATGACGAGCAAAGTGAAGAAGTGCAGTACCTGAAGAATTACCAAGGACAAAGAGGCAATTCTCTTAACCAAGAACAACAATGGAGATGTTAGAAACACGTTCTCAATGCAATATACTAAATGTGTACTCTTTTGTAGGTTTTGATGAATGACAAACGAAGTAAAAATTGATATATGACGGAATTCAAGTACAAGCGCACAATGGTTGTGAATAAGATTGAAGTTCAAGATATAGCTTTTAATTGTTATTGAGTTGTTCTAAATTGTAATCTCGATCCTATAACTTGACTCATAGTATGGCCTCTCTCATAAAACTATTTTCCAAAATCATGCATATTTAATTCTGTGTCAAAAAGATTTTAAATCATGCATATTTACATTAGACAAAATGTTTTCTAAACATGCCTCAAAAATCTGGGCTAAAATAATCGATTATGTACTTATGATAATCGATTGTTTCTGAGCCAAGACTGCATGACAATCGATTATGAATTAATGGTAATCGATTGTGAGTAAGACAGTGAACATCAGGTTTTTCCAAATCTGCATGATAATCGATTGTGAACAAATGACAATCGATTGTTGTTGAGGTAAAGTTTTTCAATACTCAAAATAATCGATTATGAACTAATGGTGATCGATTGTGTTGAGTTGATGTCTTCCAGTGATTTTAAATTTAATTAAGTAATCGATTATGTCTTTAGATAATCGATTATCACTGAGACAGTAAGTTTTATGATTTTCAGAAAATAACAAGTAATCGATTGTTGCAAAGGACAATCGATTGTTGAAGCTGGCCGTTGTCAAATGATTTTCAAATACCATAAGGTAATCGATTATTAATTCTAGATAATCGATGTTCTGCTTAAAATCTGGAAATGATTTTTAGAACGTTGCTGAAGTAATCGATTATTGATTTTATATAATCGATGTTTTGCTTAAAATCTGGAAATGATTTTTAGAACGTTGCTAAAGTAATCGATTATGAACTTAGTGTAATCGATTATCTGATTTTGAATATTGCCAGTAATCGATTATAGATTATGTATAATCGATTGTGAAGCGTTAAATCTGGGATTGATTTTTAAACTGACTGGCAGATAATCGACTGTTTGGTCTTAATAATCGATTATCACTGAGTAATTTCAGCAACTCCTAATTGGCAATTAGACAACGGTTGAACCAACTTTTTCAACTATAAATACAGCTTCATTTCAGTGTTTTAAATACAACAACATACACAAACTGATCATTACATTGCTATAAGCTTTCATTCAATTGTTCTTCATTTTCTACTCATTTCAAAAAGCTTTTGAGAGCCATATTATTGCTTAAAGTTGTTGTGATCTTGAACATATTCTTTTACTCATATCTACTCAATAAGGAGTACTTTAGTTAAGTGAGTGTCCAAGTATTTGATATACTTGTAAGAGAATTGCGATTCTCTTGTTTCAAGGAACTTGCGTTTCCTTGGGTGAAGTCTTTGAGATTGCGATCTCCGAGCAACTGTTTGAGGCTTGTGTCCTCAAGTGTGTAACGGTTTGTTGAGCACCCTTAAGCTTAACAAGATAGTGAAAAATCTCGAGAGAGTCTCTCGGGGACTGGACTAACCACGTTGGTGGCCAACTAGTATACATCTTTGTGTAAGTTTATTTTTCTGCATTTATTTTACTTCCTGCAAAGTTTAAATTCCGCAAGAAAACACTAAATTCTATTAATACGCTATTCACCCCCCCTCTAGCGTAAAGCGTAGTTTCTAACAATTGGTATCAGAGCCCAACTCACTGAAAACTTAACCGTTTGAGAGAACCATCCATGGCTTCTACTCTTGACTCTTTTGCAGGAATTGAAGAAGGACAATGCTCTACACGACCTCCTCTATTCAACGGCACAAACTACTCATACTGGAAGGAGAGGATGCAAATCTTTGTGCAATCAAATAGCTTTCATTTGTGGAAAGTATTCACCAATGGAAACCAAATTCCAACCAAGAAGGTGGAAGACGAATGGGTTCCAAAGACCGAAGAGGAATATACCGCGGAGGATATTCGTAAGGTTCAAAATAATGCCAAAGCTATAAATTTATTATATTGTGCTGTTAATGCTAACGACTACAGGAAGGTATCATGTTGCAAAACAGCAAAAGAAATGTGGGATAAGCTTGAAGTGACATACGAAGGAACCGACCAGGTACGAGAAGCTAAAATTGATTTCTTAACTCACTCTTATGAACTATTCCACATGAAGGAAGGAGAGAAAGTAGACGAAATGTTTGAGCGATTCTCAATGATCGTGAATGATCTACACGCCCTCAAAAAGACGTTTACGGATAGAGAACTTGTCCGGAAGATCCTCAGAAGTCTCACTCCGGCATGGCGATCAAAGGCCGATGCAATCCAAGAATCCATTGGCATCACAAATGTCACAATTGACGCATTAAGAGGTAATCTCAAAACCTATGAATCAACTATACTTAACCCGTTTGTTGATAATCAAAGAAGGCAAAGGATTGCTCTAAAGGCTAGCCAACCACAAATTGATGAGGAAGGTGACAACGAGTTTGGACTCGTTATCAAAAGGTTTCAAAAATTCATGCGCAAAGAGTATGAACGCAAGAACAAAAAGCAAGGCGATCAACTAAAATGCTATGAATGCGGAGAAACCGGGCACATAAAATCAAATTGCCCTAACATCAAAAAGGAGAAGAAACCCTTCAAAAAGCAACGTGCATACATCTCTTGGGGAGGAGATTCCGGAGATGAAGCAAGCGAAGAAGAAGACGATGAAGCAGCAAATTTATGTCTCATGGCTCAAGAAGACGGCAAAGACGAGGTAAGTCAAATCTCTTCTCAAAATTTCTTTACTCTTGATGAAATGAGAAATGCTTTTGATGAACTATATGCTGAATTTATCAAAGCTTCAAAAACTGTCAAAAGTGTTAAAGAAAGCGCTTCTCTAAAAGAAAAAGATTTTCAAACACAGCTTTCATTAAAAGAAAAAGAATTAGAAAAACTGGTTTTCGAAAATGAGAAGCTAAAAGAGGAAAACAAGTTTTATGGAAAAAGAAGTGCTGATAAACCTGAAGGTTCTACTAGAAACTGTTCTTCTTGTGTGCTTCTTAAGAATGAAGTAGCTAGACTTAAAGGCACATTAGATAAGTTTAATTCTTCGCATAAAAACTTGAATGATGTGCTTGTTAATCTAAAATCAACTAAACATGGAATAGGATTCAAGAATGAAGAAAAGGTTGGTGCTAAACCACAACAACCTAGAGCTCAACCTAGGACTAATAACCAAAATGCTTATCCTAGAAGTAGAAATCCTAGAAATAACTTGCATGTTAGACCAAATAGTGAAAATGCTAGAAGACCTAGAAATGATGCATATTTTAGGCCAAACCTTGAACAATTTAGAAGACCAAGAAATGACCCTCCACCTAGAAATAGATATTCTAGAAATGATGCATATTTTAGACAAACTTGTGAACCTCCTAGAGCTCATAATAGGAGAAACAATGGTGTTCAAAGTAGAGTAAGCAACCTTCATTCATCTAGTTACTATGTACCTAGAAAAATGCATAATCCCAACGTGACTTGTCATTATTGTAGACGTATTGGTCATATTGCTCCCGCTTGCTTTACTCGTCATAGACATATAAATCAATTGCATCATTATAACATGCCTAACCCTCAAGGACCCAAGATGGCATGGGTACCTAAAGAACATTAATTTGTTTTGTAGGTGTGCTTGAAGGGATCAAGTGTACTATGGTACCTTGATAGTGGATGCTCCAAACACATGACGGGAGATGAATCCAAATTCCTTCAACTAGAGCACAAAGAAGGAGGAAGTGTCACATTTGGTGATAACAATAAAGGAAAAATCATCGGCATTGGTTCGGTCGGTAAGGACGAAAACTCCTCTATTAAACATATACTACTTGTGAAAGGTTTGAAGCATAATCTCTTGAGCATAAGCCAATTATGTGACAAGGGAAATCTTGCTCTATTTAATTCGGATGAATGTCTTGTATTTAGACGTAGTGATTTCAAGATCATACTTCGTGGTTTTAGAATTGATAATATCTATATGGTTGATCTTGCAAACTCCTCACCCGAATATGTTGATTGTTTAGTAAGCAAAGAGGATAACTCTTGGCTATGGCATCGTAGAGTAGCACACATGAACATGCATCTTTTGAACAAGCTTCTTTCTCAAAACTTAGTAGTTGGTCTTCCCAGTTTAAAGTTTGAAAATGATTCTATTTGCGATTCTTGTCAAAAAGGGAAGCAAACCAAAGCATCTTTTAAATCCAAGAATATTGTTTCAACGTCTAGACCTTTGCAATTACTTCACATGGATTTATTTGGTCCCTCTCGTATTGAAAGTCTTGGTAAAAATAAATATGTTTTTGTAATTGTTGATGACTTTTCTAGATTTACTTGGACTCTATTTCTTGCAAATAAAAGTGATGCTTTTCAAAATTTCAAGTATTTCCTTAAGCGTGTTCAAAACGAAAAGGAATCGACCGTCACTTCGATTAGAAGTGATCATGGGGGAGAGTTTGATCACAATCTCTTTGCGGATTTTTGTGACGAACTCGGAATCGAACACACCTTTTCCGCTCCACGGACACCACAACAAAATGGGGTGGTGGAAAGGAAAAATAGGTGTCTCGAAGAGATGGCAAGAACCATGCTCGACGAAGCTAAGATTCCCAAATATTTTTGGGCGGACGCCGTGAGTACCGCTTGCTATGTTTTAAATAGAGTAGCAATTCGGCCGATACTCATGAAAACCCCATATGAACATTATAAGGGTAGAAAACCCAACATTTCTCATTTACGTGTTTTTGGTTGTAAATGTTTTGTTCATAATAATGGGAAGGACCAATTGGGTAAGTTTGATGCTAAATCGGATGAAGGTATTTTCATTGATTATTCCTCACGTAGCAAAGCATATAGGATCTTTAACAAAAGAACCCAAATTGTGGAGGAATCCCCTCATGTTGTGTTTTCCGAAGATAATACTCGCTTGGCGAGAAAGGAATCCGGTTTTGATCTTGCAGGTATCTTGGATAGCTTGAAAGATAAAATCCAAGAAGAACCTTCAAAGGAAAACAAAAATGAAATTGGGGAACAACCAACGGAAGAAGCGCCACAATTAGAAAAAGGAATAAATACGTCTAACGAGTGGAGAACGATCAAGGATCATCCTCTCGAACAGGTAATTGGCGATGTTGGAGAAAAGGTAAGTACCCGAAACTCTCTTAAGAACACTCTAGGACACAATTCTTAAGAGTTCACGGCATTACTTGTTAACACTAGTGTAATTTATTAATTTCGCTATAAATTACTAAGTTGAGCGTCGGAGACGTTTAAATCTATTTTGCAGGTACCACCCCAAAGATAGGGGGAATTATGAAGTTTTAGCACAAAATAATCGACTATTTCAAGCCACTAATCGATTATTTTCTGTGCAGTACATCGATTATCAGTATCAATAATCGATTGTTTATGACTGATTATTACTATTATGCATCTGTGTTTAATTTTTTACTTCCTAAATTGCATAATCGATTTCCGCCTCAGTCATTCAGCAATGCTTTCTACAACAATCGATTATTTTTTCATACAATCGATTATTTGACAAATTCTGATATTCTCCAAGTTCACTGTATCAAATTAGTTCCCTAAATAATCGATTACCAAAAATTGACAATCGATTACTTCATATTAATTTTTTTGTTACCGTTTGGCTCCTCAATCGATTCCTGTCAGGTCTTAAATGCTCCATAATCGATTACCAAAATTTAACAATCGATTATTTCATTCAAATTTTTTACCGTTTGACTCAAGAATCGATTTGTCAGATTCAAAATCTCAATCAAACAGTAAATACAATCGATTATTTCAGTTCAATAATCGATTATCTAACGGTCAGTAATTTTAATTCTTACCGTTTTCTGACTGCTCCTAAACCAAAATCTCAGCAAATGTCTCCATTCAATGCTTGATAATCCTTTCCTCTATAAATAGGCATCATAAGAGCTCACATTCACCCACTCAAGCACTATCTCTAGTATTCAAAAGCTAAATCTCTTCTATTTTCTTTGCCAAATTCCAGCACTCTTTCTCCTAACATGTCTGGACGATCTTCAAAACGTTCCCGATCCAAACATGGCGCATCAGCCTCAACCGCTCCTCCTTCTTTAAATTTTCCATACCAAGACGGTTCCGTCTTGTTCTTTGAAACTGAAAATGAACTCACAAGGTTCCTATCAAAACTTGAGAAACGCACCATTCTTCCTCCTCGGTTCTCAAATAGTAAACTCCTTGAGCCTTTCACCCCTGCCGCAAATATGTTAAAGGAGTGTCAACTATATGACTTCTTGCTTCTCACTCATCCTCACATAAACACAACTCTCGTTCAAGCTTTTTACTCAAACCTCCATAAAGATGAAGATGGCGAACTTGTCACCTCCATTAATGGGGTTCAAATTCTTCTCTCTGAAGAGAATCTCCACACCATTGCCCGCCTTCCAAATGAAGGTGAAGACCTTTACCGGTATATTGATAAGGCCGGGGCTCTCTTTGATGAAACCATCCTTCTCCACCAAGCCGGTATAACCTCCTATGATCCATCTATCTCTACCCGTCATCCTACCATAACGGGAATGGATCCAAACTACCGGTTGATTCTTTACTTCATCACCCGAGTCCTCAAGCCTAGACGGCACAATCACACCACCATCTCCCAGGAGGATACCAAACTTCTGCATGCCATTGTCACCGGAGCCAAAATAAATTGGTGTCGGCTCATCAAAATTCATATGCTCGATGCCATCGGTGATGACATGCCTCTTCCTTATGCCCTCCTCATTATGAACTTCCTTGAAGCATCCGGATTTGTCACGGAAAATGGTCCTCTCAAAAGGAGTACCAAAATTTGGGAAATCTCGGAGTCTTCTTTCCATCATGATGGTGATCATGCTCCAGCTCCTTCTTCAAGTCGTCCACCCCGTCGTGCTCGTTCGTCCCAAGAGCCTACTCTCCAAACCATATCCGACCAGCTTGCTCAACTCACTCATGAGATCCATGGATACTTTGATCATGTCAATTATCCATATGCAGCTCTCGTTCCTTTTGAAGCAGCGCCGGATAACGAGGCGGCCAACGACGGAAATGAATAAATTTTTTTGTGTTTTGTGTGGTTTTTGCTGTTGTTCTCTTTGGTTCCCATTGATGTACCCTCTTTTTTTCCAATAAATAAACCTTGTTTATATCATCTTTTTGCATCTTTCCTTACTATTTTTTTGCTAATGGCAAAAGGGGGAAATTGAAAACGGGATATCGGGTATGCACCACCTCTTAATTCATTGATTGCTTATAAGCTAAAATTGAGGGGGAACTCTTAAATTGAGGGGGAACAAGAACAAAATTGCATAATTGTTACTTGTCTTGAATTGTCAATATCTTTTGCCTAAATTGCATATCCCGCTTAATGTTTGCCATTATCAAAAAGGGGGAAATTGTTAGAAACACGTTCTCAATGCAATATACTAAACGTGTACTCTTTTGTAGGTTTTGATGAATGACAAACGAAGCAAAAATTGATATATGACGGAATTCAAGTACAAGCGCACAATGGTTGTGAATAAGATTGAAGTTCAAGATATAGCTTTTAATTGTTATTGAGTTGTTCTAAATTGTAATCTCGATCCTATAACTTGACTCATAGTATGGCCTCTCTCATAAAACTATTTTCCAAAATCATGCATATTTAATTCTGTGTCAAAAAGATTTTAAATCATGCATATTTACATTAGACAAAATGTTTTCTAAACATGCCTCAAAAATCTGGGCTAAAATAATCGATTATGTACTTATGATAATCGATTGTTTCTGAGCCAAGACTGCATGACAATCGATTATGAATTAATGGTAATCGATTGTGAGTAAGACAGTGAACATCAGGTTTTTCCAAATCTGCATGATAATCGATTGTGAACAAATGACAATCGATTGTTGTTGAGGTAAAGTTTTTCAATACTCAAAATAATCGATTATGAACTAATGGTGATCAATTGTGTTGAGTTGATGTCTTCCAGTGATTTTAAATTTAATTAAGTAATCGATTATGTCTTTAGATAATCGATTATCACCGAGACAGTAAGTTTTATGATTTTCAGAAAATAACAAGAAATCGATTGTTGCAAAGGACAATCGATTGTTGAAGCTGGCCGTTGTCAAATGATTTTCAAATACCATAAGGTAATCGATTATTGATTGTAGATAATCGATGTTCTGCTTAAAATCTGGAAATGATTTTTAGAACGTTGCTGAAGTAATCGATTATTGATTTTATATAATCGATGTTTTGCTTAAAATCTGGAAATGATTTTTAGAACGTTGCTAAAGTAATCGATTATGAACTTAGTGTAATCGATTATCTGATTTTGAATATTGCCAGTAATCGATTATAGATTATGTATAATCGATTGTGAAGCGTTAAATCTGGGATTGATTTTTAAACTGACTGGCAGATAATCGATTGTTTGGTCTTAATAATCGATTATCACTGAGTAATTTCAGCAACTCCTAATTGGCAATTAGACAACGGTTGAACCAACTTTTTCAACTATAAATACAGCTTCATTTCAGTGTTTTAAATACAACAACATACACAAACTGATCATTACATTGCTATAAGCTTTCATTCAATTGTTCTTCATTTTCTACTCATTTCAAAAAGCTTTTGAGAGCCATATTATTGCTTAAAGTTGTTGTGATCTTGAACATATTCTTTTACTCATATCTACTCAATAAGGAGTACTTTAGTTAAGTGAGTGTCCAAGTATTTGATATACTTGTAAGAGAATTGCGATTCTCTTGTTTCAAGGAACTTGCGTTTCCTTGGGTGAAGTCTTTGAGATTGCGATCTCCGAGCAACTGTTTGAGGCTTGTGTCCTCAAGTGTGTAACGGTTTGTTGAGCACCCTTAAGCTTAACAAGATAGTGAAAATCTCGAGAGAGTCTCTCGGGGACTGGACTAACCACGTTGGTGGCCAACCAGTATACATCTTTGTGTAAGTTTATTTTTCTGCATTTATTTTACTTCCTGCAAAGTTTAAATTCCGCAAGAAAACGCTAAATTCTATTAATACGCTATTCACCCCCCCTCTAGCGTAAAGCGTAGTTTCTAACAGGAGATCCCAAGGAAATTAGGGGAATCAAAACCAACAAGGAAATAGCAATTGGGGGAACAATAATTAGAATTGGAGCAATCAGAATAACCAGGGCAACTGGAGTGGTAGCAACAACAATTGGGGACGAAACTACAACCAAGGGATTTGGAATAAGGGCAACAAAGGGAATCAGGGGCAAGGCTTTCAAAGACCTCCAATATTTCAACAACCAAACAACCAACCTCCATTTCCTTCTCAAGGTCCTAGATCGTCAAAAAAATGAGATTGAAAGGATCGAGATGATGTTTGAACAAATAATCAAAAAGAACGCTGACTCTAAGGACTATTTGACATCCCACAATACTTCAATCTAAAATTTGAGGTTCAACTTGTCTAGATTTCGCAATCTTTGAAGTCTCACCCTAAGTGGGCTCTACCTAGTGATACGGTAGTAAACCCAAATGGTGGGAACAACACCGGGCATGCAATGGCGGTGATTACTCGAAACGATCGAGGTGGTGATGTGAATACCTCCAGGCAAAAGGATATTGTGAGTGATGAGGTTGAAGTACAAGATGATGATGTTCCTATAGTTGATGAGCATGTGAGTGATGAGAATTTGAATGCGGAAGTAAGGATTGATGTTCATGATAATGAGGTGAAGACTCAAGATGATGTGAACCCGTCTAGGGAACACGTAATAGACATACCAAAAATGGTACTGCCCAAGGCTATGGCTTCCTTTCCAAGGCCTCTTCCACCTTACCCTCAAAGGCTTGAGAAGCAAAAGAATGAGAACCAATTTAAGAAATTTATTGACATGATCAAGAGCTTATCAGTCAATGTTTCTTTGATGAAGTTCTTGAGCAAATTGCCGGGTTACGCCAAGTTCATGAAAGATTTGGTGACTAAAAAGAGATACATTGATTGTGAGACCATCAAAATAACTCATCAAGTAAGTGAAATTGTGAACTTGATGGTTCCAAAGATTGAAGATCCCGGCGCTTTCACCATTCCATGTGAGTGTGATTTGGGAGCAAATATCAATTTTATGCCTTACTCCGTGTTCAAAACTTTGGGTAATGGTCAATCGACAACTACTTCAATGAGGTTGCAAATGGCAGATAGAACAATGAAGAGGCCGCTTGGTATTATTGATGATGTTCTTGGTCCGGTGGACAAGCTTATTTCGCCTACCGACTTTTTGATTTTGAACTACGAGTTCAACTGTGGGGTGCCTATAATTTTGGGAAGACCTTTCCTTACAACTGGGAAGGCATTGGTTGATGTGGAAGTAGAGGAGCTCATCTTTCGGGTGGGTGATGAAAAAGTGGTCTTTCATGTGTGCAAATAATTGAGGCACCCTAATAGTACTGAAGTGTGCTCTTTTGTGGATCTTGTCACGGAAGTGATAATTGATGATACTAGTGCCATAATCAATATGGAGGATCCTTTAGAAGTAGTATTGTTTAACCTTGATGTAAATGGGGATGAAGATATGGTGGAGTGTGTCAATGCTTTGAATGGAATAGGCTCTTATAAAGCTCTCTTTGGATCTTGGGAACAGAAAGAATCCACCAACAAAGACCTCAATTGAGGAACCTCCCATTTTGGAGTTTAACCATTTCCCTTCACACCTCAGGTATGAATTCTTAGGCCCTAGTTCAACATTTCCTGTTATTCTTTCGTCTTGTCTTACTAACGTGCAGGTAGATGCAACACTGGAGGTGCTCCAAAAAAGGAAGAAGGCA
Source organism: Nicotiana benthamiana (assembly GCA_034376525.1). Taxonomy (NCBI): domain Eukaryota; kingdom Viridiplantae; phylum Streptophyta; class Magnoliopsida; order Solanales; family Solanaceae; genus Nicotiana; species Nicotiana benthamiana. Next base: position 7,541,132 of record CM067327.1, on the reverse strand, counting down.
ATTGGATGGACTCGAGCTGATATTCGGGGAATAAGCCCCGCCTATTGCATGAACAAGATTATACTTGAAGATGATGCAAAGACCTATGTGGAACATCAAAGGAGGTTAAACGAGTCTATGCAAGAGGTTGTCAAAAAGAAGGTGATGAAGTGGTTAGATGCTGGGGTTGTGTACCCTATCACAGATAGTTCTTAGTCTTCGCCGGCATAATGTGTGCTGAAGAAGGGTGGTATGACTGTGGTTACCAATGAGCAAAATGAGTTGATTCCCACCAAGATTGTCACAGAATGGAGGGTGTTCATGGACTGCCGCAAGTTAAATAAAGTGACTCGCAAGATCACTTTCCATTGCCATTTATTGACAAAATGCTAGGTAGACTTACTGTATGCATTCTACTATTTCATGGATGGGTACTCTGGTTACAACCATATTTTGATTGCTCTGGAAGATCTAGAGAAAACCACATCCACGTGTTTGTATGGCACCTCTGCATTTTCTAGGATGCCATTTGGTTTGTGTAATTCACTGGCTATATTCCATCGGTGTATGATGTCTATATTTACCGACATAGTGGAGGACTTCTTGGAAGTGTTCATGGATACTTCCAATGTTGTGGGTAACTCTTTTGATGTATGTTTGAGGAATCTTGACAAAGTATTGGCTCTGTGTGAAGAGACAAATCTTGTGCTTAATTAGAAAAAATGCCACTTTATGGTCGAGGAGGGCATTGTTCTCGGCCATAAGATTTCAAAGTACGATATAAAGATAGAAGCGATGTGGCGGTAGGAGTGGTCTTGGGTCAACTAGTAAACAAATTATTTCACCTGGTGTATTATACAAGTAAAACAATGAATTATGCTCAAGTGAATTACAAAGTGACGGAAAAAGAGTTGCTAACAATTGTGTTTGCAATGTAGAAGTTTAGGCCTTATCTCATGGGTGCCAAGGTAATTTATCATATTGACCATGGAGCACTCCGCTACTTGATAGCAAAGAAGGATTCTAAGGCTCGGTTGATGAGATGTGTTCTATTGCTTCAAGAGTTTGACCTTGATATTGTTGATAGAAAAAGGTGTAAAAACCAAGTGGCAGACCACTTGTCTCGCTTGGAGGAAGAGGGGAGGCCCCATGATGGCCTCCAAATTAATGATTCATTCCCAAATAAGCAACTGATCTCTGTATCTATGAAAAACATGCCTTGGTTCATGAATTTTGCCAAATTTCTTGTGACTGGTAGTGTTTCGTGTGATCTCTCTTCCAACCAAAGGAAGAAGCTTAAACGAGATAGCTTAGACTTCTACTGGGATGAGCCTTACTTGTTCAAAATCTGTAATGATGGTGTGATTTGGAGATGTGTTCCGGAAGAGGAGCAAATGAGTATTCTGGATTCTTGTCATTCCTCTCCCTACGATGGTCATCATGGTGGGGTGAGGATGGCTTCAAAGGTGCTTAGTTGTTGTTTTTACTGGCGTACATTTTACAATGATGCATGTGACTTTGTGATGAGGGTTAAAGAGCAGGTGGAATTTCAAAGAAGGATGAAATGGCTCTTACTACTATTCTCGAGGTTGACATATTTGATGTGTGGGGCGTTGACTTCATGGGACCTTTTGTGAGTTTATGTGGCAACACATACATTTTGGTGGCCGTTGATTATGTTTCCAAGTGGGTTCCGGCCATGTCTTTACCTAACAACGAGGCCCAGAGTGTTGTGGATGTTCTCAAGAAGAGTATCTTTGCTCGGTTTGGCACTTCTTGAGCGATCATCAGTGATGGGGGTTCTTATTTCTGCAATAAGACATTTGACACTTTGCTTGAAAAGTATGATGTCAATCTCAAGGTTTCAACCCCTTACCATCCTCAAGCTAGTGGGAAAGTTGAGGTCTTCGACATGGATATTAAGAGCATATTATCAAATACAGTTAATGCAAATAGGACTGACTGGTCAAAGAAACTAGATGATTCCTTGTGGGCCTACAGGACTACTTACAAGACTCCGATTGGTATGTCTCCGCACCGGTTGGTATTTGTGAAAGCTTGGAATCTTTGGGTTGAGTTAGAGCACAAGGCCATGTGTGCCTTGAGAAAGTTGAATCTTGAATGAGATGTTGCACCAAATCTCTTGGTGGAGCAATTCAATGAGCTTGATGAATTCCGGTTTCATACCTATTCCAGCTCGTCCTAGTGTAAGGACAAGATGAACTACTTACATGACAAGTATGCCCATTGAAAGGAGTTCAAATTGGGTAACTTGGTTCTTTGATTCAACTCTCGGTTATGACTGTTTCAGGGAAAACTTAATTCAAAATGGAATGGACCATTTGAGGTGGTGCTTGTGACTCCATTTGGTTCTCTTGATTTGAAAATTAAACTGGTGAAATCTTCAGAGTTAATGGGTACTATCTTGGAAAGCTTGATCATAGCCACGTGGTGGCAATGATCCATCTCAAATGTAACTTGCATCGTGCCGCGACGTTAAATCATGCGCTTCTTGGAAGGCTATGTTTTTCTTCTTTTAAATTTTTTTTCTTAGTGTAGGATTTGTTTTGGACTAAATGTTTGTGAAATTTGTGTAGGAGTGTGTGATGCAGTGCAGGACTAAGCAAGAAAAATATTGCAATTCTCTGAAGTTGGACTGCTGAAAACGCTCCCTTTTTTCGCTGTCAGGGGTGGCCTTATTTCTAAGGTGAGATTTGATGGCGGTCAGCGGTGCTAAAAAGTCCAACATGGGAGTTCTGTGAATTTCCAACTGCATCCGTGGTACATTCTTCATGGTCAGCAGTGGCTTACCGCTGCCACACTGCATTTTCTGCTCTCAGTTGTGGACTCAGTAAAGCAACCCTTCAATTCTTCACAAGCGCGGACCGCGGTGATTTACCGTGGCCGCGCTAGGTAAGTGTAATGGGTCTATCCATGCCACAATCTGCACAAATACAAGAACTAGACTTCATTTATCTCACATTTCACATCTGGTAATTCCACTCGTTCCTTAGTCTTTAATTTTGCACATATTTCTTTTAATTAATAGTTTTTACTTCTTCTTCTTTCGTTTTCTTTTAATTTTGACTTAGGGTTCCTTAGTGTTAATCAAAATTAGGCTTAGATTGTTAGAATTGGCTAATGAATACCTATTGGGGTCAATAACGTAGATGATTGTGCTAAAATGCATGAATAACTGAAACCCTAGGTTTGCTGAGCCCTAGTTTGACTTCCGCAGCCGCGGTTGATTTTCAACGGTCCGCATTCATAAGTTTCATCTGAGAATTCGAAGTTCTAATAACCGTGGTAAGCAGTGGAAAATACACTAATAGTAGTGCCTCTCCGTGGCTACGATTGATTTTCTGTGGTCCGCGGTGCTCAACTTCAGAGAGGTACAAATACGGGTCCGTGGCCACGGTTGATTTTCCAGAGACACCGGTGCAACTACTGCCGCCGCACTCAACTTACCGTGCTCATTGATGCAATAGAATTAGATGGTGGGTAGTCTAATCCCCACACCACTGCAATCGTGATGCATTTTCCGCAGTGTGCAGTGCAGCCTTTGCGGCCACAATCCTTTTTACACGGTTCACGGTCTACTGTTTTGTTCAAGCACCATCAGCTATTGTACTATTTTTCTGCACTTCTTCTTCTACTATTTATACTAACAATTTTCAACTGAATACACTTGTATTATATCTACAGGAGGCTATGAAAAATAAAAAGGGAAAGTGGAGTCCTCCTATGAGACGAGGACAAATTAAATTGACCCTAGAAGTTTGGAAATCAATTGGGGAAATAAGGAAGAACATCAGAGCTGCAGATAGAGCTGGTTCCCATTCCTAGGGGAGTGAGTAGTTTCCCTTCCGGGAGGCCTTAGAGACTGATTCAGTGCCTACTCATGTTCCAGACTTCCTAGGAAGATTCTATTTGACAGATGAGCCTACACCCCCTCTCTCTCCTATTTTTCCTGCTACTTCTACTGCTAAGTCATCTGATAGCTTTGTAGAGGGAGTGAGTCTTTAGATTCAACCTCATCTACAACTTCGTCACTTGGATAGGATCCCATAGATGATGGTGTACCAGATGGTGAGAGAGAAGATAAGACCATAGAGATGCGTAAAGGACAAAAACTCTGAGGTGTGGCAAAAGAGGTTTATCAGTGAACTGGCATATCACAAGTTCAGGGAGTAGTGGCCTCAAAAGTCACTTATTTATAAGCATCAGTTCTGTAATGACCCGACTGGTCATTTTGAGCACTTGCACTTTACTTTCCAATTCTCGGGCATGACTAGCCTCGTGTGATGTATTATGGCTTATGAAAATCATCGGTTTTGATTTTTAGGTTAATCGGAACAAACATGGAAGAAAGATTCTCAACTTGAAGCTTTAAATTTGAAAGATTTGACCAAGTTTTTGACATTTTTAGTATTTGAAATCGGATTTGAAATTTGATGAATTTGTTAGCTCTGTTAGATGATTTTGGACTTAGGAGCGCCTCTGGAATGAAATTTGGAGGTCTAAGGTAGATTTAAGCTTGAATTGGCAAAATTTGAAATTTGGCATTTCCGGTCGGTAGTGGAAATTTGGACTTCGGGGTCGTAATAGAATTCCATAAATTGGAGTAAGTCCTTTGTGTCATTTGGGACATGTATGAAAAACTTCAGGTCATTCGGAGGTGATTTGATAGTTTTCAGTGATGTTTATGGAATTTGAAAGTTCCAAACTCCATAAGATTGAACCTGAAGTTGATTTGATGTTTTTAATTATTAATTTAAGTGATTCGAAGGCTTGACTAAGTGTAAGGATGTTATGCGACATGTTTGTATATTTGGGTTAAGGTCTTGAGGGCCTCGGGTGTGTTACGTGTGAGTTTTGAGCAAGTCCGCGCATTACTGGAACTCAGGCAATGGTTCTGGAACATAAATCTACTGTAAGGTCGAAGGTTTTAATGCTGAGGCAGAGGTTTTATCATTGAGGTGGAAAAAGCTGTTGAAACACGTTCTCAAGGCACTGTGCTAAAACGTGTGTTCATATTTGTAGGTTTTGATGAATGACAAACTATACGCAATGGACATATGATGAGGTCCAAGCACAAGCGCGCAATTGATATATAACGAGATTCAAGCACAAGACCAAGATCAGCAAAGATATAAAGTTGTACATGAGTCGTTCTTTAATTGTGATCTTGATCCGATAACTTGACTCAAGACTTGGCTTCTCTCGTAAAAACATTTTTATCAAATCATGCATATTTACTTTAGTCAAAATGATTTTTAAACATGCCTCTAAAATCTGGACTAAGATAATCGATTATGTACTTATGATAATCGATTATGTTAAGTCAGATGCATGACAATCGATTGTGAACTTATGACAATCGATTGTGTTAAGGCAGTGTGCATCAGATTTTTCAAATCTGCATGACAATCGATTGTGAACCTTATGACAATCGATTGTGTTGAGGCAGTGTACATCAAAGTTTTTCAAAGCTACAAAATAATCGATTGTGAACTTATGACAATCGATTGTGTTGAGGCAGTGTCTATCAGACATTTTCAAAGTCATAAAATAATCGATTGTGTACCTTTGACAATCGAGTGCATTAAGGCAGTGTCTAATTGATTTTTCAAAGACCGATATATAATCGATTGTTCTCATAGCATAATCGATTGTGTAATTGACCGTTGCCAAAATATTTTCAAACACCGTCAGGTAATTGATTATAGATTTCTAATAATCGATTGTTTTAAATAAAATCTGAAAAAAGATTTTTTGAACGTTGCCAAGTAACGATTGTAGATTTCTGACAATCGATTGTTTTAAGTAAAATTCGGAAATGATTTTTTGAACGTTGCCAAGTAATCGATTGTAGATTTCTGACAATCGATTGTTTTAAGTAAAATCTGGAAATGATTTTTTGAAGGTTGCCAGTAATCGATTATTGATCTTAGATAATCGATTGTTAAGCGTAAAATCTGGGAATGATTTTTGGAACGATTGGCAAACAATCGATTGTGGTATTTTGACAATCGATTGTCACTGAGTAAAATCAGCAATTCTTAATTGGCAATTAGGCAACGGTAATGCATGGTTTTGCAACTATAAATACAGCTTCAAATCAGTCTTCTAAACACAAAAATTGATCATATTATTGCTATAGCTTGCATACTCTATTGTTCATCACTTTCTATTCATTACATAAGTTTTGAGAGTCAAAATTCTTGACGAAAGTTGTTGCGTTCTTGAGCGTATCTGTTTACTCATATCTAATCTATTAAGAGAGTCTTGTTTAAGTGAGTGCTAAGTGTTTTATACACTTGAAGGGAAGTGTTTGTCCCTTGTATTGTAAGAAGGAACTTGTGTTTCCTTTGGTTGAAGTCTTAGAGTGTTGTATCTTCAAGCAAAGGTTATTGAAGCTTGTGTCCTCAGTTTGTAAAGGTTTGTTGAGCACCCGTAAGCTTAACAGTGTTAGCGGAAATCTCGAGAGAGTCTCTCGGGGACTGGACTAGCCACGGGTTGTGGTGAACCAGGATACATCGGTGCGTTCGTTCTTATTTATTTACTTATCGCACTTATTTCTTTCCTGCAATTTGTAAATTCCGCAAGTTTACGCTAATTTTTATTATAACGCTATTCACCCCCCCTCTAGCGTTAAGCGTATTTTCTAACAAATGGTATCAAAGCCCAACTCTTTGAAGACTTAACCGTTTGAGAGAAACAATCCATGTCTTCTACTCGTGATTCTTTTGCTGAAATAGGTGAAGGACAATGCTCCACCCGACCACCACTATTCGACGGTACAAACTATACGTACTGGAAGGAGAGGATGAGAATATTTGTTCAATCAAATAGTTTTCATCTTTGGAAGGTTATAATGAAGGGAGAACAAATTCCAACCAAAAAGGTTGAAAATAAAGATGTTCCAAAGTCCGAAGATGAATACGATGCGGATGATATCCGAAAGGTGTAAAACAACGCTAAAGCCATTAATTTATTATATTGTGCTGTAAATGCTGATGATTACAGGAAGCTAAAATTGATTTCCTAACCAATGCATATGAATTGTTTCACGTGAAGGAAGGCGAAAAGGTCGATGAGATGTTCGAATGATTTTCAAAAATCGTTAATGATTTACATGCTCTTAAGAAGACCTTCACGGATAAGGAACTTGTCCGAAAAATTCTCCGAAGTCTCACTCCGGCATGGCAATCCAAGGCCGACGCGATTCAAGAATCTATTGGCGTTTCAAATGTCACCATCGACGGATTAAGAGGTAATCTTAAAACTTATGAATCTACTATACTTAACCCTCTTGTTGATGATCAAAGGAAACAAAAGATCGCTCTCAAGGCAAGCACAAGCCAACCTCAAAATGATGAGGACGGAGACAACGAGTTCGAACTCGTTATTAAGAGATTTCAAAAGTTCATGCGAAAAGAGTATGAACGAAAGGGCAAAAAGCAAGAAGATCAAATAAAGTGCTATGAGTGCGGAGAAACCGGGCACATTAAATCAAATTGTCCAAATGCCAAAAAGGAGAAGAAACCCTTCAAGAAATAGCGAGCATACATATCTTGGGGAGGCGACTCCGGTGACGAGTCGAGTGAGGAAGAAGAAGACGAAGCCGCAAATCTTTGTCTCATGGCTCACGAAAACAATCAAGAAGAGGTATGTCAAATTTCTTCCAAAAACTTCTATTCTCTTGAGGAAATGCAAAATGCTTTTGATGAGTTGTATAGTGAATTTATTAAAGCTTCCAAAACTATTAAAAGCATAAAAGAAAATGCTTCTTTAAAAGAAAAAAGATTTTGAAAAACAACTCTCATTGAAAGAAAAGGATTTGAACTGATTTTGGAAAATGAGAAGTTGAAAGAAGAAACCAAATTTTTCGGCAACAGAAGCGCCGACAAACCCGAGAGCTCTAGTAAAAATTGTACTTCTTGCATGCATCTCAAAAATGAGGTAGAAAGACTTAAGGGCACCCTGGATAAGTTTAATTCTTCTCATATAAATTTGAATGAAGTTCTTGTTAATTTGAAGTCGACCAAACATGGCATAGGCTTTGAGAATGAGCCTAAAGAAAAGGTTGAAGCCAACCCCCAACAACCTAAGGCTCAACCTAGGATTAATAAAACAAACGCTCATCCTAGATATAACAAACCTAGAAATGGCTTTCAACAATCGCAACCTAGAAATAATCATTCTAGAAATAATGCATACTCTAGGCCAAACACTTGAAGAAATTTTGAACCTTGTAGAACACCTAGAAATTGCTTTCAACCTAGAAACAACTATCCTAGAAATGCTGTATATCCTAGAACAAATAGTAGGAGAAATGATTTTCATGAATTGCGCAATAGTCATACTGTCTAGAATAGAGTAAATGAATTTCGTCCGTCCAATTACTATCAACCTAGACGAATGCATAATCCTAATGTTGTTTGTCATTATTGTAGACGAATTGGACATATTGCTCCTGCTTGTTTTACACGACATAGACATAACACTCAATCACATCACTATGATTTGCCTAACCCCCAAGGACCCAAAATGGCATGGGTACCTAAAACTCATTAATCTGTTTTGTAGGTGTGTTTGAAGGGGTCAAGTGTACTTTGGTACCTTGATAGTGGATGCTCCAAGCACATGACTGGAGACGAATCTAAGTTCCTTCAACTAGAACACAAGTAAGGAGGAAGCGTTATTTTTGGTGATAACAACAAAGGAAAAATTATCGGCATTGGATCGGTCGGTAAGGATGACTCCTCTTCCATTAAGCATATATTGCTAGTTAAGGGTCTAAAACATAATCTCTTGAGCATAAGTCAATTATGTGACAAGGGAAATCTTGTTTTATTTGATTCAAATGAATGCTTAGTTTTTCGCCGTAGCGATTTTAAAATTATTCTTCGTGGATTTAGAATGGATAATATCTATATGGTTGATTTTGAAAATTCTTTCATCTGAATATGTAGATTGTCTTATGAGCAAAGAAGATGATACATGGTTATGGCACCGTAGAGTAGCTCACATCAACATGCATCTTTTGAACAAATTGGTTTCACAAAAATTAGTTATTGGTCTTCCAAACTTGAAATTTGAAAAAGACTCTATTTGTGATTCTTGTCAAAAAGGGAAGCAAACAAAAGCATCTTTTAAATCAAAAAATATTGTTTCAACTACTAGACCTTTGCAATTACTTCACATGGACTTATTTGGACCATCTCGCATTGAAAGTCTTGGTAGAAATCGTTATGCTTTTGTTATTGTTGATGATTATTCGAGATTTACATGGACTCTATTTCTTGCTTATAAAAGTGAAGCTTTTCATAATTTCAAATATTCTTAAACGTGTTCAAAACGAAAAGGACACAACCGTCACTTCAGTAAGAAGTGATCATGGGGGAGAGTTTGATCACAATCTCTTTGCGGACTTTTGTGACGAACTCGGTATCGAGCACACCTTCTCTGCTCCACGTACACCACAACAAAATGGGGTTGTGGAAAGGAAAAATAGGTGTCTCGAAGAGATGGCTAGAACCATGCTCGATGAGGCTAAGATTCCCAAACATTTTTGGGTGGATGCCGTGAGTACCGCATGCTACGTTCTAAATAGAGTAGTCATAAGGCCAATACTCATGAAAACCCCCTATGAACTCTATAAGGGAAGGAAACCAAATATCTCCCATTTTAGAGTATTCGGTTGCAAATGCTTTATTCATAACAATGGAAAAGACAATTTGGGAAAATTTGATGTCAAATCCGATGAAGGAATTTTTATTGGTTATTCTTCACGTAGCAAAGCATATAGAGTATTCAATAATAGAACCGGAACTGTGGAGGAATCCCCTCATATTGTGTTTTCCGAAAATAATGCTCGCTTGGCGAGAAAGGATTCTGGTTTTGATCTTGCAGGTATTTTAAACTCACTAAGCCCTCAAGACAAAGTACAAGAGGAAACTTCTAAGGAAATTCAAGATGAAATCTTGGAACAATTATCGGAGGAAGCGCCACAATTGGAGAAAGAAACGAAAATGCCTAACGAATGGAGGACAATCAAAGATCACCCTCTCGAACAGGTAATTGGCGACGTTGGAGAAAAGGTAAGTACCAGAAACTCTCTTAAGAACACCTTAGGACATACTGCTTTTGTTTCTCAAATTGAACCCACAACCATCTCCGAAGCAATTGGGGATGAATTTTGGATCTTGGTAATGCAAGAGGAGCTTAACCAATTCAAACGGAATGATGTTTGGGATTTGGTGCCAAGACCCGAAAATCATACCATAATTGGTACGAAATGGGTTTTTCGAAACAAATTAGATGAAAATGGTGTAATCACTAGAAACAAAGCTAGGCTTGTAGCAAAAGGCTACAATCAAGAAGAGGGTATTGACTATGAAGAAACATATGCTCCCGTAGCAAGGTTAGAAGCTATTCGTTTATTACTTGCCTTTGCATCTTCTATGAATTTCAATTTGTATCAAATGGATGTAAAAAGTGCTTTTCTAAATGGTGTTATTCAAGAAGAAGTTTATGTTGAACAACCCCGGGGTTTTGAAGATTTTAAATCTCCAAATCATGTTTTCAAACTTACAAAGACTCTTTATGGTCTTAAACAAGCTCCCCGAGCTTGGTATGAAAGGTTGAGTAAATTTCTTTTGGAAAATGATTTCATTTGGGGGAAAGCTGACACCACTCTTTTCGTTAAGCATAAAAACAATGATATTTTATCAATGTGGATGATATTATATTTGGTGCTACTAACAATGTTTTGTGCAAGGAATTTTCCGATTTAATGACAAGCGAATTTGAGATGTCTATGATGGGTGAGCTAACATTCTTTTTGGGGCTGCAAGTAAAGCAAATGAAAGAAAGAACTTTCATTTGTCAAGCTAATTATTGCAAAGAATTGCTGAAACGATTTGAAATGACCAACGCAAAAGCAATGGCCACTCCCATGAGCACATCCGATCATCTAGACAAAGATGAGAAAGGTAAGGAAGTCGACACCAAAAAGTATCGAGGTATGATTGGATCTCTCCTTTATCTTACTGCTAGTAGACCGGACATCATGTTTAGCGTGTGCTTATGCGCTCGTTATCAATCGTGTCCGAAGGAGTCTCACCTAACTGCGGTGAAACGGATATTGAAGTATCTTGTTGGTACTGTAAATGTGGGTCTATGGTACCCCAAAGGTTCTTCATGCCAACTTGTTAGCTATTCCGATTCCGATTTTGCTGGATGCAAACTGGACCACAAGAGCACTAGTGGCACTTGCCATTTGCTCGGTAGCTCTCTCGTTTCTTGGTTTAGCAAGAAACAAGTAAGTGTTGTGTTGTCCACACCGAGGCTGAATATGTAGCCGCGGGGAGTTGTTGCGCTCAAATCCTTTGGATGAAACAACAACTCTTGGACTATGGCCTAAGTCTTGATCATATCCCTCTTAGATGTGATAATACTAGCGCCATATGCTTGACGAAGAACCCCGTTCTTCATTCAAGAACAAAACACATTGAAATTAGGCATCATTTTATAAGAGATCACGTTCTCAAGGGTGATGTCGAAATTGAATTTGTTGAAACCAAAGATCAATTGGCCGACATCTTTACAAAACCCTTAGAGAAAGAGTACTTCTTCCGAATTCGTAGTGAACTCGGGATTCTTGACTCCACGTTGATCTAAGTCATGCATTGCATTTTCCCTTTCTCATGATTTCTAACTTGAGCGTCGGAGACGTCTAACGAATTTTTGCAGGTATCGCCCTAAAGGCAGGGGGAATTATAAAGATTGATGCAGAATAGTCAATTTATCCTAAGGATAACCGATTTCTCGTTAGTATATAATCGATTATCAAGTAATTATGTTGGTATTATTTGCTTAATCAATAAACAAGTTACTCACCTTTTCCATTTTTGCTAATGTCAAAAGGGGCAAGAATAAGGGATATGCACTAATTTTTTATTGGCATAAATTGAGGGGGAATTCATATGTTGAGGGGGAACTAATTGCACATCTAGAGACTTGTTGCATATTGTTGCATATCTTTACTTGTCTTGAATCGTCAATATGAATTATCAAATATGCATATCCTGACTAAAGTTTGCCATTATCAAAAAGGGTAAAATTGTTGAAACACATTCTGAAGGCACTATACTAAAACGTGTGTTCATATTTGTAGGTTTTGATGAATGACAAACTATGCGCAATGGACATATGACGAGGTCCAAGCACAAGCGCGCAATTGATATATAACGAGATTCAAGCACAAGACCAAGATCAAGCAAAGATATAAAGTTATACATGAGTCGTTCTTTAATTGTGATCTTGATCCGATAACTTGACTCAAGACTTGGCTTCTCTCGTAAAAACATTTTTATCAAATCATGCATATTTACTTTAGTCAAAATGATTTTTAAACATGCCTCTAAAATCTGGACTAAGATAATCGATTATGTACTTATGATAATCGATTATGTTAAGTCAGCTGCATGACAATCGATTGTGAACTTATGACAATCGATTGTGTTAAGGCAGTGTGCATCAGATTTTTCAAATCTGCATGACAATCGATTGTGAACCTTATGACAATCGATTGTGTTGAGGCAGTGTACATCAAAGTTTTTCAAAGCTACAAAATAATCGATTGTGAACTTATGACAATCGATTGTGTTGAGGCAGTGTCTATCAGACATTTTCAAAGTCATAAAATAATCGATTGTGTACCTTTGACAATCGAGTGCATTAAGGCAGTGTCTAATTGATTTTTCAAAGACCGATATATAATCGATTGTTCTCATAGCATAATCGATTGTGTAATTGACCGTTGCCAAAATATTTTCAAACACCGTCAGGTAATTGATTATAGATTTCTAATAATCGATTGTTTTAAATAAAATCTGAAAAAGATTTTTTGAACGTTGCCAAGTAATCGATTGTAGATTTCTGACAATCGATTGTTTAAGTAAAATTCAGAAATGATTTTTTGAACGTTGCCAAGTAATCGATTGTAGATTTCTGACAATCGATTGTTTTAAGTAAAATCTGGAAATGATTTTTTGAACGTTGCCAATAATCGATTATTGATCTTAGATAATCGATTGTTAAGCGTAAAATCTGGGAATGATTTTTGGAACGATTGGCAAACAATCGATTGTGGCATTTTGACAATCGATTGTCACTGAGTAAAATAAGCAATTCTTAATTGGCAATTAGGCAACGATAATGCATGGTTTTGCAACTATAAATACAGCTTCAAATCAGTCTTCTAAACACAAAAACTGATCATATTATTGCTATAGCTTGCATACTCTATTGTTCATCACTTTCTATTCATTATATAAGTTTTGAGAGCCAAAATTCTTGACGAAAGTTGTTGCGTTCTTGAGCGTATCTGTTTACTCATATCTACTCTATTAAGAGAGTCTTGTTTAAGTGAGTGCTAAGTGTTTTATACACTTGAAGGGAAGTGTTAGTCCCTTGTATTGTAAGAAGGAACTTGTGTTTCCTTTGGTTGAAGTCTTGGAGTGTTGTATCTTCGAGCAAAGGTTGTTGAGGCTTGTGTCCTCAGTTTGTAAAGGTTTGTTGAGCACCCCTAAGCTTAACAGTGTTAGCGGAAATCTCGAGAGAGTCTCTCGGGGACTGGACTAGCCACGGGTTGTGGTGAACCAGGATACATCGGTGCGTTCGTTCTTATTTATTTACTTATCGCACTTATTTCTTTCCTGCAATTTTTAAATTCCGCAAGTTTACGCTAATTTTTATTATAACGCTATTCACCCCCCCTCTAGCGTTAAGTGTATTTTCTAACAAAAGGAGCGCTGGGGAGGTCCTGGGGAGAATCCCCAGGTTCGTTTGTCCGACGTCGGAAGCCTATATCTTTTAATCTACAAGGAATTTTGAGATCATCCAGAAAAGGAAGTTGTAGCCCTTCATGTCTAGTTTCCAGAAAGATTAAGAAATCATAATTTATACTTCTGTAGAGAAAGTTATGGCCAACATACTATAGATTGTTTGTGCAGCCACCAGAAGCGCGGTCAGTGGTGAGCGGTGACGGGAATCCAAGAGGTGCCCTGCAAATACGAGATTTGGGGTTTTATTTGATATTTTCACCTAGAGAGCTCGGGCTTTGGAAATATTTTGAGGGATTTTCAAGAAAACCATCGGCATAAGTGATTCTAACTTAATTTTGTCTAAAATACATGACTATAATGTTGGATTCATTATTTGAGTAGAAATTTATGATAAAATTTTGGGAAAATTCTTAGAGATTCATAAAATAAATTTTCGAGGTTTGAAAGCCGACTCGATGTTAGAATTGAGTGAAACTAGTATGGTTAGTCTCATAATCATGTGGGTTGCGGGATTTCCGACTTTGGTCAGATTTCGAGATGTGGGTCGGTGCCCGACTTCTGAGTTGACTTTTTGACTTTTGGTTTTAAGCTTAGTATTTTCTTATGGGATTGATTCCTTTATCTCGTGTTAATTGTATCGTGTTGTCGAAAGATTCGGAGCATCCGGAGGCCAATTTGAGAGGCAAGGGCATTGCAGAGTAGAATTTCATCCGATTTAAGGTAATTAATGATTGTAAATATCGTCATGAGGGTGTAAAAGCCCGGATTTCACATTATTGTACTACTTTGAGGTGACACACATACTAGGAGATGAGCGTGGGGTCGAGTGTTGTTGGGGATTTTGACTTGGTCCATCTCGTATGACTTTTGAGTCACATATTTGATTGAAAACAGTTTGATATCATTGTGTTTTGGAAATTATTACAATATTTTGGGCTGAATGCCATATTTGGGCCGCGTGCCAATTGTTTTGGACCTTTACTGTACTTAGTCATTCTCTACTTTACTTTTTATAATTTTGTCGTATTTACTCTATTTTGATATTTTAAATGATATTTTGGGCTGAGCATCATGTTTTACTGTTGCCGGAGTGGATTGAGAGATTTTTGATTGAGTGAAGCCGGTGGCCTATGTAGTGAGGATATTATTGGATAAGACTGTACGCCGCAACAGGGTGTTAGTGATTCATGATATTGTAAGGTTGAAGGCCTGATTGATTTATGCCACAAGGTGGCTTGTGATTCTTATGAGGCCGAAAGATTGTTTTTTGTTGAATCCATTAGGCATTGTGCCTAGGGCTGATATTCATATATTATAATTAAAAGTGCAACATAGGAGGAGGGGCATAGTACTGACCTCCTAGAAATGGTACAAAGGCACCTGGTCATAAACATATAGTAACCAAATAAACGTGAGAGATATGGTGAGTTAGACCTAAGCTGATTATCCATTTGACTTATCAGATTATGATAGTCAATTGGATTTACAAAAATAGAATGAAGTAAACCTAGGTCAACTATACAAAAATGCACATGTAAACCTAATGCTACCAAGTTGCTGAGTTGGAAGATTGACTTCCATATACAAACCAATCTACCTCTACAATAGATGTAGGAAATCCCTAAGGAGAAATGCAAAAAACTTGTGATATTAGGATATGCTATCTTCATCCTTGCCTTGACATCTATTACAGAGAAAGCTGAGGTAAAGATAACAAACAAAAGGTTACCAATAGATGAGAAGGGTTGTTCCTTGCTGAATGTGACAGTAGTGAGTGAGCATTGTCTTTCTTCACATGGATGCATGTGGCCTTCAACTGAGTTCTGTCCTATAGAGAAGGAACTGTCATGATTGAGCTTTGCCAGTGGAGGCTGCTGAAGAGAATGCATGATTATTAGGTTTGTTTCCTTAGTGATTTCCTGCTGTAAATGCTGTAGCTGCATTGTGTCCAAGTACTGTGAGTGCTGCTACTTCAAAGACAGCATGAAGCAACATATTTGAAACTATTGTTGATTGAGAACTGAAGGTACTGAAGGCATCCTAGATGAGCTGTTGAATGGAACAAGGTTGAAGCTGATTTGAGAGACTTGGAGCAGTTTATGTACTTTTAGCAGAATGAGCTTCATAGAGGCTAATACAATAACTGTAAGCACATAAACTGTCCAAATCTGCTCATAAAACTTGCAATAATTAACAAAAATGTTAGTGAAATTGAGCTCAATATCCAGGTTCTTGTGTCAACTAGAGATGAGTCCGGGGGCAGGGGAGCTTTGCCGATCCCTGATTTATGAGAGAAAGCTGATTGCAGGTAGTTATGTGGGCTGCAATAAGCTTTATAGGTGTTGCTCATATTGTGGAATTGAAATTGAGTTGAAAAGGCATTACTACATGCATTTGGATTTCTTCTGCAACGATGAAAACAACTTGGTTGGTATGGTTGTTTGGGCTGGGGCTGAAGTGTAAAGCTGTAGATTGGAATGGGATAGCCTTCAGGTAAAAATGCTGCTTTCTGCATTTTCTATTGCCTTCGTGTGGTGATGTGCCTGAGGGGTCGATGTTGGTGTGTTAGTTGGAATGTTTCCAGGAGAATGAACACTAGAAGTGCTAATACAACTCCCAAAAGCCATATTAATTGAGTGATACAAGCGAGGGAAAGAGTACTTCCAAAACAGAAAACAATGTTAGTGAAAAACAGAGCGTTCTGCCTAGTTTTGTGAGGCTGTTATGTTTAATAGGTTCAGGGGATTGGGCATGGTTGGGGTGCTAAAAGAAGGGAGGTGCTCCTAGGTTATTGTGGGTTCTAGAAGCATTGATGATAAGGGTGAAAGGTTCTTGGGTAAGTGTACATCTAAGGGGTGTGGGTTGCATTTGTTTCAGGTGTTTCTCTGTTTTTTGGAAGAGGTTTTTGTGTTGTGGGTGATCATATAGTTGTCTTTTGTGATATATGGTGTAGACCGGAGGTGTTTTACTATAAAGGTATGTATGTGTGATGTGATCTTTGTTGAGGAAAAGATCATTCCACAGTATATAGAAGGCCAATGCTAAGAAAAAGGCATATTGAAGAGTAAGTTCTATGCCTTGTGGATTTTGCTTCTCTCTATGACCTGCATCAGTTCTCTATAGGTGATGAGGTCTTGGATACTGAGAACTTTCCTTTCCTTATGTTCTATACTAGACATCTGTTGTTGTTTCATGAGGATGAGCACATGTTCTAATACCATACCCTGAAACAGCCTCAAAGGAATGTAAGGTTCATAAGGGAAGGGACCTGTAAAAAAGCACACAGAATTAGTAGATAAATCTAGGCTGACTGATCCCACAACTGATACATGAGGTATTTCATTTGGACTGGTAATTGGGACCCCTCTTTTGATGATGTTTCAACCATACCATTAGATGTTGAAGAAGAGCTTGTATTTTGAGAGGATACTATCAGCATGTTGGTTTTCTTCTGCCTGAAAGCTGGGGTACCCAATTGGTCATGGAGAACTTGACATCTGATGTGGAGTGGGAGAGAGGAAGCAGTGGTGAAATTTGTTAGAGTGTTGAGGTCATGGCTAAGTTTTGAGAGGGAATCAACAGGGCAGTTTGCTTCTCTATATACATGAGACGCTTTGAACCCCTCAAATTGAGAGCACAGAAGCCTTAGGTGGAAATATTTTCGTTCAAAACCCATGGGGAATCATTATCCTCTGTCAGCCACCTAACAAGTAGTGCATAATCTGCTTCTAAATGAACTCTGGGAATTCCATTGTCCAAGCACCATTGAACTCCTATCCCTTCTGCTTTGTTTTTAGCATAATTGTTGGTACCACTCCCAAAGGAAAGGCCATTGTATGAATAAAGTGGCCCCGTTGATCTCTAATAATGACACCTCCTCCAATCTTTCTAGGATTTGTCATAGCACTTCTATATGAATTGATGTTTACAAAGCCCTTGTCTAGTTTAGTCCATTTGACTTTGATTATGGTAGTGTGATCAATATTTTCAATGAAGGAGTAGAGTTCGCCCCAGTTGAAAGGCCATTGATTGACAGGGAAATCGGACCTTAGGAGTAGGTTGATGTCTGAGTTGATGGAGTAAAGGACCCCAGATAGGGACGTGTTTTTTGCTCCATACTTGGCACAACATCTATATTTCCACAAATTCCAACAGATGATGATGGGGAGGGTATCTAGAATGAGCTTTTGCACGGAATTACAGGCCTTCATCATCCACCACTTTATAAGGAGCAACCTCAAAGGCAATTTCTCAGTTTGGATGCCCACATGACCCCAATATTTTTTATGTGATCCTAGAAATGTTCCCAGAGCTGAAGACGTGTTCCACTATTTCCAAAGCATTCATAGAGAAGCATACACACCTGGTGACAGTTGGACCACAGAATATTTGCACTCTGTCATCAGTTGGGAGTTTGTTTCTAAGGGCTCTCCACAAACAAAAGGACCACTTAAAGGGAATTTTCTTATGCCAGATCCTCCTATTTGTGAAGTTAGGTGGTTTTTTCTTTCTGATGTGATCCCATGCAAAGGTACATATGAACTTACCCTTGACAGTAGGAGTACATATAGGTTTATCAGGGAGATCAGGGTTGTAATATATAGCTGTCTGCATGATCTCTGATATTTTGTGAGTTGGTGAAGTTCCATTGGGCTTTTGGAATCCCAGTGACCTTCATTCTAGAAATTAGATACTGATGTGTTGCCAGGTCTTCCCCCTTCAGTTCTGCTGAATGCAAGTGGCGTAGAGCCAAGCCAATTTTCCCACCAGAAACTGCACTTCCCATTGTGGAGCCTCCATTGGATAACTTTTCTCCTTCTTTCTTATTGAACATCATTTTTATTCCATGCTTGTGACTGGCCTTAATCCCATTTATTAGATATTGGATTTGATCTTTGACAGTACTTAGCCTTTAGGAATGAACTCCAAAAAGAGTTTGCTGTATTGAATTGCCACCATTTCTTGAATTCCATAGCTTTACATGAGTCTTGAATGGTTCAACCCTAAGGTGTAGCTCAGATGGTAAATGCTTAAGGACAAAGTCCTTTAGGTCGCAAGTTCGATTCCCCACAGGCCAGTGGAGGCATTACAAATCGGCCACGTCTCTAGGGCCCCATGGAACTAACCTTGCACCCGTATTGAAATAGCAGGACCCGATGGGTATACCTAGTCGGGTTCGCAAAGCGATGCCCAAAAACCGCGGTTAAAGAAAATGGTTCTGAAACCCACACTACCTTCATTTGGAGAGAAGGATAGTTTGAACCATGATGCCCAGTGATAGTTGTGTTTGTCCTTATCCATTCCCTAGAAAATGTTGGCTGTCAACCTTTCGATTTGCTTCATGACAGTCTTAGGAAGGGACATAGTTGAGAGGAGATGAATTGGTAGGGATTGGAGGACATATTTGATCAAGGTTGCCCTGCCTCCATAGGAAAGCATTTTTTCCATTCCAGCATTTGATTCTTCCTAGAACCTTATAGATAAGGCCATTTAAGTGCATAATTCTGCTTCTGCCTGTGTATTATAGGGCATCCTAGGTATGTGAGAGGTGAATCTTTCCCAGAGAAGCCTGTTTCCCTTTGAATTCTTCTGACTGCACTTTGCAAAGCACATGGAGCAGTCAAGAAATGACTCTTGTTCCTATTAATGAGTTGGCCAGATATGCTCTCATAATTTCTAAGAACCCACATGATTTTCCTCAGGGATGTTCTTCTTCCAGAAGTAAAAATGATGATATCATCATCATAGCTTAAATGGTTAATTTGAGGTCCCCTTTTACCCATATTGAATCCATGAAATAGCTTATCATGATTTAGCAAGTTGAGCATTCTGGATAGGAGTTCAGCTCCTATAATGAATAGGGAAAGAGCAACTATCACCCTGTTTGAGGCCTCTTGTAGATTGGAAAAACTATATTTAGTTCCATTAACTATGACTGAATACCGGTTATTGGACATTGTTATCCAGATAATGTCAATGATCATTTCAATAAAGCCCATTCTCCTAAGCATAATGCAAGTAAAACTCCAGGAGACTCTGTCATAAGCCTTAGACATGTCAAGCTTGATGACCACATTTGATCCCACAATTGGCTTCTTGATACCATGCATTATTTCTTGTGCAAGCATAATGTTTTCAGAGATGTTTCTGCCTTAACAATGCCTGATTGATTTGCAAAGATTATCTTTGGAAGGATAGGGCCAAGTCTTGAACAAATAACCTTGGAAATGATCTTATTAACGAAACTGATGAGACTGATTGGCCTAAGTTTTATGAGATTGTTAGGGAATTCAACTTTGGGCAGGAGAACATGGCATGCATTGGTCATATATCTGGGCATTTGATTGCCTCTAAAAAATTCTAGCACCACCTTGAGTAAGTCTTCCTTGATCACTTCCTAACAGGCTTGGTAAAACTTCCCATTCATACCATCAGGTCCTGCTGCACTAGTAGGATTCATGGAGAATACAATATCCTTCAGCTCTGACATAGATGGGTGTCTAGTGAGTATGGCATTGTCATCACTAGTTATCATGGTTGAAATAATAGACAGTAAGTCTTCTCTAATAATTGAGCCAGGATCGGTGAACAGGTTTTGAAAGTAGTCACAGACAGCCTTCCCAATAATTTCATCACCCTGAAACCACTCATCTTCTTCATTTTTTGATTTTGTGGATGTACAATTTCCTTCTTCTTCCTCTAATTAAGCTATGGAAGTATCTACAATTGGCATCCCCTTATTTAAACCATTGTAGTTGGGTTTTCTTTTTCAAAACATCTTGCTCAACCTTCAGATGTCTAACATACTGAGCCTTGAGCTCATTGAGAGATATTCTATCAGCATCATTGTTTGTTTGGGCCCAGATCAGCTCCGTATCCTTCACCTTCTGTTCATATTCTTTGGTTTTTTTGAAGACATCCCCATATTATTGTCTGGACCAAAAGCTTAGGGTATGGCTCAGAGCTTTCAACTTCTGGTGAAACACCCCATAGGATTACCTCTGACTTCTCTGTTCCATATTTCTGAAACCAGTGGTAGAAAATTTTGGGTATTCACCCAACAGTTGAGAAATTTGAAGTACTTTTTGCCATTATCTTGTCTTGTATGAAGTTCCAATAGCAGGGGGTTGTGATCAGATCTTGCTGAAGCTAAATGAGTAATTGTGGCAGCAGGAAAGGCTTCTAACCATATATCATTGGCTAATCCCCTGTCTAATATTTTCCATACAATAGGACATTGCCCCTTCCATTAGACCATGTGACTTCAGACTTATTGAATCCCAGATCCATAAGTCCACAGTCCTCCATCATGCTAAGAAAGTCAAGGCTTTTTGACATTTGGTGTGGAATGC
Organism: Nicotiana benthamiana; assembly: GCA_034376525.1. Classification (NCBI taxonomy): domain Eukaryota; kingdom Viridiplantae; phylum Streptophyta; class Magnoliopsida; order Solanales; family Solanaceae; genus Nicotiana; species Nicotiana benthamiana. Next base: position 7,519,945 of record CM067327.1, on the reverse strand, counting down.
CAAAAATCTTTTCTTCTACATAGGCAATGACATTGAAATCTCTAATGACACACCATGGCACATTTCAGGTAGTTGATTTGTGTCTAAGGACTTCCCATAAAGGTCTTCTGAGAATTGGCTTACCCTTTGCATAGATGACTGTTAGGTGGAACAAATTGCCATTTTAACATGCTTCATTTCTACTGACAATTATTGTTCATCATGATCTAAAACCTTGGCATTTTGATTCTTTATCCCAAATCAGCCAGATCTTATCATTAACATTAGCAGAAGCTTAATAAATTAAAAGTTGGATTTTAAGGGAATTGAGGTAAGAACTTTCTAGGAAAGGTTCAAGGAAAGCTATGAAAGAGAGGTTATGTATTTGTTTCAGGAGTTTGAGCCTTTCAATGGCTCCAGAGGTGCTGATGCCTCTTGCATTCCATATGATTGTACTAATCATTGGAAAGAGGATTTTGAGTTGTGTTTTGTTGGGACACTGCTGCTTCTAATTCTAGCAGCCTTGCTTCTGGTAAGCCTTCGAGAGAGACTTTTTCTGGCAGATAGGGTGGCAGATGCATCATTTTCCTTCTTTGGTTCACCATTAACTGTAGCAATTAGCAGCTCACAATGTTCTTCTTTTTCATGATCATCATCATGAGTCATTTTTTCTTGATTTTAGTACTTTCGGATTGTTGCTTATTGGTGTGGGGTTTGCACGGGTTGTGTCATTAGATTATGTTGATGTGTCATGTCACCAGAGTAGTCGTGTTGGATGAGATAAGATCATTGATCCTAGAATGGATAGTATTGGATTCGATTTCAGCATGTTGGAAGAATAATATCGAAGTTCGGCTTAAGTACTTTACTATAGTCATTGCCGAAGGAAAGGGAGCTCCACGATTGGTTTATCTGAGGAATGGTTATGATTTCAGTGTGTTTCTTTCATAATTGCAATATACAAAAGTGTTGAAGTGAGGCTTATTAGATAAGAGGCTTATTACCGTATTGGGTTGTATGAGTAGCCATCATGATTAGAAGTAATCACTATGAGCGTCGGAGTTCTGTGGTATATCATGTGATTATGTCTTGGGGGGCGGGGTATGTATATGGTTTGTTATAGCCTTTTTGGACTTATTCAGTGTGTAGATGTGAGATTCTGATCTTACAGATTATTTCAGAAATGGAAATTTGGTTCTAAGGTTTATGAGCTAGGATGAATTGTGAAATTTCAGCTATGTTGTGCTATCGGACTTATATGGGATACAATGACGTGAGATCACCCCGGGGTATGTGCATAGTGAAGATACATGGCGATTTGATGGTTTTGGAACAACTCTGTACATGTTCGAGGATGAACGTATGTTTATGTGGGGGAAGATGTAGTGACCCAACCAGTCATTTTGAGCACTTGCACTTCGCTCGCCAGTTCTTGGGCATGACTAGCCTCGTATGATGTATTATGACTTATGGAAATTATCAGTTTTGGTTTTAAGGTTAATCGTAACAAATATGGAATAAAGATTCATAGCTTGAAGCTTTAAATTTGAAATGTTTGACCAAGTTTTGACTTTTTAGTATTTGACCTTGGATTTGAATTTTGATGAATCTATTACCTCAATCAGGTGATTTTGGACTTAGGAGCGCATCCGAAATGGAATTTGTAGGCCCGTCGTCGATTTAGGATTAAATTGCGAAATTAGAAATTTGGCGTTTTCGGTTGGCTGTGAAAATTTTGATATCGGGGTCAGAATAGAATTTTGGAAATTAGAGTAAGTTCGTTGTGTCATTTGGGGCATGTGTGCAAAATTTCAGGTTATTCAGAGGTGATTTAATAGTTTTTAGCGATGTTTGTGTAATTTGAAACTTCCTAAGTTCTTAAGCTTGAATCTGAAGTTGGTTTGATATTTTGGTGTTTCTTTGAGTGATTAAAAGGCACGACTAAGTGTTAAGGATGTTATGGGAAGTATTGGTATGTTTGGGTTGAGCTCAATAAGGCATATGATGTGTTTTGGGTGAGTTTTGAGCGAGTCCAGTCATCATCAGAACTCAGGAAATGGTTTTGGTGCGTAAATCTACTGCTGGGGTGGAGGTTTTACTGCTGAGGCAGAAAAAGGAGCGCTAAGGCGGTCCAGGGGAGAATCGGCAGGTTCGTTGGTACGACTTCAGAATCTTATATCTTTTGATATATAAGGAATGTTGAGATGATTTAAAAACAAATGTTGTAGTTCTTTGTGTCTACTATCCAGAAAGGTAACGAAATCATAATTTGAACATCTGTAGAGAAAGATATTGCCAAAATATTAAGGCCAGTATGTGTAGCCACCAGAAGAACTCTCAACGGTGGTTTTATCGCGATCAACAGTGGATTTACCATGGCAGCGGTGGTTTGACCATAGTCAACGGTGATGGAAATTCGAGAGGTGCACTATAAATATGAGATTTGAGCTTTTATTTCATATTTTGACCCAGAGAGCTCGTGCTTTGGTGCTTTTTCGAGGGGTTTTTGAGAAAAACCAATGGGTAAGTGATTCTAACTCAATTTTGGCTAAAATACAGAATTATAATGTTAGATTTATCATTTGAGTAGAGATTTGGGATGAAAATTTGGGAAAAATTGTGGAACTTCATAAAATGAATTTTTGAGTTGAAAGCTGATTCGAAGTCGGAATTGAGTTAAACTAGTATAGTTAGTTTCATAATTGAGTAGGTTGTCGGATTTTATGACTTTGGTTCGATTTTGATATGTGGGCCGGGGACCCAACTTTTGAGTTGACTTTTTGACTTTTGGTGTTAATCTTTGTATTTTCTTAATTCCTTTAGCTCATGTCTATCGAATTGTTCTGGCTAGATTCGGAGCATCTGGAGGCTAATTTGAGAGGCAAGGACATTATAGAGTAAAATTGCATCTGGCTCGAGGTATGTAATGATTGTAAATATTGTCCTGAGTTTATGAAACCCCGATTTTTACATCGTTGTCATGACGAGCTTGGGGTCATGTACCATTGGGGATTTTGACTTGGTCCGTCCCGTATGACCGTTGAGTCGCGTATTTGATTGAAAACTGTTTGATATCATTGCTTTTGGAAAGTATTACTATGTTTTGATTTGAATGTGATATCTGGGCCGCGTGCCAAGTATTTTGGACCCTTAGGGGATTATTACTACTATTCATTATTGTATTGACTTAATATCTATACTCAATCGTGTTGTACTTTACTATTTTCATAACTCAGTTGTATTTACTCCATTTTGATATTTATAATAACATTTTAGGCTGAGCATCATATTTTATTGTTGCCCGAGTTGCTTGAGAGATTCGTGACTGAGTGAGGCTGAGGGCCTGTGTTGTGAGGATATTATGGGACCAGGTTGCATGCCGCAACGGGGTGTTATTGATTCATAATATTGTGAGGTCGAGGGCCTGATTAATTTATGCCACAATGTGGCTTGTGATTGTTATGAGGTCGAGGTCCTGTTTGACTATGTCACGAGATGGTTTTTTATAGCACTTGGGCTGTAGGAGTCTCTCTGGAGTTTGTACACCCCCAATGAGTGTGGGTACTCAGTGTGAGTGATGTGACGTAGCCCGAGCGGCTGTTGTTGATTCATATTGTTGCCCGAGGGGCTGTTATTGATTCATATTGTTGCCTAGGGGCTATTGTTGATTCATTTTGTTGCCCGAAGGGCTGTTTTAGATCCATGTTTTTCCCAAGGCGGAGTTCTTTCTTCATGTTATGCCCGAGGGGCTGAGTACAAGTGACTATGATGTAGCCCGAGGGGCTAGTTTTATTGATATTATGCCCGAGGGGAAGTTTATGGTACATGTTTTTGCTTAAGGGGCTGTTTACGTTTTCTATCATTTTTACTCACTGTTTTTATCACTTGTTTGAAACTATTGAAAGAAGTTCTTAAAGGAAGTTTTATGGAAACTGAGTCTGTTTTTATGAGGCATACAATTTCTGTACTATTTTGGACATACATTGTGTTATTGTAGGGTAATGACGTGGATTAAATGTTTTCTTACTCCTCATTTTTTATTTACTTTTATTACTTATTGATTTGGCATACTCACATTACTACCTGCACCTTGTCTGCAGATCCAGGAGTTGGGGGTCGTGATAATGAGCATTATTGCTCTTTCAGTAGGTCTTCGGAGTTGGTAAGGCAGCTGCTTGGTGCTCGCAGCCCTACACTTCTCATTCTTACTTTACTCAGACTGTTCTTAGTAATTGTATTTTCAAACTATGATAGCCCTCTTGTACTCAGTCGGATCTTGTAGTAGCTTATAACTTGTGACACCCCGATGTCGGGCTTGTATATTTATTTCGCACTAGTTATTTAGACTTATACTATGAGATTTATTATTAATTAATGGCTTAAAATAAATTTTATAGAATAATGGTTTGATTTGGGAATCGTGTTAGTTGGTCTAGTTCATGATAGGCGCCATCACGACCGGGTTGGTTTTAGGGTCGTGACAAGTTCATAGAGCAGGATCTTCTACCTCACAACCCTAATGTGAAACAACACTATAATGAACGAGTGGGATGTGATTACTTCACTAGTAAGGTGTCGGATTCTAATGAGTGCCTAGTCAAGGAATTCTACGCCAATGCCTACCACATCAAAAGGGACACAAAAGTGACTAAGTTGCGGACCTTGAAGGTTATGTTTGATGGGAAGATGATTAATGACTACATGGGCTTCAATGATGAATATGAGAAATTATACTTAGAGAAGGTGGAGATGGATGAGGCATCCCGCCCATGGTTGGCATCACTTCTGGCTCTCCCGGATACCACTCCAGCATGGTTGAGAGTAGGTGTTGCTATCTTGAGGAACACCCTAAACATCGAGGCAAAGGGTTGGGAGACCTTTGTATGCAGCAAACTAGACCCCACTACTCATGAAAACACCTTGCCGGTCTCCCGGGCGATTATAGTGGTGGCTATTATGGAGGGTTTCCCGATCAATGTCGAGAATGTCATATCTAGGGTGATTACGAGAGTGGTCAATGAGGCTGGTAGATCGTACCTCTTCCCAGACTCCCTCACTATGTACATGGAAGATCAGGAGGTGAAGAAAAGAAATTTTGGTGTCAAGGTAAAACCCAAGATGCCATTTTCATGGTATTGACTTAAGGTCCAAGCAACCCAAAATCTAAGGGATCTAAGGGCAAAGCTTCTACTTCTACTGGCCAGTTTGAAGAGCCAATAGTGGTAGTCACTACTTCAAAGCCTCCCACTGCCATGCTGGATCTTGCCCAGTACCATCTACTTCTATTCTATCCACAGTGCCATCTTCATCATCATACCGATTGACTGCTCACAGGTTAAGCCAAACACTCTCTAGTATAAAAAACTAGATGCAGACATCAACGTCTAAGTTGTGTGTGCTATCTAGTTTTGTAGAAGCCTAGTCAATTCTCACACATCCACAGGTCCCAGCTTCAGTGGAAAAGTCTCTTAAGGAGCTTTTGGATAACCAGAAGAAGCTCTTGGAGAACCAAAAGATATCATGGATACTCTTGTAGATTAAGGCAAAACACTAAAGGAGATTGAGCAAGCAGAAAAAGATACTGAAAAAAACTCGGGCCTCGAAGGAGTCTGTGAAGGAATTGAGGGGGGAGGTGGAGAAGATGAAGGCAACATATCACTTCTTATTGGAGCTACTATTACATGACCAGCCTCCAGCGGTTACAAGAGAGCAGGTTCAGGAGTTGGAGATTGAGGGCGAGCCCAAGAGGAGGAGAGTGATGCCCCGGGTTGATGATGTAGAGATTGTGTCACGACCCAAACCGATGGGCCGCGACAGGTACCCAAGTCCTACATTTCAAACACCCATAAGCATGCGTCTAAGGTATAACCTTGAAAAATATTTGCTGAATTACGAGAATAATGTATATGAAGGAAATGTGCACAAAAAGGCATACATACATATACGTGCAACAGACGTAGGGCGAGCCGACATGGCTGCTATAGACAACTATATACCTCAAAACTTGAAGTCGGCGAGGCCACTTACTATCTAACTAGACATACTCTCTACAGATCTCTAACGAAAATATAACTGTACAAAGATTGGACTGAGCCACGCTATATATATATACACACACAAATATATCGTAACAAAATCAGAAGCAGCTCCGAATCAAATGGACCACACAAACTCTCATCGATCAAGGATCCTAAGAAGGGGGACCGTCATCTTGCATGCCTACACCTGTGGGCATGAAACTCCGGCACCGTAAAATAGGGCGTCAGTACGATAAATGTACTGAGTATGTAAGGCATGAAAATTTGAACGAAAAAGACGGTAAAATATGGAATAAAGAAACACATTCTTAAATCTGAATAACTTTGTAAATTTTATAATATTTATAATGTCATGCATGTGCGTATATGTGTCGCGTCATGCATAGGAATGTGTGTACATAATATCATCGAGCCACTGAAGGCATCCCATCATATTGTCGCGACCATTGTGGGCAACATCAACATATACCAATTGATCAGGCGGTGGTGCGTATACAATGCCATAACCTTTTCCCATATCCCATATATATATAGATATATATATTTATATATATATACGCATATATAACTTCATCTGGTCATGGGTCATTGCACATGTATAAATGGGTGGAATGCGTGAAAAATACGTAAAAATCTCAATATTTCTTCCAAACAAAATTTTTCAACTGTATGTAACAGAAGATAATAATAATTCTCATGGGGAATCAAGAATATAGACACCCCTAGTATCTCTATGAATAGAGTAACTTATTGAAACTTTGTGTTTGCTTGTTGCTTCAGTATAATTTAGACTATGTCAAAAAAAAAGAATAACCTTAATATATTTAAAGTAAGGAAAACTGTGTATAATATTCTTGCCGAAGATTGCACCGTATTCTCTTGTAACCGTAATATTTTGAGAGAATTACGCTAAAGTATTTGAACGGAATTAGGCTTCTGCTTCTTTGGATTATTTCGATGGAATTAACTTTGCAGGAAAAAAAACTTCTGTCTTTAATGTTTGAATTAAAATGTCATATGAATAAAACTAAATTGACATACTACTACTTGTGTCCAAAATGAACCAATCTCTTTTATGTTAACCAAGCTTTTAAAGTGATCCTTTTAAAATGACCCATTCTTGTATATCTTTTAATGATTTACACATGTCTAGCCTACTAAGCATCTATGACTAATGATTTATACGCTTGAATAGTGGCCTCCTGCCACTTGGGGACTGGGGTGAAGATTATTAATCTTTGCATACTTATTAGTTAATCAGATAATATTTCGTTATTCGATAATTAATCAATTATCTGTATAATTTAAAACTTACTTTGAATTATTTAAAATTCTATTTATTTTATATTTTATGCATTATATTATCATAATCATATGATACCTTGCATGATACTAGTTTATAATTATCAGGTATAATCGCTTTATCCGTATTTTATCCCAAATTGATCACTTTCAACGAAACTCGTTTTCTTTGATTCGTGTACCCTTTATTATTCATGATACTCATTTATCGCTTATTATAAATAGCATAAATATGTTAACCTCAAGATAATCTCACCCCTAGTTTGAACCAATTAACTAAAGACGAAACTTTTAGCGTACGAAAATTACGAGATGTAAGATTCTTCTCCTCCCTCCCACCAGAAATATTCGTCCTCGAATTTTTAGCTCTCCGAGATTTATATAACCTTGAGAGAGTCGCCTTTGTAACAACGTTACTACCATATCTTCCTGTAGAAACCCAAAAATTTAACGGTACATAGGACCACAATCATTAATAACGATAATGTCCTTATAGGATCAATAACAATAGCTAACATAAGAATTCGTACACGTACCTTGCGGTTATGACATCTCAGCCGAACCCTTCTCTGGAGGAGGAAAAAAGTAGGGATATCTAGATTTCATGTCTTCTTCGTCCTCCCAAGTCATTTCTTCCACATTATTGTTTCTCCAAAGTACTTTTACGGATGCTATCTCCTTATTCCATGGCTTGCGGATTTGTCGGTCTAGGATGGCAATCGAAATTTCCTTGTATGACAAGTCCTCTGTAATATATACATCGTCCGTGGGAACCACTCGGGTAGGATCGCCAATGCACTTCTGTAACATAGATACATGAAAAACAGGATGGACAGACTCCAATTCGGAGGACAATCCTAACTTATAAGCTACTTAGTTTACTCTTTGAATGATTCCATAAGGCCCAATATATCATGGGATAAGTTTGCCTTTCTTGCCAAACCTCATTACACCCTTCATAGGTGACACTTTCAAGAATACCCAGTTATCAACCCCGAACTCTAAATCTCGTTGCCGCACGTTAGAATATAACTTCTGACAACTCTGAGCTGTCAATAGTCAATCCGGGATCAATTTTACTTTTCTATGGCTTTCTGAACCAAGTTTGGCCCATGTAATCCAGATTCTCTAACATCGAACAACCCTATAGCCGACCTACACTTCCGTCAGTAAAGAGCTTCGTATGGAGCTATCTGAATGCTAGAATATTAGGTATTATTATATGAAAACTCAATAAGCGGTAGATGATAATCTCAGCTACTTTTGAAGTGTATTATATAAGCTTGTAACATATCCTCTAGCGTATGAATAGCACACTCACCCTGTTCGTCTGTCTGGGGATGAAATATTGTACTATGACTTACTTGAGTCCTTAATCCTTTTTGGAAGGATTTCCAGAAGTTAGCTGTACATTGAGCTCCTCTAACCAAGATATTAGTTTTAGGATACCATGCAGTTGTACTATCTCATTGATATAAAGCCTTGCATAATCCTTTGAGGAATATGTAGGTTTAAGGGGCAGAAAATGGACATACTCTTTAAGCCTATCAACAATCCGCCATATTGAATCGAACTTACGCTGGGTACAAGGTAAGACCATGATAAAATCCTTATTTATTTCTTCCTATTTTCAAGTTGCGATCTCCATATCCTATAATAATCCACCTGGGTTCTGATGCAATCAAAACCTGCTGACAATTAGGACACTGAGCAACAAACTCCACTATTTCCTTTTCATTCCATCCCACCAATACACTTCCTTGATATCATGATACATCTTTGTCACTCCAGGATGGATAGAATAACGAGAATCGTGAGTTTCTCCCATAACCTGCTGACACAACCCTGCAAAATTTGGCACACATTATTGCTCTCGATATCTGAAGATGCCAACTTTTCTAATTTCAAACGGTGAGTTCTCCTTCTGAGGGGTGGAATCCTTATAATGAACCAACACAAAATCCTCGTACTAGAGTTCCTTTTCTCAGGTACTAAAGAGGATATTGGTGTATCCTGAATGGTAATTCCAATATCACCTGAGTCTAGTAACCAAACTCCAAGACTAGCTAGCTGATGAACCTCGTGGGTTATTCCCCTCTTTTCTGGCTGTAGATATGACAAGCTACCCATAGATCTATGACTGAGGTCGTTGGCTACTACGTTTGCCTTCCTCGGATGGTACAAAATATCAACTTCATAGTATTTGAGTAGCTCTAACCATCTCTTTGACATAGATTTATTCCTTTTTCTTAAAAATGTACCGGAGGCTTTTGTGATTCGTATAAATATCAATATGAATGCTATACAAGTAGTGCCTCAACATTTTTAGTGCATGAATCACCGTGGCTAACTTTAGATCATGGGTCGGGTAGTTCTTTTCGTGCTTTCTTAGGTTTCTAGAAGCATAAGCCACAACCTTGCAATGTTGTATTAGCACACAACCCAATCCAATGCTTGAAGTATCACAATAGGTCACATAACCATCAGTCTCTTCTAGGAGCGTTAGAACCTGTGCTGAAGTTAATCTGTCCTTTAAGGACCGGATACTCTGCTCTCAACCGTCAAACCATTGAAACTTTTCTCCCTTCGGAGTCAAATTTGTTAAAGGTGGTGAAAGGGTAGGAAATACCTCTATAAATCTCATGTTATGCCCGGCCAAACCGAGAAAGCTACGAACCTTCGACGGTGTTGTAGGTCTTGGCCAAGTCTTTACTGCCTAAATCTTTTGTGTATCCACCGAGATGACTTCACCAAAAATCACATGCCCCAGGAAATTTATAGAGTTCAACTAGAATTCACAATTAGAAAATTTTGCATACAACGTTCTTTCTTGTAGAACTCTGAGCACAATATGCAGATGATCTTCATGCTCAGCCTTGAATGAGTATCATCGATAAATACAATTATGAACATATCTAAAAATGGCATGGACACACGGTATATCAAATCCATGAATACTACTAGGGCATTGGTCAAACCGAATGACATAACACGAAACTCGTAGTGCCTTCTGTTTCTCAATGATGTCTTCAAAATATCTTCCTCCTTAACCCTTACTTGATGGTACCCAGACGTCAAGTCTATTTTTGTAAAACGCTTGACACCTTGTATCTGATCAAATAAATCATCTATCCAGCTACCTATAATCAATACACATCCATAAAGAGCCATCTTTATTCGTCACAAATAACACATGTGCTCCCCATGGTGATGTGCTAGGTCTTATTCCTTTAACTCTTTCAGCTCCGCGGGGCCGTTCTATAGGGATGAATAGATATTGGATAAGTATCTAGTAGCAGGCCAATAGCAAACTCAATATCTCGCTCTGGTGGAAGGCCGGAAGCTCATCGAGAAAAACATTGAGAAAATCATTAACCATAGGGATGGACTGAACGATTGGTGACTCAACTTCCACATCTTGAACCCGAATTAAGTGATAAATACAGCCCTTTCTGATCATCTTCCCTGCCTTGAGATAAGAAATAAATCTACATCTTGGTGATGCCGCATTACCGTTCCACTCCAAAACAGGCTCCCCTAAAAATTGAAATCGGACTATCTTTGATCAACAATCAATGTTTACATGACAAAAAGCCAACAAATGCATACCCATTATAATATCAAATTCTGCCATATCTAATTCGATTAAGTCTTCTATGGTAGGTTGACCATGAACTACTATTATACAACCCTATATACTTGCTTAGCTATCACTGAGTCCCTAACAAGTGTAGACACCTAAAAAGTTTTAGCCAATTCAGGTTTTATTTCAAACTTACTAGCAACCAACAGAGTAACGTATGATAAGGTGGAACCTAGGTCAATCAGTATATATACATAGCATGAGGAGACTGATAATATACCAATGATAACATCAAGCGACGACTCCTGGTCCTATCATCTTGCCAATGCATAAATGCAGTTCTGAGGACTGCTCGACCTAGATTCTCCACCTCTGCCTCTACCACGACTCATTGGTGTTTGTGGACCTTACTTAGGGGGTGTATTGACGATGACGAACCAACTATAGATCCCGCTAGCTGAGCTATGATTGCATCACCTCTCATCAGATAATCCCTCATAACGTTGCCTGGATAACCATAAGTATAGCAAACACCTAATCCGATATGGCACTGCCCGGTATGCTGCTTACCATATTGGTAATATCGTGGCAACAACGATCTCATCTGATTTGACTTACCCCTATATTGTGAACCTGAAGCCCTAAAATTCTGACCATATCTTGAATATGAGGAACGATCAAATCTCTTACTGCCAAACTGAGGGGTTCTGCTAGTCGATGTCTGAGAGGGGTACCTCGAGTACTGCTGCCTCTGACCATCTCGAAACTCACCAGAAGGACCGAAGACCTCGCTCTCTTATTTTGGGCCCTATCATGCTCACGATCGGCCCTCTATTTCTTTTTACGCTCCTGTACACCCTGAGCGTATGCCTAAATACGAGAAATATCCATGTCTGGCATACAAGAAAAATCCATGCGTGGATGAAGGGAGACCAACATACAATCGTTAAGCAAGTGAGGCTCTAATCCTATCACGAACCAGACAAATCCTCTATCTTAGATGCAATAGTGGGTTCATACCTAGACAAAGAATCAAACTAAAGACTATACTCCCGAACACTCATTTCACACTATTGAATGGTCAAATATTATCTACTCTGGCCCGCCTAAGCTCTTGCGGAAGATAAAGATGAAGAAAGGCTTCTGTAAACTATTGCCACACCACCGGAGGGGCATCCTCACCTCTGGATAATTCCCAAGACTCGTACCAGTTAACTGCAACATCTCGGAGTCTATTAAAATCTAGCTCAAGTGACTCAGTCGCAGTGGCCTTCATTACCCTAAACGTCATTGTATTCTATCAATAAATAACTGAGGGTCCTCGTTTGGATCTTTTGCAGTGAATACCGGAGGGTCTAAGTTCATGAAGTCACAAACCCTCACACTAACAAACCTATCTGCATGACCAATACCTACTTCCTAATGCCGAGCCTATGCGGTTAATAATCGGGTCAATAACTAAATAACATCTATTATCCTGATACGATGTATCTGGGTGAGGTGCTGAATGTACTGGGGCAGGCGCTAGAGCTGGTGCCCCTCGGAGCTCTTCTAGAAAGGTCAGGGTATGTGAAGTATGAGATGGAACCTCACCATGAGACTCTCTCCGAGCCCTGATAACTCGTGGCACTCGACTACTAGTCTTACCAGCCACGAACTTTCCCTTCTGGGCGGCTGTATGTTCAGAGGCATTGCTAAAATGTAACATATCGTTAGGAACATAAATTCTTGTATTGCACGATCTGAGATAAAAAGATAGGATAATATACTCTATGTCCTGTAGCCTCCTATCTATAAGTGTGGTGCACAACACACCGTAAACAAGACTCTACTAGACACGGTCTATGGACAACCCTAGGACAGAACTGCTTTGATACCAATTTTGTCACGACCCAAATCGATGGGCTGCAACGGGTGCCCGAGTCCTACCTGTTTAATATCATCAAGACACTGAGGGCATCCCATCATATCTTCTCAACCACCAAGGGAAACATCATCAACATATACCAGCTGATCAGCTGGTGGTATGTATATAATACATATATTTATATATATATACGTGTATATAACTCCATCTGATCATGAGTCAATGCATATGTATAAATGGGTGGAATGTATGAAAAATACGTAAAAATCTCAATATTCCTCCCGGATAAAATTTTTCACCTGCATATTATTCTAAGACCCATGAACAAAAGATAATAATAATTCTTATGGGGAATCAAGAATATAGATACCTCTAGTATCTCTATAGATAGAGTAACCTATAGAAACTGTGCATTTGCTCTTTTCTCAGTATAATTTAGATCATGCCAAAAGAAATAAGGGAATGCCGTAACATACCCGGAGTAGGTAAAAAATCCATATAATATTTTTGACGAAAATTAAACCGTACTCTTTTGTAATCGCAAAATTTTAATGAAATAATGTTGAATTATTTTGTCCAAAATGAACCAAGCTCTTTTACGTTAACCAAGCTTTTAAAGTGATCCTTTTTAAGTGACCCATTCTTGTATATCTTTTAGTGATTTACACGTATCTAGTCTATTAAGCATCTATGACTAATGAGTCATATGCTTGAATACTGGCATATTGCAACGTTGGGAGTGGGATGAAGATTATTAACCTTACCCATTTATTAGTTAGTTTGATAATATTCTGTTATTCGGTAATTAATTAATTATTTGTATAATTTAAAAATTACTTTGAATTATTCAAGATTCTATTTATTTTTAATATACTCTATATGTGTATATACCTTATACACTATAGTACTGTAGTCATACAGTACCTTGCTTGGTACTAGTTTTTAATTGTCGGTTATTATTGCTCGACTCGTATTTTATCTTAAATTAGTCACTTTCAACAAAATTTATTTTCTTTAATTCGTGTACCCTTTATCCTTCATGACATTTATATATCGGTTGTTATAAATAACGTAAATATATTAACCTCTACATAATATCACCCAGTATGCGTCAATTAACTGAAGACGAAAAATTTAGCGTACAAAAATACAAAATGTAACAGGTTGAGCTGGCGGAGTCTAAGGGAGGTGCCTCCAGCCAGCCATAAGTCCCCGATCCAAGTGATCTAAGGATCCAGCCACATGACCCCATTCATCCACAGGACCTGATGCAGACAGAGCACCCATGGGCAGTTTCCTTCATTGTCTACCCTTCTTTTTGAGCTTATTTTTAGTTTGTTAGCATTGAGGATGATTCTAGCTTTCATTTGAGGGTGTGGTCATACTTTGATGATTTGGCAGTTGGTCTGTAATGATGATAGTATTTTCTTTCTTTATGCTTATTTTTCACTTTTGGTATGTATATGATTTTACCATTATTTTCACTTTTCATTATTTTTCGATCTTGGTCTGTATATAAAGTTACTCTTTCATGTATATATATTCATTCCCTCTTATGTATATTCATCAAAACCCCCTATTATACATATTTAGTTTAATTTCCACATTTTACTTCATAGCGTCTTTTGTAATTATTCTTAATAGTATAGCTTCTTATTTCATTTAATAGCTTCTTTTTCGGTTCGTAGCTTCTTATTTTACAACTTTCAATGATCAATAAGCCATAGGTTTCCTTAGTGCCACATTTCTTTTCAAAGGTGGAGTTTGTATGAACCGGATGGCTCCGCCCGATGGTGGATGACATGACAACCTTCTTAAGGTTTTGAGTCTATTTCTTTCTTCGTTTTTGTGTAAATAGTAGTTAGTGAGGAATGGTGCCTCAAGCAAAGCTACACTTGGTCCTAACACATTTGCCTTTGATCTTATGGTTAAAAATAAATTGGTATGTATAGGATGGTAGTAGTTGTGAACTTAAATCTTGTGTTGACTAAACAATCATCGATTGGTTTCTCAAAACTATTTGTGTTGCTCAATTCTTAGCTAAGGATGTTGTGGCCCCCCCACTCTATTTCTTTAGCAATCCTATAGCTTGTGTGGTGAGGTATTCATTTGCAAGACCATATCTCGTGTCACTGAATCTAGAACTTGCCTTAAATGTTTGTCTAGGCAAAATCCTAAGTGAAGCTCGACTTGAGAAGTGATTATATGCTCTCTTTGATCCTAATTGAGACTTGAAAATATCCACATCCCACCGATGATGATATCCATACTCAACCCGTTATGCCATAGCCCTTATTCTTTTAAAAACCCATAATGCAAGCCTTTATTCATTCTGAAATAATCCTCTTTTGGCACCCGATCTTTTCTTAGCACAACGCAAAATCATAAGTTTTGGAGGGGGGGGGGAGGGAGGGGAAGAGACTAGGAATGCAAAAGTTATAAATGTACAAAATGAAGAAAAAGAAAGGCAAAAAGAAAAAGAAAGAAAAGCAAACAATTCAAAAATAAAGTGAGCAATATAGAATAAATGAAGGAATTCAATAAAAGCGAAAAGATGAAAGGAATGAAAAGATTGGAAAGGATAAAAAGGATTGAAATGAAGAAGAAAGAGTGACAATATTTCTCTCTATCCTTTAAAGAAGAATTAAATGACTCGAAGAGCAAAGAAAACATGTGCCAAAATTAAGCAAATGAAGTGTTTAATGGAAGAACGCAACTTTTTTAGACCGATATATCCTACCCTGAACCAAAAGCCTTCATTACATGCCTGCAAAAGCCCTATATGATCTTGAGTTGAGTGAGATTATTTTAGTGGTGACTCACATAAGGGGCAAGCTTATGGTACTTAGAGACGGACTTGTGACCTTCCTTTGAGAGAGATGAGTGTATTTTCTACAATCCTCGTTCTGAGTGCCACAATCTAAGAGTGAGGTTTGCTTATGGAGAGTTGAGGAGTATTATTTTGGGTTCCACAACAACAAATGTAACAAAAATAGTTTTCTTGATGAGTTGAGTCAACTCTTGATGATTTTGTGTCGCACTAAAATCATGGTGTTTGAAAAAGGTTTAATGTTGTTGATGATGCATTTGAATTGAGGATAATTGTTAGTCCCAATTGGCGCTAGATGAGGTCACTTTAGGATAACTGAATTTTCCTTTCTTTTAATTTAGGGGGTGGGAATTACTTTTGTTAGCTTGAGGACAAGCAAAATGTTAAGTTTGGGGGAATTGATAACTAGGGAATCTAATATATTTATGCTCCTTTTACTTAAGTTTTGGATTGAAGTGTATACGAGTATTCCCAAAAGCTAACTTATTGTGCTTGCTTGCAGTGTTTGGTCAAAAAGAAACATAAATATCAAAACTAGCTCAAAAGAGAGTGAAACCTGCACAAGTCAAAGCTGAGTCAACTGAGTGCTACAGTAAAAAACCAACCGCGGACGTGGAGGATCCATAGCTGAGGCGGTCTTGATTTTGTCCGCAGTGGAAAGATCAGAGAGCTTTAATTATGGGCTTATCAAGCACCACTGACCATGGTGAAAATACGCGGTAGTGGTAGCTTTAGCGCTGCCACGGTGCATTTACCACCTCAGGGGTAGCCAGATTCAGAGAACTATGTATGGAGCTAAAAGTTGAAGACCGTGGTTCGCGCTTGATTTTATGCGGTCGTGATTGTCTCAGGACTAAAGCGGTCCATTTTCCATTGTCAGCGGTACCTGCGTAGGGGCATTTTCATCCAAAAAATTTAGTTGTGTATAAATACCTTTTTTTTAGATTTTTAGGTCATCGTACATTTAGTTGAGCACGTGAACCGCCTCCTTTTGCCTTTTTGAGTAATTTTAGAGCTTTTTCAACAATTAATTTTAGAGTTTCATCTTGTAATTACTTTTTAGGGGTTATTCTTCATCTCAATCTATTATTTTTTTCTTTAATTATGAGTAGCTAAACCCATTAGCTAGGATTGTGGCTCAACCCTACTGTGGATATTTAATGGGGCTTTTATTTTACGCCTTGATTGTTTATGGGTGATTGATATTTGATCTAATTTATGTTTTGAATATAAATTGGTGGTTGCAAACAATAATTTGTGCCTTTTTGACTTTGGATCTTCTTGAGAAAAAGAGACTAAGTCTTGGAACTCTAGTCCAACAAGGAATTGGGGTACATTCAAAAGATTGATAGCCCTAATTAAAGGGTTAAACCTAGAGATAGAAATACCCGACTTGAGCCTACTTTGCTTGCATGGTTTGAACACCCAGTTGGGTTTGAGAAAGACAATTAGGGCAAAGTCATTCGAACTGCCGAGAGGTATAGAGTGAGTAGCTTAGTGCATTGGCTACATCATGATCCTAACTATAACAATATTTCTCTAAGTTTTAGATCCTGTTAGATACTCACCTAGGAGTAAGTCATTCCTTAGTTCCTTTTTATACATTTATAAAAACCTACATAAATATCTACTTAGCTTAATTTCTTGCATGATTTGCATTAAAGTGGAATAACAGTCAAACACGAATGATTGGAAGTGAAATCAAGAACACTACACATTGCTAGTTTAGATAGGAATCCAACTCCAAACATATCTTAGCTCCATGTAGATTCGATCTTGACCTTTTTGGGTAAAAGATGCATCAACCGCTCTTGCCTTTCTATTGTGGTATAGGGTTGGAGCCGACCACATATATCGAGCTTGTGTGGTGAATATTGGGAGTTTGGATACCCGATGGACCTTTTGGTATGGTTGATTTTAATGTAATATTGGGCATAGATTGGTTATCTATGTGTTGTGCTATTTAGGATTGTAATGCTAAACCAATAACGTTGGCTATGCTAGGGGTGCCACAGATTAAGTGGTGAGGTTTGACAAATTATTTTACCAGTAGGGTGATTTCATACTTGAAGGCCTAGCATATGGTTGGGAAGGATTGTCTTTATTATTTGGCAGTGAGGGATGCAGTGCAGAAACTCCTAGTATCAACTCCGTTCTGGTAGTGAGGGACTTCCCCGATGTGTTTCCTACAAGCCTACCGGGCATACTAGCAGACAGGGATATTAACTTCGGTGTTGATTTGGTATTGGGAGCTCAGCCCATTCTTATTCCACCTTATCATATGGCACCGGCAGGGTTGAAGGAGTTCAAGGAGCAACTTCAGGAACTCATTGATAAGGGTTTTACTCGGCCTAGTGTGTCACTGTAGGATGTGCCTATCCTATTTGTGAAGAAGAAGAATGGCACTATGAGGATGTGAATTGATTATAGGTAAACCACAATCAAGAGCAAGTATACTTTGCCTTGTATTGATGATTTATTTGACCAACTTCAAGGAGATAGAGAGTTCTCCAAGATTGATCTCCGGTCAGGGTTCACCAGTTGAAACTCAGGGACTCATACATTCTAAAGACAACTTTCAGGACCTTGATATGGTCATTATGAGTTCCTTGTGATGTCTTTTAGGCTAACCAATGCTCATGCAACATTCATGCATTTGAAGAACAATGTGTTTTGACCTTATCTCGACTCGTTAGTTATTGTATTCATTGATGATATTCTGGTGTACTCGCGTAGTCAACAGGAGCAAGCTGAGCATTTGAGAGTTTTATTGTAGCCGTTGAGGGAGGAGAAGCTTTACGCAAAGTTTTACAAGTGCGAGTTTTGGTTCAGTTTAGTTGTGTTCTTGGGACACGTGGTGTCCAGTGAGGGTATTCAGGAGTATCCGAAGAAGATAGAGACAGTAGAGTTGGACCAGACCATCCTCACTCGTAGAGATTCGCAGCTTTCATGGTTTGGCGGATTATTACCGTCAGTTCGTTCAGGGATTTTTATCTATACATTACCTTTGACCAAGTTGACTCAAAAGGGTGCTCCTTTCATATGGTTGGATGAGTGTGAGACGAGCTTTTAGAAGCTGAAGACCACCTTTACCACAACTCCAGTATTAGTTTTGCCATCAGCTTCAGGTTCTTATACACTATATTGTGATGCTTCTCGAGTTGGCATCAGGTGTATGTTGATGCATGAGGGTATAATGATCTCTTATGCTTCTCGTTAGTTAAATCTCCATGAGAAGAAGTACACTGTTCATGATTTTGAGTTAGCTGCCATTGTTCACGCGTTGAAGATTTGGAGGCATTATCTCCATGGTATGTCTTATAAGGTGTTTACTAATCATCGTAGCCTCCAGCACTTGTTCAAGAAGAAGGATCTCAATTTAAGGCCGAAGAGATGGTTAGAGCTAATAAAGGACCATGATATTAGAATCTTGTATTACCTAGGAAAGGCTAATGTGGTGGCCGATACCTTGAGTAAAAAGGCAGTGAGTATGGGCAATCTTGCATTTATTCCTGTTGGGGAGAGACCTCTTATATTTAATGTTCTGTCCTTGGCATATACGTTTGTGAGGTTGGAAATTTGGGACCCCAATCGGATCTTAGCTTGTGTGGTTTCTTGGTCTTCTTTGATTGATTGTATAGGGAGCACCGTTATGATGATCCTCATTTGCTTGTCATCAAGGACATAGTTCCGCATGACGATGCTAGAGATGTGGCATTCAGTGATGACAGGGTATTAAGGATGCATGGCCGAATATGTGTGCCCAATAGATGGGCTTCGAGAGTTGTTTCTTGAGGAGGTCCATAGCCACGAAGATGTACCAAGATTTGAAACAACACTATTTTCAGATGATAATGAAGAAGAATATAGTGGTATTTGTAGCTCGGTGTCTCAATTGTCAGTAGGTGAAATATGAGCATCAGAGACCTGGTGGCTTATTTCAGTAGATGGATATTCCAGAGTGGAAGTAGGAGCGGATCACCATGGGTTTTGTAGTTTGACTCCCATGGACTATGAAGAAGTTCAATGCTATTTGGGTGATTGTAGATCGATTGACCAAGTCTGCACGCTTAATCCTAGAGACTTGTGAGAGATATCCGAGAGAGGTTAGCTGAGATATATATCCGAGAGATTGTTTTCCTGCATAGTGTCCTAGTTTCCATCATTTTAGATAGAGGTTCTCAATTTACATTGCAGTTTTGGAGGGCTGTGCAGCGAGAGTTGGGCACTCAGGTTGAGTTGCGCATAACTTTTTATCCTCAGGCAGATAGGCAGTCCGAGAGCACTATTTAGATATCGGAGGACATGTTTCGTGCTTGTGTCATTCATTTCAGGAGTTCATGGGACCAGTTTGTATCGCTCTCGAAGTTTGCTTACAACAACTATTATCAGTCAAGTATATATATGGCTCCATATGAGGCTTTATATGAGAGACAATATAGATCTCCAATAGGGTGGTTTGAGCCGGTCGAGGTTAGGTTTTTAGGTACAGACTTGGTACATGATGCTTATGAGAAGGTGAAAGTGATTCAGTAGCGGCTTTGTACAATGCAGTCAAGAAAAAAGAGTTATGCTGATAGGAAGGTCTGTGATGTGTCTTATATGGTTGGGGAGAAGGTTCTAGTGAAGGTTTCACCCATGAATGGTGTTATGAGATTTGGGAAGAAGGGAAAAGTGAGCCCTTTGTTCATTGGGCATTTTGAGGCGCTTCAGAGGATTGGGGATGTGGCTTATGAGCTCGCTTTGTCGCCTAGCTTGTCGGGGGTGTATCCAGTGTTTCATGTTTCTATGCTCCAAAAGTATATTGGCGATCCATCTCATATTTTGGATTTCAACACGGTTTAGTTAGACGGTGATTTGACTTATGACGTGGAGCTAGTGGCCATTTTGGAGCAGAAGGTCCGAAAGTTGAGATCAAAGGATATAGCCAATAAAAGTGCATTGGCAAGGTAGGCCTGTGGATGAGTCTACTTAGGAGACCGAGCAGAGGTATGAAGTAGATATCTAAACATGTTTGAGACTTGAGGTATGATTCTAGACTCGTTCGAGGACGAACATTTGTTTAAGTGGGGGATAGTCTAATGATCTAGCCGGTAGTTTCATGAGTTATAGCCTTGGTTTCCCCGCTTCTACTTCTTATATGTTGTTCAACTATGTTTCGTGGTATCGGGTTTGTTGGTTTAGGTTCGGAGTGGTTTTGGAGAGGAATGAGATACTTAGTCTCCTAGTGGAAAAGTCAACCGGATGTTGACTTATGAGTATATGATCTCGAATGTTAGATCTGATGGTTGGCTAGCTCTATTAGGTGATTTTGGAATTAGGAGCGTGTTCGAAATGTAATTTGGAGGTCTATGGTAGATTTAGGCTTGAATTGGTAAAACTGGAAATTTGGCATTTCTCGGTCGTTAGTGGAAATTTTGATATCAGGTTCAGAATGAAATTCAACAAATTAGGGTAGGTCTATAGTGTCATTTGTGACGTGTCACAAAATTTTAGGTTATTCAGTCGAGGTTTGATATGTATTGGCATTGTTTGCAGAATTCAGATGTTTAGAAGTTCTTAGACTTGAATCTGAGGGTGTTTTGATGTTGTTTTGAGTGTTTCAAAGGTCTGAATAAGTTTGAATGGTAGTATGTGACTTGTTAGTGTTTTTGGTTAAGGTCCCGAGGGCCTCAGGATGAATTTGGATAGTTGACAGAAGAGTTGGAATTGAGTTGGTGCAGTTGAGATTTTGCTGATTCTGTCATTAGCACACCTGTAGATTGGGTGCTGCAGGTGCTCGGCAGGAAGATGAGTGTACCATGAGAGAATCAAGGAGGTCAACATATTTCAATTATACAGAGTTAGAATTGAGTTGGTGCAGTTGAGAGTTTGCTGATTCTGTCATTAACACACCTGTAGATTGGGTGTTGCAGGTGCGACTGTGTAGCCACAGATGCGGTATTTTACAGGTAAGTGGAATACGCAGGTGCGCTTGATTGGCCATAAATATGGTAGCACTGGTGTGATCAATTGGACCGTAGATGTGAGTCTTCTGGGAAGAAAACTATAAAAGCCACAATTCGCAAATTTTCGCCCATTCTTCACCATTTTTGGATGAGTTTGTAGCTTAGGGCAGTAATTTTCAAAAGGAATCAAGGATTTTTAGTGGGGTAATTCTTGGGCATTATTTTTTGTGTTTGTGATGATTTTCCTATCATTTCATCATGGAATTAGTGGGAATTTGGAGTGAATTTGAAGTGGCTAGGGCTTGAGTTTTGGAGAGCTTTGATTGATGATTTGAGGGGTCAAATGGAGTCGGATTTAATAAATTTTGTATGTATGGACTCGTGAGTAGAAGAAGTTTCTAGTTTTGTAATTTTTTTCAGATTCCAAGATGTGGGCCTAGGGCCCGTGTTTGGGTGAATTTGGGATTTTGGATTAAATTGATAGTTTTTCGTTTGGAATTGATTCTTTGGACTATATTGATTGTGTTGTATTGCTTTTGGTTAGATTCGAGACATTTGGAGGCTGATTCCAAAGGCAAAGGTGTAGTAGAATAGGATTTGATTTGGTTTGAGGTAAGCAAAGCTTCCAAATTTGGTTTTGAGGAACTATGTGTTATATGATTAAATATTAAAGTGACGCAAATGCCAAGTGACGGGCATGTTAGTGTGCACCGTGAGGATTGTGACCTGGTTTATTCCGTGGCACCTCTTTGTAATTCTTTCTTGTTGATTTCCGTGTTGTGATTATGTGATTAAGAAAATGAACTGTAAAACATGTTGATTATAATTTTAGGGTTTCACGCCGATACTGTTAAGCCCCGAGTGGTCGTTTCTTGATGTCATCTCATTAATCTCATTTATATTCTGTACTTAGTCTTGTTCATGCATATCAATCATGTTTCAGTCTCAGTTGTTATTATCTGGCACATCATATCATTATTTCCGGCTAGTTTTATGGAATTGTGAGCTCGTGCATGTGAGACTGGAGAGTGATGACTAAGTGAAGCCGAGAGCCTGATTTTGAGTGACAGTTATGGGATTGGACTGCACAGCGCAACAAATTATTTATTATGGATTTCTTTTGCTTGGGCTGGAAGGAGCTCCTCCAAAGTCTACATACCCCCAGTGAGCATGGATGATATTATTGTGGGATGGATTTTCCTTGACATGGATTTGTCTGAAATATTGATACCTCGAGATGGAGTTCTCCTCAGGGTTTGATTTCCCTTGTTCCTCAGTACCGGTTGACTTGAGGTGAGTATTGCATATATATTCCGGGATGATTTCCCTAGGCCGGATGGCCATATGCGGTACCGAGTGGTTGATCACTTGAGAGTGGGAGCACATGGTGCATTTTCATACATTTTTAGCATTTACATATAGAGATTTGCTGAACTTTACACTTCACACTATTCAGACTGGTATTTTTTTTACTGTGAGATGAATAACTGAATTTCCAGCATGCCTACTTAACTGTACAATTTAATTGTGATATAATTGCGGAGGTTTAGTTCGTCACTACCTATTAGTCTATAGTTGGACCTATTACTTATTGAGTTGGTCTACTCACGTTATCCTTTGCACCTTGGGTGCAGATCTAGGTATCTCAAGTCATGGTAGCGGCTGTGGACTATTCCACTCGCGGATTATCACGGGAGATATCAAGTTAGCTACCTGGCGATCACAGTCCCGCCTTTCTTCTTCTTTTTCTTCCTTTTAGTATACTTTGGCTACTTTCAGTCTATTTTGGTCTTGATATGTATTTGGAACAATTGTAGTATTGCTGATGACTTAGTGACACCTTAGGTCGGGCCTATATTTTCCGTATTTTAGTTTTTGACTTTTACATCTTTATGGAAATTTTCACTGAAAAAGGTCATTATTTAAATTTTAACAAAATGTTGAACTACTTTGGAAATGTGTAGGCTGGCCTAGTTTCATGATAGGCGCCATTACAATGGGGTTGGTTTTGGGGTAGTGACATCAAGCTGCTCAGATAATAAGCATCCATTGTGTTCAGAAACACCTAGATCTGCACGCCTACTCCAGGGTAAAGAGTAAGTACAGCCAACTCACTAAGTAACAAAAATAACTACGAGACTGAAAGTAGTGACAAGCTTCACGAGTTCAATTCAATTGAAGAATTTCGGTATAGGAAAGTAGCCATGCTTTCAAGCTCAACAGTTAAAGCCAACAACAATTACATCATGTCAAGTTATGTGATGACCCAAAAGGTCATATCGTATTTTAGAACCCAATTCGGGGTTTTGAGGCCTTAAAAACCTCATCTTATTTCTCCTTGATTTGCGTACGCAGTCCTGGCACATTTCTGGAAAGCCTTTATATTAAAATTTGAGAAAATAATAAGTTTTTCTTTTAAAATTTGATTTTAGTTGACTTCGGTCAACATTTTGAGTAGATAGACCAGGACCTGTGTTTTGACGATTCCGGAGGTTCCATAATAAAATATCGAACCAGGTCTTATGCCCGGTATCAGATTCTAAGGTCCCTAGCTGGAAAAATGAAATTTTAATGAAAATTATTAAACTGAATTACAAAGGTTTTAAGAAATTGATTAATAAGTGATTTTGTTGATATTAGGCTCGTATTGTGGTTCTGAATCCCGATACATGTCTGTTATGATATTTATACCCTATATGTGAAATTTGGTGAGGATGGGACCCATTTTATGTGATTCACCTTTGGTTGAGAAAATAGATGTTTTGATGCTTTCTTGAAAATTTCATGCAATTTGATGCTAAATTCGTAGTTCTAGGTGTCATTTTGGCGATTGATCATGCGAGCAAGTCTATATGATGTTTTAAGAGTTGTGTGCATGTTTGGTTTGGAGCCGCGAGGGCTCAGGTGAGCTTCAGATAGGCTACGGGATGTTTTAGACTTAGATATCTGTTGTGTATTCCTGTAGTTAGTGTTTCTAGTTTTTCTTCTTCACGTTCGTGAAGATACTATTACGAGCGTGAAGTATAACCTGGGCTAGGGAGGGGATTGTTCATCGCTAACTTGAAGCCATGGTCGCGAACGTGGAGCACATGGTCTGTTCTTTGCGAACACGACCGACATCACGCGCATGGGTAGAATAAAATGGAGATGGCTTGGGGAATTATTGAGTTGCTCTTTGAGAACGCGATGGTCAGGGGGGGACAGACCATCGCGAAGCGAGCAACTTTTCACGAATGCGAAGGCCCTTCTGGCTGCAAGGCTTCGCTAACGCAACAATTCCATTGCGAACGTGATGAAGACCTGTCCGATGTTTTAAAAATAGAATAAAAAACGGGATTAGGACATTCTTTCTTATGTTCAAAACTAGAAGGCTTAGAGGCAATTTCCAAGAGACAACTTCTTCCCCAAAGTTTTGGTAAATTCTAAAGTACTTTCTTTCAATTACCCGTTGTATTTCACTGATTTTTAACCTAAAATCTATGGTTTTCATGATGGAAATTGAGGGTATGGGTAGAATTAGAAATTTTTGTATTGTTGGAATTCAGATCTTGATTTGCGGTCAGATTTTGAGCCTAATTACATATTTGGCTCTGGGATGAATGGGTGAATGTTTTTTTCTGAACCTCGAGTTTCGACTAAGCAAGCCGGGGGTCGGTTTTTTACTTTTTGGAGGAAAATATTGGGAAACTTGTAATTGTGAATTGGGATTGATTTCCTTAGCGATAATTGAAATTATTAAGTTACTTATTACTAGATACAAGTGGTTCGGAGGCGTAAACTAAGGAAAAAGTGGTGGTTGAGGCTTGAGTTCGGTCGTGGAATCACGTAAGTGTTGTGGCTGACTTTAGCTTGAGGGATTAGGTGTTGTTGCCTTATTTGCTATGTGTTTGGTTGATGAGTGCGAAATATAGATGAGGTGACGAGTACCTATACATTGTAGTCGAGTCATAACATGCGAGTGCGTCTAATAGTTGTGACTGTTTTATCCTTTATTCGTACTGTTCATTCTTAAACTGGTTATTTTTCATGTTAAATAGATCTTACCATGTTTTCCTGGAATTAGATATTGCTTGAGTATTGACTTAAGTTGAGATTTATATTGTGAAGTAAAATATATAAACGAGGCTGGTTATTGATGATTCCCCTGACGGGTTGTTTTTGTTTTGTTAGTTGGATGAGGAAGAGTGTAAATCATGAAGGGCGATGCTATGCAATGTATTGTGAGTGAGTGATAATGCATGAAGGGTGATGTCATGCCGTATTTTGTGAGTGATAATGCATGAAAGGTGATGTCGTGCCATGCTATGAGAGAGTTAATACGCAAAGGATGCTACCGCTCTATATTATGAGAGAGTTAATGCATGAAGGGTGATGCCGTGCCATTTCTATTATTTCTTATGGTAAGGACGGGAGTAAAAGAACGAAGGGTGATGCCGTGCACATGTTTTGTTATGTTATTACTTCTGTTGGTGCAAAGCGTGATATTTACTACGTTTCTTTGCTGTACTATTTTTGGGAATTGATATTTCCACTCACCATGTTTCCACCTCCCCGTTACTATCTGCTAAATTTCCGTTTTCTTGTTATTTTCTCGTATATGATTTAATTTCATAGGTTCATGTTATTATCATGTCCTAGCCTCGTCACTACTTCACCGAGGTTAGGCTCGACACTTACCAGTTTATGGGGTCGGTTGTACTGATAGTGTACTCTACACTTTCTATGTAGATTTCGGTATTGGACCTCATTGATAAGAGTTGGGTTGTCGCCTTCAGTCCATCAGGAGACCCAAGGTAGATCTGCTGGCGTTTGCAGATCCTAGGGTCCCCTTCTATTTATCCTAGCCTTCCCTATTTTCTTTTCTTTTGAGAAAAGAAGTATTTTCTCTAAACAAGTATTTGTAGTTATTCTTATAAGTTCGTGGATTGCGACACCAGACTTTGGGTAGTCGCGTAATAGTGTTCAGACTATTATACATTTTCGCACTTCTTTACTTTGTTTTGGTTTAATTATTGCTATTTATTGTTTTGTATAGTAGTTAGTATATTAAATTTTTGTGTATTGGCTTGCCTAGCATTTTGAAAAGTTAGGCACCATCATGATCCCGATGGAGGGAAATCCAAGTCGTATCAAGTTCGGTCGAAACAAGATATGGCACATCTCATTAACTACATAACAGTTATATAAGCGAAGTGAATTACAAAACGGTAATGAAATCATGTGCATACTCTCGATGTTTCAGTCACTCAATCCTCCCATTCGAATTAACCTCACAGTCATTCCATCCTTACATCCACTCAATCCTCCGGGTCGCTTGGCACTCGCACTTGAACTCAGTAGGTGCCTACACTAAGTGTGGATATGCAGACTCCGGAGGAGAAATTCAAGCCCAAGCACTATAATAAGCCAATCATGGCATGAATCAAATACACATGTTTTAGAATGTACTATTAGCCTATATCTATTCTCATTGTTTACTTACAATATTTCATACTGGTCTACTTTATTATACTTGATTTACTGGGCAACAACTAATTGTCAAGATTGACCCCTTGTCACTACCTCTTCGTGTTTGGTTGGATACTTACTGGATAGGCATTTGTCACGGCCCGAATTATCCCGCCCTGAGAGTCGTGATGGCACCGACTAGTGAAAGCTAACCAAGCTAACCAACTGAACTATTTACCTTGTTTCCATTTTTAATCCAGTAACAGACTAAAGCCAACAATTAGATAACAATAGAATTGAATAAGCGGAAGACTACATTGTAAAGAATTAATAATACTGCTAATATCAATCATAACAAATCTACCCAAGACTGGTGTCACAACTTCACAGACTGTCTATGAGTATTACAAAATAAAGGTCTGAAAGAAATAAATACAACACTGTCTCTGGAAATACCTGAAGGAAAGAGGAATAGTATATAGAAGGAGACGCCAAGGCTTGCAGACGCCTACAGGACTACCTCAGGTCGCCTGATGAATAAGAAACATCAAATCTCACTATGGTTTGAAGTCCATAGCACTGGGATCTGTACAAAATAGTACAGAATGTAGTATCAGCACAACCGACCTCATGAGCTGGTAAGTGTCTAGCCTAACCTCGGCGAAGTAGTGACGAGACTAGGACAAGACTACCAAATAAATCTGTGCAGCTAAATCATATACAACGGAAAAAGAAGAACATTAACGTGCAGTTAAGTATGGGGTTAAATCCTGAAGATATAATGCTTTCAGTAAATATATTTCGAATATATTTCCTTCAAATAAATATCTTTCAAATAAGCATCTTTCGAATATAATTATTTCGAGTAAAGGTCACCTTGTGACGCCTCATTTTATAGTCATAAATAATGTTGGTCTCAACCCACTTTCATATTTTAACTGCACCTCATGCCCATATTTATATCACAACCGCATAGATAACTCACATGCCATTAAATAAAACTATAATATTTTCCTTGGCACCTTGTGCCCTCATATTTCTTTCTCTCATTGCACAACAATATTCTCATGTTACTTATTACATAGGTTCCATAACCCAATACAAATAAGAATGTTCAAGGAGCCTCATTTACTTAACATAAATAGAGTACAACTTCTAAACCAATTAGGAACTCATCAAAAAAAAGATGAAGTTACTTCTAGAAATTATTTAAATAAAGAAAGTACCTTTTTCAATTGAAGTACAACATCGAATGAAATATTACCTTTAACAAAGAATTTAATAAATTAACTTAGTAGAACTTCCTTCTTAAGTAAAGTACAGTCTCAAAGTTTTAAAGAAATTTGATTGAGGAACTAATTAAGTAAAACAAATGTAAAACTTATAGAAATTTGA
This sequence comes from Nicotiana benthamiana, assembly GCA_034376525.1. Lineage (NCBI taxonomy): Eukaryota > Viridiplantae > Streptophyta > Magnoliopsida > Solanales > Solanaceae > Nicotiana > Nicotiana benthamiana. Next base: position 7,491,555 of record CM067327.1, on the reverse strand, counting down.
CGTATTGAAATGTATGTATAAAAATATGGTGAGGTATTGTGAACACTATCGATTCCAACACAAAGGATCACAATATTAAAGGAATCTATATAGTCAAAACACTTGAATTGGTAACAACAAATACAACAGAGACAAAATAATCGTAGAAGAGTACAGCTCAACGCAGAGATAACAACTGCGGATCTCTAAGTATCCTCCGTATATGAGCTAGGGATCTCTGGGTATCCTAAATATAAGTCCTGAGGATCTCTTAGTATCCTCAATATAAGTGATGGAGATCTCTTAGTATCCTCAATATAAATGCTAGGGATCTCTTGGTATCCCGAGGATCTCTTGGTATCCTCAATATAAATGATATGGATCTCTTGGTATTCCGAGGATCTCTTGGTATCCTCAATATAAGTGCAAGAGGATATCCCGGAATATCATCCCATAGTCCCTAAGTAAACACATAGCAGTAACACGAAGGAATACTCAATAATCATCCAACAACTCAATCACAAGTAATTCTACCCCCAAGGAGTATGAATACACGGCAACAAGAGAATCATGAAAAAACCATGAAGTGAAATAACCTTTAAGAAACAATGAGACACAATAGGCATGTGATATCTACACTGACAACCACAACAATTTGGACTCATGGCATATATACACGAAGTCATAGAGGAATTTACAACCAAGAAGTATCGAAACAATAAGGAAGACAATCACTTCAATTAAGGCAATTTATTGTCAATATAACACGTAAGAATTAGAGGGAAACTAACAACATCATATGGAGAATATAGAGGCAACTTAAGAAATTAAAAACCCCAATTATAACGAGATACTTTCCACAAATCATATTTCTTAATAGAACTTATCATATATAGCATGTAGAATATGAAACAGAGTCACATTAATCATAGAATACGACTCATGGGCATGCTTGACACCAGCGTATATATAATCATCACCATGCCTATACGTCGTACTCAACAAATAAAACATAACAAATAGGATACAACTCCTAATACCACAAGCTAATGTTAGACCAAACACTTACGTCGATTTGCAACCAATTCAAAATTCCAACAAGCTTTTGCCTCGCGAATTCGTCCAAAGATTCAATCTAGTCATTGTAATTCAATATACTCAACATAAATCGCACGAATTAATTCCATATGAAAATACTAATTTTCCAACAAAATCCAAAATTTAACTCAAAATCGCCCGTACGGCCCACGTCTCGAAAACCGACAAAACTCATAAAATCCGACAACTCATTCAACCACGAGTCTAACCACACCAATTTTATCAAAATCGGACATCAACTTGACCCTCAAATCATCAAATTAATCCAAGAGGGTTTCCAAGATTTTACCAACTAAAATCACCAATTAAATGTTAAAAACAACGATGGATTAGAGTATTCTAACCAAAATTGAGTTAAGAACACTTACACCGATGTTTTCCTTGAAAATCCCTCGAAACATTGCCTCACACGAGCTCCCTTGGTCAAAAAATGGAAGAGTGAGACGAGTTTGAACTTTATTTTGCTGCCCTGGGATTTGTCCTTAGCGTTCGCGATCCTCCTCTCGTGTTTGCGAAGAACAAAATTTTCCAAAATCATTTTCCGAACTCTTCTCGGACAGCCACTACATTAATAGCCATAACTTTTGTTGTAGATGATTAAATGACTATTGTAATATCTTTCTGGAATCTAGATTTAAGGAACTATAACTTTCATTTTGAATCATCTCAAAATTCATTATAGATTAAGAGATATGAACCTCCGAAGTACAACCTACACAACAAAATTTCTTCTTATTCACGAACGCAAGGCTCTCTTCATGAATGCGAAGAAAAAAAATCCCAGAAGCCAAATCCTTCTTCGCGAACGCGAGAGGACCCTCGCGGATGCGAAGAACAACACCAGATACCAGCTTCAACTATTGCAAAACAGCGTGAAATGATCCGAAACCACCCCAAAGCACACATGAGGCCCCCGGGACCTCAATCAAACATGCCAACTATTTCTAAAACATCACTCAAACATGTTCCAATCTTCAGAACGCTCAAAACAACATCAAAATACAAATATTATATCGGATTCAAGCCTGCGAATTCAAAAAACTCTCAAAGTACATTTTCGATCAAAAAGTCTATCTAACCTCGTCCGAATGACCTTAAATTTTTCTCACAAGTCAGATTCAACACTAAGAAGCTACTCTAACTTCCAGAATTCCATTCCGGCCCTCGGATCAAAATCTCTTTATCAAACCGGAAACTTCAAAAATTCAACTTTCGATATTTCAAGACTAAAGTATCTAGGGATCTCTAAAACACAACCTGAACACGCTTCTAAACTCGAAATCACCCAACGAAGCTAAAAGAATCATCGGAATTCTATTTTGAGGCCGTCGTTGTACTGTTCCAACTGCCGTCAAATTTAGAGAACTTAAGGTCTCATTTAGGGACCAAGTGTCTCAAATCTCTATGAAACTCAAAATAATTCCTTTTGGAAACTCACAATAGCAGAAACAAACACGGGAATGCAGTTAATAGGGGATTGATGCATAAATTCTTAAAACACAGGTCGGGTCATTACATTCTCCACCTCTTTAACAAACGTTCATCCTCGAACGTACTAAGAATTATTCTGAGGTTTCCAAATTGATGATTTTAATTTTACACCTATACTCTCAGTTGATCTCACGCTACCGCATTCGGCATACACCTGACAACACCATCTCAGTTGAGATTGTTTCATTTATCCATATTTGTAAACTTTAAGACCAATTTTCTTACTCTCGAAACATTTTCAAAATGGTCTAAATTTTTCACATCAACATATGGTATTATCTCATGACAACACACATCAAATTTTAATAGCTCGTCCATTTTCCCCCACTTAGGGTTATTCGTCGTCAATACACAACGTAAGCTATCACTTCCTTCGCATATCTCAGTTTCTCAAATTTTGCTAACTCCTAAATTTTTAATAAATTTCGGCAGAGTCTCCCTGCTAATTGGGACTATCTGCCTGTCACAGTAACAGTAAAACAAGTCCTAACAACACATCCACAGCTCAACAAAACACCACAATGTATATATCAAAAACACTAATTTCCGCATTACAAGCATTGCTTTATCATATTGACATCTGTACCTGAAACAGATCATATATATGCCCATAAACATGTATCTAGTCTTAATCATTGTTCATCATCAATTACAAAATCGCCAATTAACTTCATGTTAACAAATTCTTGCTTCAAGCTTTCACTTAACTAACAACATATCATGAAGACCTCATCATTACTTACCCAAATTAACGATTCACAAATATTTTCACTTGGGAACTTACCTTGTAGGCTAAACTCAATAGTTAAAATACAAATTTGGCAAATTATGCCCAATGATATTCATATAAGAATTTTCAAATAATCCTCATAGGCATGACTCCCTATAAGTACTATAATACAATTTTTTTAAAATTTTACAAATGGAGAATTTAACACGTAACCTTTTCACCACAAGGACCTCGTCCTTATATAACATCCACTACAGCTAGTTTCCCTGTTTAAATATTTTACATCATATAAAAAATACGAGGATCTTATCTACAACTCCGTACCACAAGTAATATGCACATTGTGCTAACTGAAACTTTTCATTTCCTTTCTTTATTCTTCTAAATAATTTTCGTTAACAGAATCACAACATATAAAGAACCCTCACACCGATAGGGAATAAAATTCACAATTTAATAAATCTTTTCTGGAAATCACATCACAACTATTTTTAGTGATAACACATAATGATAGACATAGCTATCTCCCTATAATCTCCGAACAGGAGTATTCAAATACGTAAATTTAAGATTACGAAGCTCACTTGTGAGTAGAGCATATTAGAAGGACTTGCCTCAATACTCATAATCAAATCAAGTTGAGGAAATTTTTCCTTTATGATAACTCGAGTTCGTACTTGTAACGACTCCATTTCGTGTAGCGACCTCAGCCATTACATAGAAAAAATATCAATGGGTCGGGCCTCCACCTCTTAGGCATAATCTAACCGCTTTTCCTCTACGCGTAATTGGTAGAGTAAGTAGAGTAGTAACCGTAATAGGGTACGTGGCACATGTTCTGTGTTGGAACAGATTTCTCCCAAGTTTATGATAATTTCTCAGGATGTTCCTAGTGTCACCATTTTAATAACAACCCTTCCAATAATCGACTGCTCATACTGAGTGTGTATCGGATAACTTAAATAACCATTGCAGGAAAAGATGACTGCCTACGTGAGTGTTGTGATTAACTTAAGCAGTACGAGTATATTGAATATGTTTCCATGACCCCGCTGACACAAAAATGTAGAATTATTAAGGACGCGAGAATATCTCAAGTCTGACCATCATCCCATTTAAATCTTAGCTCTTAATTATAGACAAATTTCGGAAAACCTTTCAATACCACATGAATACATCTCAGGCCCAAATTGGTATAACACATGACCTTGCAATTTGATCATTGATAGTGGACTCCCCTCACTTGGCACGAAGCCATAGGTCACAACATCCAATAATCCATAATGTTAACTTTCACAGCTCATATAAATCAACTAGATGCCAGGTTCCATTGCACATCTACATGATTCACTAGGTGATGTCTCAATAATCCACATATCCAATGTTGGCAACACTTAGTAACAATGGTTGAACAATCCTGGCCCCCTTATAACCCCTCTGTGGTACCACTGACTGTTGGCGCATAGTTATTACTGAGTGCGCAATTTCATATACGAGTAAACACAACATAACTTATATGCTTCAAGTTGAATACTGTCGCACGATAAGGAATGAAAGAAGTGAGGTTATCTTACTAGTTCTGTAGCCTATTGAAGATAAGTACAGACGTCTCCGTACCGATCCGCAAGATTCTGCTGAACTTGTTTGTGAACCTATGTAACCTAGGGCTCTGATACCAACTTGTCACGACTAGGATATTCCCGCCCTGGGAGTCATGATGGAGCCTACTAGTGAAATCTAGGCAAGCCAACCAACTGAACTATTTACCTTGTTTCCATTTTTAATCCAATAATAGATTAGATCCATCAATTAGGTAACAATAGAATTGAATAAGCGGAAGACTGCATTGTAAAGATTTAATAATACTGCTAATACCAATCCATATCAAATCTACCCTAGACTCGTGTCACAACTTTACAGATTGTCTAGGATTACTACAAATAAAGGTCTAAAAGAAATTAATACAGCACTTTCTCTGGAAATACATGAAGGAAATAGGAATAGTAGATAGAAGGAGAAGCCAAAGCCTGCAGACGCCTGCAGAACTGCCTCGGGTCTCCTGATGAACAAGAAACATCAAATCTCACTATGGTTTGAAGTCCAGAGCAGTGGGATCTGTACAAGAGAACAGAGTGTAGTATCAGCACAACCGACCCCATGTGCTAGTAAGTGTCTAGCCTAACCTCGATGAAGTAGTGACGATAATTGGACCATACTACCAAATAAAACTATGCAGTTAAATCATATACAATGGAAAAAGAAGAAGAATAATGTGTAGTTAAGTATGAGAGGTGGTAAATCTCGAAGATATAATGCTGTTCAATAAATATATTTCGATTTTATTTCCTTCAAATAAATATATTTCAAATAAGCATCTTTTGAATATAATTCTTTCGAGTAGAGGTCACCTTGTGACGCCTCATTTCATAATCATAATTAATGTAGGTCTCAGCCCACTTTCATATTTTCACAGCACCTCATACCCATGTTTATATCACAATCGCACAGACAACTTACATGCCATTAAATAAAACCATAATATTTTCTCCGGCACCTTGTGCCCACATATTTCTTTCTCACATTGCACAACAATATTCTCATGTCACTCAGTTCATAGGATCCATAATCGAATATAATTAAGTACGTTCAAGGAGCCTCCTTTACTTAACATAAATAGAGAACAACTTCTAAACCAAATAGGAACTCAGCAAGAAAAGATGAAGTTACTTTCAGAAATCATTTAAATAAAAAAACTACCATTTTCAAGTGAAATACAACATCAAATGAAATATTACCTTAAACAAGGAATTTAATATATTAACTTAGTAGAAATTAGTTCTTAAGTAAAGTACAACCTCAACTTTTTAAGGAAACTTGATTGAGGAACTAATCGAGTAAAACAAATGTAACAATTATTGAAATTTGAAGTATCGAAATATATGTATAAAAATACAACGAGATATTGTAAACACTATCAATTTCAACACAAAGGATCACATCATTACCAAAATCTAAATAGCTAAAACACTTGAATTGGTAACAAAAAATACAACAGAGAAAAAACAATCACAGAAGAGTACAACTCAACGCAGAGGTAACAGCTGGGGATCTCTCAGTATCCTCCGTAGATGAGCTAGGTATCTCTTGGTATCCTAAATATAAGTCCCGAGGATATCTTGGTATCCTCAATATAAATGCTAGGGATCTCTTGATATCCCGAAGATCTCTTGGTATGCTCAATATAAATTCTAGGAATCTCTTTGTATCCCAAGGACCTCTTGGTATCCTCAATATAATTGCTAGGTATCTCTTGTTATCCTCAATATAAATGCTAGGGATCTCTTGGTATCCCGAGGATCTCTTGGTATCCTCAATATAAATGATATGGATCTCTTGGTATTCCGAGGATCTGTTGGTATCCTCAATATAAGTGCAAGAGGATATCCCGGAATATCATCCCGTAGTCCCAAAGTAAACACATAGCAGCAACACGAAGGAATACTAAAAAATCATCCAACAACTCAATCACAAGGAATTCTTCCACCAAGGAGTATGTATACACGGTAACAAGAGAATCATGAAAAAACCAAGAAGTGCAATAACCTTTAAGAAACAATGAGACACAATAGGCGCGTGATACCTACACTGACAACCACAACAACTTGGACACATGGCATATATACACGAAGTCATAGAGGAATTTATAACCAAGAAGTATCGAAACAATAATGAAGACAATAACTTCAACTAAGGCAATTTATGGTCAATGTAACACGTAAGAATTAGAGGAAAGCTAATAACGTCATATGGCTAATATCGAGGCAATTTAATCAATTAGTAAACCCAATCATTACGAGATACTTTCTACAAGTCATATTCCTCAATAGAAATTATCATATATAGCATGTAAATTATGAAACAGAGTCACATTAATCATAGTACAAGACTCACGGGCATGCTTGACACCAGCATATAGATACTCGTCACCATGCCGATATGTCGTACTCAAAAAATAACCCATAACAAATAGGATACAACTCCTAATCCCTCAAGCTAAGGTTAGACCAAAAACTTATCTCGCTTTACAACCAATTAAAAATTCCAACAAGCCTTTGGCTCGCGAATTCGTCTGAAGTTTCAAATCTAGTCATAATAATTCAATATACTCAATATAAGTGGTACGAATTAATTCCATATGAAAATAGTAATTTTCCAACAAAATCTAAAATTTAACTCAAAATTTTCCATGGGTCCCACGTCTCAAAATTGGAAAAAACTAACAAATTCGATGACTCATTCAACCACAAGTCTAACCATACCAATTTTATCGAAATCCTACATCAACTCGACCCTTAAATATTCAAATTAAACCAAGAGGTTTTTCAAGATTTTACCAACTAAAATCACCAATTAAATGTTAAAAACAACGTTGGATTCGAGTAATCTGACCAAAATTGAGTTACGAACACTCACCCCAATATTTTCCTTGAAAATCTCTTGAAAAATTGCCTCACTCGAGTTCCCTTGGTCCAAAAATGGAAAAATGAAACGAGTTTGGAATTTATTCTACTGCCCAGGGATTTGTTCTTCGTGTTTGCGGTCCTCCTCTCACGTTCAAGAAGAACAAAATTTGACCACGAATGCGAGGCTTTGACCGCGTTCGCAAAGAAGGAATTAAGGCCTGGGCAAAAGGTGTAAAAGGTCGTCTCGTCCGCAAATGTAGGGTTTATTTCTTCCATTGTTTGTCATTTTTGGAGCTTTTTGATGGGGATTTAAGAGGGATTCAAGGGGAATCACTTCGAGGTAAGATTCTTGGAATTAAAACTCGATTATAATGTGAATTCCACCTAGTAAATCATGGAAATTTAGTCAAACATTGAAGAACTAGGGCTTGAAAATTTAGACCTTCGATTGAGGATTTGAAGAACCATTTAAGGTCGAATTTCTTAACTTTTGATATGTATGAACCCGTGGGAGATGAGGAATCTGTTGATAAAAAAATTACTGAATTCCGAGATGTGGGTTGGGGGGTCGGGTTTTGGTAATTTCGGGATTGTGTTGTATTTTGATTATATTCACTTGGGGTTCATTCTCTAAGCCTCTTCTGACGTCCTCATTCTGATTTTGGATAGATTCGACATGAGTGTCGGATGATTCGAGGGGCAAAGGCATCGCGAGCTAGAGATTTGACCGGCTCGAGGTGAGTAGTGGATGTAAATGATGTTTTGAAGGGTTTAAAACCTCGAATTGCACATCGTAGTGCTATATTAAGGGAAGCACATGCTAGATGACGAGCGTGGGGTAATGCACGGTTTGAAATTGTTACATAGTTCATCCTGAATGATTGTTTTACTACGTATTTGATTGAGAACTATTTTCTATCATCATGTTTTGGGTTGAATGCTATATTTGGGCCTCATGCCAACTATGTGAACCCTTCGGGGATTGTTTTTGATATTTCCTCACTATTTTGACTTTAAACTTGTACTTAGTCATGCTACGGCTTACTTTTTTCAAAACTCAACGATGTTTACTCTGCTTTACCACTTGAAATGATATTTCAAAGAATATTTTGTGTTGAGCATCATGTTTTACTGTTGCCCGAATGGCTTATGTCATTTTTGACTAAGTAAGGCCGAGGGCTTGTGTTGTGATGATATCTTTGGGTAGGGCTGTACGCCGCAGTGATGATAAACTTATTTTTGATTATGAGGCCGAGGGCCTAAGATATGTACGCCACGAGGTGGCGTATTGATATGAGGTCGAGAGCCTAGAGATGATGCCACGAGGTGGCTTGATATTGCGTTTGGGCCGTAAGGGAACCCCCAGGAGTCTGCATAACCCTAGTGAGCGTGAGTACCTATTGTGATGTGAGATATATCCCAAGGGGCATGTATTATTCTATGTGATTGCTCGAGGGAATGGTATTGTTATGAGATATTGTCCGAGGGGCGGATTTGTTGACATTGTACCTGAGAGGCGAACCTTATGTGCTTATATTTCTTACTTGCCAGTCATTTAGCTGTTTAATTGTGTATTTGTGCCCGACGAGCTGATTTTTTGTGTCTATCTGCACTAATTGCTTTTCATTCAATTGCGTAACTGTTGAGAAAATAATTTTTTCAGAAGTTTAAAATTAGCTAAGATGCATTAAGAGATTTCACAGCTTCATTGATTTCTTACTGATTTTTATAGAAAGTCATTTTTTGTGATTTCTTATCACTCAGTCTTTAGTTATGATTATTACTCACTAAGTCGGAGTACACACTTTACTCCTTGCACCTTGCATGCAGATTCAAGTATGTCTGAACCGGGTATCGACTATTGGTTGATCGAAGGTAGAGTCATCGAAGTTTAGCAAGGTAGGTGCTGGCGTTGACATCACTACTTTTTTCCCTCTTTATTTCATTAGTCAGTATTTAGTACATTTCAGACTTTTCAGTTGTATTTAGACCCTAGTAGATGCTCGTTACTTGTGACACCCAAATGTCGGGATGTATTCATTTTTGCACTTGTTTCATTTCGCTATATTTTTACTTGTTGGGGATTTATCCTTATAAATGACTTAAATTGACCTATTAAAGCCGAATTTGGGAATTGTGTCTGATGGCCTCATCTTCATGAGAGGTGCCGTCACGATCGAGTCCAGTTTGTGGTCGTGACCAGTTGGTATTAGAGCCTAGGTTACATAGGTCTCACGAGTCATGATCAGGCTTAGTAGAGTCTCCCGGATCGGTAAGGTGACCTCTATATTTATCCTTGAGAGGCTGGAGAACCTTTAGGAAAACTTCACATTCCTGAATTTTTCGTATGCCCTTGATTCAGCTTGAAAAGTAACTTTTGAATTCTTTTCATACGTTTGTATGTGCGCGTGAGCGCTCAAAATATGCATCGATGGCTTGTGATTCCTCGATCGAGGTATGTGGTGCGATCCTTATGTGTTGATGTCGACTATTTGGTGTTTGATTTCCACCGTGATTGGATGTATTGCCCCGAGTTATGGATGTGTGAAAAACTTTTCATGTTTCCTAGTTGGAAATGAAGTAAATTTTATGTTACGATATGAGTTCAGACTCAAGAAGCTTAAGTGACTGGGTAATGTTTATGATGGTAGAAGGTATATAGAAATGCTATTTGAGGCAAAGCATGTGGGTTATCTCATGCGAAGTGTTATGAGGTTGTGTGATCCTTATGTTGTCTGTTAGAAGATCTCACCTATAGGTGAAATATATAGGTTGCGCTTTAAATTTGGGTCGCTTAAGAGAGTAGGTTTGACTATTACAAGAGTGAATGCGAGATTTGGGTAAGAGTTAAAGTACCTAATGGTCTGTGTTTCACGGGCTTACAAAGGATTGAGTTTTATCTCACGATAGTAGTATGGCAGTAATAGAGTATACGCATTGTGAGTTATTGTGTGATTTGATCAATGGCTTTGAGCGAGTGGGGGAGTCTACTATTGGTTAGTTGATTGAATGGTTATGTACTATGTTGGTTCTAGTTTGAGGCTTACGGGTGAATCAGTTATGGCTTATGGAGATTGAGACCGAGGGGATCGACTAAAGGAACATTTTGGGCGAAGATTATGTCATGCTTCATTGGTGTATGAGAAACTTGGAATGTCTTGAGTTTTTATTGGTAAAAGGTGTACGGTGCATAGGATAGGAAGTTCATGGGTTGCATTAATGTAAGGTTACATTCTGCGGTGTTGGAGTGCTAAAAAGGTACATGTTGTTCGGTTCATTTGATTAGTCTAATTGTGGTTTGAGTAGAGTGGATGTACCTCGAGAATGGTTCTAATGTGCTTAAGATTGTACATGTAATAATTGGAAATTTTCAAGTATATGGTTTGGCTAGAAACTGAGGTTTGCATTGGATGTCTAGGTGTGTGTCATTTCTATATGATCTATGTGATTCTATTTATCAAAATCACGATGGTGAAGGTAACGGATCTAAATTCGCAGGAAGTCTCTTTTGAGTAGAATATTTCGTATCTCGTGCTTTTGGGGTATCTGAGAGAGTATGTAGCGGCTTATGAGCATTAAATGGTGTGGTTTTATGCTTGGGCCTCGTGTGGTGAGTCTGGGTTGAGGATTGAAGTATTATGGTAAGGAGAAGTGTTAATTCAAAGGTAATTCTGAAGGAACTCGGACAAATAGGACAACTTGGTAGTATGCCGAATCGGTGTGGTAAGGATATGATTAGTTCCTTGCATGTGTACGGGGTAATGATTTTCAACAAGTATTTTGCGGCAATGCTCTTAGGTTTTAGTGGCTTGTGTAGGTTTATTGAGTTAAGAGGATTCAGTCCTCATAGACTTGTGTTTTGTGCAAAAGGGAGTTAGAGTGTTCTTGTTGATTTCTATCGCGGTTAGAGATGTATATTTTTTTCTGGAGTGAGGAGCATATTGTGATTTTCTTCTAGATTGGGCTCAATTGGAAGTCCTTGGTTGGTTGAGTACATGGTTTCTTGTGGCTCGAAAGAGATATGAAGTTCTCACGTTATCCTAGGATGGTATTGTATATGTGGTATGTTGTGGAGGATTCAGATTGGGTGTGTAAGATTACGATTCAGTTCTGGAAGGAATGTCATGAAAGTTTTAAGAAGTGGGTAGCTTCAGATAATTAGGGAAATGAGCTTAAGAGGATTAGGGAAATAATCTTATGATGATTAGGGAAATGATCTTAAGATGATTAAGGAAATGGTATTGCTAATTGGAGGTAATTTTATGAGGATATATGTTTTAGAAAAAGGCAGTGTGATTAAGTTGATGGTACTTTTGTAGTATTGTGGCACTTGCTAGATAAACTGCTGATATTCGAGTTTTCTTGGCGGCATAGAAGAATTTAAGAGTATCTATCATGGAATGATTGGGAATTAGACGTGTGGTATGTATTCAGATGGTGGAACTGGGATTAGGTATGGTTATTCATGTGCTATATGGGGTTGGAGACAGGAAATTCTCATGTTCAGGCTATGTTGTGGTTGTAGGTTGCGTGTATCGACACTATTTAGCGACTATAATAGATCTATTGTTTCTTGGTTCATTAGATTTTAGATGTGATATTGGGTAAAGACTGGTTGTCTTTGTGTTATATTATTCTAGACTATTACGCTAAGATGGCGCTGTTGGATATGCTGGGAATGCCACGGATTGAGCAGCAAGGTTAGATAGATTATGTTCTTGGTAGGGTGGTTTCATATTTGGAAGACCCAGCGGAGGGTTAGGAAGGATTGTCCTCCTTCATATTTGGAAGACCCAGCGGAGGGCTGGGAAGGATTGTCCTCCTTATTTGGGCTCTCGTGATGAATGTCATTGTAGAGACTTCTCAAATTGATTTAGTTCTAGTGATGAGGGATTTTCCCGGATGTGTTTCCTGCTGTCGGGCATGTCTCTCGACGAATTTGATGATTTCGATATTGATTTGTGCTAGGTATTGTATCGTATGGAACCGACGAAGTTAATGGAAATAAAAAAGCAACTTCAGGGTTTCCCTGATAAGGGGTTCGTTAGCAGGCCAGTGTGGATGCGTGTTCTAACTTGAGTCGGCTTGGATGACTTCGAATTGTATTGTTGAGGCATGTGTTCATTCTATTGTTATTGAGCTTAGGTGATCTATGAGTTACTTTTTTTTTGTTGGGAGGCATTATGAATTGTTGTTTATGGGCACGTATGGTGAAGATCCATTGGTGTTTCATAGCAAAAGTCAAGTGGGAAGAGTACTAGGTGTTGCTCCATGGATGGCATATTGGTTATGTCCGTTCGGATTAGTGTAATGTTATGTCAAATGCTTTGCGGTGAATATGATGATCTCTTTGGTTTTAGACATCATATTGCCCATGGTTGTCGATTTTGTGTATAATGACATAAGGTGTTTCATGTGGACTAGTGTTTATATGAGGTCGTGCATTTGAGCGAAGTTATGTGGAGGTATAATTCCGCGGATTGGATTCTTGTGTTCTGTTTCTATGATGTGTGACATGTTTTCAACATTTTGTTGAGGCGGTACTGGTGAGCTTGCATTATATCTCTTTCATTTGAGCCATTTTTCATGATTTTAGTACGTTCGGATTGTTGCTTATTGGTATGCGAATTACACGAGTTGTGGAATTAGATGGTATTGATGTGTCATGTCACTAGAGTAGTTGTGAGGGATTAGGTGAGATTATTAGGATCTGGAATAATTACAAATGGATTAAGTTTTAGCATGTTGGAAGGATAATATCAAAGTTCGGTTCAGAAATTCGCTATGGTCTTTGCCAAAGAATAAATGGCTTCATGAATGGTTGATATGAGAAATGGCTATGGCTTACTGCGTGTTTTAGTTACCATTGGCTGTATATGAAAGTGTTGGAATGTGACTTTAGTTGATTGAGGTTTTCTACCGGTTATCCTTGTTGTGTGCAACTGCTATGAATAGAAGTTATCGCTACAAGGATTGAGTTTTGTAGTATATAACGTAGTTGCACCTAAGGTTGCAGGTGTGAGTTACTACAACTGGTTCGGGCTTATTCAGAGTATAGACGTGAGATTTTGATCTTGTGGATGATTTCAGAAGTTGAGATGTAGTTCTAAGGCTTATGGGTACATTGTGTTATCGCACCTATATGAGATAGGCGATGTGGGATCACCCCCGGCTATTTGCATAGTAGGGTTATTCAGCATTTAATTGGCTTTTGGAACAACTATTGGCACGATCGAGGATGAACGTATATTTAAGTGGGGGAGGATGTAACGACCTGACCGGTCGTTTTGAGCTTTTGAACTTTACTCACTAGTTCTCGAGCATGAGTTACCTCGTTGGATGTATTATGACTTATGTAAATCATTGGTTTTGGTTTTCATGGTAATCAAAATAAATTTGGAAGAACAATTCTCAATTTGTAGCTTGAATTGAAAGGGTTGACCAAGTTTTGACTTGTTTGTATATGATCTCGAATTGGAATTTTTATGATTTTTAGCTCCGATAGGTGATTTAGGACTTAGGAGCGTGATTAGAATGCATTTTGGAGGTCCGTGGAAGGTTTAGGCTCTAATTGGCGAAATTGAGATTTTGGCATTTTCCGATTGATAGGTGAGATTTTAATATAGGGGTCGAAATGCAATTTCTTAAGTTGCAGTAGCTCCATTGTGTCATTTGTGATGTGTGTGCAAAATTTTAGGTCATTCGGACATTGTTTGGTTGGGTTTTTGATTGAAAGCGAAATTCGAAAGATTTTAGAAACTTAGGCTTAAATCCAATGTGTTTGGCTTGATTTGATGTGGTTTGAAGAGTTTTGGAGATCGGTACAAGTTTGAATAAGGTTTTACGATATGTTGATGCCTTTGGTTGAGGTCTCGGGGGCCTTGGGGCGAGTTTTAGGTGTTCAATCGAACCATTTCATGATGGTTGGAGTTGCAGAATTGCTGGTTAAGCTAATGCAAGTATTCACTCTTCGTGTTCGCGAGGAAGGCTCAGAGTTTGTGAAGGGCTGGATGTTCGTGCATCGCATTCGCGAGAAGGGCATCACGTTTGCGTAGAGTAATTTGGTCAGCTGGGTCTGAGGTCGAGTTGTTCATCATATTCACGAAAGAGGGAGTGCATTCGCAAAGGGTAAGTCTGAGGAACCATTGCATTCATGAGAGGCATATCGCGTTCGCGGAAGAGGCAAGTCAATTTTGTGCTTCGCAAACCCGAGGCATTGAATTTGTTTGCGAAGAAGGAATTAAGGCCTGGGCAGAAGGTTTAAAAGGTCATCTTGTCCGCGAATGTGGGGTTTATTTCTTCCATTGTTGGTTGTTTTTGGAGCTTTTTGAAAGAGGTTGAAGAGGGATTCGAGGGGAATCACTTTGAGGTAAGATTCTTGGACTTAAAACTCGATTCTAATGTGAATTCCACCTAGTAAATCATGGAAATTTAGCCAAAAATTGAAGAACTAGGGCTTGGAAATTTAGACCTTCGATTGAGGACTTGAAGGAACATTTGAGGTCGGATTTCTAAAAATTTGATATGTATAAACTCGTGGGGAGATGAGGAATCTACTGATGTAAAAATTATTGAATTTCGAGACGTGGGCCGGGGGATCGGGTTTTGGTTATTTCGGGATTAGTGTCATATTTTGATTATTTTCGTTTGGTCTTCATTCCCTTATCCTATTTTGATGTCCTCATTTTGATTTTGGATAGATTCGACACGAGTGGAGGCCGATTCAAGGGGAAAAGGCATCACGAGCAAAATATTTGACCGGTTCGTGGTGCGTAATGATTGTAAATGATTTTGTTGAGGGTTTGGGCGAAGATTATGTCATGCTTCATAGGTGAATGAGAATCATGGAATGTCTTGAGTGGTTGTTTGTAAAGGGGGCATGATAATAGGCTATATAGATGATATTTACACCTTAATATGATCATACTTTGTTGTTGTTATATAGATAAATTGCCAACAAAATGCTCTAAATAGTGTCCTTTTGTTTTGCAGGGAATATTATATGAGAGGAAGCAACATGGAGTGCGTTGGAGGCGATAATGGGAAGAAAAGACCCACTCAAGAAGTACCCGAGCACGAATAAGCGGAGAATGGCCTGGGAAAGGAGTCCATCGTGACCGCGGTAGTTTAAAGAACGCGAGGCAGAAAGGCCAGCCTTCACCGCGGTCTGCCGCGACGCGGTGCACTGTTCACAATGCTGGAAATATAGGGACTTAAGTTTAACTTGGGGGAACTTTGTAAAAACCCTTATAAGCTCTAGAACTCACACAAGAGGTTATCAAGCTTGTTTTAGACTACTTTTGAAGGAAGAACAAGTGGGAGGAGACAATCCAAACATTAGAGTTTTTCTCTATCTCCTTTTAATTCTTGCAATTTTTCATTATGTATAATCTATTAGTTTTCTCTTATTTTGTTATGAGTCGCTAAACACTTATCTAGGGTTGATGAAACAAATTGTTGGTTGAAGTTTTGACTCAAGTCTTTATAATTGAGCCGGATTTATGATATGATTTTTCAACTACGTTTTGTATGGTTTTAAATTGAATGGGCCCTTGATTAATAGTGTCTAATTACCTTATATTGCTTGAGAAAGAGTATTAGGTTACACAGTTATTGAACAACACCACTTTTAGGTAATTGAAGATATTCATGTCTTGAATTTAAATTGGGTTTAGAGATAACAAAACTTTGGTAGGATAATTTAGAGCTGTACACATATTGTTAGCTAGAGTAGTTCGAGAGAATGCTCTAGTAAATTATTGTAGTTGATCGAGAGATAATAACGATAACCCATAACTCTTAATCCTCATAGAGTATTACAGCGAGAGTATAACAGAAGAGTCAAGATCAAAACTAGCAATTGGGGAAATCACTTTCCTAGACCATTTTACCATTGAATTATCCTTGTTTTAGCTTATTGTTGGTTTTAATAGCAGTTGAAGTAGTTAAACAAAAACACAATCCTAATTGATCAAAATCTTGCATCTAGAGATTGATTGAGTTGATAATAACATTGCCAAAGAGTGTAATAGATAGGTTAGTTCCCTGAGAATATAATTTCGGACTTAAAACCGGATTATATTTGTAGAGACTGCTTTTTCTGTAAAAGACATAGTTGGGTGTGATCAAATTTTGGGCCGCTGCCAGGGAACAAACGGTGTTATTTATTACAACTTAGAAGTAATGTTTAAATTTATTAATTCAAATAACTTTTCAAAGGTGTTAAACAATTTTCATTGAATTTCTATACGTTTGAACTCTTGTAGACTTCAAGTGTAAGCCTAGAAATTCTTCGAGGACTGAAGAACTGCTCGAAGGACTTTCAGACCCAGAGAAAACATTCAGGGCGTCGAATCATTCCAACAAGAGAATCCAACAATCACAACGACCACACCAGCTCGAATTTGACATGGGTGACGCTGAAAACGTCAACGGAAATGTCAGAGATCCGCTAGCGATCCCTAACGTCAAAGTAGTGGCACCTCTTGTGCTAGAAGCTGCACTTTATGATTGGGCACAACCCACAGTTAATAACCTAGACTGCCATAGTTGCGCCTGCAATTTAAGTGGAGACATTCTAGATCACCAACAACATGCTGCATCTGCTGCAGAATAAGGGATTGTTCTCCGGGTCACACATTGAAGACCCTCAGCAACATTTGAAATTTTTTTTGTCAATTTCTGTGACTCAAAAGTAGCCAAATATGACCTTGGAAGCTATCAATCTATTAGTGTTCCCGTTCTATATGACCGCGAAATCTAAACATGGCGAAATTTGCTCTATATTAATTCCATTGTAACTTAGGAGGAATTAGTCAAGCAATTCTTAAATAAGTTCTACCCACCCAAAAAGATTTCAAGGAAGATTGATGAAATATTGCAGTACAAGCAGCAACCGACGGAGACTTTGCAGGAAACTTGGGAAAGATTCAAAGGGATGCTGGTGAAGTGTCTTCACCATGGCATTCCAGACGAGATGCTTGGCCAGATGTTCTACATGGGGATAGCTGACAATCTAAAAGCAAATGTGGATGCTTCAGCTGGAGGTGCCTTTTTAAGTAAGACATTTACCAAGAGCAAAGTCCGCCTTGACAAGATGTCCTCAAATTCAGGGTGGATGACTAGAGGTACAACACTGGCACCCATAGTACATTCACTTCCTCTTGATCAAAATAATTCACATGCAGAGAACATGTCCACAATCATGACACAGATGAGTATTTTGACGAAGAAGATAGATGAAATGGGTACCAAATAAGTGCATATTGTTGACACAACAAATGGAGGACTATGTACACCCTCTGTCAATCAGTATTATGTGTGTTCATGGAGCAAAGAAGGTGAAAATAAAGGGGCAAGGGAAGATATGAATTATGTTAACAATTTTGGGGGTTAGAGACAAGGAGGACAACAGTGGAGACCGACACCAAATCAGCAATACAGACCCAACATGCCTCAGCCTGGGGGCATGTAGGCTCCAGGCCAAGTAGTTCCATACAACTAGAGACAACATGGTTACCCACAGCAGAACCAACAACAGCTGACATATCAACCACCTCCTCAGCAACAAGATAACAACATGGTAGAGATCAGCGGGATGCTCCAGCAACCGATTGGGACAAATAGTAAGATATAAGAAAAGTTGGAAGTGCATGATTCAACAATAAAGAACCTTGAAACCCAGCAGATACAAATATTAACCCCAAGGAGCAAAACCCAAATTAGCTGATGGCAGTAAGTCTCCGAAGTGGGAGAGATTCAGAAAAAGAGTAGGAGGTTGCACAAGCCAGCAAAGAAACTATACCAGCCACTCCAATTCCACTAGAGATAGATGAACTAACAAATCTGACTGAAGTGGTGGTTGAACAGGGGCAAGTTGAAAACGGTAAGGCTAAAGTAAATGAACCAGTTGCCGAACAGGTGACGCCTCTTGTGTCATAGAACCCCAACAGAGAGAAGACAGGAAGTAGTGCACAATGGGTGATTGCCACACCATTCCCACAAAGACTGGTAAAACAAAAGAAGGAAGATCAATACAAGAAATTCATGGAGATTTTGCGTCAAATTCAGTTGAATATTCCCCTGATGGATTCCTTGAAGGAGATGCCAGGTTATGCGAAGAAGATGAAAGACCTAATGTCACGGAAGTTTGATTTTCAGGACCTATCCACAGTGACTCTAACGTAGACCTACAACGCAGTAGTGACTAGAACAATGGCTCAAAAGATGTCTAACCCAAGTAGCTTCACTATTCCTTGCACTATTGGGATTATTCCTTAGCAAAGGCATTATGTGTTTTGGAGCCAGCATAAACTTGATGCCTCTGGCTGTATAAACCAAACTGGGCATTGGTTGAGCTAGACCGACTTTGATGCTGCTACAGTTGGCTGACCGTATAGTAAAAAGGCCTATTGGCATTCTTGATGATGTGTTGGTGCAAGTGGGGAAGTTTGTGTTCCCTGCAAACTTTGTTATTCTAGACTGTCAAGTAGATGAGGAGATACCTATCATTCTAGGTAGGACATTATTGGTCACAGGGAGAGCACTGATCGATTGTGAGACTGGGAAATTAAAAATGAGACTGAACGATAAAGAAGTCATATTCAATGTATAGCAATCTATGAGGAGACCCAGTGAATATGCTAATTTCTCTTTAGTGGAACCAATTTATATGATCTTGCAAAAAGATGATGTGACCTTGACTACTAAAGATCCATTAGAGGCATGTCTGAAAAATTTAGAAGAGATGGATGGTGAACGGTTAGCTGAGTGGGTTATGGCACTTGAAGGCCAAGGATTCTGGAAAAGGGAATCTCAGTTCGAGTCCCTCGAGTTAGAAAAATGGCTACACCTCTAGCAAAGCCATCAGTAGACGATTTCCTAGACCCTGATTCTACTTTACCTGTTATTATATCATTTGGTTTGCTAGAAGTGCAGGTAGAACAGCTCTTACAGGTATTGTACGAAAGTAAGACTGCCATTGGCTAGACTATTGGAGACATAAAGGGTATCGACCCAGCCTTTTGTATGCATAAGATCCTATTGGAAGAAGAGCACAAACCTTCCATAGAACATCAAGGAAGACTGAACCCGAACATGAAAGAAGTAGTAAAGAAGGAAGTGATCAAATGGTTAGATGCGGGAATCGTCTTCCCCATCTCTGATAACAATTAGGTCAGCCCTGTCCTATGTGTGCCAAAAAAGGGGAATGACTGTTGTGAAAAAAGAGAACAATGAGTTGATCTCAACTCGTACAGTCACGGGATGGCATATTTGCATGGATTTACCGAAAAATTGAACACATCCACCCGGAAAGACCACTTCCCCTTGCCTTTCATTGACCAAATGTTGGACAGGCTGGCCGAGCGATCACACTTTTGTTTCTTGGATAGATATTCTGGGTATAATCAGATATCAATAGCCCATGAAGATAGAGAGAAAACATCATTCACTTGTCTGTATGGCATCTTCGTCGTTTTGAGAATGCCTTTTGGGCTTCGCAATGCACCAATGACATTTCAACGGTGCATGTTAGCCATTTTCACAAACATGGTGGAAGGTATTATGGAGGTCTTTATGGCTGATTTCTACGTGGTAGGAGATTCATTCAAGGACTATCTTCACAACTTAAGAAGAGTTCTTGGAAGATGTCTGGAGACAAATTTAGTGTTGAACTGGGAGAAGTGCCATTTATGGTACAGGAAGGGATGGTCTTGGAGCATCGAGTGTCTAGTAAAGGAATTGAGGTCGACCTTGCTAAAGTTGACGTGATTGAAAAGCTACCACCGCCTACTTCAGTCAAGGTTGTGAGAAGTTTTCTTGGGCATGCTGGGTTCTATAGACGATTCATAAAAGATTTCTCCAAAATTGCTAACCCATTATGCAAACTCCTTGAAAAGGATCACCCCTTTGTGTTTTCTAATGATTGCAGATTGGCATTTGAGGAGGTGAAGAAGAGATTGGTGACTGCACCCATTATTGTTGCACCCAACTGGGAGCAACCATTTGAGCTAATGTGTGATGCAAGTGACTATGCCATATGAGCAGTCTTGGGGCAAGGAAAAGCTAAGCTAATGCAATCGATTTACTATGCAAGTAGAGCGCTAAGCGGTGCACAACTCAATTACACTGTGATGGAAAAGGAGATATTGGCTGCTGTTTTTGCATTTGACAAATTCAGATCATACTTGATTGGCGCAAAGGTTATTGTTTACATTGACTATGCAACAATTAGGTACCTGATAGAAAAGAAGGAGTCAAAGCCACACTTGATTCGTTGGGTTCTTTTGTTACAAGAATTTGACCTGGAAATACATGATCGAAAAGGGATAGAGAACCTAGTAGCTGACCACCTCTCAAGGTTGCAAGGAGTTGAAAAGAAGGTATAGGTTGAGGATATAATAGAGGCATTCCCAGATGAATAGTTACTGGCAATGACAATGGAGAAGGCACCTTGGTATGCTGATATTGCTAATTATTTAGCAAGTGGTATTGTACCCTTTGAACTTTCCTCAATTCAAATGAAAAAGTTCTTTCATGAGTGTCACTATTATTATTGGGATGAACCTTTATTATTTAAAATATGTGTAGATAACATGATCCGGCGATGTATTCTCGAGAAAGATCAACATTCTGTTTTGCAGGCTTTCCATGCTTGACCATATAGTAGGATATATTATGACTTATGTAAATCGTTGGTTTTGGTTTTTACGGTAATCAGAATGAATTTGGAAGAACAAATCTCAATTTGTATCTTGAAATTTGAAAGGTTTGACCAAGTTTTAACTTGTTTGTATATGATCTCGAATTGGAACTTTTATGATTTGGTTAGCTCCGATAGGTGATTTCGAACTTAGGAGCATGATCGAAATGCATTTTGGAGGTCTGTGGAGGGTTTAGGGTTGCATTGGCAAAATTGAGTTTTTGCCGTTTTCCAATTGATAGGTGAGATTTTCCATAGGGGCTTGAATGGGATTCCGGAAGTTGCAGTAGCTCCATTGTGTCATTGTGGAATGTGTGCAAAATATTAGGCCATTCGGAAGTGGTTAGGTTGGATTTTTGATCGAAAGTGGAAGTTGGAAGATTTTAAAAACTTAGGCTTGAATCCGATGTGTTTTGCTTTATTTGATGTTGTTTGGGGTGTTTTGAAGATTTATACAAGTTTGAATAAGGTGTTAAGATATGTTGATGCCTTTGGTTGAGATCCCGGGGTCCTCGAGTGAGTTTCGGGTGTTCAATCGGACAATATCATAAAGTTTGGAGTTGCAGAATTGCAGGTTCAGCTGTTGAAGGTATTAACACTTTGCGTTCGCTAGTGGACCCTCGCGTTCGCGAAGAGTCAGTGGAAGAGGGTGTAGTTTTACCTTTGCATTTGTGAAGGGCTGAATGTTCATGCATCGCATTCGCGAGAAGGGCAGCACGTTTGCGTATAGTAATTTGGTCGGTTAGGTATGAGGTCTAGTTGTTCATCGCGTTCGCAATAGAGGGAGTGCGTTCACGAGGGTAAGTATGAAGAACCATCACATTCACGAGTGACATGTCGAGTTCGCTTAAGTGGATTTCTGGTCAAAGTCAATTTTGTGCTTCGCGAACGCGAGGCATTGACTGCATTCGCGAAGAAGGAATTAAGGCCTGACTAGAAGGTTTAAAAGGTTGTCTTATTCGTGAATGTGGCATTTATTTCTTCCATTGTTTGTCATTTTCTTAGCTTTTTGAACGAGATTGAAGAGGGATTCAAGGGGAATCACTTTGAGGTAAGATTCTTTGACTTAAGACTTGTTTCTAATGTGAATTCCACCTAGTAAATCATGGAAATTAAGCAAAAAATTGACTGAGTAGGAATTGGAAATTTAGATCTTCTGTTGAGGATTTGAAGGACCATTTGAGGTCAAATTTCTAAAATTTTGATATGTATAAACTCATGGGGAGATGAGGAATCTATTGATGTAAAAATTATTAATTCTGAGAGGTGGGCCCAGGGATCGATTTTTTGTAATTTCGGGATTTGTGTCGTATTTTGATTATTCTCATTTGGGCTTCGTTCCCTTAGCCTATTTTGACGTCCTCATTTTGATTTTAGATAGATTCGATGCAAGAAGAGGCCGATGGGGCAAAAGCATCGCGAGCTAGAGATTTGACCGGTTCGAGGTGAGTAATGATTGTAAATGATATTTTGACGGTTTGAAACCCCCCATTGCACATCATAGAGCTATATTAAGGTGAGGCACATGCTAGATGACGAGCGTGGGGTCGTGCACTGTTAGGGATTGTGACGTAGTCCATCCTGAGTGATTGTTTTACTGCGTATTTGATTGAGAACTATTTGCTATCATCATGTTTTGGGTTGAATACCATATTTGGGCCTCGTGACAACTATGTGTGTTGGAAATTATTGATACCTTTGATATGTGTTCTTTGGTTGTATTAGCATGATTTCCAAGTATAGGTTTTGATGAATGACAAACAAATGAAGTCAACTGTCAAACAATGATATTGTATAACAAACAATGAAGATGCATTAGCAAACAATCAAGATGGTTGACAAATCAAAGATGATGAATCAAACAATCAAGATTGAATGCCAAGAAGCATATTGATGAAGGGATTGCATAGACAAGCCAAGACGAGCTCAAAGTTCAAGACCGAAGACCCAAGGCGTAGGTCGTTAGGTAGAACCAATGTAAGAGCAACGTTTATGTTATCTCGTGTTTTGGCTCAACATAGGTCATCATTAATATGCATAAAATCATTTTATCAGATCATAAATATCATAAACATTTTTGATATACTTCAAACAAAATGATTTTTAACGTTTTCATTTTAACCAAAATGGTTTTTGAAGCAAGTCTTCTCTTCTGGACAGAATGGCCACATAATCGATTATCTAAATGTGATAATCGATTATCTTGAGTTTCCAGCCAAAACTGGAAATTCCAGAATGGCCACATAAATAATCGATTATCTTCAATTCCAGCTTAAAACTGGAATTCCAGAAAGGTAAGATAATCGATTATGCTATTGTGATAATCGATTATTCTACTATCCGTTGCCATCCAACGACTAGTTTTTTGACCGTTAAAAAGATAATCGATTATGTACTTAAAGTAATCGATTATGCTTCCTTAAAATCAGCATTAGTGATTGACTATTAAGCAACGGACATACAACCTCCACACCCTATAAATAGAGGTCTTTGGAGCTTATTTTAGACAGAACAACATCTCTCATTATTCATAAACATATTGATAATATTTGTGCATCACATTTAGAGCTTTTGTTGAGCCATTTGAGAGACAACTTTGTGTTGTTCATAGAGCTTATATTGTATCTCTTTATCTACTCTTCCCAGAGAGTTCTTGTTGTAAAAGAGAAAGGTTCTTGAGAAAACCATATCTTCTCATTGAGCATTGGGTTTGCTAAGTACCCTCAATCTTAGTGTGTGAAGTCTTGAGGTGAGGAATTCTTGAGCGGAAGTCTTGTGGTGCGGTATCCACGAGGAAGGTAAAGTCTTGTAGAGCGTACATCTACGAGCAAGTGTAACGGTTTGTTGAGCACCCGTAAGCTTAACGAAATTAGTTGAAACTCGAGAGAGTCTCTCGAGAGACTGGACGTAACCACATGTTGTGGCGAACCAGTATATATCGGTGTGTCCTCTCCTTACACTTTTACTTTCTGCACTTACTTTACTCCTACAATTTTAATTCCGCAAATTTTACCGACATTCTCGTGCCTCACTATTCACCCCCCCCCCCTCTAGTGAAGGGCATAAATCTTAACAATGTGAACCCTTCGGGGATTTTAATTGATATTTCCTCACTATTTTGACTTTATACTTGTACTCAATCATGCTATATTCTCCTATTTTCAAAACTTAACCATGTTTACTCTGATTTAACACTTGGAATGATATTTCAAGTAATATTTTAGGATGAGCATCATGTTTTACTGTTGCCCGAGTGGCTTATGTAATTTTTGACTGAGTAAGGCAAAGGGCCTATATTGTGAGGATATATTTTGGGTCGGGCTACACGATGTAACAATGATACACTATTTTTGGTTATAAGGCCGAGGGCCTACGATATGTACGCCACGAGGTGGCTTGTTTATATGAAGCCCAGAGCCTAGAGATGATGCCACGAGATGGCTTGATATTGTGCTTGGGCCGTAAGCGGCCCCTCCAGAAGTCTGCACACCCCTTGTGAGTGCGGGTACCCATTGTGATATGAGATATAGCCCGAGGGGCTGGTCTTGTTTTATGTGATTGCCCGAGAGGCTGGTATTGTCCTGAGATATTGTCCGAGGGGCATATTTGTTAACACTGTGCCTGAGGGGCGAACCTTATGTGCTTTTCTTTCTTACTTTCTTGTAATTTACCTATTTAATTATGCATTTGTGCCCGACGGGCGGATTTTTTGCACCTATCTGTACTAATTGCTTTGCATTCAATTGTGTAACTGTTGAAAAAGTCATTTTCCTCCACTTCAACCTTTTGAAAAATGATGGTATCAGCCATGCTCCCAAAATCTCCAAGAAAAACATAGTACTACCTTCTAGAGAAAAATCCCAATGACTGACATCGAAGCAACAAAGAACCGGCAATCAGAAAACTTCACCTGCCAAAACAAAGTGTTGAACAACATTGGCAACACCATAAAGAACGTGGCCCATACGCAGAATAAAATGATGAGCAAAATGGAAACAATTGAGAAGAAGATGAAACAGCCATCACCTCAGCATGCAAGGCTAATTAAAACCATGGAACTAAGGTTAGCAAATTTACAATATGAGATTTATCCGCCAAGAACTTCACTTTTCTAATTTTTCCAACAACAATAAAAGAGAGATGATTTCCATCAAGGAACAAATTCAACTTTTGAGAAATAACCAATTTGAGCTGCAAAAAGCCCCAATTTTCCCTTCAAAATCTACCTTCTTCCCTATGTCTCCACAAGCATATTCCCCACCTAAAGTGGACTACATCTTTTCTACCTTTCCATCTACCTCACAAGATCCAATATCTTTCTACCAACCCCTAAAAGAAGAACATGATTTTGATATCGTAAAAATGGTTTGGGAAAGGAACGATGCCCTCGAAGAGTAGAAACAAACCAAGAAAAGGCGAGACTAAGGTGAAAGTTCAAAACGACTTAACCCTGAAAATGTGATGAGTTTTTACCAGACGGCTCCAGACCTCTATGTCTCCCAACCAAGATACATATCAAAAGAATCTCTAAACTCATTAGACGATGAGACAATGGAAGATATCTCTCTATCAAGTAATGAATCCACAGAGAACTCTTCCGAAAACGACAACCACCAAATATTTGTAAACAAGCCAAGAGACCCAGAAATATTTGACGTTGAGGAGTAAAAAGAAGGCATGACAAATGAACCAATTCCAGAAAGAAGATATGAGCCTGTGGTGTCAAAACCAGTTGGAAATGGTTTCCACACTTTCACTTTAATGACGTCAAGGTTTAAAAATGGCCTCAAAGGATACAAGACTTCGATACTTGGATGGTGACCAAAAATTTGGTGGAACGAGAAAAGTATATCATCCTGTCAGAAGTAACTTCCCGATTCTCATGAATCCTTAGAGACTGGTGGAATGCACTTGGAATTCAAGACAAAAATAAATTTCTTACTTCCCAAGAATTTGTCGTCAACATCCTCAACATGAAGTTTTCTGCGGAGATACTGGCGAAATACAAGAGAAAATGCGAAGACAACTTTTCGAGATGAAGTGTGTGCCATTCGATAGAAATTACATTGATAGACATTTTCAAAAAATGGTAAAGATATATTTCGAGATCGGTGGTGACATCAATCTCAAGAAAGCCTTTGTCTCTTCCCTTTAAAAGGTGTTGTCAAGCCGAACCATGATCATCATCGAAGAAAAGTTTCAGTCCATAATAATCCCACAAATTGGTTACATTAGGCAAGCTATTTATTTCACATTGGATGACAATTCTACGAAGCGCTCTACCCTAAAACAAATTATCCAACACAATCCAACCCTTGACGAAGCATGTCACAAATGTGATCTAATCACCGGATCAAGATGTTCCTGCCACACATCTAGGTGAAGGAGAGAATTCAAGAGGTTCAAATGGCAAAGAATTCCAGATGGAAAATCAAGGTCCAAGAGACGCACAAAATATTTTAGACGGAGAAGGCCAGGAAATTTTTACAAGAAAAATAGATGTTTTATTTGTCATAAGATTGGACATATCGCTAAAGATTGTTTTAATCAAGAAGATCCGTCAAACTTATTGAAGAGATTGAAGATTACACTAGAATACATCTCGAAAATGAAGAGGACCTTGAATCTATATTCTCTGTGGATAATGAGCCAAATGAAGAAACTTTATTCTCCCTTGATATCTATGAAGATCAAGACAATGATCACTACCAAATTTCACATCCAGTGCTCGAAGCCCGAGAGGAAATCAACGCTCTCACAGTCGTTCCTCAACTAGAAGTCAAAGTTTATTCATCCAAATATGATAAACCAACTCGAGTTATTGCTTTCACAGACACCGGAGCTGCTTCCTCACTCATAAATTCTATTGTTCTCCCAAAATATCAATGGGTGCCGAATTTTAAAGATTTCAACACTACATCAGATGCAATCTTGACCAGAACTGTCATTACAAAGCACGCGGTTACGATTGAGTTTTTTCTAGGATTGAAGTACAGAATGAAGCTGCTAGGATCTGATGTACCAGGAAAGGATCTTATTATTGGATTCAACATTTATAGACAACTTAGAGATCAACTCTATATCAAGGCTAACAAGAAAGCTTTTAAAAAGTAGTTCAGACTTTATTCTGACATTCTAAGGCTATCCCAAATCACCAATGACAAGCAAATCAAAGTGATTTGTCAAATTGAACATTCATGTGCCGAAGCCCCCAAGGATTTCATGATGAAAGGGAAAAGTTCGTTATGGAAAAATGAAGAGTTTTTTATCAAGCTCCCTTTCTAGAAGAATGAAAATATCAATCCAACAAAAGCCAGTCATTCAAGGATGATTCCAGATCATCTTCAGCTTGCAAAGAAAGAATATGAAGAAATTTTGGAATTTGATCTGATAGAGCCATCAAATTCACAATAGGCATACGAAGAATTTTATATCAACAAAAAGGCTAAGAAGACGAGGAAAACTCAAGTTGTCATCAACTACCAGCCATTTAACCATTTCCTCCAAGATGATAAGTTTCTTATCCCAAATAAACTCACCTTTTTCTTCCACTTAGCCAAGGCCAAATATTCTTTCAGGTTTGATTTAAAATCTAGATTTGGACAATTGGAAATCCATCCTGAAGAAAGACCCAAAATGAGATTTTGCATCCCCGATCATCATTTCCAATAGAAGGTCATGCCCTTTGGGTTGTAAAATGGACCCTCCTTGATCCAAAAAGCCATGATAAAAATATTCCAACCCATCCTACATACCTCTTTAGTTTATATCGATGACATCCTATTATTTAATGATACATTGGAGGAATATGTCAACTTTCTTTGACAATTTGAGGCATTGGTAACATAGTACAGGATCATCCTCTCAGCAAAAAAAATGGTTCTTGCTCAAAAGGAGATTGATTTTCTTGGAATGCATTTTGTCCAGGTGAATACAGTCCATGACCACATATATGTAAAGAATTACTCAAATTTTCGGATACCATCCTCACAAAAAAGAAGATATAATAATTCTTGGGTATAGTAAATTATGTGAGAGATTTCATCCCAAATATCTCTAGACACATTTCTCCACTCACAAAGATGCCCAAGAAAAATGCTTCATCATGGGAAAAGAAGAAATATCAAGCTCTTAAGGTGGTAAAGGAGATTTCGAAGAATGTAAGTCTATATCCCTTCAGCGGTAAGAAGATATTACAAACTGATGCCAGCAATGAATATTGGAGTGTTGTTCTATTTGAAGAAAAAGATTGCTAGAGGAAAATATGTGGATACGCCTGTGGAATGTTCAAATATGCTGAACTACATTATCATTCCACTTTCAAGGAAATTCTTGCAGTAAAGAATGGAATCAAGAAATTCAATTCTTCCTCATTCATACATAATTTCAGATAGAAATGGATATGAAAGCCTTCCCAAAGATGATTTAGCTAAATGCGAAATTATTCCCAATACTCAGATTCTCAGGTGGGCTCAATGGTTCTCTCCATATAAGTTTCAAGTTAGGCACCTGAAAGGAAAGGATAATATTCGCGAAAATTTTCTGTCTCGACCGTAAGAATTCTCAAAGAAATTTTCCCCAGCAAAACTAATGTCAAAATAAAAGCTAATCAACCACATCTTCATGCTTTCAAGTATATCAGGAACAAGTTCATCAAAGCTAACAGATCATCCACCGGGGTTGTTCAACCTCATGGATCCCTTTGATCCGCCTATTATTATGGAAAGAAGAACCTATTATGAGCTCCTAGGTTGTCGCCAACATGGAGGATCCATTCTCAAGCCATATGGGGTCAATCCAGAATATCCGTTCTGCCATATATTCATAGCTCAAGCGTAGAATTTTCCACAAAAACTAGTATGATTTTTCTGGCACCTATGCCATCATATAATATTTTCATGGAATTGAAATGCAACGTCTTCAAGTATTTTCATAACATTTCACTAGCTCTTATAGTATTTTTTTCTATGTTCAAACCTAGAAGATATTGGATAAAATATATTAACGATTCCTACATAGCAATGGTATTCATGTTCCATAGGCCAGTAAAGATTTTTAATGGAAAAGTCTAGGCGCATGTAGAGGCATCATTCTGGTGGAAATTTCCCATGTCCATATTATCAACGGAAGACCAATATAGCGAAGCACAAAGAAACTTTTCCAGCAAAATAGATGCATCCCCAGAGAGATATGGCCAAAAGCTTGGGAAAGCTAGAATTATACAAGCAATAAACCTCACTGGGAAAAAGTCCGGGAAACAGCAAAAGAATATCAAACCCCATACGAAGTCATCTGAGAAAAGACCACTCAAGACATTTCCAAATTAAGTTTGAAAATTACATCTCTCAATCCAAAAGAGAAAGAGCAAAACGAAGAATGATCGTCAAATTCCAAGTGTTGCTATACAATGTCTTTGAAAAGATGCCTAGACGACAACCCTAGAATCAATGAAGGATAATTACCTAAATCTCTGATAATCACACCATAATCCTACATTACCTACCAAAAAACCCTCAAAAAGTATCTACCCATGGCAAGACAAATTTCTACATATTTCCATACTATTTGGGCCCCACTTCAACTTATTTTCACATGCCTCAACATGCTTCATCATATGCAACACAATACTTTCACATGACGTCATATGTTCCCTCATACTTTTACATGCTACACCATGTATATTTCACCCCTTTCACATATTTTCAGATATTTTTTAGTTGTTTTGCCTAATGTCCTTCACATGCTTATAAGGACCCACTTGTAGGATAAGTGTTCCATGTACGATAGGTTTATATTTTTCATGAAACTTTGTCTTGTAATAACTTCTTAGCCCTATATACAGGAGGCCTTGTAGTAGTTGTAAGATCATATAGTAACCTTTGTAAATATTTTGTGATATATTACATATGTGTGCTTTCAAAATTTCCATCTTGTACTTTCTTTCGAATGGATGGAAAGGTCGGCCCATGTATGAAAATAGAGTAAGAATACTCTGAGAAAGTTCGCTTATTGTAGTATGAAAGTTTTATGAGTTATAAACAGCTAACATTGGTTATAGTACAAAATTTTTCTAGGTTGTGTAGCTTGGCAGGTCGTCCCTTGTCGGTTGTTGAAGCCAACCCATTTGTAGGAAAACTTTTGCGACTATAAACAAATTAAATGTTTGTGTGGCTTCACAAGCCGTCTCTTATGGGTTGTTGAAGCAGCCCCTTTGTAGGAAAACTTTCATATCTATGACTAAGTTTGCTTTCTTGGAGTCCCCTACTCTGTTCCTTGTTGCTTTCTTACTAGTTTTGTACTACTTCTATACATCATGTTGATGTACTTTTCATGATTTCTTATCACTCAGTCTTTTGTTATGATTGTTGCTCACTGAATCAGAGAACTCACATTACTCCCTGCACCTTGCGTGCAGATTCAGGTATTTCTGAACCCGGTTGCAGGTACTGGTTGATCGGAGGCAGAGTTATCGGAGTTTAGCTCTCTCTTTATTTCATTTGTTTGTATTTAGCACATTTCAAACTTTTCAGCTGTATTTAGACCCTAGTAGATGCTTGTGACTTGTGACACCCCGATGTCGGGCTGTATTCATTTTCACACTTGTTTTATTTTGCTAAATTAGTACTTTTTGGAGATTTATCCTTATAAATGACTTAATATGACCTATTAAACGGTTAAAACTGAATTTGGGAATTATGTCGGCTGGCCGTGTCTTTATAAGAAGAGCCATCAGGACTGTGTATGGTTTGGGGTCGTAACACACACAAACCAATACCATAACATAACACAAACTTTTTCAAGGCCCAAATCACATCAAACTAAGTCGAATTCATGAATCACACCCTTGTTCAAGTTTAATGAACTTTAGAACTTCAAACTCCTACATTCGATGCCAACAACTGTCAAATCACATTTGATTGACCTCAATTTTTTCATGCAAGTCACATTCGACATTATGGACCTATTCCAACTTTTGGAATCGAAATCCAACCCCGATATCAAAAGTCCACTCCTGATCAAAATTTCCAAATACCTTCAAATTTCTAACTTTTGCGTAATGATACCGAAATGACCTACGAACCTCCAAATCCAATCTGATGTGCTCCCAATACATGAATCATCATACGGAGCTATTCCTAGACTCAGAATCCCAGCAATGTAATGCACTTCAACCCAAATATATGAAATTCTTCCAAAATACCAACATTCCACAATAGGTGTAACAACCCGGTCGGTCGTTTCATGAGTTACTGCTTTGTTTCCCCTTTTTCTTCTTCCTTTTGGTTTGTTCATTTGTGTTATATTGCATCGGTTTGATCGGTTCGAGTTCGGAATGTTTTGGAGACGTTTGAGACACTCACTCTCTTTTGAGTAAACTTAAGTTAAAAAGTCAACCACATGCTGACTTTTGTGAAACAGGTCTCGGATGTAATTATTAATGGTTTGGATAGCTTTGGGAGGTGATTTGGGACTTAGGATCATGATAGGAATGTATTTCAGAGGTCCGAGGTAGATTTAGGCTTGAATTGGCGAAATTGGAATTTTGACATATTTCGGTTGGTAGTAGAGATTTTGGTATGGGGTTCAAAATGGAATTTTGGAAGTTCAAGTAGGTCCGTTATATCATGTGTGACGTGTGTGCAAAAGTTTAGGTCATTCAGACGAGTTTTGATAGACTTTTTGATCGATAACATAATTTGAATGTTTTTGAATTCTTTAGGCTTGAATCCGATGATGAGTTGGTGTGTCGATATTTTTGTGAGTGTTCCGAAGACTGGAACAAGTTTCAATGATTTTATGGGATATGTTGGCATATTGTTTTGAGATCCCGAGAGCCTCGGGTGACTTTCAGGTGGTTAAACAGATCAAATCCTTATTTTGAAAGATGCACATTTTCTGTAGTTGGTGCTTTAAACTTTTGGCCTTCGTGTTCGCGAGCGTACTCTCGCATTTGCGAAGGTATGTGGTGGGTGAGGGAGGATGTTTGGCCTTCACGTTCACGATTTGGATCCTGTATTCACAAAAGTTGAGGTTCAGTATGCTTCGCGAACGCGATGAGGTTCCTGCGTTTGCGTAGAGTATATGGGAGCAGCTGGGGTCCAAGTTCATTTGAGCTTCACTTTTGCGAGCAAGAGGTCACGTCTGTGATGGCTTAGAGAGCTGAAGTTTTACGTTCGTGTTTAGGAGGTCGCATTTGCGAATAACGATTAAGTGGTCAACGGATTTTGTGCTTCGTGAACGCTAGGCTTTGACGGCGTTCGCAAAGAAGGAAAGGGTCACCTGGGCAGAATAATTAAATAGCTATCGTTCGTGATTTTTGGGTCTACATTCCACCATTTTTAGCGATTTTGGAGCTTTAAGAGAGGAAACGAAGAGGGAATCAAAGGGAGACATTCAGTGGTAAGTTTTACGGACTTAATACTCGATAATATTGTGATTTCTACCTAATTAAACATGAAATTTGTGGAATCTAAAGCCTAAAATTGGGGAGTTAGGGCTTAAAATTTGAGACTTTGAATTGAGGATTTGAGGAGTCGTTTGTGGTCGGATTTTGATGTATTTGATAGTATGAACTCGTGAGAGTGTAAGGATTTTATTTTTCTTATTTTTTCGGAATCCAAGACGTGGGCCCGGGGTCGGGTTTGACCAATTTTCGGATTTCCGATGTAAATTGATTATTTTTGAGTGGGCTTTGTTCCCTTAGCATATTTTAATGGTATAAATTTGTTTTTGTTAGATTTGGAGCATTCGGATGCCGAGTCGAGAGGCAAAGGCATCGAGGGCTAGAGTTTGGACCGGATAGAGGTAAATAATGATTGTAAATGTTGTCTTGAGGGTATGAAACCTCGAATTTTTACATCTTTGTGCTACTTTGAGGTGACACACACACTAGATGACGGGCGTGGGGCCGTGCACCATTGGGGATTGTTGCTTAGTCCGCCCCGTATGGCTGTTAAGTCGCGTATTTGATTGAAAATTGTTTGATATCGTTGTGTTTTGGAAAGTATTATCATGTTTTGGATAAAGGCCATATTTGGTTTCGTGCCAACTATTTTGAAACCTTATGGGATTTTTACTGCTATTCCTCAATGTTCTAACTTCATATTTGTACACATTCATGCTGTATTATACTATTTTTCATAACTCGGCCATATTTACTCTATTTTTGATATTTTAAATGATATTTTGGGTTGAGCATCATGTTGTACTGTTGCCCGAGTGGCTTGAGATATTTCTGACTAAGTGAGGACGAGGTCACGTGTTGTGAGTATATTATGGGATCGGGTTGTGAGCAGCAGCAATGTTGTACTGATTTATGAGGATGAGGCTGAGGGCCTAATTTATTACGTCACGAGGTGGCTTGATATGAAGCCGAGGGCCTATTTGACAATGCCACGAGATGTCTTGTTATGTAGATTGTGTAATAGGAGCCCTTCCAAGAGTGTGCGCACCCCTAGAGAGCGCGGGTATCCAGTGATTGTTACGTAGACCAAAGGGCTGGTTCTGTTGATATTTTTCCCGAGGGATATTTACATTTCCATTTTTTCTCACTTTTTACATCACTCTCTTGAACAATTGAAAGTTATTTTAAAAAGGTTTTACTAAACTAAGATGTTTTAACAGGTGTTATTACTTTACTGCATTGTTTTGAACTTATATTGTTATGCCGTAGCGTTATGCTGTGGTTTATGTATTTTATTAGTGCTCGGCTGTCTTTGCTTTTGTTACACACTAAGTTGGCGTACTCACATTACTCCATGCACCCTATGTGCAAATCCAGGAGTCTCGGGTCAAGCTAGCAAGTGTTGATAAGTCATCTAGCAAGCTTTTGGAGTTCACTAGGTAGTTGCTTGGTGTTTTCAGACCAGTGCTTCTCCTTACTATCTTTATTCTACTTTGTATTAGCTTATTTCAGACTATGTTGTCTTTAAATATTTCTAGATGAGTTGTAGTTGCTGATGACCGGAGACACCCCGATGTCGAGCTGTGGTTTATTTCCGCACTGTTCTATTTTACCTAATATTTAGGGATTTTTAGCATATTATTCACTTTAAATAATGTATTATACAGTTTGGTTGATTTGGGGTTTGTGTCGGCTAGCCTAGTTTCACGATAGGTGCCACCAAGACCGGGTCCGTTTTAGGATTGTGACAATAAGGGTTGAAACGCTCCCGGTTCATCCAAAAACCGATCCGGGCATATTCCCAATTCCAAAATCATCATATAAACCTGTTGGAACCTTCAAATCCTAATTCCGATGTTACTTTAAAATCCAATCTTAGTCAATTTTTCTAACTTAAATATTTCAAAATAAAAATTTTCTCTCCAAATCAACTTCGAACTTCTCAAAATTCAATTTCGAGCACGCGTACAAGTCACAATACCTATAGTGAAGCCGTTTATAGCCTCAAATTGTCAAACGACGTGCTAGCTCTCAAAGAATCGATCAGGTCGTTACAGTAAAATAGACTTGGACAAAGAGATTATAGTTAACAAATAAAGATTCTGATCATATTTTTCAAATCTTGAAAGGGCATTATTTTGTGGTTCAAATATGATCCATTTACGATCCTCTCTCTCAAACACAATAGGCATATGGCCTAATAGGTACTAGGGAAAGGAAATTAAACAAATCGATATGACACTTTAATTTGAACAAGAAACTCAAATAATTAAATTTTTTTTTAATTTGGACAATAAAGTCAAATAGTTAAAATCATTTCTTTCTTCATCTCTCTAGTCTCTATCAATAAGGATACTCCTTGGCTATTCGTTTGTAGACAAAATAGCCACCTTAACCATGGTTCATCTTCATAAGGAGTTTCTAATTTTATGATTAATTAATCTTTTAACAGTATGTCGACTTTAATACGTATTCGTATTCCGTTCCATTTTATACTTACAAAAAATAGACATCTACTAACAACTATTCAATTCCTTTTTGATTTTAAGGGGTTTTATTGTCACGACCTAAAACATAATTTTGCGTGATGGTGCCTAATATAATACTACGCAAGCCAAAAACTCAATCATTTCCAACAACTTTAAATGAAAGATTGTCACGACCCAAAATCCCGCCAAAGGCGTCATGATGGCACTTAGTCTCTAAGACTAGGTAAGCCGATCATAATAACAATTCAAGCATTTTTTTAATCGAAATCAACAACAGACATAAACATACGACCTCCCAAGAATGATAGTATTGAGTCAAGAACTCTAATAGAATACATTAAATGATCTGAAGGAAATTAAATATACAAAACTGCTCGAATAATAATTGACAGTACGATAAAAAAAGGAAAAGACTCCAAGGGACTACGACTATCAATCAGCTCTATCTTCAATTCTTACGGACAACATACTCCAAGACAATCATAGCACCCTGGCGTAAATGCTCAAACTCGGAGCTCCATGCATCTCTGAGGCTCTGAGGAATAAACTCTCTAAAAAATTGATCTGAAAACTAGGTCCAAGTCAGCGAAGCGGCCTCGTCCAAACTGTCTAACTCATAGGTGTGCCACCATTATAGGCGTCTCCTCGAAGCTGGAGAGTAGTAATGAAACCCGGCTCGATCCTAATATAACCATAGTACGAATAATACGGTAGCAGTCCTCCAGAATTCCCAAGGCATCCTCTGATGCTAACCCACTAAATTCGAGAGGATCATATTTCTTAAACCTTTTAAGTCTTTGTTGTTCATCCTACAATGTCGCTGCCCTGTCCTTGGGCTGTACTGGAACTTTAGGCTGTATAGGAATAATCTCTGGGACCTGATCAACATGCACTCGCTGCTCACGAGTGCGTGCAGTGGGAGTCTGTGCTCCTCCCCCGGAATGGGATGTGGCTGAAGCAAGGGGAAGCAACCCTACTTGAGCAAGACTGGTGTACATACTCATAAACTTTGCCAGAGTCTCATGAAGTGCTGGCGTGGTAGTATTAGCATGTGTGTTAGGTGCCTGGGCTCCGACTAGCAGTGCTTGTGGCTTCTCGGTGGCAGCTCGCACAGATTCTCTAGTTGCACCTTATGCGCGTCCTCAACCTCTATCCTGGCCCTGACCTCTAACGGCTGTAGGAGGGGGCGTTGGTGCCTGATCACCTCAGATAGCATATGTTCCCACCATCTATGAGATAATAGAATACGAAAGTTTAGAAATGTGATATCAAAATCTCGAATGACAAGGAAATTAATTGAAGTGGAATTTTCCTAACAGTTACATACCCTCTCGTATGTAAGTACAGACGTCACTGTACCGATTAGCGAGACTCTAATAAATCGTCTTGTGATCTATGACTCCTATGAACCTAGAGCTCTAATACAATCTTGTCACCACCCCAGTTCACCTTCTATGAACTATCCAGATGGAACCTATTCTCTACAATTATGTAAGCCCAACAAATGCGGAAAATAGACTAAACTTGAAGAATAAATAATCAAAAGCCAAAAATAACTGAAGGGAACAATATGTAAATGTCGCTCGACATATACACCCAACTTCTCAAAATCTGATACACTACCCCAAAACTCGAAAACTCACGGATCCACAAGCTAAAAAATATACTACATAGCTCTTACCTCTGGAATGTCTAACAGGAACAGAAAGCATAGAAAGGCCAAATACTAAATGCAGGAATAGAAAGAGACTACTCAGTCTATGGACGCAGTAGATATATTTTGAAGTCCTGTAGAATTGCCTCACCTCAAGAATGGTAATCCTGATTAGAGGTACCCCGATCTACATAGAAAACGACATGTGCAGAAAGAGCATGAGTACACTATTACAATAATCACTAGCTGCCAAGCCTAACCTCGATTGAGTAATGAAGAGGAAGGTCACGGCAGTACCGAGGTTAAACAAAAGATATAATTCGATAGTGTGGAACAAAAACAGTATAAGTATGAGCAACAATGAAAGTAACATATATACAAAGGACAAAAACAACTATGCAAAGCAATGTAAACACTGAAGGAAAATACAGATCAATATCAACAATACCCATCGAGGATCTTCCACGATACCGTCCTGAAGTCCCAAGGATACATATCCAATAAGTCTCTTGGGATACATCCTCGTATTCAAGCGTATAGTACACGAGGATCTACTAGAATCCTGTTCCGTAGTCCCAAATATAAATACCCAGTATTGGGGAAATCTACCGGGTGCATTCCCTTAATTCTATATAACTGTGTAGGGGGATCTACCAGAATCCCACATCCGTAGTCCCAAATATAAACAGACAAGGGGGGAGCTATTGAAATCCCAAATCCATAGTCTCAATGTAAACACAACAGCAATAATAGAAATGCTCAGAAAATATCAACTTCATATTAAAGCAAACAAATAGAGTAGACAAGCATGTCACACAGACTTCCGGTAAAGAAGTTAAACAAATAACAAAATTTGATCACTTAGGCATGCTTTTACTAAGCTAACACGGGTTTAAATAGTACAAGAACAATGCAGGAAATTAAACATACCAGTAGTACTTAATGAAAACTGGATTTCATACAATTAGCATGAGTACACAATCGTCACCTTACGTACAAGGTATTTCAATTAACAAATATACCAAATCCTAAAGGAAAAGTCCCCCACACAAGGTTAGACAAGCCACTTACCTCAAACAAGCTCAAATCAACCTGAAACCACGCTCTTACCACGAGGATCCAACTCCAAATGGCCCAAATCTATTCAATACAATTGCATATTGTAAATAACACCTCAATTAACTGATTCTAAAATTAAATTCTAAGCTAATACGCGAAATTAGGTAAAATAACCAAAATGTCCCTCAGGCCTACGTCTCGAAATCAGGTAAAATTTACACTTCCAGAATCCTCGCACTCTCACGAGTTTAACCATATATAAATCATCATGCAAATCCCGAAACTAAATTATGAATTCTTGTTTAGATTAATGGGTTATAAGCAAAAAGAAGTTTAGAATCATTACCCAATTGATATCTCTGAAAATCAATCAAAATCTAGCTCAAATCCGAGCTCACAAGCTTACGTTTTAATAAAAATGTCTAAACCCTCGATTTTGAAATTATATCTGCCTAGATAATTCATTTTTCGCGAACGCAGTCAAAGCCTCGCGTTCGCAAACCACAAAATAACTTTTACCATTTTTCCTTCTTCACGAATGCATCCCATACTCCGCGAATGCGATGCTTTGCATAGGCAGGCCTTTGCGATCGCATCCCTCCTATCGCGAATGCAATGCATTACATATACAGAAAACTCAGCCACTCATTTTATTCTATGCAAACATGACAACACCCAGCGAACGCGATGCATAAACACTTACCCCTTCACGAACGCGGTGCCTATCTTGCGAATGTGGTGCCTTTCTCGCGAACCCAAGGCTTAAATTTCATCTTCCTCAACTGACTCTTCGCGAACACGGTGCCTCTATTGCCAACCCAAAGGCTTATATTTCACCTTCCTCAACTGACTCTTCATAAACGCGAGGATCCACCCTCGAACAGAAAGGGTAAAATCCCTCTATAACATCTGAACAAAATCAGCAATTTTTTACAACTTAAAATGATCTGTCGAGCATCTAAAACACTCCCGAGGCCCCTAGGACCTCAACCAATGGCACCAACATATCCTAAAATCTTATTCAAACTTGTACCCATCTTACAAACACCTCAAACAACATCAAATAAACCAAAACACATCGGGTTCAAGCTTATGTTTTTCAAAATCTTCTAAAGTAGTAAAAACGCCAAACAAACCACCTCCGAATGACCTGAAATTATGCACAAACATCCTAATGACATAACAGAACTATTGCAAATCTCAGAATTCCATTCTAACCCTCGGATCAAAAATATCACCATCAAACCGAAAACTTCAAAAATTTAAATTTTGGTATTTCAAGCCTAAATTAGCTATGGACCTTCAAAACACAATACGAACAAACCCCTAATCTTGAAATCACCTTACGGAGCTAACACAACCATCGAATTTCCATCTTGGTTGTTTTCACACTGTTCAGACTATGGTCAACTTTCCAACGCTTAAGTTCTTATTTAGGGACTAAGTGTCCCAAAAGTCGTTAAAACTTAAAATCGAAATATCCCAAAAAATCAAAATAGCAGAAAAAAACTTGAGGGAAGCAGTTAATATGGCATCGGGGTATTAATTCATAAGGCGACCAGTCGGGTCGTCACAGTCCGATATTCCAAAATTGCCTTCTTCCTTGAATCGACCTCCGGATTGTACCAATCGATCAAAATTAACTGTGTAACTTCATTAAAATTCAGCGGTAATAATTCTGGATAATATAACACCGACCCAAAATATTTATTCTAATAAGTCATCAAAAAGTCAACGTGGGACCTGCCTCTCGGAATCCGGCATAATTTTCACGAAATACGAACAACCATTTTGATACGAGTTCAACAAAACCAATTTTATAAAATTCCGATAATAACTCGACAGCCGAATCTTAAATTTTTGTTTTGGGAAGAAATTGCAAAAATCCTGATTTCTTTTGTTTATATCCGAACTAAGCGATGAAAATAACCATGGATTTATGAAATATAAACACTTTCAAGTATAGATCACTTACTTGAGTTGAAATAGTGAAAAAATTCTAATCGAAAATAGCAAAGATGACTAATTTTTGTCTTAGGTTTCTGGAAATTTTCTGCACCTGCGGCTGATGTATCGCGCTTGCAACTTCGCTTCTGCGAGAAATATTACGCTTTTGCGCTTTCTCTGCTTTTGCGCTAACTGTTCACACACCTGCAATGTCACGGGTGTGAAAGAAATTGCGCTTCTATGATAAACAACTAAGCTACTAGCTTCAGCATCGATTCAGCATTCTTTAGTGATCACACCTTGATTTCGAAGGTGCACAAAAATATCTGCTTCTGTGAGCTATAGCTAGGCCTTTCCTGGGTCGTTTCCACGATGGTGTTATTGCTGCTGCGAGGTCACTACCGGGATCAGTTGTCAGTAGAAGCAAAAAAACCAGTTGCTACCCAAACATATCAGCAACTTCCAGCAGCATCCATGTCAAAAAATCATCTTCATTGATTCTTCCGAAATTCACCCAAAGCCCTAAAATACAAAACATACCAACATGTCCCAGGATACAATATAAAATTAGCCGAGGCTTTTAACCACGTAGAAAAAGACTAAAAATTTTAATCGCGCCTAGAATCCAACTATAAGTTTTCAAATCTTCCAACTTCTATATCTTGTGCCAAAACATATCAAATCAATCCAGAACGACATCAAATTATGCGCACAAGTAAAAAATGACGTGATGGAGCTATTGCAATTTTTGGAATCGAAATCTGACATGGTTATCATAATTTCAACCTTTGGCTGAATTGTTTTCCAAAATCTCATATTTTCCAACTTTCGCCAAAAATGTGGGGAATCGTCCTTCGGAGTTCCAAATCCAAATCCGAAGATACGTTTAAGTCCTAAATAACCATCAAAGCATTGACATCATCAAATCTCCATTCCATGGTCAATAGCTCAAAAGTCAACTCTCCGATCAAATCTTTCTATTTAAGTTTCAAAATGAAATTTTATCTTTAAATTAAATACTGAATCTTCCGAAAGCTAAAATCAACCAGACACGAGAGTCCTAATACATATTAAGAACTTACTCGGGACCTTATGTTGTTGAAGGGAGAGTTAACTCCTAAACAACTAGTCGTGTCATTACATAGATGAGCTAAAATCGGTTTAAATAATCTAAGCTCTCATAAATTAGATAAAACATAAAAAAATACCACTCAAAATTTTCCAAAACTAGGGTGTCATTCAGTACATGAGCAACTATACAATGCAATCTGAAATACTGTCTTTGAAAAACAAAAATTAAGTACATAAAGCTGAAAGATAGGGAAAGAGACTCAAGGTCTAGGAACATCGGGCAACTAACTCTAAATCTCCAAATAATCAAGCTACTCACATAATCAACATCCATCGTGTCCGGAAACACCTAGATCTTCACACGTAGTGCAGGGTGTAGCGTGAATACAGCCAACTCAGTAAGTAAAAATACTAACTAGCGGACTGAAAGTAGTGATGTGCTTCACGGGTACAGTACAATTATAGAATTTCAGTACATGAAAGTAGCCATACTTTCAAGTTCAATAGTTAAAGCTAATAATAGTTAAATCATGTCAAGTTCGGTTGAAACAGGATATGGCACAACTCAGTAACTATATGACACTTATATAAGCCAAATGAATTAGAAAACTATAGTTACCTATGCTCACGTTAGTTCAGAGTTTGAAGGCCAATCATGCCATGAATCAAATATATGTGATGCAGCGTGCAACCTGCTCCCATAAGTATCCTCACAATCAGCCCATCGGCCTCACTCAATCATCAATCTCTCCTATCTTTCGAGTTCTCAAGAATCATGATAGTCAGCCCAAACAATGATAATATAATGTATCATTAAAGGACACAAAGACTAATATATAATATGTCAGCAAAAACTATGACTGAGTACAAAATGGAAATTTAGCAAATAACCCAACATATAACACCATGTTTGTGGGTCCCTATAGTACCAACACGTAGCCTAAGCATGATTCTAACATGACTGCCAGCTCAATTTCTTTAACACCTAATGAAAATATGGGTAACAACAAGATAAATCCACTATATAGTTCCATGAAATCGATAAAGTCACAACTGTCACGATGCACGTCCATATTCCCCTCACCTAGCATGTGTGTCACCTTAACAACAATCACGTAATATGTAATTCAATGTTTTGTACCCTTATAACCAAGTTTAGAAGTGTTACTTACCTCAAAATGTGCAAATCTCTACTCGAATACGCCCTTCCTCGCGAAACGGCCTCTAAATGCCTCGAATCTAGCCACAAACAGTTTGACATAATCAACAAGAGCTAAGAAAATTAATTCCATAAGAATATACTATGTTCTTAATCAAAAGTCAAAACGTCAACCCAGAAGTTGGCTCCCGGGACCATGTCTCTTTATCCGATAAAAGCTACAAAACTTTGAAGCCCATTCAACCATGAGTCCAACCATACCAAATTTATCAAAATCCAACACCAAATCAACACGCAAATCCCCAATTTAACTCTCCACATCTTTAGCCTATCAAAAAACTACACCTAAAAACAACACAATCTAGTGGAATATTCAATGGGGAAAGATAATTATAGAATAAATTTAACCACAAGTGACTTACCTCAAAAATCTGTCACGACCCAAGTTCGCCCTCCGTAAACTATCGTGACGACACCTAGTCTCTACGACTAGGTAAGACTAACAATTGCGGAAAAGAAAATAAAATACCAAAAAATTAATAAAAACAAAAAGATAAACAAATATAGAAGTTTTTCAGATGCCACTCGTCATATTCCAATACATGATCTCAAACTAAGTAACTCTCAAAACGTAGAATCTCGTGAATCACAAGCTATGATATCCGGAATGTCTAAATCAAGAAAATACAAAAGGACTATGACTACAAGGGAAAATGGAAATGGACTCCTTGGTCTGCAGACGCGGAAGATATACCTCGAAGTCTCTCTGGAGAATCGCCTAACATCAACGATTG
Organism: Nicotiana benthamiana; assembly: GCA_034376525.1. Lineage (NCBI taxonomy): Eukaryota > Viridiplantae > Streptophyta > Magnoliopsida > Solanales > Solanaceae > Nicotiana > Nicotiana benthamiana. The sequence continues at coordinate 7,448,515 of CM067327.1, read as the reverse complement.
TAGTTCTGAGTCGAAGAAACGGATCTGCACACGAAAGGGTATGAGTATACCCCGGCGGTACCCAGCAAGTTCCAAGCCTAACCTCGATCGAATAGTGAAGAGGAAGGTCAGGGCCCTACCAGTCATATACATATACATAAGGAAAATGAAAAAGCATGAAGTAACACAGTATAATAATAAGAATAAAAATAATTACTATAGAGAGAGACAACATCACAGCAAGAATACAACTCAATGCAGAGATAGCAACCGGGGATCTCCCAGGATCCCGTTCTGTAGTCCCCAGATATAAATGTCAAATGGATCTCCCAGGTATCGTCTCGTAGTCCAACTCATAATGTGCAGGGGGATCTACCGGAATACCACATTCGTAGTCCCAAATATAAATACCCAGTACTAGGGTAATCTACCGATTGTCGTCCCGTGATTCTAATATAAATGTGTATGGGGATCTACCGGAATATCAATCCATAATCCCAAATAAATAGGAAAGAGGGATCTACCAGGAAACCGCTCATAGTCCCAACATAAACACACAGCAACAACACAAGAATAGTCAATTCAATCCAATGCCATACCAAGGTAAACAAGTAATTCTAACCTAGCATGTTGCACAAACTTCAAATATGCTTTCCTAAGCTAACAGTAGGCTTAAATTTAAAGTAGTGTAAAAAGAGAACAAGTACACAGATATAGTAACTTAATAAAAATCAAATTTTCAACAACTGGCACATGTAAGCACTCGTCACCACAGGAACGAGGCATTTCATATATCACAACACCAAATCTTAATAGTAGTTCCTCGATACAAGGTTATGCAAGCCATTTACCTCGAACCAACTAAATCAACTCGATACCACATTCTTGCCACGAGTACCCAACTCCAAATGGCCCAAATCTATTCAAAGTAGTTGCATAATGTAAATATAATGTCAAGTAACTAATTAATTCAAAGAAAATACTTGAAATTAGGAAACTCACCCAAAAGGTTCAACCACCCCGCGTCTCGGAATCGGGTAAAATTACGAATTCAGAATCCTCACACTCTCACGATTTCATACATGCAAAACTTATTCCAATCCGACATCAAAATCTTGATCACAACCCCCAAAATTAGGCCTGAGGATTTTTCCAAATTTTCACCCCAAATTTGAGTATAAAGAATGGAGCATAGATTCATGGTATTAATTAAAATCGAGTAATAATTACTTACCAAAAACACCCAGGTGAAAATCTCTCAGAAAATCGCCAATCCCCGAGCTCCGAAGTCAATTTCCAAGGCTTGAGTTCTAACCCTCGATTCTTTCCTTTTTATGACCAGCAAATCTGCTTTTATGGCGACCAAAGGATCGCACCTGCGACTTTTTATTAAATTCAACTTCTGCACTTGCGACTTCTTGTCCACATATGCGGTGCCACTTTTGCAGTAACTTGGCCGCATCTGCGACCAACCCCAAATCGCTTGTGACCACACCTGCGGTCCACCAAACGCTTCTATGGTTCCGTAGCTGCGGTCTCATTAACGTAGGTGTGGTCATGACAGGTTCAGCCAACTTCAGATTTCTCCCAAATCCAATTCAACTTCTGTTAAGCGCCCGAAACTCGCCCAAGGCCCTCGGGACCTCAACAAAACATGCCAACAAATCCTAAAACATCATACAAACTTATTCCAACCCTCGAATCATATCAAATAATGCGAAAACCACAAATCGCTCTCAAATCAAAGCCAAAGGATTTTCAAAACTTCAAACTTCCACTTTCGATCAAAAAGCCTATCAAGCCTAGTCCGTATTATCTGAAATTTCACACACACGTGCCAAATGACACAACAAACTACTCCAACTTCCGAAATTCCATTCCAAGCCCAATATAAGAATCTCACTATCAAACCAGAAACATATAAAATTCGACTTTCGGCATTTCAAGCCTAATTAAGCTACGGACCTCCAAAACACAATCTAAACAGACCCATAAGCCCGAAATCACCCACCAGAGCTAATAGAACTAACAGAATTCTATTCCAAGGCCGTCTTTGCGCTACTTCTATTGCGATCCAAATTATAAAACTTAAACTCCTATTTAGGGACTAAGTGTCCCAAAACGCTTCAAAACTCCAAACAAATCCTCCCGGCAACTCACAATAGGAGAAATAAACATGGGTAAAGCAATTAATATGGGATTGGCGTGCAAATTCTTAATACGACCGGATGGGTCGTTACATCCTCCCCATCTTGAAATATGTGTTTGTCCTTGAATGGGCATAGAGACATACTTGGTGTAGTAAAATGATGAGGGTAGCGGTTGTGCATATCTTGCACAGTCTCTGAAGTTACCTCTTCGACCGGCTGACCCCGCCACTAAACCTTCATGGATGCAATGTTATTCGACCTCAGCTTCCGAACCTGCCTATCCAATATCGCCACTGGCTCCTCAGTGTAATAGATCCTTTCCTAACTAGACTAAATCAAAATCCAACACGTGCGACGGATCACCGTGAGCTTCGAAACATGAAATACTAGATAAACTCCTTCCAAGTCGGGAGGTAAGGTAAGCTCATATGCAACCTCCCCAACACGTATCAATATCTCAAAAGGACCAATAAACCTCAGAGTCAATTCCCTTTCTTCCGAAATCTCATAACTCTCTTCATAGGAGAAACTCGAAGAAGGACCCGCTCTCCAACCCTGTAGGAAATAGAACGAACCTTCTGGTCCGCATAACTCTTCTGTCTGGACTTGGGTGTACGGATTCTATCTTGAATCACCTTAACCTTTTCCAAAGAATCCTATACCAAGTATGTGCCGAATAATCTAGCCTCGTCCGGCTCAAACCAAACTACCAAGGATCTACACCGCCTACAATACAAGGCCTCATATGGTGCTATATAAATGCTGGACTAATAGCTGTTAATGTAGACAAACTCTGCTAGTGGCAAGAACCGATCCCAAGAACCTCCAAACTATATCATACATTCACAGATCATATCCTCAAGAATCTGAGTAGTGCGTTCAGACTGTCCGACTGTCTAGAGGTAAAATGTCGTGGTCAACTCCACACAAGCAAACAACACATATGGTATGGACCTCAAGAACAATGATGTGAACTGACTACCTCTGTCTGAACTGATGGAAATCGGAATACTATGCAGACGTATAATCTCCCAGATATAAATCTCTGCCAATCGCTCCAAAGTATAGGTAGTACACACAGGAATGAAGTGCGTGGACTTGTTTAGCCGCTCCACAATAACCCAAATGGCATCGAACTTCCTCAAAGTACGTGGGAGTCCAACTACGAAGTTTATGGTGATTCTCTCTCACTTCCACTCCGGAATCACTATCTGCTGAAGCAACCCACCAAGTCTCTGGTGCTCATACTTCACCTGCTGACAATTGAGGCACCGAGCTACAAACCCAATAATCACTTTCTTAATCTGCCTCCACCAATAGTGTTGTCTCAAATGATTCATCTTCGAGGCACCCGGATTGATAGAATACTGCGAGCTATGGGCCTACGCTAGAATCAACTCTCGAAGCCCATCAACATTGGGTACACAAACACGACCCTCTATCCTTAATATCTCGTCAGCACTAATGGTCAGATCTCTAGCATTGTCATGCAGGACTTTGTCCTTGAGGACAAACAAATGCGGGTCATCAAACTGACGCTCCTGGATATGATCAAACAAGGAAGACCGAGAACCCACACAATTAAAGACCTGACTAGGCTTCGAAAGATCTAATCTCACAATTTGGATGGCTTAGGCCTGATCATCCGTTGCCATGGGCCTCTCCGCTGCTGGTAATTTAGAAAAACTCCCCAAACTCTACACCCGGAGACTCAAAGCATCAACCACCACATTGTTCTTGCCTGGGAGATACGAATTAGTGATATCATAGTCCTTCAGCAGCTCTAATTACCTCATCTAGAAAACATTAAGGTCCTTCTACTTGAATAGATGTTGCAAACTCCGGTCATCAGTATAAATCTCAACAAGCATGGCACCAGATCATAATGGCGTGAACAATGGTAGCTGACTCGAGATCATGTAAGGATAATTCTTCTCATATACCTTCCGGACGCGTAGGCAATCACCCATTGTCCTGCATCAATACCTCTCCAAGCTAAATCCTCGAGGCATCAAAGTGGACAGTATAAGACCCCAAACCTGCAGTCAAAACAGTCTTGAGCTTCTAGAAGCTTGCCTCGCTCTCTTCCCTCCACTGGAACGGAGCATCCTTCTGGGTTACCCTAGTCATAGGTGCCGTAATGGATGAAAATCTCTCAACAAATCGATTGTAATAACCTACCAAGCTTAGAAAACTGTGGATCTCTATAGTTGAGGACGGTTTAGGCAAACTCAGCACTGCTTGCACTTTTCTCGAATCTAGCTTTATCCCCTTATTTGACACCATGTGACACAAAAATTCCACGGAATCCAACCAAAATTCACATTTCAAGAACTTTGCATATAATTTCTTTTATCTCGAAGTCTGAAGCATTGACCTCGGGTGCTGCTCATGATCTTCCGGAATCTGGGAGTATATTAGAATATCATCAATAAAGACAATAACAAATGAGTCAAGATATGGCTGAAACCCATGCTGCATCAAATGCATTAAGGCTGATGAGGCATTGGTCAGCCCAAATAACACAACATGGAACTCGTAATGACCATAACGAGTCCTAGAGGCAGTCTTCAGGATATCTGGCTCCCGAATCTTCAACAGGTGAGCCTGAACACAAGTCAATCTTAGAAAACACACGAGCACCCTACAACTGATCAAATAGGTCATAAATACAAGGCTAAGGATACTGGTACCTCATGGTAACCTTGTTCAACTGGCGATAATCAATGCACATATGCATAGAACCATCTGTTTTCTTCACAAACAAGACAAGAGCACCCCAAGTTCATACATTAGGCTGAATAAAATCCATATCAAGCAATTCCTGTAACTGATCCTTCAACTCCTTCAGCTCAGGAAGAGCATTATGATACGGAGAAATAGAAATGGGCTTAGTGCCCGGCAACAGATCAATGCTAAAATATATATATATTGGGCGGCATGCTCGGAAGATTAACTGGAAACACATCAGGGAAATCCCGTACTACTAGGACTTAATCAACTGTAGGGGTATCAACACTAACATTTCTCATATAGGCCAGATACACGTCACATCCCTTCTCAACCATTCATTGAGCGTTATGAAAAGAAATAATTCTACTGGTAGTGTAATCTAAAGTACCCCTCCACTCTACTCACGGTACACATAGCATAGCCATCGTCACGCTTTTCACATGACAATCAAGAATAGCATAATAGGGCGACAACTAGTCCATGCCCAAGATAACATCAAAATCAACCATGCTGAGCAATAGTAATTCAGCTCTGGTCTCAATACCACTAAGAACAACAAAACACGATTGATAAATGCGGTCTAAAATAAGATAATCTCTCACAAGAGTAGAAACATAAACAATGGAAGTCAAAGAATCCCGAGATACGCCCAAATGCAGAGAAAAATATCAATACACATAAGAATTAGTGGAGCCTGGATCGAATATTTCCGATGTGCCTCTAAGACAAACCAGGACAATACATGTAAGGATTGAGTCGGAGGCGACAACCTCGGTATGGGCATAAAGGGCATAATATCTGGCATGGCCTTCCCCTCTAGGGTAACCTCTACCTCCCCGACCTCCACCTCTAGCTGGCTGAGCAGATGGGTTAGCAACTGGTGCTCTGATCATAGCCTAAGAACTCTGCAGACCGCGCTGTGGTTTAGACGTCAGTGGAGGTTCACCCCTACTATGTCTGGGGAAATCTCTCACCATACGGCGTGTGTCACCACACTCAAAATAAGCTCTAGGAGATCATGGCGGTTGTGATTGGATCGAGCCAGCTCTGTTGGACTGACCATTGAAAGTATCTTGCGCAGGAGGCACACTATATACTTATTAAGGCTCCTAAGGCCTAGGAGGAGCAAGAATACCACCGGCTGCAGGAACAGCTTAATGAATAAGGCGACTCATCCCCTACCATACCGAATCGCAGCTGTAGCACGGGCACCAGAATAATATCCCAACTCTCGAGACCTATTGCCTCCCTCTCCTCTCTATCTAGAGCATGCATACCCTCCACTCTCCTAGCAATGCTTTACCACCTACTGATAAGAAATATCCATCTCCAACTCTTGATCCATGTTTGACCTGATGCTAGGAATGAGCCCCAAAATTAACCGGCAAACTCCCTTACGAACTATGGAAATCAAGGCTAGTGCATGCCTAGCCAAATCGGCGAAACAAGCAACATATTTTTAAACGGTCATAGATCCCTGGCGCAAAATCTCAAACTCGGCGCACCATGCGTCCTTAAGGCTCAAGGGACAAACTCTCTCGATAACATATCTGAAATGAGTCCAAGTCAAGAAAGCTGCTTCATCAGGACTGTCCAACTCAAAAATACGCCACCACTGATAAGCTGCTCCTAGAAGATAAAAGGTAGTGAAAGAAACCCCACTCAATCCTGATATATCCATAGCGCGAAAGATACGATAGCAACACTTCCAAAAATCACAGGGCATTATCTGATGTTGAACCACTGAATATAGGAGGGTTGTACTTTTTGAACCTCTCAAGTCTTTGTTGCTTATCCAGGGAAGCCACTGGCTTGTCCAAGGGTTGAACTGGGGCTACAGATTGAACAACAATATTCTTTGAGACCTGATCAACATGCAATCGCTACTCAGAACGGCGGGTGGCAGGAGTCTGTGCTCCTCCCCCAACTAGAGATGTGGCTGCAGCAAGGGGAAGCAGCCCTGTCTGAGCTAGAGTGGTGTACATGCTCACGAACTGTGCAAGAGTCTCCTAAAGATCTGGACTAGTAGATGCAATAGGTGTATCAGGTGCCTGGGCTCCGGTGGGAGCTATTGGTGGCTCCTAGGAGGCAGCTTGCGTGGATGCTCTAGCTGCACCGCATGTGCATCCTCGGCCTCTACCCTAGGCCAAACCTCTAATGGCTCAGTAGGGGGCCTGGGTGCCAGATCATCTATGGTAGCACGTGTCCTCACCATATGTGAGAGAATGGAAGACAGAAGTTTAAAATTGTGATATTAAAAATCTCGCATGACGAGGAAATCAAATGAAGTGAAATTTGACTAGCAGTTACATAGCCTCTCGTAAATAAGTAGAGACGTCTTTCTACCGATCCGCGCGAATCTAATAAACAGCCTTGTGATTCTTGACTCCTATGAACCTACAGCTCTGATACCAACTTGTCACGATCCATGTTCACTCTCTGTGAACTATCGTGACAGCATGTAGTCTCTACGACTAGGTAAGCATAACAATTGCGAAAAAGAAAATAAAACACGAAAAAACTAATAAAAACTGAAGATAAACAAATGTAGATGTGTTTAAGATGCCGCTCAAAATATACCAATCCAAGATCTCAAAACTGAACAACTCCCAAAACCCGGAATCTCATGAATCACAAGCTATGACTACGACATAGTGTTCAAAATCCAAAAAAAGTCTATATCAAGAAAATATATGAGGACTATGACTACGAGAGAGAATGGAAAGGAACTCCTTGGTCTGCGGATGCGGAAGATATACCTCGAAGTCTCTGGAGAATCGCCTCGCCTCAAGGATAATAGTGATGAGTCGAAGAACCTGAATCTGCACACGAAAAGCAGGTGCAAGAAAGGGTATGAGTACGTACCTAGTAAGTTCCAAGCCTAACCTCGATTGAGTAGTGAAGAGGAAGGTCAGGGCCCTACCAGCCATATACATATACATAAGGAAAATGAAATAGCATGAAGTAATACGGTATAATAATAAGAATAAAAACAATTACCATAGAGAGAGAGCATCACAGAAAGAATACAGCTCAACACAGAGATAGCAACCGGGGATCTCCTAGGATCCCGTCCTGTAGTCCCCAGATATAAATGTCCAGTCGACCTCCCAGGTATTGTCCCGTATTCCAACTCATAATGTGTAGGGGATCAACCAGAATACCTCATCCTTAGTCCCAAATATAAATACTCAGTACAAGGGTAATCTACCGGTTGCAGTCCCGTAGTTCAAATATAAATGTGTATAGGGATCTACGAGAATATCAATCTGTAATCCGAAAAAAAATAGGCAAGAAGGATCTACTAGGAAACTGCCCGTAGTCCCAATGTAAACACACAGCAACAACAAAAGAATAGTCAATTCAATCCAATATCATACCAAGGTAAACAAGTAATTCTAACCTAACATATTGCACAAATTTCAGATAAAGTAGTTTGAGCAAGAAAACAATTGAGTCATTTAGATATGATTTCCTAAGGTGACAACAGGCTTAAATTTCAAGTACTGTAAACAGAGAAGAAGTACACAGATATAGTAACTTAATGAAAATCGAATTTTCAATAATCGGCACATGTATGCACTCGTCACCTCAGTTACGAGGCATTTCATATATCACAGCACTAAATCCTAATGGTAGTTGCCCCACACAAGGTTAGATAAGCCACTTACCTCGAACCAGCTCAATCAACTCGATACCACATTCTTACCACGAGTACCCAACTCCAAATGGCCCAAATCTATTCAAAGTAGTTGCATAATGTAAATATAACTTCAAGTAACTAATTAATTCAAAGAAAATACGTGAAATTAGGAAAATCACCCAAAAGGTTCAACGATCCCGCGTCTCGGAATCAGGGAAAATTTACGAATTCAGAATCCTCACACTCTCACGATTTCATACATACAAAAATTATTCCAATCCGACATCAAAATCTTGATCACAACCCCCAAAATTAAGGCTGAGGACTTTTGCAAATATTCACCCCAAAGTCGAGTTTAAAGGATGGAATTAAGCATAGATTCATGGTATTAATTAAAATCGAGTAATAAATACTTACCGAAAAAACCCAGCTGAAAATCTCTCAGAAAATCGCCAATCTCCGATCTCCTAAGTCAATTTCCAAGGTTGTAGTTCTAACTCTCGATTCTGCCCCTTTTCTGACCAGCAAATATGCTTTTGTGGCCGTGGGACCGTACGTGTGGTCCCGCTTCTGCGACTAATAGACCACACCCGCGGTCCCGCTACTGCGACCAAAGGATCTCACGTGCGACTTTTTATTAAATTTAACTTCTGCACTTGCGACTTCTTGTCCACATATGCGGTGCCACTATTGCAGTAACTTGGCCGCATCTGCGACCAACCCAAATCGCCTCAGACCACACCTACGGTCCTCCAAACGCTTTTGCAGTGCCGCACCTACGGTCCCATTAATGCAAGTGTGGTTATGACAGGTTCAGCCAACTTCAGATTTCTCCCAAGTCCAATTTAACTTCTATTAAGCGCCTGAAACTCACCCAAGGCCCTCGGGACTTCAACAATACATGCCAACAAATCCTAAAACATCATACAAACTTATTCCAAGTATCGAATCACATCAAACAATGCTAAAACCACAAATCACTCTCCAATCAAAGCCAATGGATTTTCAAAACTTAAAACTTCCACTCTCGATCGAAAAGCCTATCAAGCTTAGGCCATATTATCTGAAATTTCGCACACACGTACAAAATGACACAACGAACTACTCCAACTTCCGTAATTCCATTCCGAGCCCAATATAAGAATCTCATTATCGAACTGGATACATAAAAAATTCGACTCTCGGCATTTCAAGCCTAATTAAGCTACGGGACCTCCAAAACACAATCTAAACATACCCCTAAGCCCGAAATAACCCAACAGAGCTAATAGAACTAACCGAATTCTATTCCGAGGACGTCTTCACACTACTTCGAATACAATCCAAATTCGAAAATTTAAACTCCTATTTAGGGACTAAGTATACCAAAACGCTCCAAAACTCCAAACAAGTCCTCCCAGCAACTCACAATAGCAGAAATAAACATGGGTAAAGCAATTAATGTGGGATTGGAGTGCAAATTGATAATACGACCGGATGTGTCGATACATCCTCCCCATCTTGAAATATATGGTTTTCCTTGAACGGGCATAGAGACATACTTGGAGTACTAAAATGATAAGGATAGCGGTTGTGCATATCTTGCACATTCTCCTAAGTTACCTCCTCGACAGTCCGACCCCGCCACTAAACCTTCATGGATGCAATGTTCTTCGATCTCAGCTTCTGAACCTACCTATCCAATATCGCTACTGGCTCCTCAGTGTAATATAGATCCTTGCCTAACTGGACTGAATCAAAATCCAACACGTGCGACGGATCATCGTGATACCTCTGGAGCTTCGAAACAAACCTTTTCCAAGTCGGGAGGTAAGGTAAGCTCATATGCAACCTCCCCAACACGTCTCAATATTTCTAAAGGACCAATAAACCTCAGACTCAATTCCCTTTCTTCCGAAATCTCATAACTCCCTTCATAGGAGAAACCCGAAGCACGACCCGCTCTCCAAGCCTGTAGAAAATAGCACGAACCTTCTGGTCTGCATAACTCTTCTGTCTGGACTTGGCTGTACGGATTCTATCTTGAATCACCTTAACCTTCTCCAAAGAATCCTGTACCATGTATGTGCCCAATAATCTAGCCTCTTCCGGCTCAAACCAACCTACCAAGGATCTACACCGCCTACTATACAAGGCCTCCTACGGTGCAATCTAAATGCTGGACTAATAGCTGTTGTTGTAGACAAACTCTGGCTGTGGCAAGAACCGATCCCAAGAACCTCCAAACGTCGTGGTCAACTCCACACAAGCAAACAACACATGTTGCATGGATCTCAAAAACCATGATGTGAACTGACTACCTCTGTCTGAAATGATGGAATTCGGAATACTATGCAGACGTATAATCTCTCGGATATAAATCTCTGCCAATCGCTCCAAAGAATAGGTAGTACACACAGGAATGAAGTGCGTGGACTTGATTAGCCGGTCCACAATCACCCAAATGGCATCGAACTTCCTTAAAGTCTGTGGGAGTCCAACTACGAAGTATATGGTGATTCTCTCCCACTTCCACTCCGGAATCACTATCTGCTGAAGCAACCCACCCAGTCTCTGGTGCTCATACTTCACCTGCTGACAATTGAGGCACCGAGCTACAAACCCAATAATAACTTTCTTAATCTGTCTCCACCAATTGTGTTGTCTCAAATGATTCATCTTCGCGGCACCTGGATCGATAAAATACTGCGAGCTATGGGCCTACCCTAGAATCAACTCTCGAACCCCATCAACATTGGAACACAAACCTGACCCTCTATCCTCAATATCTCGTCATCACTAATAGTCACATATCTAGCATTGCCATGCAGGACTTTGTCCTTGAGGACAAACAAATGAGGGTCATCAAACTGACGCTCCTAGATACGATCAATCAAGGAAGACCGAGAACCCACACAATCAAGGACCCTACTAGGCTCCGAAAGATCTAATCTCACAAACTGGATGGCTTAGGCCTGAACATCCATTGCCATGGGTCTCTCTGCTGCTGGTAAATAAGACAAACTCCTCAAACTCTACACTTGGAGACTCAATGCATCAACCACCACATTGGCCTTGCCTGGGTGATACAAAATAGTGATATCATAGTCCTTCAACAGCTCTAATTACCTCCTCTGGCAAATATTAAGGTCTTTCTACTTGAATAGATGTTGCAAACTCCCGTCATCAGTATAAATCTCAAAAAGCATGGCGTACAAGTAATGGCACCAGATCTTCAAGGCGTGAACAATTGTAGCTGACTCGATATAATGGACATGATAATTCTTCTCATATCCCTTCTAGACGCGTAGGCAATCATCCATTGTCCTGCATCAATACCGCTCCAAGGCAAATCCTCGAGGCATAAAAATTGACAGTATAAGACCCCAAACCTGTAAGAAATATCCAAACTAGGGTTGTAGTCAAAATAGCATTGAGCTTCTAGAAGCTTTCCTCACTCTCTTCCCTCCACTGGAACGGAGCACCCTTCTCGGTTACCATAGTCATAGGTGCCGTAATGGGTGAAATTCCCTCAACAAATCGATGGTAATAACCTACCAAGCTTAGAAAACAGTGGATCTCTATAGTTGAGGACGGTTTGGGCCAACTCTGCACTGCTTCAACTTTTTCGAATCCATCTTTATCCCCTTATTTGACACCATGTGACCCAAAAATTCCACGGAATCCAACCAAAATTCTCATTTCAAGAACTTTTCATATAACTTATTTAATATCAAAGTCTGAAGCATTGACCTCATTTGCTGCTCATAATCTTCCCGAATCTGGGAGTATACTAGAATATCATCAATAAAGACAATAACAAACGAGTCAAGATATGGCTTAAACACATGGTGCATCAAATGCATTAAGGCTGATGGGGCATTGGTCTGCCCAAATGACACAACAAGGAACTCGTAATGACCATAACGAGTCCTAGAGGCAGTCTTCAGGATATCTAGCTCCTAAATCTTCAACTGGTGATAGCCTGAACACAAGTCAATCTTATAAAACACACGAGAACCCTACAACTGGTCAAGGCTAAGGATAGTGGTTCTTCATAGTAACCTTGTTCAACTCACGATAATCAATGCACATATGCATAGAACCATATGTTTTCTTCACAAACAAGAGAAGAGGACCCCAAGGTCGTACAATAGGATGAATAAAATTCATATCAAGCAATTCCTGTAACTGATCCTTCAATTCCTTCAGCTCAGGAAGAGCATTATGATACGGAGGAATAGAAATGGGTTGAGTGCTCAAAAATAGATCAATGATAAATTAAATATATTGTGCGGAATGCTCGGAAGATTAACAAGAAACACATCAGGGAAATCCTGTACTACTAGGACTGAAACAACTGTAGGGGTATCAACACTAACATCTCTCATATAGGCCAGATACACATCATATCCCTTCTAAGCCATTCATTGAGCTTTATGGAAGGATATAATTCTACTGGGAGTGTGATCTAAAGTACCCCTCCACTCTACTCACGGCACAAAGCATAGCCATCGTCACAGTTTTCACGTAACAATCAAGAATAGCATAATAGGGCGACAGCCAGTCCATGCCCAAGATAACAACAATATTAATCATGCTGAGCAGTAATAAATCAGCTCTAGTCTCAAAACCACTAAGATAAACCAAACACGATTGATAAATACGGTCCAAAATAAGATAATCTCTCACAAGAGTAGAAACATAAACATGCTAAGTCAAAGAATCCCGAGATATGCCTAAATACGGGGAAAAATAACAATACACATAAGATTTAGTGGAGCCTGGATCGAATAAATCCGATGTGTTCCTAAGACAAACTAGGACAATACATGTAATGATTGAGTCGGAGGCGACAGCCTCGGTACGGTCATAAAAGGCATAATATCTGGCATGGCCTTCCCCTCTAGGGTAACCTCTACCTCCACGACCTCCACCGCTAGCTGGATGAGCAGGTGGATTAGCAACTGGTGTTGTGATCATAGCCTGAGAACTCTGCAGACCGCGCTGTGGTTGAGACGTGAGTGTAGGTTCACCCCTACTATGTCTGGGGAAATCCCTCACCTTATGGCGTGTGTCACCAGACTCAAAATAAGCTCTAGGAGAGCATGGCAGCTATGACTGGATCGAGCCAGCTCTGCTGGACTGACCATTGAAAGCATTTTGCGTAGGAGGCGCACTATATACTAGAGGTTCATAATAAGGCTCCTAAGGCCTAGGAGGAGCAAGAATACCACTGGCTTTTGGAAGATCTTAATGAACAAGGCAACTCACCCCTACATACCGAACCGCAGTTGTAGCACAGGCACCAGAATAACGGCTCGACTCTCGGGACCTATTGGCCTCCGTCTCCTCTCTATCTAGAGCATGCATACCCTCCACTCTTCAAGCAGTGGTTACCACCTGGTGATAAGAAATATCCATCTCCAAGTCTTGATCCATATTAGACCTGATGCAAGGAATGAGCCCCTAAATTAACAGGCGAACTCCCTCACGAACTCTGGAAATCAAGGCTAGTGCATGCCTAGCCAAATCGGCGAAACGAGCAACATATTTTGAAACGATCATAGCTCCCTGGAGAAAATTCTCAAACTCGGCGCACCATGTGTCCCTAAGGCTCAAGGGACAAACTCTCTCGATAACATGTCTGAAAAATGAGTGAAAATCATGAAAGCTGCTTCATCTGGACTGTCCAACGCAAAAATACGCCACCACTGGTAGGCTGCTCCTCGAAAATAGAAGGTAGTGAAAGAAAACCCACTCAATCCTGATATATCCATAGCGCGAAGGATACGATAGCACACTTCCAGAAATCAGAGGGCATTATCTGATGTTGAACCACTGAATATAGGAGGCATGTACTTTTTGAACATCTCAAGTCTTCGCAGCTTATCCAGGGAAGCTACTGCCTTGTCCAAGGGTTGAACCGGGGCTACAGATTGAACAGGAATATTCTTTGAGACCTGATCAACATGCAATCACTACTCACAAGTGCGGGTGGCGGGAGTTTGTGCTCCTATCCCAGCTAGAGATGTGGCTGCAGCAAGGGAAAGCAGCCCTGCCTGAGCTAGAGTGGTGTACATGCTCACGAACTGTGCAATAGTCTCCTACAGATCTGGAGTAGTAGAAGCAGTAGGCGTATCAGGTGCGTGGGGTCCAGTAGGAGCTATTGGTGGCTCCTAGAAGGCAGCTCGCGCGGGTGCTCTGGCTGCACTGTATGTGCATCCTCGGCCTCTTTCCCGGCCCCAACCTCTAATCGCTCACTAGGAGGCTCGGGTGCCTGATCATCTCTGGTAGCATGTGTCCTCACCATCTGTGAGAGAATGGAAGACAGAAGTTTAAAATTGTGATATCAAAAATCTCGCATGACAAGAAAATCAAATGAAGTGAAATTTTCCTAGCAGTTACATAGCCTCTCGTATATAAGTACAGACGTCTCTTTACCGATCTGGGAGACTCTAATAAACCGCCTTGTGATTCTTGACTCCAATAAACCTAAAGTTGTGATACCAACTTGTCACGATTCAAGTTCGCTCTTTGTGAACTGTCGTGGCAGCATCTAGTCTCTACGACTAGGTAAGCATAACAATTGCGAAAAGGAAAATAAAACACGAAAAAACTAATAATAGCCGAAGATAAACAAATGTAGATGTGTTTAAGATGCCGCTCAAAATATACCAATACAAGATCTCAAAATTGAACAACTCCCAATATCCAGAATCTCATGAATCATAAGCTATGAATGCAACATAGTGTTCAAACTCCAAAAAAGTCTACATCAAGAAAATATATGAGGACTATGACTACGAGAGAGAATGGAAAGGGACTCCTCGGTATGCGGATGCGGAAGATATACCTCGAAGTCTCTGGAGAATCGCCTCGCCTCAAGGATAATAGTGATGAGTCGAAGAACCTAAATCTGCACACGAAAAATAGGTGTAAGAAAGGGTATGAGTACACCCCGACGATACCTAGTAAGTGCCAAGCCTAACCTCGATCGAGTAGTAAAGAGGAAGGTCAGGGACCTACCAGCCATATACATATACATAAGGAAAATGAAACAGCACGAAGTAATACGGTATAATAATAAGAATAAAAACAATTACTATAGAGAGAGAGCATCACAGAAAGAATACAGCTCAACACAGAGATAGTAATCTCCTAGGATCCCGTCCCGTAGTCCCCATATAAAAATGTCCAGTCAATCTCCCAGGTATCGTCCCGTAGTTCAACTCATAATATGTAGGGGATCTACCAGAATACCACATCCGTAGTCCCTAATATAAATACCCAGTACAAGGGTAATCTACCGGTTGCAGTCATAGGTGACCAACGGATGGGCCGGGCCGGGTCCGGGTCCAATTTTTCTGACCCGTCCGGGTCCGGGCCAGTCCGGTCCGGTCCGGGTTCAATTAGAGGTGGGTTGTTAACGGGCTGGGTTGATCCGGGTCGGGCCGGGCCGGGCCGGGGTTTTTTTTTTTTTTACGTATAGTATAAATATTAAGTTATATTAATACTTTGTAATAATTGAATGAACACAACAAAAGATGGGGGAAAAATTGCACTTATTGCAAGTGCTACTTTATTTCTTAAATTCAAAATTTCAAAACTAAAATGTATCATAATTAGTTTACAATTTACATCAAATGGTTTGCATTGCAATAGAAAGTTCTTCAAAATTAATATGAACCGAATGACCTTCTTCTGGAGAGTTAAATTCGGATGGGTTTCCGTGCGTTAATATATCTCCAAGTTCTTCGTCTTCCGGGCTATCAAGATCTTCCTTTCCTTGATTTCTTCGTTCAGATCTTATCCAATCTCTTAGACACACTAAGACTTCCAAAGCATTGCTTCCCAATGAGTGCCGTGTGTCTCCAAGTTGTTGTCTTGCTTGGCTAAATGCACTCTCGGATGCAACAGTGGAAATTGGGACATTCAGGACATCCCGCGCCATAGCGAAAAGAACGGGAAATTGCTTTGAATTTTCATGCCACCAGCCTAACGGTGAAAATTCCTTGGTGCGAGGCTCCTTTTGCTTCTGCAAGTAAAATTGAAGTTCATCTATATTCCTGCTACTACTTTGAGTGTTAGAAAAAGTTGAAAAAATATTAAAACTATCAATGCCTTCATCATCATCTTCGACTACATTAGAAGTGCTACATTGCATAGTGGGATTTGCAGCAGTTGAAGCACGAGCATTATCACATTGAGTTACATAATAAGTATATAGATATTGTAATTGTTCATTTAGTTGGTTCATAGATTCATACAAATTTGGGCTTTCAGTGGGCCCAATCTCCATATAAGTGTATAAAGCATTCATTAATTGTTGACAATCAGACATTTTAATTGAAGGATTTAAAACTGCACCAATTAAGTAAACAGGAGGAATTGGAAAGAAATATTTTTTGAATTTTGCTTGCATACTTGCAACAGCATCCGTATATCTATCTTTCTTCTTAAATTCATATAGTAGCAAAGAAATTTCAGCTATATGTACTAAAGCCAAAGTAATAGTTGGGTAATATGCCCCAGAAAACACAACAGTAGCAGTATAAAATTTATGTAAAAATTTAATCACATCACTAATGACCTCCCAGGTATCAGTTGTTAACATACGCCTAGGATCAGTACAATGTGCATTAGCAACTTCTGTTATTGGAAATCTATATTTGTAGCAACATTTTAAAAATATATACGTATAATTCCATCTAGTAACTACTTCGTCGGGCATGAATCTAGGTGTAAGGTTATATTGCATACACTTGTTCTTAAATTCTCTTATTCTAGATTGTCTATTATTTCCCTGAATTACTCCAACTGCTCTTCTAAATAAAGTAATCTCATGTAAAAATAAATCGAGCCCACTTTTAACAATTAAATTGTAAACATGACATGCACATCTAACATGAAAAATATCATCAAGAGGTGGATGTAAATTCAATTTTAAAATTGAAACTGCAGCATTGTTGTTTGAAGCATTATCAAAAGACATACACAAAACTTTTTGGTTTAGATTATAAAATTCGACAACTTCAACAATTGTACTACTAATAAATGCAGCAGTATGACTCTGATCTTCATCATATTTAAAAGCAATAATACGTTTTTGCATACAAGTATTGTCATCTATCCAATGACATGTAATTGTTAAATAATCATTTCCATTTACAGCATGGCCAATATCAGAAGTTAGACATACTCTAGAAGGAAGGTGACTAAACAAATAACGTATGTATGTTTGATATTGGCTGTGAAGTCTAAAGATGTCTGATCTACAGGTACTTCTAGGGATACCTTTAAACATAGGATTGTATATCCTTTGAATATAGTAACAAGATAAGAGGAAGAAGCAAATGAAAAAGGTAGACAACCCAAAGCAATCATTTTCGCTAATTCCTCTCGATCCCTCATTTTATCATATTTTAGGAGACCTGCAGTAGTAGGGTTAAGTGTTGTTGCACTTCCATCCCCATTATTTCCCCATTCTATAGGATGATAGTTTTGCATATGTCTAATAAGTGTGCCAGTCCCCCCTAAATTACCTCCGGTCAAATGTTTAAACGTTTCATTACAAAGTCTACACTTAACTCTATCACTATCTTCTATCTCATCAAAAAATTGCCAAACAGGACTTCTTTTTCTACGATTAGATTTAGAAGTTTGAGCGACTGGTGGTCTTCTACCCCTTGTTGCACTAGCAACTCCAACTCCAATACTACCAACATTTCCACTAGTAGGTGTAGGTGGTATCTCATCTTCTATTCCAATTTCGTTATCTTCTATTCCGAAATCTTGGTGTAATTGTTCATAATCAATATTTACATCTTGCAAATTAGGCGATGATTCAGAAACATGTGTTATTGGTTCATTATTACTATTACTACCAGAAGCTATAGGACTTTTTTTACTACTTCCACTTCCACTTCCACTCCTACCAGTAACTTTTCTACACGCACTTTTAGCAGCATTCAACATATTGGAAAAATTAATATATAAGCTAAAATCAAATATGCAATTAAAATATTAAATAAGAGAAAGAGTTGGAGAGAGTGCACCGAATTCGACAATAAATTGAGCACTTGATTACGCAAATCCGGTGTTACCACGAACAAACGTCAAGCAAGTATTTCAATGTTGAACACTTGAACTTCAAGAATCAAGCTTCGAATGCCGATTTCCAAATAAGAAATTACGATAAATTAAATTCGGGAAAATAAAGACAATAAAATTATGAAAGTAGAATATGAATTCTTGAAAATTGAAGAGAAGAGAGTGATTGATATTTGCTAATTTGAGAATTGAGAGAGAGATAGATAATTTTGAGTGAGGAAATAAAGAAGAGGGGAGGGTATTTATAGATTTTAAGAAGGGTTAATAATGTAATTTAAAAAAAACAAAAAAAAACTCAAAATTGGCCAAAAATGCAAAAAGTCCCGTTGGGCAACGGTGCTGGACCGTTGCCAATGGTCAAGTGGGCCCCATGTTTTCAGAAAAAAAATTTTAAAAAAAAAAAAAAAAAATTTTACCGTTGGGGACCGGTCTGGGTTGACCGGTTCGCCCGGAATTTTCCTTCCCGGGCCGGTCCGGTCCGGGTCAATTGGACGGAATCGTCTAACGTCCTAACCCCTTTCCTCCCCCTAACCCAGCCCGGCCCCCCCGCTATAAACCGGTCCGGTCTGGGCCGGGTTTGACCGGGCCGGTCCGTGCCGGTCCCGGGTCAACCCGGCCCGGTTGACACCTCTAGTTGCAGTCCCGTAGTTCATATATAAATATGTGTGGGGATCTACCAGAATATCAATCTGTAATCCCAAAAAAATAGGCAAGAAGGATCTACCAGGAAACTGCCCGTAGTCCAAACATAAACACACAGCAACAAACAAAGAATAGTCAATTCAATCCAATATCATACAAAGGTAAACAAGTAATTCTAACCTAACATATTGCACAAATTTCAGATAAAGTAGTTTGAGCAAGTAAAGAATAAGTCATTTAGATATGCTTTCCTAAGCTGACAATAGGCTTAAATTTAAAGTACTGTAAACAGAGAAGAAGTACACAGATATAGCAACTTAAAGAAAATCGAATTTTCAATAATCGGCACATGTATGCAGTCGTCACCTCAAGTACGAGGCATTTCATATATCACAGCACCGAATCCTAATGGTAGTTCCCCCACACAAGGGTAGGTAAGCCACTTACCTCGAACCAGCTCAATCCCATCGATACCACATTATTAGTACGAGTACCCAACTCCAAATGGCCCAAATTTATTCAAAGTAGTTGCATAATGTAAATATAACTTCAAGTAACTAATTATTTCAAAGAAAATAAGTGAAATTAGGAAAATCACCCAAAAGGTTCAATGAGCCCGCGTCTCGAAATCAGGTAAAATTTCCAAATTCAGAATCCTCACACTCTCACGATTTCATACATACAAAAATTATTCCAATCCGACATCAAAATCTTGATCAGAACCCCCAAAATTAAGCCTGAGGACTTTTACAAATTTTTACCCCAAATTCGAGTTTAATGGATGGAATTAAGCATAGATTCATGCTATTAATTAAAATTGAGTAATAATTACTTACCAAAAACATCTAGGTGAAAAACTCTCAGAAAATCGCCAATCCCCGAGCTCCTAAGTAAATTTCCAAGGTTTGAGTTCTAACCCTTGATTCTGCCCTTTTTCTAACCACCAAATATGCTTTTGTGGCCGTGGGAACGTACCTGTGGTCCCACTTCTGCGACTAATAGACCACACCTGAGGTCCCGCTATTGCGAACAATGGATCGCACCTGCGACATTTTATCAAAATTCAACTTCTGCACCTGCGACTTCTTGTCCACATATGTGGTGCCACTTTTGCAGTAACTTGGCCGCATCTGTGACTATCCCCAAATCGCCTCAGACCACACATGTGGTCTTCCAAACGATTTTGTGATGCCGCACCTGCGGTCCCATTAACGCAGATGTGGTTATGACAGGTTAAGCCAACTTCAGATTTCTCCCAAGTCCAATTCAACTTCTATTAAGCGCCAGAAACTCGCCCAAGGCCCTCGGGACCTCAACAAAACATGCCAACAAATCCTAAAACATCATACAAACTTATTACAACCCTCGAATCACATCAAACAATGCTAAACCCACAAATCGCTTTCCAATCAAAGCCAAAGGATTTTCAAAACTTCAAACTTCCACTTTCAATCGAAAGGCCTATTAAGCCTAGTCTGTATTACCTTAAATATCTCACACACGTGCCAAATGACACAACGAACTACTCCAACTTCCGAAATTCCATTCCGAGACCAATATAAGAATCTCACTAACGAACCAGAAACATAAAAATTTGACTCTCAGCATTTCAAGCCTAATTAAGCTACGAACCTCCAAAACACAATCTAAACACACCCCTAAGCCCGAAATCACCCAACAGAGCTAATAGAACTAACAGAATTCTATTCCGAGGCCGTCTTCCCACTACTTCGATTACGATCCAAATTCTAAAACTTAAACTCTTAATAAGGGACTAAGTGTGCCAAAACGCTCCGAAACTCCAAACAAATCCTCTCGGCAACTCACAATAGCAGAAATAAACATGGGGAAAGCAATTAATATGGGATTGGCGTGCAAATTCTTAATACGGCCGGATGGGTTGTTACATCCCCCCCATCTTGAAATATATGTTTGTCCTTGAATAGGAATAGAGACATACTTGGAGTAATAAAATGATATGGGTAGAGGTTGTGCATATCTTGCACAGTCTCCTAAGTTACCTCCTTGACCGGCCGACCTCGCTACTAAACCTTCATGGATGCAATGTTCTTCGATCTCAGCTTCCGAACCTGCCAATCCAATATCGCCACTGGCTCCTCAGTGTAATATAGATCCTTGCCTAACTGGACTGAATCAAAATCCAACACGTGCGACGGATCATCGTGATACCTCTGGAGCTTCGAAACAAACCTTTTCCAAGTCGGGAGGTAAGGTAAGCTCATATGCAACCTCCCCAACACGTCTCAATATTTCTAAAGGACCAATAAACCTCAGACTCAATTCCCTTTCTTCCGAAATCTCATAACTCCCTTCATAGGAGAAACCCGAAGCACGACCCGCTCTCCAAGCCTGTAGAAAATAGCACGAACCTTCTGGTCTGCATAACTCTTCTGTCTGGACTTGGCTGTACGGATTCTATCTTGAATCACCTTAACCTTCTCCAAAGAATCCTGTACCATGTATGTGCCCAATAATCTAGCCTCTTCCGGCTCAAACCAACCTACCAAGGATCTACACCGCCTACTATACAAGGCCTCCTACGGTGCAATCTAAATGCTGGACTAATAGCTGTTGTTGTAGACAAACTCTGGCTGTGGCAAGAACCGATCCCAAGAACCTCCAAACTATATTAAAAATGCACATATCATATCCTCAAGAATCTGAGTTGTGCGTTCAGACTGTCCGTCTGTCTAGATGTAAAATGTCGTGGTCAACTCCACACAAGCAAACAACACATGTTGTATGGCCCTCAAGAACCATGATGTGAACTGAGTACCTCTGTCTGAAATGATGGAAATCAGAATATTGTGCAGACATATAATCTCCCGGATATAAATCTCTGCCAATCGCTCCAACGAATAGGTTGTACACACAGAAATGAAGTGCGTGGACTTGTTTAGCTGGTCCACAATCACCCAAATGGCATGGAACTTCCTCAAAGTCCGTGGGAGTCCAACTACGAAGTTTATGGTGATTCTCTCCCACTTCCACTCCAGAATCACTATCTGCTGAAGAAACCCACCCGGTCTCCGGTGCTCATACTTCACCTGCTGACAGTTGAGGCACCAAGCTACAAACACAATAATCTCTTTCTTAATCTGCCTCCACAAATAGTGTTTTCTTAAATTATTCATCTTCGCGGCAGCCGGATGGATAGAATACTTCTAGCTATGGGCCTACCCTAGAATTAACTCTCGAAGCCCATCAACATTGGGTACACAAACCTGACCCTCTATCCTCAATATCCCGCCATCACCAATAGTACATCTCTAGCATTTCAATGCAGGACTTTGTCCTTGAGGACAAACAAATGAGGGTTATCAAACTGATGCTCCTGGATACGATCAAACAAGGAAGATCGAGAACCCACACAATCAAGGACCCGACTAGACTCCGAAAGATCTAATCTCACAAACTGGATGGCTTAGGCCTTAACATCCATCGCCATGGGCCTCTCCGCTGCTGGTAAATAAGACAAATTTCCCAAACTCTACACCCGGAGACTCAAAGAATCAACCACCACATTGGCCTTGCCTGGGTGATACAAAATAGAGATATCATAGTCCTTCAGCATCTCTAATTACCTCCTCTGGCAAAAATTGAGGTCCTTCTACTTGAATAGATGTTGCAAACTCCAGTCATCAGTATAAATCTCAACAGGTACGGTGTACAATTAATGGCACCGGATCTTCAAGGCGTGAATAGAGGTAGCTCACTCGAGATCATGGAAAGGATAATTCTTCGCATATACCTTCTGTACGCGTAGACAATCACCTATTTTCCTGCATCAATACCGCCCCAAGGAAAATCCTCGAGGCATCAAAATAGACAGTGTAAGCACCCAAACCTGTAGGCAATATCCAAACTAGGGCTGTAGTCAAAACAGTCTTGAGCTTCTAGAAGCTTGCCTAACTCTCTTCCCTCCACTGGAACAGAGCACCCTTCTAGGTTACCCTAGTCATAGGTGCCGTAATGGATGAAAATCCTTCAACAAATCGATGTTAATTACCTACCAAGCTTAGAAAACTTGGATCTCTATAGTTGAGGACGGTTTGGGCCAGCTCTACACTACTTCCACTTTTATCGAATCCAGCTTATATTCCCTTATTTGACACCATGTGACCCAAAAATTCCACGGAATCAAACCAAAATTCACATTTCAAGAACTTTGCATATAACTTCTTATCTCAAAATCTGTAGCATTGACCTCAGGTGCAGCTTATGATCTTCCCGAATCTGGGAGTATACTAGAATATCATCAATGAAGACAATAACAACCGAGTCAAGATATGGCTGAAACGCATGGTGCATCAAATGCATTAAGATTGCTGGGGCATTGGTCACCCCAAATAACACAACAAGGAACTCGTAACGACCATAACGAGTCCTAGAGGCAGTCTTCAAGATATCTAGCTCCCGAATCTTCATCTGGTGATAGCTTGAACACAAGTCAATCTTAGAAAACACACGAGAACCCTACAACTGATAAAATAGGTCATAAATACAAGGATAAGGATACTGGTTCTTCATGGTAACCTTGTTCAACTAGCGATAATAAATGCACATATGCATAGAACCATCTGTTTTCTTCAAAAACAAGACAAGATCACCCCAAGGTCATACATTAGGCTGAATAAAATCCATATCAAGCAATTCCTCTAACTGATCCTTCAACTCCTTCAGCTCAGGAAGAGCATTATGATACGGAGGAATAGAAATGGCCTGAGTGCCCGGCAACAGAACAATGCTAAAATAATTATATTGGGTGGCATGCTCGGAAGATTAACTGGAAACACATCAGGTAAATCCCGTACTACTAGGACTGAATCAACTATAGGGGTATCAACACTAACATCTCTCATCTAGGTCAGATACACATTAAACCCCTTCTCTACCATTCGCTGAGCTTCATGGAAAGAAATAATTCTACCAGGAGTGTGATCTAAAGTAGCCCTCCACTCTACTCGCGGTACACATAGCATAGCCATCATCACAGTTTTCACGTGACAATCAAGAATAGCATAATGGGGCGACAGCTAGTCCATGCCCAAGATAACATCAAAATCAACCCTGTTGAGCAATAATAAATCAGTTATGGTCTCAAAACCACGAACATCAACCAAACACGACTGATAAACGTGGTCCAAAATAAGAGAATCTCTCACAAGAGTAGAACATAAACAGAGGAACTCAAAGAATCCCGAGATACGCCCAAATGCACGTAAAATAAGAATACGTAAAAGAATTAGTGGAGCCTAGATCGAATAAAACCAATGTGTCTCTATGACAAACCAGGACAATACCTGTAATGATAGAGTCGGGGGCGAAAACCTCGGTACAGGCATGAAGGTCATAATATCTGGCCTGGCCTTCCCCTCTAGGTAGCCTCTACCTCCCTGACCTCAACCTCTAGCTGGCCGAGCAGGTAGGGTAGAACCTGGTGCTGTGATCATAGCCTGAGAACTCTGCAGAGCGCGATGTGGCTAAGACGTCAGTGGAGGTTCACCCCTACTATGTCTGGGGCTATCCCTCACTATATGGCGTATGTCACCACACTCAAAATAAGCCCTAAAAGGGCGTGGTAGCTGTGACAGGATCGAGCCAGGTCTGCTGGACTTACCACTGAAAGCATCTTGCGCAGGGGGGCGCACTATATACTAGAGGTTCATATTAAGGCTCCTAAGGCCTAGGAGGAGCCGGAATACCACCGGCTGCTGGAAGAGCTTAATGAGCGAGGTGACTCATCCCCTACTATACCAAACCGCAGTTGGAGCACGGGCACCATAATAATGGCCTGACTCTTGAGACCTCTTGGCCTCCCTCTCCTCTCTATCCATATCATGCATACCCTCCACTCTCCTAGCAATTCTTATCACCTGCTGATAAGAAATATCCATCTCCAACTTCTGATCCATGCTAGACCTGATGCAGGAAATGAGCCCCTAAATTAACCGGAGAATTCCCTCACGAACAAATCAAGGCTCGTGCTTGCCTAGCCAAATCGGTGAAACGAGCAACATATTCTGAAACGGTCATTGCACCCTGGCATAAATTCTCAAACTTGGCGCACCATGCGTCCCTAAGGCTCTAAGGAAAAACTCTCTCGATAACATATATGAAAACTGAGTCCAAGTCTGGTAAGCTACCTCATCTGGACTATCCAACTCAAAAATGCGCCACCACTGATAGGCTGCTCCTCGAAGATAGAAGGCAGTGAAAGAAAACCCACTCGATCCTAATATATCCATAGTGCGAAGGATACAGTATCACACCTCTAGAAATCACAGGGCATTATTTGATGCTAAACCACTTAATATAGGAGGCTTGTACTTCTTGAACCTCTCAAGTTTTCGCTTCTTATCCACGGAAGCCGTTGACTTAAAAATCCCCCCCCCCCAGGGCCCACGTATCTGAATCAGGTTAAATTTTAAATTCTGAATCCTCACACTCTCATGAGTTCATATATACAAAAATTATTCCAATCCGACATCAAAATCTTGATCAAAACCCCTAAAATTAGGCCTAAGGACTTTTCAGAAATTGCTCTAAATTTCCACCCAAAATTTGAGTTTGAGGGATGGAATTAAGCATTGATTAGTGGCAATTAATCAAAACCGAGTAAGAATTGCTTACCCAAAACAAGTGAAAATCTCTCGAAAAAGTGCCAATCCTCGAACTCCGAAGTCAATTTCCAAGGTTTGAGTTCTAACCCTCGATTCTGACCTTTTTCTCACCAACGAATCAGCTTATGTGACCAATAGACCGCACCTGCGACTTTTTATTACAGTCCAGCTTCCGCACCTGCGACCTCTTCATCGCAAATGCGGTGCCCTTCTACGGTAACTAGGCTGCATCTGCGACCAACCTCAAATTGCCTCAGGCCACATATGCGGTCCTCTAAACGCTTCTGCAATGACGCACCTGCGGTCCCATTCATGCAACTGCGGTTATGACAAGTTCAGCCAACTTCAAATTTCTCCTAAGTCCAATTCAACTTCCGTTAGGTGCTTGAAACTCGTCAGGGGCCCTCGGAACCTCAACCAAACATGCCAACCAATCTAAAAACATCATACAAACTTATTCCAACCCTCAAATCACAACAAACCATGCTAAAACTACAAATCACTCTCCAATCCAAGCTTAAGGATTTCCAAAACTTCAAACTTTCTCTTTCGATCAAAAAGCCTATCAAACCTTGTCTGAATTATCTGAAATTTTACACACATGTCCTAAATGACACAACGGACTTATTTCAACTTCCGCGATTCCTTTCTGACCCCGTTATCAAAATCTCACTATTGAACTGGAAACTTCAAGAATTCGACTTTCGGCATTTTAATCCTAATTAAGCTAAGGACCTCCAAAATACAATCTGAATACGCCCCTTAGCGTGAAATCACACAATGAAGCTAATGGAGCCAATGGAATTCCATTCCGAGGCCGTCTTCACCCTGCTCTGATAACGGTCCAAGTTTTAAAACTTAAAGTCTCATTTAGGGACTAAGTATCCCAAAACTCTCTGAAACTCCAAATAAATCCTCCTGGCAACTTACAATAGCAGAAATAAACACTGGGAAAGTAGTTAGTAGAGTTTCCGAGGCGTCATTTCTTGAAACGACCAGCCAGGTCATTACAAAATCCCTACAAAATTCCTCTCAAAAATTGCCCAAATCCAAGTTTGTAAAGTGAAGAAATGATAAAATTCTCTGAACCCAACATTTATATTTCTGCCCAGGTTTTCTACACCAGCAACAACTTAATCACATCTGCGACAACTTTATTAGAGGCTTCATGACTTGCTAATGGGTTTATATTTCAGACATGTTCATCTTAAATTAATATTCAAATTTCAAGCCAATATTATCCTAGACTTTATTATAAATTTCTTGAGCATGATGTTCAGTTCAAACCTCCAACTAGTGAGTACAGGGTTCGCTCGAGGAATAAGGTAGGTTAATTGCTATCACGACCCGTCATACTTTCAAAGTGTGAAAATTGCTGGCAACACTACCATTGGTGGCTATTACTGATAGCTTTTAGATATTCTTACAATCAAAATTTATTACACCATGTAAATTTATTAATTCTTTTTTTATATATTATATGGATATAAGTTTTTTAAATAGTTACAACAATAATTACATACTCATTATTATTCTACTAAATAGTTATCTTATTTGAAATTTTTATTTATTAGTATTTAAATAAAGGAAAGTTATACATACTCTGACCTTGAATAATCTGATTTTCTTTATTACCAATTATTCATATTTAAACTAATATCCTAATAATCAAAGATCTAAACATCTTAATCCTTAAAAAACAAAAAAAACGGGTCTAAGTGATTCGAAAATATCTGTATCTACTCTAGCTGGCTTTTCTTATTACCTGTATGCTGAAGATGCAATACCTAGTAGATAAGTGGAAACAGAAGTTGCTACATATCTTAGTTCTTGTTAAGTTGTTTTTCTAATGGAAGACATTATTTGTTGCCGACAAGAATAGACAGACTGATAGAACAGACGAAGAGGCTGAAATACAAAAGCCGGAAAATAATTCCACTTTTGAACTGACAAAAAAGTGTTTGAAACACTACCTTATCGGGTTAGTCTAAAAGTTGTGGTCATTTTCCTTTGAGAAAAAGTCAGTTTATTTTGAACATGTGGGACTACAAAAGTAGAAATGTCTAGCATTGTCAACTCTGAAAAGAAGCTTTGCAAGTACATGAATTTTCAGGGAAGTGGGAATTCCTATTCTCAGAAAACAAAAGTTCCTTAATAATAACTTATAAAAATAAATAGAAAAATAACTCCGTAATAACATAACACAAGGACCTTGATTTTGAGAAGAGTAAATTTAACATTTTGTGGGATCCAAATGAGAATAGTAAATGACCTTCTTAATATGAGGTAATTGAAATCCTCAGAAGTATTTGAAAATCAACACTAATGTTACGCCTATATTTTCATACGTAAAAGTGTGTCGTAAGTAAATTAATGGAGGACCAAAAATGAGATACTATTTGAAAGTATATAAAGAAAGTTAATTATGTGACTTCGGAGGATAAAAATATTGAAGATCATGAACAACAAGTAGAAAGAGGATTGGAAGGTTCAGAAGCTTAAGGAATTGAAGAAAACAATATTTCTTTGAAAGTCGACAAGTTGGGAATGTTATAACATGTAGTTTTGGGGTGAGATTGGGGTGCTTAACATGATAACAAAATTATGTTATGGTTTATTTTAATCATATGATAATCGTTTGTTATGTTTTGAAGTCTAGAAGGTTGTGGAGCAAAAGTCGATGAAAGTCATCACAAGTAACGTTCATAAGTTTTACTGAAAATTTGGGTCAAATATAACAGTGATTTTCTCCTAATATACTTAGAGTTATGGGGTGTTCCACTCATTAAATAGAAGCACTACGAGACTATTTTTTAATGTATTAAACCATTTATCAAAATAATATCACTGTAGATATTCATACATATATATATTTACGAGACTACACAGGCTGCTAGGTGACAAGTAGGTGTGTCACCTAGTTGCTTAAATGAGAGCCCAAAAAGACGCTATTTCGGGTAGGACAAAGAGACTAATAAAGGACTTATTTCCTGCAATATAACACTTATAATATACCACAATTAACCAGACCTAAGCCCTGAAAACATTATCCCAAAATTTTGTCACAAACCTTAATTGGTTTACTCTCCCTTTAAAGTTCTCATTAGAGGTAAAACCTTGGATTTGAAGAACCAAGATAGGAATTGAGTTATCCAACAAATAAAGTAATTTTACCGATCACTTTCATCCATTTTTTCTTCTGTAAATTCATGGTAAGTCGTTCTATATTTGTAAGAACTCACGTGAAGGTGGTCGGAAGCGGATAGTTTTAGTTATTCACTTGTAGGGGACTGTTTTGTATTGTTTTTGGGCTGCATGTTTTTCTACTATTTTATAGAGTTTTCGAGGAGGAAGGGTGTGGAGAAACACCACATAAATTTAGGGTGGTGGGTTGGTCGTTCGTCGTAACTTTCTTGGGCTGTTTGACACTACTAGGTGGTCGTTTAGTGTATGAAGAGATTGGGGTGTGTTGGGCTATTTTGTAGTATTTTGTGGTGCCTATAAGGTTGGAAAATAATGTATATATGTTTTTATTATTGTGTTCTTGTATTGTTGGTGTTATCATAAATTTGGAGGAAATAAGGATTATAGGGGAGATGTTGCCCGTTTTAATACAATGTAAGCCTGTTGTTCATTGTGCAATAGTTGTACCTTTCGTAACTTAATGATAGTATTATCATCGTTGTTGCAGATTAAGGTGATTGAAAATATTGTGATAAGGTATGTTAAGGCTAAACTTCTCTTTATTTTGGCATGATCCCATACTACCTGAGTTTGATAACGAGGCATAAAGAGAAGTTCGTATTCCTGAACTTATTTACATTATCCTAGTATCATAAGTTACAGTCTCCTCCCTTATCGGGATATTATATTCAATTAAGTATTGTCTTCTTCCAGTCAAGAGATCAGAAGGTCTATATATATGTATGTGTATATACACACACACACACACACACACACACACACACACACACACACACACACATATATATATATATATATATATATATATATATATATGTATACATATATATATAAAGTATTAGAGTATTATCACCACCATCGAGCTATAATCGGTGGGCAGGCCCCTATTGGGAAACATCTAATCAGATGGTAAGTTATATACCGAGCTTACTGTGGGTGAGCGCCTGTGAGTGATCCCATAATGTCCATGATACATATCCTAGTATGGTTGAGGGCCTATGATCAAGATCTACTACGGCAAAGCAGTTACGCGTTCCGAGCTATTTTACTTACTATATTGAGAGAGTTGAGTCAGTATCAGCAAGTAAGTATATCTCCAGATCATCTTTGACTTCCAATTACTTTCAGTTATTATATTATCAATTCAGTTTTAGCTTTGAGTTATTTTATTGCCTTACATACTCGGAAAATTATTTCGTACTGACGTCCCTTTTCTAGGGACACTGCATTTCATGTGTGCAAGATCAAATAGACATACGGGTATACCTCCTCAGTAGGTGTTACCCGAGTTAAGCTTGACCGCTAAGCCTATGTCTTTCAGAGCTACCTGATCTAGAGTTTTGTGTAAATCTTGTGTATATATGTATATATGTTATGGGTAAGTTGGGGCCCTGTTCTGATCACAGTACATCTATAAGTAGAGGCTTGTAGACATATCCTGTCAATTAGTGCAGTATGTTGTGCTTGTAGGCCTTGTATGTATATTTATTTGGTTTGTCAACTGTAGTAGATATAACGGCCTTGTCGGCCTAACTTTATATTGATGTTTAGTTAGAGCTACTTTCCCTTTGGTTTTATATTTTACTTTGTAAATTGTCTTGCAATGTGGTCCCATGGCCAAAGTATTACATTATATGTTCAGAGTCACTCACTCGCAAGTTGGTACGCTAGGTTAGGTGAGGCATCGAGGGTCGGTCTCGTCCCCCAGGTTCGGGATGTCAGAAACTTGGTATTAGAGTGGTTCTGTCCTAGGGAGTCTACAAGTCGTGTCTATTATGGTCTTGTTTATATATGTGTTGTGAACCACATTATATAAACAGGTTACTACATGGCATTTAGGAGTTAGCTACCCTTCTTTCAAATTTAAATCGTGTTGTAGAATTGAGTTATAGGAAATTTGAGTTAAACTTACGTGTTGGTGTTTGCATACACATATGATGGTGACTAAGAAGACTACCGCTAGCCAGAGGAGAGATATAATAGCAGGTGAGGAGACCAACAAGGTACCCCCAGTAGATGGGCCCCAGTCTGAGACCCAGGGTGAGACCCACACTAAGCCATTACCGACTCCTCCACCACCTGAGGAGGTCCCTAGGGATGCCGCACATCTAGTTCCCCCTCCACTTTCATCATATGAGAACTTGAGGAGTACGGTGCATTTGTTGAAACAATTGGTATCTACCCAGCAACAAGTTAGGGCATCAGCTAGTGCAGGATCTTCTGAAGGGTCTGAGAGTTTATTGCTTTGAGTCCCTGAGAGTTCATGGGTATAGATCAAAGGGAGGACCCGCAAGATTTTATAAATCAGATTCACAGGATCTTTCTGGTTATGCAAGCATTTGGAGAAAGAGGCAGTTGAGCTAGCAACTTTTCGACTTCGAGATATAGCCATTCTTTGGTACGAGGGATGCGAAAGTCTAGAAGACGTGATAAACCTCAACTTTTTTAGGAGATTTTTTCAAATACCTTCCTTGACCAGTGCTTACCGTGGGATATCCGCAGGCTTGAGTCGATCAGTTCTAGCCCTCAAGCAAGGCAATATGAGTGTTTGAGAGTATAGTCTCCGTTTTGACTCATTGGCTGGATATGCTCCATCACTAGGTGCTACTATGCAGGACAGGATCCACAAGTATATAGAAGGGCTAGCCCTAGAGTTTACCGAGGCATGTGCTACTATTGCATTACAAGATAGTATGGATATCTCCCGGATTCAGGCGTTCGCCCAGAATATAGAAAGGGGTAGGCATCGACAATAGGGTATAGAGACAGCTAAGCAAGGTCAATGTAAGAGAATGAGATTTGCCACATCTCGGGAGCAATCTCAAGGTAGTTATAGGCTCCAGTACTTCGAACGTCCACCTAAGCCTCATCCACCTTAGTAACAGGGTTACAGGTATGATCGATATACTCAGTCAGGACGAGGTGAGAACTCACAACATTAGGTTTGCAATGACAGTGGGGTTCAGGGAATGCATGGTCATTTCCATTGCGGTGTGACATCTGTGGTAGAGGACACTTGGACTAATGCCGAGCAGGTTCTGATGCTTGTTATACATATGGGCGTCCGGGGCATATGATGCAAGATTTCCCAGATAGAGATTATGCGGGTATGGCACAACCAGCGAGTTCAGCAACAAGGTCATCTATGTTCGTGCATCCTACAGGGTGTGAGTCTCATTCTTCAGCTGGTAGAGGTCAAGGTAGAGGTATAGGTTCAGTTGAGGTGGTAATTAGAACTGTATCTATGCTTTAGTGGGTCGACAGGACCAGGAGTCTTCATCAGACAATGTGACAGGTATATTGACCATTTTCTCTCACGATTCTTATGCTATGATAGACCTAAGATCTACTTTATTATATATTACCTCATTTGTCACGGGAGAGTCTCATATAGTGCCTGAAATATATCCTTTTGTGGTATCTACACCGATTGGAGAACTAATTATTGCTAGACGGGTTTATCGAGGTTGAATGGTGAAATTTTGAAGTCGTCAGACCTCAGGCGACCTAGTTGAGCTAGAGATGATGGATTTTGATGATATCATAGGCATGGACTGGTTTGCATCTTGCTATGACATAGTTGATTGCTGAGTAAAGGCAATACATATATGTAGGTTATCTCCAATCTGAAGGCAAGAAAAATGCTTGCAAAAAGATGCATATCAATTGTGCGAGTTATAGATGAAGATGTTGAGATACCTACTCTTCAATCTATTCCCATAGTCAGAGACTATGTAAATATGTTTCCAGATGAGCTAGAGCGAGAGATTGATTTTAGCATCGATTTTCTTTCAGGAACTCAACCAATATCCATCCCTCCGCATAGAATGGCACCTAATCAATTTAAGGAGTTGAAGGAGCAGTTAAAAGATTTTCTGGAGAAAGGTTTCATTAGTCCTAGTACCTCACCTTGGGGTGCACCAGTACTATTTGTGAGAAAGAAAGATGGCTCATTGAGTAATTGCAATTATAACCCCCAAAAAATGCAAAAGTAGCTATTTGTGAATTAATTAAAACTTATTAAAAATATAAATGACAAAATTAAGCCACAAAAGTATTACAAAACTATTTGTCATGCAAATAGTAATTATTTATATAATAAATATACTGGGATATATTAATTAAAACCCTTTAAAAATGCAGAAATTATGGAAAATTATTAGTTGATGCTAATCATAGTTTTGGAATTATATATGCATTTTAAAAAATAAAGGGAAAATTGGGTATCAACAGTCCCCTCTTTACCCGGAAAGGATAAAAGGGTTTTCGGGTAAAGAAATGGTAGCAAATTTTGACCTATTGGGATGTTTTGAAAAATAGAGGTCGAACCCTGGTCTTTGAGCTCCCTACATATCCTTCGCTTTACAAGAATAAGGTAATGCGTAGTTCTGGACCCACCGGTGAATGAAGCCGATGGAGGTGTTATAGAAATGGCGGCTAGTTTCAGCAAAGGTTCTTTTGTGAAGGGTAATGTCGGATGGAGTTATGGTTGCATATCTGAAATGTTACAGATGTATTATATGGCAGATAGTTTGATGTCACAAAGTATGATAGGTAACTGATGAGAGTCAGTTATGAATGGCAAAGTGAAAATGGCATGAGTGAAAATCCGAGCGAAGGCTGCTCCTGTTTGAAGAATGGCTACCTCCTGGATTACCTACAAGTGACTTAAAACACGATGCATGCGAGCATATAGATGATGCAAATTCCCTTTGGACCATGACAGATTGTCTTTAGACAGTGCAGATAACGTCCTTAGATTATGATGTCTTGGGTCATGAATTGTAAGATAGGAAATTCGCAAGCCATGAAATGATGTTCTCCGAAAATGAAAATGTTGCCTCTAAATCATGATACCTTTGAATAATGACATGCAAATTGGAGAAATCCTCATGCCATGGCATGGTGTCTTCTGACTATAAGGATGATGCCTTTAGACAATGACACATTTTGACAAGTTGGCGATATTCAGCCCATCAGATGCAGTAATATGATGCTAAAATAAACAAGATAAGGCTTAGTCTTGTGAAGTTGAGGTCGGAGTTTAGCCCAAAAAAGGAGCAAATAGATACTATCGGAGAGACCATGCTTAGTCTTGGCAAATAAGGGTGATGATTGTCCTTATGTAAATATGAAGGCGGAGCTTAGCCTCATGTAAAGAGATGGAAATGCTTAGCCTTATGCAAATATAGAGGCAGGGTTTAGCCTCATGCAATATTTGAGACAGGGCTTAGTCTCATTCAAGGAGAAGCCAATGCTTAGCCTTATGCAAATATAGAGGTCGAGCTTAGTCTCATGCAAAGAGAAGGTAATTCTTAGCCTTATGCAAATATGGAGGCAGGGCTTAACCCATGCAAGATACGAGGCAGAGCTTAGTCTCATGCCAGGAAAATGCAGTGCTTAGCCTAATGCAGATATAGAGGCAAGGCTTAGCCTTATGCAAAGATTCGAGAAACAGCTTAGTCTCATGCAAAGATAAGGCAATGCTTAGCCTTATGCAAATATAGAACAAATGCTTAGCATCATGCTAGATTTGAGACAGGGCTTAGTCTTATGCAAAGAGAAGGCATATGCAAACATGAGACAGGGCTTTGCCTCATGTAAGATTTGAGACACGACTTAGTATCATGCAAAGAGAAGGCACTACTTAATCTTATGCAAATATGGAGGCAGGGCTTTGCCTCATGCAAAGATTTGAGATAGTGCTTAATCTTATGCAAGGAAAAGGCAATGCTTAGCCTTATGCAAATATGGAGGCAGGGCTTAGCCTCATGCAAGAGAAAATAATAACGAGATAGTTCTTATCTAGAGATATATTTGCATCTGGTGGCTCTAATATTTCTGTTAGGTTCACCATGCCTGCGTCCAAAGAAAAATTGTGAGTTTTGTAAGGGGAGGTTGGTTCGTCCTTTTGTCTGTTGTCTTTGCTTTGCTCCATTCTAGAGGCCTTGTTTTGAGTTTCCCTGGGTAACACCTGGCTATCACGGAAATAGAGTTTTCGAAAATATGCACTTATTGATGAAAATAGAATTAATGTAGAAACACAGTGGAATAATGAGTAATTTTAGATAAACGAATGATTCAAACACATTTCAAAGACATTACCGCTTTCTTCTTTTAGAATTTTGAAGGTCCTTCTCAAAATTCTGCCCTTGTTTGGTAAATGATCCTTTGACCAATTTCTGACTTTCTAGCATATGATGGCATCGACTGGACTTGCTCCAAAATTTTAATGGTCCTCCTCAAAGTTCTGCCCCAGTTTCAGGTTCTGGGGGGGAATGAAAATTTTATTAAGATATGAACGAACCCACAGGGCTACCTATGTATCCAATATTAAATGGGAATCAGGTCAAACGTAGTTCAATTACATCAGATGAAGAAATGTAAATATTCTAAACATAGTATCTCTTAACTGCATCTAATTCAAGCACAGCAAGCCTATAGATTATGGATTTTCACTGGGACGGGATCCATGAAATTCTTGTCTGGATGTTATATCATTAATGCCAGAGTGGCCAGTGCATCTGCGAACTCATTTTGAATTCTGGGCACATGTTTGAACTCTATCTTTGTGAATCTTTTCATCAATTCCTGTACGTGGTCCAAGTACGGTAGTATCTTGGTGTTCTTCGTAGCCCACCCTCCTTGAACCTGATGTACCAGAAGATCTGAATCTCCAATTAATAGTAACTTCTTTTTATTCATATCGATGGCCAGATTGAGCCCCGTGATGCAAACCTCATATTCTTCTATGTTGTTGGTGCATGGAAACGTAAGCTTTGCAGATACAGGGTAGTGTTGACTTGTTTCTGATACCAAAACTGCTCTAACACCCACTCGTTTGAAGTTTGCAGCTCCATGGAAGAACATCCACAAATCGTTGTACGCCTCATTAATTTCCTCTCCCAAGAATGATACTTCTTCATTAGGAAAATATGTTTTCAAAGGTTCATATTCTCCTCCCACAGGATTTTCGAATAGATGGTCTGCCAATGCTTGTCCTTTGATCGCCTTCAGAGTTATATAGACGATGTCGAACTCACTTAACATTTGCCACTTGGCTAACTTCCCAGTCGTCATAAGCTTCTGAAATATGTACTTCAGAGGGTCCATCTTGGATATAAGGTACGTGGTATAGTCACATAAGTAATGCCAAAATTTCTGAGTTGTCCAAGTCAAAGCACTGCAAGTGTGTTCCAACAGAGAATATCATGCTTCATAAGGTGTGAACATCCCACTCAATGGTTTGCTCATTTCTCCCTGTCTCGTTATGTTGTCCCAAAACACATCCGAAAGCTCTATCTAATACAGATAGATAAAGTAGCAGAGGTCTCTCAGGTTCTAGAGAGACTAGGACTGGTGGTGTGGATAGGTATTCCTTGATATTGTCAAAACCCTTTTGACAATCTTTGGTCCAACACATTTTAGCATCTTTCCTCAACATCTTGAAGATGGGTTCACATCTAATTGTAGATTGTGCTATGAAGTAACTGATATAGTTAAGAAGTCCCAGGAAGCTCATCACGTCCTTCTTGCTCTTTGGCGGTGGTAACTTTTGAATAGCCTTAACTTTGGACGGGTCCACTCAATTCCCCGACAGCTGAAAGTGAATCCCAATAACTTTCCTCCGGGAACCCTGAATGCACATTTTGCATGGTTCAACTTTGAATGTACCTCCTCAACCTGTCAAATAACTTTCTCAAGTCTGATATGTGATCTACGACCCTCTTGGATTTGATAATAATGTCGTCAACATACAGCTCTATTTCTTTGTGTATCATATCATGGAAGATGGTTTTCATGGCTCCCATGTAAGTAGCCCCAGCATTCTTTAGACCAAATGTCATCATCTTATAGAAGTACAACCCCCATGGTGTGATGAAAGTTGTTTTCTTCGCATCTTCTTCATCCATCCAAATCTGGTGGCTACGAACTAATCTACAAAAGATTCGAGCTCAGTCTTGGCACAATTTTTTATCAGAATGTGTATATTTTGGAAATGGAAATCGTCCTTGGGACTTGCTCTATAAATCTCGATAGTCAACACATACTCTGATGTTTACATCTTTCTACGAAACTGGTACCATGTTAGCTAACAAAGTCGGGTACTCAACTACCCTGAGGACTTTGGCTTTGATCTTCTTAGTAACTTCCTCCTTGATTTTTAGGCTAATGTCTGGTTTGAACTTTCTGAGTTTCTGCTTCATCGGTAGACATATTAGATTGTTAGGAAACTTGTGAGCCACTGTGGATGTGCTCAAACTGGTCATGTCATCATATGACCATGCAAAGATATCCTCATATTCCCTTGAGAAAGGAATATGCACTTCCTTCTCTATTGGTGATAAGCGAATGTTTATGCAGGTCTCTTTGAAGGTCTCGACGTCACCCAAATTTACTACTTCGGTTTTGTCCAAGTTGGACTTAGTCTTATTCTCGAACATCTCAACCTCCCTGGAAATTTCCTTAGGTGTTTCTTCCCATGTCTTTCTCTTTGAAGGTCTCGACCTCTCCCAAATTTACTACTTCGATTTTGTCCAAGTTGGACTTAGTCTTATTCTCGAAGTTCTCAACCTCCCTCGCAATTTCCTTAGGTGTTTCTTCCCATAACTTTTGAGTCACTATGCTTATGTTGTGTTGTCTCATTACATGTCACAATCATCGGTTCATCGGGAAAAGTAATAATAATGATGTATACAAAAATATAAAAGATAATAATGAATAATAAATAGCAATGCATTGATTAAATTCGAAAATATCCAAACAAGTATGGCTCGATGAATTGAGAAATTATTTTGAAACAATATGTGTCTTTAAAACAAAATTGCTGAAACATCTTAAATGCCTAGCACGACTATACAAATAAACGAGGTTAAAGGCCAAGCTACCCAGGGACTCGACGGGCCCGGGATGCTATGGTGATTCAATTCCTGAGAACAACTCCTTTTCCCACGGTTTGAATGGTGAGGCCTTCTTCTTTATTCTCCTCAATTATCGCACTGCAATCCATATCCTCGTCCTCTAAGAACAAATTTCTTCGCCCAGCTAAAGCTTCTTCTTCTAAGGTTCCCCATAATG
Organism: Nicotiana benthamiana; assembly: GCA_034376525.1. NCBI lineage: Eukaryota > Viridiplantae > Streptophyta > Magnoliopsida > Solanales > Solanaceae > Nicotiana > Nicotiana benthamiana. Next base: position 7,410,350 of record CM067327.1, on the reverse strand, counting down.
TATCAACCTAATGAAAAGTTTGACCCAGATATGGTACTGGTTGCTTGAGAGGGTAATAAGGTCCATGCCATGGAGGCGACCAATCATCATACTCTTGCCATGTATATTAATAGTTGAGCCTAACGGTTGTACCATGGCATTTCATCTGTATCGGTTTAGTAATGCCCTGGAGATTCTTCCTAAGCCCTTTCATACCTAGACCATGCTAGTATGCTTTCTATTTTTCTACTCCATTTCCTGTCTTTATCAATTGCGTTGACATGTTCAATATGATGATAAGTTTCTCCGCCAACCTTCTCCTATTTTCGCTAATCGAGTTACTTCCGTCTCCATGAATGATCACCTCCTTATGGTTCCATTCGAACTTCATGGCCTGGTGTAGTGTGGAAGCCACAGCCCTAGCGGCATGTATCCAAGATCGACCCAACAGAAGATTGTTTGTAGCTTATATGTCAAGTACCTAGAATTCAACATTGAACCAAGTTGGGCCCATCTGCAGACAAAGATTAATCTCCCCGGTCATGGCCCTTTGAGACCCATCAAAGGCTTTCATGATTATACTTCCTGTCGGTATTTCATTGAAACAATAGACCAATCTTATAAAAGTGCCCAGCGAACAAATATCGAGGCTTGAACCTCCACCTATCAGGACCCTGGCAATGAATTTATCTTCAAACTGCATCATGATATGCAATGCCCGATTGTGATTCAACTTTTCAGGCGGTAATTCATCCCTGTGGAAGGTTATTTTATGGCTTTCCAGCTCTTGCCTCACCATGTTGGCCATTTCTGCGGAGGTGATATTGTTGGGCACATAAGCTACATTTAACACCTTCATCAAAGCATCCTTGTACTCATATGAGTTTTTCAAGAGTGATGGGATGGATATCTGGACGGGGTTTTTGTTCAAATGATTAATAATGGAGTATTCTTGCATGTACATTCCTTCAAAGATCATCTAGCCCGATTTCAATGACAGGTTGCTTAGTAGAAGCCTTCTTGCTTGATTTTCCCAAGTGTTAAGGTGTATAGACCCTTCTTGTTCTTGTCATTCCTTGTGCGGCATCAGATTCTTCCATCTTTGCCTTTCCTTTTTCGCCTAGCTTCGACAACGTAATCCCAAGGTATGGATTTGGAATCAAAAGGAGGTGTGGTTAATACTGTCACTGTAAAAGGTGTGGCCAATTCTACCTCAAAAGGAACAAGTGTGGCTGCAGGTGGAGCTACCTCTACCTTAAATGGAACCGATGCGACTACCTCAACCTCAACTAGCAACTGTATCTGCACCACCATAGGAATGAGTGTGAGTGCAAGTCACCTTCCCAAATAAGCTCGATTGAACCTTGGGGATCCCATTCTTCATCTGCTCTATCACATAAATCCCACCACCCTTATGATCTGGGAGAGGATTATTACGGACGTTGGGTGTAGCTTCCTTAGACTGTATGACCATGTTGATGATCAATATCTAGATTTATCTTCCAATGTTTGGCACTCGTCAATGGTGTGCCCATTCATACCGGAATGATATGCACAGTTTTTATTTTGGTTGAACCATTGAGATGAATTCTCCACTACCACAGTAGGAATAGCAGTGAGATAACAAGCGGCCTTCAACCTTTCGTACAGCTAGTCGATGGGTTCAACAATAGCGGTGCATTGCCTGGGTGGTTTGTGATCAAATCTAGGTTATGGTTTTTTGGTAATTTGGATGAGTTGGAGTGAACGATAGTAGGATGGTTGGGTGTTATAAGTATGATGGGCGGTGGCGGTTTGAGAAATCTAGGAGATAAGGGTTGGTATGTAGGTGGAGGTGTTTGGTTTGTGAGTGGATATTTTGGGCCTTTAGCCACCGTTACTTCCCCCACATCTTTCTTCTTTGATATGCCGATTGTAATGCTGTGTTCGTGGCCGGTAGGGCCTTAAAATTCATCACCAGCCTGCTTTTGATACCTTCCTCAATCCTTTATCCCAGTTTGATGATTTTAGAGAACTTACGATTCTCAATGACCATTAGCCTTTCATAATACTATGGGTCTTGTGACCTGACAAAGATCTTGTTCATTTGTTCTTCTTATAGTGCTAGTATGACCTTAGCTGCTTCTTACCTCCACCGAGTAGCATACCCACGGAAGGTCTCAGTTTGCTTTTTCCTTAAATTCTAGATGTAGAAGACATCTGGTGCATTCTTCTTGTTGAACCTGAATCGGTCCACAAACTCTGATGAAATGCTCACCCAGTTGTCACACTACTTAGTGTACTGGCTTATGTACTAGGACAAAGCATCTTTGGTAACACTACTTATGAAGAGCTTCATTCGGATTCTTTCATCTGTTACTACGCCCCACGAACTGGTTACAATAAGTTCTCAAATGAACCTTAGGATCATCTGTTCCATTTAAAATTTAAAAACTTGGGAGGTTTTTAACCCTCCAGCAATTCCACATCCGGTTGTATGCATAGATCCTCATAATTCAGACCTTCTATCCTGTTGCCTTCTTCAACACCCTATACTTGACTTGTCATGTTCTTGAGTTCTTCGGCCATGTTCTTGATGAGTAGGTCCTTCTCAGTGGAGTCTATTTTATAGGAGATTGGTTGAGTAGAGGAAGGTACGGTTTCCACATATATATGGCTGTTTTGGTGAGTGCCAGGGACTTGGGTGTAGTGGTGATTGTTGGTTGAGTTTTGAGGATCAATAACGGGTTGTAGTGTGTTTTGAAGAGTGTTATAGGTGGTGGATTTTGGGAACTTGATTGGTTGATGATGGTGTTGTGGTGGAGTTGGTATCGGTAAGGGATTGAGATTTTTAGGTGGAGAAACATATTGATGTGGTGTGGGAGGGTTTTGTAGATACTGGTTTGCTGTATTTTGGGGAGGTTCTAGGTTTTCGGTGTTTTGTTGGTTCATATCAGGGACATTCAGGGTGAGGAAAAGATTTGCTAAGTTGTGGACCTTCTCAAGTTCTCCCTGTAACTCTAGTATGTTTTGTTCCAACCGCAAAGCCAAGTCATTTAAGGCCAGAGTACTCTAATCGTCTGAAGTTTCCGCATTCTCCACATTTTTCTTTCGAATACCACTTAAGTCATCCATCTTAGCTTTCCCTCTCCTTCTCGTATTACTTGGAGGAGGAGTAGGTGTAGGGCTTCTAGATCTGGTGTGATATGCTAATTATGCAAGTATGTGCAAACCAAGCTTAGGGGATGGGAATAATAAAGAATAAAGAAAACAAAAGGTAAACAATTCAGTAAAGGTTCTGAAATATTTGCAGAATTTGAACATGTATTGAGAGAACGTAAATTCGCATTTAATTTGGGAGCCTTGTTTCCCGAGGTAGGCCTAGTGACCAATAGATTTGGAGAAATTCAATGCCAATAATTGCCTCATCTAACTAATATAAAAATAGATGGTCCCAATACGACGCTGAATAAGATAATATTACTAATGGCATTTTGCCTTATTACATTTAAAAAGCAAGTAATCCTAATCTACTTGGTCCTAGAAGGACCCTCTCCATTGGGGATGCTCTTGTCGATCAGTTCCACCAGTTGCGCAGGTTCAGCAGTAAGAATGCCCTTGATAAATGTCCTCCTTCGTTTCCTTTAGCGTTCTGGAAACCGGTGACTCTCTTTCTCATTTTCCCTTCCAATTCCACCAGACTATACTACACCTATTCCAGCTTTTTCCTGGATTTAACAACCCTATCTTTCCGATCATTGATCATTTCAATTTTGGCCTTATGCTGCTCCATATGCTCAGCTTCAGACTCACAAATTCTTTTGCAGAACTTGTTATACTTCACCACTGCTTTGACAATTTTGGCTATAACCCAGTTTCCTGGACCAACCCTTGGCTCAAAGATTTCTGCTATGTTATCATCCAACCATGAGGGGTAGAAGTATGAGTGACCCGCATCATATCCGTCTGGCTCGATGGTATCATTTTCCATGAAAATATTCAAGTTCCACATGTGTTGTACTTCATTCTTATATGGGATAGCGTCACCCATAAAATCGGCTATGAAGTAACTCATTTTAGCGACTCGCGGTATGATATGTCTCTTGCCTCCCTGTCTCATAACCTTGACGGGAGCATAAGGGTATATTCCCCTTAACCCAATCAACACTAGGTGTAGAAAATCCATGGTTCATCTCATCAGTAGGGAACCACTGGAACATCCATTGAACCTGGTCCTCAGTTAACTTGTTGAAAAACTGCACCCATCCTATAGCATCCTTAGGTTGAGTAAACATGTTTGGGATATAGGTCATTATCTTGGGATGATGGAAGGCTATGTCATCATTCCATGACCTTGGTGGAAGTTCCTGACAATATTGACCCTCTAGCAGCAAATTGAAACCCTCGAATAATCTGAACCCCTTCTGACATTGTTCCAAGGCCCAGTACATATCTGCAATGGTCATAGGGAAAATGGTATATATCTGCCCCTCGATCCCATCCATCAAAGTTTTGGCCACCATGGCCAACATAGTATGGATTATGTCCCGTTGGATCATGAACACTTGTATGACCAAGAAACACACAATGAACACAAAGAGCCTATGATGAATCCAACCCAAATAGGTGATGGAGAATTCATCATCAAAAATAGGAAGAGCTATTGTGATCGTATCGTTCATAGAGGAAGTCAAAAGGTATGTAGGGGTTTTTCAGGCACTCCAAGTCATCATTCTTCTATAACTCTATCATCTTCAAAAATCCCCTAGTGGTGCGATTTTCTGGTGCCAATAAACAAGGGTTATTCCAAGGTAGCCCAGAAAATCCCCCTTTTTCTTCCAAGAGATGAGTCATTTCTATGTTTCCAAAGCGGAACACAGCCCTTTCTTTGTCCCAAAACATGGTGGTAGCCTCGATCAACATTTTTTTTGCTACAGGTCTAACAAAGAAAGAAGATTTCCTAAGACTCATTTTACATGATTTTGGTCACTTGAAGGAAGATCCCTCTACCAATCTAGAAAAAGTGAAGGTATGCTACCGACCATTCTGAACCTAGGCACTTCGTGCCTCAGATTTCCTAAGACTCATTTTACATGATTTTGGTCACTTGAAGGAAGATCCCTCTACCAATCTAGAAAAAGTGATGGTATGCTACCGACCATGCTGAACCTAGGCACTTCGTGCCTCATTTTCTGCAAACAACAGATGGTTAGGCCCTTTCCCCCTCCAGGTTCGTCTATTAATACAACAATGATTAGCATATTGGCACTTGAATTGTCTTTTCCTTGTATTTTTCGTTTCTGTCTTTCTGAGCCGAGGGTCTATTAGAAACAACATCTCTTCCCTATCAGAGTATGGCTAAGGTCTGCGTACACATTACCTTCCCTATACCCTACTTCGTGGGATTTTACTGGGTAGTTGTTGTTGTTGCTATTAGCATATTGGCACTTACTTCTCCAAATTAATGCATACAATCCTGGTTGCGTCCGTAGAGATTATGGAAAACTCCATGGACTTTTGGGTGAGGCTTGTCTTAAATGGTTATTATGTAGACAACAAATTAACACGGCTAGGTTTGACGTGATGCATGCACAATTGATTAGAGTAAGGTTGCCATAGAGGTCTAGACTAGGACCCTCAAGCGGACAACTTGAGGGGGAAAGACAAGGTACTGTCGAATGCACCCTGATCGACTAGTTTTACCGCAAATACGCCTCTTCGAATTTAAAAGGGTGATATATAGGGAGTGTAAACACTCATCAACCCTTGCTATAGGATTAATTACACACGAAAGGAATATGATGTTGAGCATGATTTATGCAACAATAAATAGCACGTTGTTAGGTATTTGCACGTTAAAAATGATACATGAAATATTTAAATAATTGAAAGTCAGTTAGAAAAAGAAAAAGAGAGTCAAATCAGTTTCGGAAAATAAAGAAAATCATAAATGCTTGAAAAATAAGTAATTTAATTCAAGTAAAGGGCGAAAGGAACGGGTACACAGGATAAACCATGCTTAAGACTGCTTCACAAAATAAGTTTGTTATGGTAAGAGATTAAAATATCCCTAACGGAGTCGGCATGTTGACGTGCTCCCTTTTTTCTCGCAAAGTCTGGGTTTCGACATTAATCGATAACAACTCATTTTCTTTTAGGGTTGTCATGAAGAGTCACCACGTAATACATTTACGGTGCGTTATGGCACCTAGAGTAAGTAATTCATGAAACCGATATTCATTACCAGAGATTGGGTAAGGGAATCGAAATAACCTTGAGGAGAAGGTGTTAGGACACCCTTCACGGTCCACATCGGTGGGTTTTCGGTCGAACTGAATTGTGTGATTAGTCATTTAACAAATAGGCAGTCTAAGCAAACATATAAGATAAAGGAAATTATACAAGTAAGCAATATAAGTATACATATATAAATAAGATGAGGGAAGTCCTAGGTTTGTTAGCCTATAGGATCACATCTGTATAATATCCGGTAAGCCTCATAAACTAGAGGAATTAAACGTGACATTGGCGCATAGGTCATCATATCTTTTACTACCCAAGTACCCTCCCCTTGGTCATAGCCTAAACTATTATAGCAACCTTAAGATGTATCATATGTGTGCACTACCTGTCCTTTTACTTATATAGTCTAGAGGTATTTAGGACTTCCAGTTAAGGTGGACCTTGACTCTCCTACAATAGTAAAAAGGAGAAATTCTAGGCAACAAACAAAACACGTAAGATTGGACCAAAGATAGAACAGTAAAGGCTCACGTTTTACCTCCACAGATAGAGCAAACAAGTGCACGTCTCAAAAAACAAATTTCAGATATATCAATGAGGCCCTAAAACAGGATATCTAGGTGAGCATGACATGCAGAGAATATATAACATTTTGTTAAGGTGAAGTGGTATAGACCTAATCAGTTTGCCTATAGATTTATTAGAAATGTTGAATTAGGCCAGTCACAAATAAGAAAGCATAGTTTCACAGTTTTATTAGACCTTGATTACCTATAGTCTTGCTTAGGTGTTGATCTATAATATTCTGTAAACATGTTGTCTAAATGAAATCTAATTCTCGGAATCAGTTTAAAACAATTAGAAACTTTAAGTCATATAAACATGCTGGTCTAGGTGCTGAATATTGCATTACAGAACTGGTTTATACACACCTATCTATATGACACCGAAATATTGGGATTCTTTTAAGACAAATTTTCATAAATGAGATAGTTATTGATGTTGACATGGTTTAAAGAAAACACAAATACAGTTCTAAGGCAGGATCTCTAATGCACAAAGAATGGACGTTTTTATTAGGCAGAACTACAGCATTAACTTAATAACAGGATTCCTAGGTGATCATGATTATGCAGAGATAGATTTGTAACAAATGAGGTAGTGAACCTATAATATGTTGTCTAGTATGCCAAATGATGGTAAGAGCATAATTTCTGATGCAGGTAAACATAGTGTAGAATAAAGCATATTTTCTAATGCTAGTAAGCATAATGTAGACTTAGAAGCATGATTTCTACCCGGTTTCCCCACAAAACATATAAGAATCCCTCCATTTTACTAATTTCCCAAATATCTCTTTACAAAGATTACTATTACAAACCAATATTAATAATGAATTATATAAGTGAAATTACAACAACTATAGGGAGCCTAGATATAGTCCTAAAGGATTAACCTGGCAAACCGGGACTTCAACCAGCCAAAATGCCATAAACTCATAGTGAACCCAATGTATCTTAGTGTGTCAAAGCATCCAAGGGCCTCGAGGACCCCGGGAAATGCTCACACCAGAAAACCTTTCAAAGTAACCCTTCGTGAGAAAGTTTGGAAAGCCAACTCCAGTGTATCAAAGTTCAGAGAAGCCTCATGGACTCCTAAGCAATGCTTACACTAAAGGGGCAAGACCCTAGGTGTTCTAAGAATAGGAGTTTAAAATAGGAGACAATTTTTAAGAAAACAGTTTTGGATTTTCAGGAAGTAAAGAGCAAACAAGGTCACTCAATCAGTGTAACTCAAACCAAGGTCCCAACAGACAAATAATATACATAAACAGGGTAACTTAGAGTTTCAAATTAGTTAATAAGTTGCCACTAGGTGAGCAATTAGTCACATACAGGGGGATAGTAGGGCTGGGGGAGTCATATTGGTTAGAGGTGAATATAAGATACTAGTGAATAAGAAATAAGCATGAGTATGGTTAATATGGAAATACAAAAGTCTAATTAAGCTAGAACGGACAGATTAAGAGCAGGAAACACATGGGTTCAGTCAAATAGAAGTAGACATGTTATTACAGTCAACATAGAAGTAAATATGTTATTGGAGTAAACATATGGGTAGACATCCGATTGCAGCAGACTCATCAATTTGATTAAGCAAAAAGAAGGCATGTTAATTATAAGGAAACTTATTGAATAGCAGGAAGCATATAGTCTAATTCAACATGTGGATTAGGAACAATATGAAGCACATAGGTATAATTAAATACAGGCAGGCTGATATAGAGATCCTACTAGTTCATAAAATGGACATGCTCGAAATAGGAAGCACACAGATTAAATCATACAGAGGTTTGCATGATAGTAAATTGAGAGCATACCAGTCAAAAAAACAAAATTAGAAGGTAAAGTAGGCAGGATTCAACAGTCTAGTCCTGGCTTTCGGCCGACTAGACAAACAATGAACACAATTAGTAGAGAGAGATGAGAGCAAAGTTGCGTGTGAGTGTGTTTTGTGAACTATTGTTCCCGTGTTTGAGAGGTAAAACGGAAGTGTATATATAGCAATTAGAGAGTAGAGCAAATAAGGTAAAAGGAATCAGAAGTCAGTTAATTAGGGGGCAATCAAATAATTATAGAATCAATTCATGTAAGGGAGTCTGGAATAGACCCCTTAATTAGTGGTAATCACTTAATAGAAAAAAAGGTTAATTAGGGTAAGGAATCCAAATCATACCAAATAGTGAATCGCTAAGAATCCTCAAAACCATACGGATAACTTATTAAAGCAAGGCAGGTAAATATTATAAAAAAGTTAAGGGAAATAGTCAAATAATCAATCAAATTTGATAGGGACGAAAAATTAGGGGAAAATAACTTTGAATGAGTTTCAAATAAGGCAAGAAGTGGGTTTAAAAGCCAATTAGGTTAAAACCCATAAATCAAGCAATCAATCACACGAATAAGGCAATCATAGGTAATTAGAGACCAATCAAGGGCCAATCAACCCATAAATAGGCAAGAGATGCCAATTAGGAATCTCTGGATTAAGGAAAGCAAGTAGAAATCAAAATATTATTTCAGCAAACAATGGAACCCTAGATAATTTAGTTAATATGTCAATTATTCAAACAATAACGGACAAAAATATTGAAATTAAACAATCAACAAGTCATTATATAAAGACTAAAAGAAACATGAGAAATACCAGAAAACCCTTTGCAAAAATAGACGAAGTCGAAACCCTAATTTTTAAAAATACTTAGAGTTGATTAACAATATGGGATCAGAAAATTATTAAGGAAAATGATCATGAAACTTGAAAACACTTCAGATACATAGAGGCTCGACCAATAAATAACGAGAAAACCAAATCCTAATATAACGAAGTGCTTAAAAATAGATTAATAGTAAAGAAATAAGAGAACTTTTAAAGAAACGTTATTGAAGGACTCAGAATCGCTTTAGATCTACAAGGATCTGGGTGGTTTCATGTCCGAAATGAGGGTTTTGAAGAAAAAAGAAAGGGGTAAAGAGAGTCTGACCTTGAACCAGAGATTTGAACTACAATAATCGAGATGGTATAACCCACAGACCATAGGTGAACCCTTGAAGTGTCTCGAACAAGATTTGGCTAGATGTTTTCGGGATCTTTCCATGAAATAAGAAAATCGGGCAACTAGGAGAAGCAGGAGACCAGTAGGGGTCTATAACAGAGAGAACTAGAGAGGAGAGGGTTTGAGGGACGGTGGGTGTATAAATGAATTAGGGTGGTCATTGGAGATTTTAAAAAAAGGGTGATCGTGGTCGTTGATCTATATGATGAACGGTCATGATTAAAAGGGTTTGGCGCCGGTTAGAGGTCTTTGGTTTAGGATGGGGTGGATTTGGGCTTGGTTTTTATTTAGTTGGGGTTTGGGAATTGAAATTGGGTTATTTAATTAGGCTAGGTCCGAAATAAAAAGTATTATTTGTTAAAATACCCCTTTAATTGATAAAAATATTTTTTTTAAAATAATTAACATATTATACAAACGGTTTCCATGCCTAGAAATCTTTTAAAATAATTACTTAGTATTTTAAAAATATAAAAAGCTATTTTCTGGTAAAATAATGTAATAATGCATACATGAGCTATAATTGCAAAGCAATTGCAATTATCACCCCCAAAAATGCAAACGTGGCTATCTCTGAAACAATTAAAGTTAATACAAATGCAATTGATAAAACTAAGCAACAAAATTATTATAAAACTATTTGTGATGCAACTTGTAACTGTTTATATAAATAAAAATATTGGTATAAATTAATTAAAACCCATTGAAAATGCAGAAATTATGGAAAAATATTAATTTATGCTAATGCATAATTTTGGAGGTATATATGCATTTTAAAAAAAATATATTATTGGGAAAATTGGGTATCAACAATGGCTTGGCAATTGGCTAGTCGTTCCTCACTACATTTTTGGGTTATTTGACAATACTAGGGTTGTCGATTTGTGTATGAAAATGATAGGGGTGTGTGGGCGATTTTGTGGTGTTGTGTGATGGATATAAGGATGGAAAATTATGTATACATGTTGTCATTGTTGTGTTCTTCTAGTTGTTGTTGGTGTTACGTCGAATGGGAGGACGTAAAGATTATAGGGGAGAGGCTACCTGTTTTATTATAAAATAAGATTGTCGTTCGTTGTGCGATAGTTGTACCTTACATAACTTGATGATAGTATTGCTATCGTTGTTTTTTATTAAGGTGCAACTAGACGAGTCTAACATGGCTATTGGACAGATTTTGATAAGGTATGTTAAGGTTAAACCTTTCCCTCATTTTGGAATGATCCCATAACTACATGAGTTTAATAATGAGACACAAAGAGAAGTTCGTATTCCTTACATTATCCTAGTCTCATAAGTTACAGTATTCTCCCTTATCGGGACTTTATATCAAGTTATATATAATCTTCTTCCAGTCAAGAGAGCAGAGGGTGTATATATATATATATATATATATATATATATATATATATAGAGAGAGAGAGAGAGAGATTATTACAGTATTTTTTACCACCATCGAGCTATAATCGATGGGCATCAAAAATTGATGTCGCCCAAACTCACACCACAAGAATTATGTAGTGAAGTGGTAGAAGCAATAATAAATACCAACACCAGTCGGGGTCGAAGTCTCAGGGAGTTAGAATTTGGATAAGATATATATTTAGTGCAATTGTGTGATTTGCCTCAAATTACACTTCCACATTCTTGTTTGTTGTTTTACTTCTACTTTATGCTATTGATTGCAAATACGAAACTAGGAGACGATATTTTTTGTTTTGGTTGTTTTCCAAATGGTAAAAGATCTAGGATCGTTACTTCCACCTAGGTGATTACCTGACGGGTTGTAAACTCTAGGGCAAGTTTGATTAGTTGGGGTTGTAATATAGCAATCACACGCAATTACCCACTCTATACCTCTCGGTAGTTTGAGTGATTTTTCCCAATTTGGCTTTCTCAAGTCCAAATGGGTGTTGCAAAAATCAAGTGATATATGCTCAAGTCGGGTCTTACTATCTCAAGATTTGACCCTTTAATTGGGGCTATCAATTTCTTAAGTTCACCCTAATTTCTTGTTAGCCGTGTTTTCCTAGACTTAGTCTCTCTTTCTCAAGTAGAGACTAAGTCAAATAGGCATGAATCAATATTTACAACCATTAATTCTTGAATACAAGCATGAACATGGATAAATATCGCTAACCTAATCACAAACAAGTCCTAAATCAAATACCCATTAAGTGCCCACACTAGGGTTGGACCATAACCCTACCTAGAAATTTAGCTACTTATGAAAATTGAAGAAATACAAGAATAAATTAAGATAGAATACATAATAATTGATTAGAGAAAGAAAATCTAATGTTTAGAAGTTAATCTAGTACAAAATAACTCAAAACAGTAAAGAAAATGGCTAAGGTGCTCCTCCCATAACTGAAATTAACCTAAAAATAAAAAACTTCTATTTATACTAAGTTGAAAATATTTGACGCATAATTATGTGTGTGGTCCACACAATGAACTTCTGCGGCCACAACATTATAGTGCATTCTACATTCCTAGAACTTGGGCTTGGAATTTTGGGGCTTCTGCGATCCGTATAAAAATGAATGCGGCCGCACTTCTGATTGTGCGACCGCACAAAAATGATGCGGTCCGCACTCCTTGACTATGGACTTGAACCCAGCTCTCTGATTCTTCACTTCTGCGGATTGTATAATAATGAGTGCGCAGCACTTGATATCATGTGGCCGCATAATTTTGGTGCGGTCCGCATACCTTCAGCTGGCCGAAAGACTAACTCTCTGAATCTCCTCTACTGCGGCCGCACTAGAATTGTGTGCTCCGCACTGTTGGCCTTTTTGCCGTGTTTTTGTTCTTGTTCACTTTTGACTCCTTTATGAGTTTATTTTGACTTTTTTGGCTCATTTCCCAGTATTCTTGTGCAAAATCAAATTTCATTTGTTCTTTGGAATACCTTTAAGCATTTTTTAGCTAAAGCGTAAGTAAAACAGAGAAAATAAGCGGTCAAAATCCGTACTTATCAGGGCCCCAATTGGGCAACCTCTGATCATATGGTAAGTTATATACTGAGCCTACTGTACCCGGGCACTTACCAGTGAGCCTATAATGGCCGAGATACAAAGCCTAGTATGGCCGAGCGCTTATGAGCGAGACTACTACCGCAAAGCAGTAACAAATACCGAGCCTTATAGGGTCAAAGAGCTATTTTACTTATGATATTGAGAGAGATGAGTCATTTTCAGCAAGTAAGCATATTTTCAAATTATATTTGACTCCCAGGTACTTTCAATTATTACATTATCAGTTCAGTTTTAGCTTTCAGTTATTCTGTCGTCTTAAATACTCGGTACATCATTACGTACTGACGTTCCTTTTGCTGGGGACACTGCATTTCATGCCGGTAGGTCCTGATAGACAACTGAATAGACCTTCCTAGTAGACAAAGTCAAATATCAGCTTGGTTGGAAAGCTCTATTTCCTTAGAGTTACCAGGTCTATACTTTGGAGTCTATTTTATATATACAGGTTTGATGGTAGCTCGAGGCTCTGCCCCAACCATGATATAGTTTAGTTATCTCTAGAGGATTGTATGCAGTTTTGTACCTTTTTATATCAGTATTGTGGCTTTACCAGCCCTATGTAGATGTTTAGTTTGGTATTGCTGGTCGTAACCGTTATTTTTAGATGATTCAAAATATAACCTCATCGGCCTAAGTTGAGGGTTACCCCTCTATTATATAACCATCGAGTATGGCACCGGGTGTCGGCCATGCCTCTTCAGGTTTGGAGCATGACACATGCGTGGAGCTCAGCATAGCTCTTCATTCGCAAAACGACTGTCAGTCGGAACAGACAGTTCAGATCTTGGAGGATATGCTTAGAGCATGTGTGATTGACTTCAGGTGGCAGTGGTATTAATTCTTGCTTTTGGCCAAGCTTGCTTACAACAACAGTTATCAGTACAGCATCGAGATGGCTCTATTTGAGGCTTTATATGGTCGCGACATCATTCTCCCATCAGATGGTTTGAGCTCGACGAGGCTAAGTTATATGGTACTGATTTGGTGAAGGACGCCATGGAAAAGGTAAAGTTGATTCAGGAACGACGTCACACAGCATAGTCCAGACAAAAGAGCTACACAAATTAGAAGGAGCATGATTTATCATTTATGGTGGGCGAGAAGGTTCTTTGGAAAGTCTCATTGATGAAGGGAATTATGAGGTTCGAGAAGAAGGTCGAGTTGATCCCAAGGTTTATTGGTCCATTTGAGGTATTGAGACGGGTTGGGGAGATTGCTTATAAGTTTGCTTTGCCTCCCAGTCTATCGGGATTCCATCCATTTTCCCACATGTCTATGCTCAGGAGGTATCATGCCGATAGGTCGTATGTAATTCAACACAATTCAGTTAGATAAAAGCCTTGGTGATGAGGAGGAGCCAGTGGCCATTGTTGATAGGCAAGATAGCCAGTTGAGGTCCAAGAAGATTTCTGCGGTAAAGGTTTAGTGGATGGGTGAACCAGTCAAGGAGGAAACTTGGGAAATAGATGAGGACATACGGAGAATACATCCACACTTATTCAGCACTCCAAGTATAATCTAGACACGTTCGAGGACAAACGATTATTTAAAAGGTGGAAAATGTGACGACCTAACCGACCGTTTTGCTTTCTAAAACCTCGTTCCCCTAAAAATGACTCCCCATATGTGCTTTTACTTTTTTATGAATTGTATGGATGGTTATTTCGAGATTTTGAATGGTTTGTGTTAAAATTATAACACTTGGTTCCTTGATTTAGCTTTAAAAGGCTAAGTTTGACTTCGGTCAATGTTTTGAGTAAACGACCTCAGCTTCGAGATTTGAAGGTCCCAATAGGTTTTTATGATGATTTTGACTTGGGCGTATCTTCAGATCGGCTTTTGGATGACCAGGGAGAGTTTCGAAAGGTTTTAAAGGCCCTTTAAATTTGGTTTGGAGTAGGTTTTGGTGTTATCAAGGTCCGTTTGGGATTCCAAGTTGAGAGTAGTTCTGTATGGTGATTTAAGACTTGCATGCAAAATTTTGTGACATTCCAAGTAGTCTAAGTACGATTCGGTGCGTTCGAAGCGAATTGGAAACTTGAAGTTCATATTCTAATTCAAGTTGGTTTTAGGGTGTGATTCTTAGTTTCCTTGTTGTTTTATGCATTTAAAAAGTTTGATCAGGTTCGTATTATGTTTATGAACTTGTTGGTGCACTTGGACAGGTTCCCGAGTGGCTTAGGAGGGTCTCAGACCGCCTAGAGCTATGCTGGAAAAACAACATTTCCAATTATGGTTTCTTTCTTCACAAACGCAGAAGGACCCTCGTGATCGCAATGAAAAAATTTAGATAGGGGAAACTTTGTGCTTCACGTTTGCAGAATGGGGTCCGCGTTCGGGAAGGCTAAGCCGAGTTAGGTGGGGTTGACACCATTGTTCTTCGCATCCATGAAGGTGCCCTCGCGTTCGCGTAAGGCAGGGTTGGCAAGCCTCCATGTTGGTGAGGCCCTGGTCGTGTTCGCGAAGGCCATGTTTTTTGGGCCTGGGTCGTTTGGCTTCGTGAACGTGAGGCCCATTCCGCATTCACGAAGAAAGTTCGCTGGGTAGAGAGTTGATTAAATGAGCTTATTTATTGCACTTTTGGGTGATTTTGAACGTAAGTAATTCCTATCTAATGTAAGTTTAATACATAGATTATGGGTAGATTTTAACAGGTAAAATTATGAAAATTATGTGTTTAGATAAAAAAACCTATGTTTTGATAAAAAGGGGCGGGGGGAGTTAACCACGAAAATGATTATGGAATGGAGTGAAATTTTTATATTTGAGTTTGTCAGGTTATGGGTAACAACTTTTTTTGAAAATTTTCGCAATCCGGGCACGTGGGCCCGATGGTTAATTTTAGAAATCCTTCAGTTGAGGTTGGATAATCACTCTAATAGCTAGACTATCAACTTTTGAACATGTATTGATTATCTTATATAACATTTGGATAGTTGTGCAGTGTTCACCACTAAGTGGGGTCCTTAGAATGAATGTATGACCGGAAAGTGAGGTTTGAGACGAGGTAAGTCTCTTGCCTAACCTTGTAAGAGGGAATTTACCTCATAGGTGATTTAAATTAATATTTGTTTCTAATTGTGGGAGGATACGCACGCACGAGGTGATGAGAGCCCGTGCATAGCTACTATTTATGCTTATGTCCGGGTAGTTTAATAACCAAATCATGAATTACTTGTAATGATTGCACCTACTTGTTAATTTAAATGCTTAAATTATATTAAAACTTGTTGGAAGAATTATAAAATACCATATTTCACTTACTTAAGCTTTGAGCGAATTACTCGACCATAAATGGGAATTACATCGTGTATTAACCTTGTAATAGTATAAAAGTCAAATGCTTATAAAGTATCCTCCCTTCTTGTGGATTGGGCCGAACGCCTTGGAAGTAGAGTAGATGTATCTATGGATCGTGTCGCACGTCCCTGGGCAGTGTACATGTCATTCTGGATCGGGATGTACGACATCGACATATTCATGCTTAATAATACTCAGAGCGTAATCATTCTTAATAGTTTATGGTTTGTGAGGCTACAAGTATTAATTATAGGAATTTACTTGGAACTTAATTATTTGTGAAAGAATTACTTGTTCTTTCTTGCTAATGAGTTATTATTATTATTCACATATCCCATGTTCATTATGCTTTTTTCGGTATTCATATTATTAGCCCATAGTAGGTGTTGAAGTCGACCCCCCTTCACTACTTTGAGCTAGAATGGATACTTTTGGGTACATGTTATTTATGTACTCACGCTATACTTCTGCACTGGCCGTGCAGGGTCTGAGGCAGATGCATCTAGCGATCACACCGGCGCGCACCCTAGTTACCCGGAGGCCTAGTGGTGAGCTGCTTTCCTGAGCCGTTTCGTAGCATCCTAGAGTCTCTCATTTACTTTCATTTCTCTCTATTTTGATTTTAGACAGTAGTTAGAGTTTTGTACAATCTATTAGTGCTCATGCACTTGTGGCACCAGGTCATGGCACAAACTAGTAGACTTGTGGTTTGGTTTATTTCTATAGTTAGGATTGCACTAAAATGCTTTCGCTTTATTTATTTAAACCTTGTTATTTATTAATCATTTAAATTAAGGAAGGTTTAATTACTTGGAAATCTATTAAAAAGGGAAATCACGTGGTTAGGTCAATGTTATCTTGCCTAGCGATGGCGCTGAGCATCATCATGGCCTATAATAGAATTGGATCCTTACAATATGCATAGTAAATTGGACAATAATTATATACATTGGTGAATTAATGATTAGTTGATGGAATCTATATCAAATTTTTGAGATTGATAATACGCCTTTATGAAAAATAATAAGTGTTCATGTATAAAATCCTGCTAGAGGATTTATAAATTAAGTTATGTTCATAATTAATTATAATGAACCGACAGGTTATCTTATGTTTTAAAACCTAATCATGTGCTTTGAAGATTTAAAGAACATATTTTTAGCGCTCTTTGATTTGCATGCATAGTTCGGTCGTGTTTCCAGAAAGCTATTATGTTAAAAATTGAGAAAATATGAAATGTTTTCCTTAAAATCTATTTGAGTTGACTTCAGTAAACTTTTTGAGAAAATGAACCCGGTTTTCTATTTTAACGGTCTCGATGAGTCCGTATCATGATTTGGGACTTCGGCATATGCCCAGAATCGAATTCGGAAGTCCTTAGCCTGAGTTATCGCACTTTGTTGAAATGAGAAAGTTAAAAGCTCAATGACTTCGAAAGGTTTGACTTTTGTATATCGGGTCCGTATTTTGGTTTCAAAACTCGGTATAGGTGTAATACTATATTTATTACTTGTCTGTAAAATTTGGTGAGAAACAAAGTTGGTTTAACGTGATTCGGACGTCCGGTTTTGAAAGTAGAAGTTTCAAATTTCCCTTGAAAATTTCATTTGGTATTAATTTCATTATTCTAGGTGTTATTTTGGCGTTTTTATCATGCGAGAAAGTTCATATGATTTTTTTAGACTTGCATGCATGTTTGGTTTGGAGCCCCGAGGGCTCGAGTGAGTTTCAGATACGCTATGGAGTGGTTTGGACTTAGAGAACTCAGTTGGTTCTACAACTTCTAGTAACTAGTGTATGATCTCGCAATTGTGAGACCAGTGTTTGAATTTGTAAACATTCCCAAATGCTGACAAGATTGCATTTGCGAGCAAATTTTTCACATTTAGGAAGAGTGCCTGGGGCAGCCTGCGTTCGCATTTGGCGGGAAGGCTAGAGTTTGCATTTGCGAACAATACTTCGCATTTGTGAAGTTGGAATGGGACAGGCTTGGTCGCATTTGCGATCAAATTGGTGGCAAATGTGGGAGATCAAAGTTCGCATTCGCAAATAATTCATCGCATTTGCGATGAAAGCAGAGATGTGAAGAGCTTCACATTTGCAATTTATTCTTCGCATTTGAGGGGTTCTCATTTGTGAGCCTCACATCGTAAATGTGACATCTGCAAATGGCCAAAATGGAAGTTAGACGGGGTTTTTGTGCCTTCACTTAAATTTTCAAACTTAGAAACCCTATAGGTGATTTATCAAAGAATGTTTTTTCCCTAAATCGTTGATTTTATTGGTTTGGAGGCTTGTTTGAAAGGCAAAGAAGTGGTTGAGCTTTGAATTGATCCTTTGGAGTGAGGTAAGTGTCGTGGTTAGCTTTGACTTGAGGGATTAGGACTTATTTGTCTATTTGCTACATGTTTAGATGTTGGGTACAACGTAGATGTGAGGTGACGAGTACTTTTAAATTATTGTCGGGTTAAAGCATGCGGGTGGTACTTGTTTCTTGCAATTATTGCTTCCTTTGATCATGTTATCCATGCTTAGACTAGACCATTCTTATCGTGTTCATGGGGTCTTGTGATAATTGAGTATTGATTCCAAGTTGATATTGGTATTGTGGAACCGTTGTTGATGTAAGACTTGTACTTGTTGATCCTATCTCCCTGTTATTACTTATTCGTTGTTATGCGGTAAGGGAGAGTGTTAATGCACAAAAGGTGATGACGTGTCATATTGTGAGTGTTAATGCACGAAGAGTGATGTCGAGCCATGTTATGAAAGCTAATACACGAAGGGTGATGTCGTGATGTTTCTATTGATTTATACAGTGAGTGAGAGTAAAAGTACGAAGGGTGATGTGTGCAGTATTATTGTTTCATTGTGAGGATGAGCGTAAAAGCATGATGGGTGATGTTGTGCAGTTTTCTTCCTTGTGCTTAATTGTGTTTTACTGGTTAAAGGCATATTGACTGTTTTAGTTATCACTTTTGATGTATCTATTGTATCTTGTATCTCTTTAGCACGTTCCCCTTCCCGCTAACACATGTTTAGCATTTATTTGTTGCTATGTTGTACATATATTATTATCTGTATAGGTTTATTATGTACGTGGTCTTGCCATAGCCTCGTCACTAATTCGTCGAGATTAGGCTCGACACTTACGAGTACATGGGGTAATTGTACTCATACTATACTCTACATATTTTGTGCAGATTTTGGTACCGACCTTAATTGTCCTTGAGTTGGAGCGCCTTGGATTTGTTTATTCGGAAACTCGAGGTAAATCTGCTAGCGTCCGCAGACCTTGAAGTCCCCTTCTATTTTTCTTATTTCACTATTTCTTTTCTTTCAGACAGTTGTATTTCTTTCAAACCCTATTTGTAGTAAAAATCTAGAAGCTCGTGAGTTATGACTCTAGATCTATATTGTAGTCTCTTATGTTATTCCGCACTTGATTTTATTTTAGTTTGACTTATTGACTTTATCTATTGAAATTTAAGAAATTTGCTTAACGGTCCTCTAACGTTGGGTTGCCTAACAAGTGAAAATTTAGGCACCATCACGGCTTCGAAAGTGAAAATCCTAAATCGTTACATTTATTGTGTTAAGATTAATTTAAATATTACGGTGATCTCTGTTGTGCCTGAATAATTTGAGGATTTAAAAAATGCTTTGATTGGTGGAGAAAAAATTCCAACGGGCTTTGCAAAAGGGTTTAACCCTTGAAATGTGTGTTATAAATACATGAATTTTTTTCCCTATAAGTAGGCTTTTTATCTAGCCGTTTTGGGACATATTTTGCTAGAGAAATTCACCCACTCGAATTTTGTTATTTTTGGGTATTATTCGGCTAATACGGTAAAAGACCATTGGGATCGAGATCTGGTTGGTGAGAAGCAAACTTGGTGGTGTTTTTGCTGATTATGTGTGGAACTGGAGGGTTGCTTGATCGAATGAGTTGTGCTAACATTTCAAGACGTAACCGGCATAACCTTTTATATGCTAATTATTTAGTTTATATGTAATTTTGAGACTAAGTTACTTTCACCGCATATAATAATCATCACTAGAAAACAATATCCATTAAATAAGCATACAAAACCTTAAAAAAACTTTATTTGGATAGCGGATGTTATGAATAAAATACTTTTATATTGTCTAGCTGGACTCGTATCATAAGCTAAATGCTGAAGAAGAACTACTATGTAGATTAGTAGACATAAAAACCAACATTATCTAAGTTCATATAAAGTTGTTTTCTTAATGGGAGACAATGTCGTTTGTCGCCAACTACCTAGAAGAGGCAGAAGTAAGATCAAAGGCTGGAAAATAATTGCAATGGGACATGATGAAAAGTGTTTGAAAGAGAAATGAACAACATTTAGGTCCAATTGTTTCCGAAAATGGAGAAGACAATCTTTATCGTTTGATAAGACATGACTTTCCTTCTTGGATATTTTAATTGAGATCATTTTTTTCGAGAAAGGAAGTTAATATGAATCATATACTGAACAAGTTGGACCAGAGTAGAAATGTCACCTCTAAAGAGTTGCTCAGAAAGTACAATGTTCCCCTGGAAGTGGGAGTTCCTATTGTTGTATAGCCCAGGTTTTCCAAGAAGAAAAAAGAAAAAAGTTGACCAAAAAAATTAGCGTTGCACTATGTACCATTTAGAAGTATTAGGCAAATGAAAACGGGTTGGAAGAATGGAACAAATAGAAATCTCTCTCTCTACTTATAATTAGAAAAAACAAATTGAAAATCAATTCCATACGTGTAATAAAGTTATACATATAAGGCTTTTGTCTTAGTGTAGTGTTAGTGGTAAAATTTGAGGGAAATCAAATATTTCTACTTAGAAAAAGAGAAAATTATTGTGTTTTATATAGAGAAATACATTTTCTAGCATTTAAAGAATTGAAAAGAAGACAAGTCTTGTGTTACTATCGCTTGCTCAACTTCGATCAGATAATTTAATTGATGTATTTTTCTATCGAAATTCTTTTACATTTTCTCCAATTTTTCCCATTGTTTTTTTATTTAAATTACAATAGTCATTTTCCGAAAATAGGCACCTACCTTGTTACGGCCCAGAATTTCCTCCATAAGATATTATGATGACACCTAGTCTTTAAGACTGTGTAACACTAATAATTTGTGGAATAACTGAAATAACAACTATACTTTACAGGTATATATATTACTGGTAAATCGCTCGGCATATACAAGTAAAACCAACAACTCAAGAATAAACCACTCCCAAAATCTGGTAGTCACAAGTCACAAGCTCTAAGAAATTGTTCTATCTCTATACATCAACATCTAGGGAAAATAAAGAAGAACAACATAAAAGGATAGAGAGGGACTCCGAGGTGTGTGGGCGCTTGCAGATATATCTCGAAATTTTCGTGACAGCAACACGTACTCTCTACTAATAGCGGGGCTGGTAGAAAGTACCTGGGCCTTCTCAAAAAGATGTGCATAAGAGCAGCATGAGTACACCACAATGGTATCTAGCAAATGGCAAGCCTAACTTTAGTAGAGTATTGACGAGATCGGGTCAAGGCCTTACTGGAATATAATAATCAAGGCAGAAGAGATAGTAATATAATGAAAAGGATGAGAATTTAACAATGAGAAGATACATGAAGGTAGCGATACAGTACATAGAGATAAAAAATTTGGGCGCTCCGAGGTACCGCCTCGTAGTCCCAAATATAAATACTCAACAGGGGAGCTCCTGAAGTTCTGTCTTGTAGTCCCAAAAGTAAATATGCAATAGGGGAGCTCCCGATTTACCGTCTCATAGTCCCAAAGGTAAATATGCAACATGGGAGCTCTAAAGGTACCGTCTCGTAGTCCCAAAAGTAAATACACAGGTCGTAACTGATGGAACAATGAATTCACATCAAGAAATGCTACAATTAAAGACTCAATATGAAAATCAAGGAAAAATAGGAATTCAACTAAGCACCCTGCACAGGTTTCAAATATGCATTTGAGACGCATAGACACGCGATATTAAGCTAAACATGATAACTACACATGTCGGGATAACTCATTTAAGATATAGTTACTATTCAGTAAAAAAATAATTTTTCAACAATTAACCCGTGTACGCACTCGTCACCTTGTGCACGCGGTACTCACATATTACAAATTTCTATAACATTACAAAATCCTAAAATGATTTCTCACACATAAGGTTAGGAAAGTCACTTACCTCGAACCAAGCTCAATGAATCAATAAGAATGTCTTTTCCTCAAGTTTCTAACTCTAAATTACCTAAATCTAGCCAAAAGCATGTTCATACCTTAAATATAACTATAAGAAACTAATCTAATTAATAAAATCAAGAGTTTAACAAAAACTAGAAAATCGTCCCAAAAAGTCGACCGGGGCCCACATCTTGAAATCGGGTCAAAGTCATATAATATGATCACCCATTCAACCATGAGTTTACCATACCAAAATTACGTAAATCTGACGTCAAAACCTCAATTAAATCCCAAATTTCGGCCTAAGGATCTTTCACTTTTTTCCCCAATTTCTTAACATAAATCCTTAATTAAACGATGGAAGTAATGATGAATTAGTCAATATTAATCAAAAGCAAGTCCAGAATATTTATCCAAATATTTTCTTTGAAATACCCTAGATATTTCACCTCGATCCGAGCTCTCTAGGTCCAACAATGGACGATGAAATCGAACCTTCGACCTTTCCCTTTTCTAACCAGTTGAACCGCATCTGTGATCCAAAAATCAGATCTGTTATGCCGCTTTTGAGGTGAAAAATCTCCGCACCTCGAGTTCACTTATAACCCCAAGTATCGCACCTGCGCACCACCCTCCAAATATGTGGACGCGCTTCTACGCCCCATCGTCCGCTTCGGTGGAACCTTGGCCACCTCAACTCCCTCGCTCTTCGCTTCTGTGATCCTTCTTTTGTTGGAGCGGCTCCACTTCTGTGATCATCATGTCGCACATGCGACCACTGGCCACCTCGCCTTAGGCCACTTATGTGCTCCTCTCCTCGATCCGGCGAGCTCACACCAGGGATGAGACTTCTGCAAGTGCCATTACACCAGCAACTGCTAACTTCAGCAATCTTCTAAGTTCAATTCCAAATCTGTTAACCACCCTAAACTCACCTGAAGCCCTCGAGATCTCAAACAAATATACCAAAAAATTCTAAAATAGAATATGAACTTAGTCGAGCCATCAAATCACATCAAAAAACGCAAATCTCGACCCAATTAAAGCTTAATGAACTTTTGAACTTCTAACTTTTATATATGATGCTAAGACCTATCAAAACACGTCCGATTGACCTCAAATTTTGCATACAAGTCACAACTGTTATCACAGACCTACTCCAACCCCCGATTGGAATTCAACCCTGATACCAAAAAGTTCACTCTCGATCAAACATCCCAAAAATCCAACATTCACCATTTCTAGCCTAATTCAACTACGGACCTCCAAAACACAATCCCGACATGCTTCTAAGTCCAAAATCACCCAATGGAGCTAATGGAACCGACGAAAGTCCATTCTGGAGTTGTCTTCACATATGTCAAAATACGGTCGAATTTCTAGAACTTAAGCTTTTATTTTAGGGACTAAGTGTCCTATTTTACTCCGAAACCAAAATAAATCTTTCCGACAAGTCACATAACCACAAAAATAAAATAGAGGGAGCAGTAATAGCGGTTCGGGGCTAATGCACTCAAAACTACCAAGTGAATCGTTACATACCTGTTTGTTTCAAAAATATTTTCTTGAAAAGGCACTATCATGAACTGTCATGGCCTTATTCTGAACAGGCATCTTCACACCATTTAAATTCAAATTTGTTGGCTATAAATTCAGAGGTTTAATCTCATTTTTCAGCATTAAAAATCTTCAAGCTCTCCCATCTCTTTCTTAGAATTTTTATATTATCTTTCAAAATAAGTGTAAGTATGAAATGTGATTTGCTCCATTATTTGAGTTTACGATAATTTGAAGTACCACAATTACATAATAGCTTTTTGTTTATTTTGGGAGGGATTAATCCGAATACATTGAACAATAGTGATGAGATTAAATTTCTTAAGAACATACAAAGAACTATGTGGGCTAGGAATATTCTTTTGGAAAAATTACACAAATATCAAATAAATTTTAACTTACCACCCTCTAGCCATTAGTCATAGACTTACCAAAACTAGCCAACAAAAATTGAAAAACCTAAATAATGGGGTTCTTTCTATCAACGAATCACATGCAAAAATCACATTACATATTTTGAAGCGTGATAGCAACATTAGATACATGATAGAAAGGAAATTTCATAGACGGGATAGCAAATAAGGCGATGAAATACAATATTCTAAAAATCTAAACAAAAAGGAACTTTTTCAATGGATATAGTTGAAATTCATGAAGAATAGATAGATAAGTCAATATACAAAATTTGAGAAAGATTGGAGGTGATTTGGACTGGTTTTGTATCAAAATTTGTTATTAAATCGAGTTAAAAAATACTTTTATCACGCATGTATCGTATACAGGTATACGTAGGTATACATGTGATACACAATTGATACAAGTATGATACATATGTGATACACATATCATTTTTTTTCATTTTCAGCTTTTACTTCGAATATTCAATTCAAACCACCTCAAAACTTCACCAAATCATCCCAAAATTGAGATTCAAGCTCCTTAAATCGTGCCCAATCTATTCTAATAACACTCTCTCAAAACAAAATAAAATTTTAGTATTTTTTTGCTACAAATAGCTAATTGGCTAATTTAACTAATATCAGGAATATTTTATCAATTGGCCAATTTTTATAATGAACTACTTATAAATGAACATAGCTGATAATTTCCCTATTCTTTTTCGTTTCTATTCCAAGTTCTACTTTTTGTATTTTTCTGCTATAAATATAGTATTACTAAAAATACATACAGGAGCGTGTTAGAGTAAATCCGGTCAACATGTGATCGAGTAATTTAGTATATTTTTATTTATTTAATTATATGTTAACTGATAGTTCTGAAATCTAATAAAAACAACAACACCCTTGGGGTTGGGGGGGGGGGGGACACCTTAATTTGTTATGACAAGAACATAAAAGCAATTGGTATATATGGTACTGTCCTTTTGCAGGTTTAGGAAATTGAATTTGAACATTTTAATTCAAGGTTAGGATGAAAATGAACGAGCAACACATAGTTCAAGATAATTACCCTTTAAATCTTTCCTTTTGTCAACTAATCCATTGTAGAATTTCATAATCATGGTTAAAAGGTTTAGTCCCCTTTGTGCCAAAATAGACATGTGCCAAGATTGAGTAGCAAATAGCAAGGCCCGACAACTATTATGTGAATCAGTGCTTCTTTATAATGATATGTCGGAATTCACGCAAGTATTTGCAAGTGATGTCTCCTTATTTTTCATATATACATAGAATTATTTTGAAAAACAATATCTTATATATATCTTTTAAAAGTGGTGCCGAATAATATCTCTTACTGAAGGATATCTGAGAATACGGGATGAGGAAACGAGGTTAAGCTTTCGACGACAAACAGGTATTAGATGAATGAGGTAAAGGTACCACTCTCAACGTAATATCTTGACACGATTTATGTAATGCAAGTGGGAGTCTAGTAAAATTATTGAGCAAATACTTAATTTACGCAATACAGGGTGTAAAATTAATAATAGCGGGATGAGAACCACATTAGTTTATTTGTGAATACAGTAGAAGAATTGTTGAATTTACTATCGAAATAATTGTTCAAAATCGAACTTTGAATCACTAAGAAATAAAGTTAATCTTACACCAATTAAATACCTTTATTTGTGTATATTTTTTGTTGGGAGAAGAAGAAATTCAGAAAAAATTCTCAAGTCAGAGAAAATTCTTACGGTACTTTGTCTTATATTGTCTCTTTCACATAAATAGAGAAAGTAACAGCGGTTAAGGAAGATAAGTGATCACTCACCCCTTTTTTTGCACCTTCAATTTAGTGAATTTATAATCTAATGATAATTTCCCTTAACATCTTCCTCTTATCTCTCTTAATTGAATCGACTCAACCGACATAAACCGATCCATGACCATAATCCAACACGGGGATTCAGATATATTTTAGTAGAATCCAAGTCACCACTAAAGTATTAAAAATATTTGTGACAGATAAATCCATACGCAACAATTTCGAGCGACAAAACAAAAATGTTATAACCCCAGTTTCTTCCATATTGATGAATTTCATCACAGTTCCATCACTGTATTGCGACAAATCTTGCTAAGGAAACATGCAATTGCCTTTGCCATTTAGGAGATAAAATCTCAATTTCAATTTTATTAGGCTGTCTACGAGCTTGATGTCTACAAATTAATTTCACGCAATTATACGGGGCATTTGCATCTATATCTGTTTTTTATGTTATGTTTAAATTTGTGTTTGGTTTGCAAAAAAAAATTATAAGCGTAGTTGCTTTTTGGCAATACTTCAGCATGTAGGGCTGAAGTAGCAAAGACAATCACTCAAAATTTCAGCATTCTAGTAGCGGGGCCTGAAATTCAGCTCTAGAAGTAAAGTTTTTGTTTTGTAACGGGCGAACTTCAACTCTAGAGATGAAGTTTTTGTTTTGTAACTGTCGAACTTCAGCTCTAGAGCAAAAGTTTTTATTTTGTAAGTTAAACTTCAGCTCTAGAGCTGAAGTTTTTGTTTGTAACGGTCGAACTTAAGCTCTATAGCTAAAGTTTTTGTTTGTTAAAGCTGAAGTTTTTATTTTGTAACTATCCAACTTCAGCTCTAGAGCTGAAGTTATAACTGTCAAACTTCAGCTTTAGAGCTCAAATTTTGAAAATTTCGGTCTTCTTAGAATATTTTAACTCTTAGACATCTACGTTTGAGCTTTTGGGACATCAGCTGAAATCAAACAAATTAAAGACTCCCATTGATCCCTCCCTAAAAATTCACCCACAAACATCATTGTTTTCCCTTTCATTTTCAACATAAACTCAAGCCCATTAAACCTATCAAGAAACAAAAACCATCCCAACAAATCAAATACTGCAGCACCCATCAGCAATCCATCAGCAAAAGGAAAAATTAAAAAAGAACAGCTTCTGTATTTAATAATAATAAAGTACATTCATTAATTATGAACAAATGTTTATATAAAATGCTCAAGTAATGAAAACCACCGAGGTTCAATTCGTGACATTATTTCAAGAAAAAATTATTGAGTTGATTTGATAACTTAAAATTTTAAAAATTTCTTTTTTATAGTAAAATGGCTTCTGAGGAATTGAGTGAAGTTACACAATGAGAGATATTGTTACAATAATGTAGGTTTCGGAGAGATATGGAGATCAGTGGGAGAAGGAAGAGGAGAAAGGGGCTGAATTTATTAAAAAATTGGATACAAGTTAAAAAAAATTTAAAAAATAATTATACTTTAAATATGAACGACTAAATAGGGCGCTCTGTATAATTTTTACCAATTATACAATTCTAATGGGCCACTCTTTTCCTACCTTAATGGGTTAGGACAAAAAGAATCCACAAATGTCAACTCAACAAGGGGATAAATTCAAAAATACCAAGATTTATAATTGATCGCTCAAAAATAGTTTAATTTAAAATTAATCAAAATTTAGTCACTTTTTATATAAAGATAAATCTGAGGGAAAACACTAGTTAAAACCCGAAAAATACTTCAGTATATTATACTGGAGTTCCAACATAAGTATACTTGAACTCCAGCATATTATACTGGAGTTCCAGGATAAGCATGTTGGAACTCCAGCATAATATGATGGAGTTCTAACATAATTATACTACAACTCCAGAATAATATTGTGGAGATCCAGCATAATATATTGGTCCAGTATGATATACTGGAGTTTGGAGCACCAGTGCTCCAGTCTCTAGTATATTATATTGGAGCCAGCAAAATATACTGGTCCAGCATAATATGCTGGAGTTCATATACAGGTGCACCGAACTCCAGTATATTATGTTGGACCGATCTCTATTACAGCCAAATAATAACTATTTTTCATTGACTTGGTAAATACTTACTATTTTGGAATGGTCAATCCGAAAACTAGTTATACCATACCATTTTTACCTCAATAAGCGTATCCCTTCAGATATATCATAAATAATTTAAGTGTAACAGTTTTCCCTGGATTGGAAAGTTATATATATATATATATATATATATATATATATATATATATATATATATATATATATATATATATATATATATATATATATATATATATATGCTTGCAAACTATAAACGGTAACTTCTTTTGTTGCATTGGAGACTAATTAAAAGATTAAAAAACTTTCTGATGCGTTACGTTTGTCAGAATAATTTCACTTAAATTATATTCTCTCCGCTTTAATTTAGATGAGATTATTTGATACAATATGTAATTTAAGAATTTTTTTAAAGATTGTAATTTTATAAAATTAAGGGGTAAAAGGTTTTTAGGGTTATATTATTCATGTGGTAATAAAAGCTTTTCATTAAGGGTAAAATATGTAAAATGAACAATTTAAAATTGAATTATTTCTAATTTTAAAAATATATTATTTATTTTGAAATAAACTAAAAAGAAAAATACTTCATCTAATTTAAAATGGGAGAAGAAGTCACTTGTGTGATTTTCAGAAAATGACATAATACATCATATATTTTTTAAGCTAATATCAAATGGCGTATATTTAATTTATTTTCAAATTACAATTTTTAATTATTTTAAACAATTACTTATGACAATCCCCGAGTAGCCTAATCCTATAAAAATAAATTATAAGTCGTCAAATATGGAAGTTAAACTCATTCGCTTTTTAGTTGGCCATACTATCGTAAAAATAATATGGTATAGCTAGTTTTCAGGCTTGTCATTCAAAAATAACCAGCATTTATCAAGTCAATAAAAAATAGTCACTATTTTGCTGCAATATCCAGCATAATATACTGGAGTTCGATGCACCTGCATATGAACTCCAGCATATTATGCTGGATCGGTATACTTTACTGGATTATACTGGAGACTGGGGCACCAGTGCTCTAAACTTCAGTATATTATACTGCACCAGTATACTTGCTGGAACTCCAGTATATTATGCTGGAGTTCTAGTGTACTTATATTGGAACTTCATCATATTATGCTGGAGTTCCAGCATACTTATCTTGGAATTCCAATATAATATGTTGGAGTTCAAGTATACTGAAACTCCAACATAATATATTAGAGTATCTTTCGGATTTTAAACAATATTTTTGCTCAAATTTATTTTTATATAAAAAATAATTAAATTTAATTACTTTTAATTTTCAACGACTAATTGTAAATTTCATTATTTTTGAATTTCTCCCTCGGTATACTCCGGCCTCCTCAACCCAAGGGGTAGAAATTAACAAATCACAGAGTGGTCACAAGTTATTGGTTGATTCCTTGATTGCGAATACTTAGCATTCAATACAAATCTCATACGATAAGTTCACAATTCAGAGAGAAAACACACTATTTGCCACTTCATACATCTCACGTCTCTTTCCTTACAAATTCCCAGAAACCAGTTATTAATGTCTTTCTTCTTCTTATCTTCAACGCAAATGTTACGGAGATTCCACTGTCTATGATGCGGCCATATATGTCTTTTAAAAAAATTTATACAAATCTTCTGAAAAAATGCAATTATGTCAAAAACCTCAATTATGCTGTAATTAAATGGGAATTGAGATATAAAAAATTGAATGTACTGTTATAAACTAAAGCAAAAGACAAGAACAATAGAGCAAGAACAATAGCAATAGAGAGAAGAGTAGAGAGAGTTCTTCTTATTGAGTTGAGAGGGGTGAATTACAATGGTAGAGAGCACCTCTATTTATAGGGAGGAGGAAGATCTTGCTACCAATAATAGGACTCTAAATTCTCTCTAATTAAATACATTAAAGACATTCACCTTAAATAGAAGTGTAAGAATCTTCTATTTCATAACACTCCCCCTTGAATGTCTATTCAATGATGTGCCTCGTTAAAACCTTAAAACAAAACCCAATGGGAAAAATTAAAGTAAGGAAAGAGTACACATGTTTGAATATGCGCCTATTGGTTGCCTCGTTAAAAACCTTGCAAGGAAAACCCAGTGGGAAAAAACCTTGTAAGGGAAAAAGAGTGCAACGCGCATTAACTCCCCCTAATGAGTACATCAATTTAAGCCTTGAGCATTTGCATTCCAATCTTTGTGCATCATCTTCAAAACGATCTTTGGTAGATATTTGATAAATAAATCAACCATGTTGACTTGAATAAATATTCCGCACCTTGAAATCATCACTCTTGATAGATATGAACATCTTCATATAATGTCGTGGAATAGCTTTTCAATATCTCCATAGATGCATTCTCAATGCCATCATGCTTATAGTTATAGCAAGATACATATGTACACAAATTGTACTTAGGATGTGGTACTTCAGGACCAAGAATTGCATATGCTTCAAGCAACTTAAATCTTTGACTTTATACTTTCAAGCATTTGAACTATAGGTTCAAAACTTCATGTCTTTCATATGGAATCAATTCTTCTTGAATTGTATCTCTTCCATTTAGTTGCTTTCTTTGAGTCAGCAAATGCGTATAGCATGCTTTGCAATATGTTGCAATTGCATTTCCCTTTTTATGAACTACAGGTTCATATCATGATATTCGGGGATATACATATACAAATGAAAATTCATCCCATGTAACACTTTCTCAAGTGTTTATCATGTCTCCCCCTCATGTTAGTAAAACTAACATGTTTCCTCAACTTTGGAAAATCATCTTTGTGCATTATGTCAATATACACAGCACCTTAATAATAAGATGAAATTATTTGGTTCCTGACCTTGAACCACTTGTGAGGGGAGAATATACTCTCGTATACAACTTATATCAAACTGATATATACAACTTCGTTCTCATAAGGAACAGTTTAGCTATTAAGTGGAAGCACTCAATAATTATCTTGCTAAACCAACTTTGATATAAACCAACTTATCAAGATGAACTGTCTTGAGTAGAGAATCTGGAAACTATGCTCGAAGTTAGATTACTGAGCGATTTACCTCGCAAGCACTGCCAGGCTGCGGGTTAATAACAATGGCGCATGTAACCATATCATAGATGCATCATATGTGGTATACATGGCAGGTGAATGGGCCCATACTCACCTTTCATATTTCCAGAATTTATGGGCTTCAACCCGAACTCTTTAGTTGGTCAGTTCATTAATGAGAACAAGAACTTCTAGTTCTTTGATATTCACCTATGTGAATTTGCACATCATACTTCAAATGAGATGGCTAACACGAATGTCAACTGACTAAATTATCAATATTGGTAAACTTCAAATTTACACCATGACATGTGCACTTATCAATAAACTTCGGGTTTATTATGACATGGGTTTTATACCAATAGATATCCACTTTATTGTGGCATTCTTTCGTTTGTGTAGTACAAACTGGAGAACAAAGCGGGTAGCTTTTCATATACAAATTACCCCGCTACAAGTTGTAGTAATAGGAGAATCAAAGCCTTCCTTTATTATAGTCTCAATATAATCAATCGCTTTCGCGTGTACTTTTGGAAACTGAATAAGTTTCTTTGAGACTTACTACAGCACAATACTCAATTGTGTTTCTCCAACATAGTAATAATTGGCTCTTCGAGAGCTCTCAATTAATTTTGTACTACCACAGACTGAGGTTCGAGATCCTCACCTTCTTGCATTCCGTATTTTCAAGAGTCTCAGGCTCAATAGATTCTTCGTGAATCTCGGAATTAATCAAATCATGAGCGTCCTCATGTGATTCTTTCATAGTGTCATTTAGATCGTTCTTTTTCCTCTTTCTAGGATTTCGATCTTTGGAACCTAATGGTCTGCCACGCTTCTGGCGTGCATTTGACTCATTGGATATGACACTAGATATTTGTCCAATAGGGACTTCAATACGGATCGGAACATTTTCCCGCGTGAATGTGTGATTTCGTTATCCTCTTCAAGTCCGTAAATGCGTCAGGCATTTGATTTGCTATTCTTTGCAAATGGATAATCTTTTGTACCTCTTTCTTTCAAATAGAGGTATGTGGATCAAGATGAGATAATGATGCATTTTTCCACAAAATTTCCCGTTTGGTTTCACCAACTTCTCCCCCTAATTTTGGGAAAAGTGTCTCATCCAATTGACAGTCTGCAAATAGTGCAGTGAACAAATCTCCTGTCAATGTTTCGAGGTAGCGAATAATGGAGGACGCGTCAAACTCAACATATATTCCTAACCTCCTTTGCAAACCCATTTTGGTGCGGGATGGCGGTGCTACAGGCACATATACTGCGCATCCAAAGCTTCTTAAATGGGATATATTGGGTTCATGACCCAAAACCAATTGCAATGGGGAATATTTGTGATAATTCGTCAGTCAGAGACGAACTAGCATTGCTGCATGCGAAATGGCGTGACCCTAAGCCGAAGCGGGCAGCCGACAAAGTAGCATTGCTGCATGCAAAATGGCGTGAACCCAAACCGAAATGGGCAGCCTCGTTTTCATGAAGAATTCAAGATTATTCTCATCTATTATCCATTAACTTTGCAAACGCAAGGTTGCGTGATGGCAACAAGCACACATTAGACCATCTACAGGATGCGTCTATCAAGACCATGAAATACCTAAACGACCTACTAGGTGGGTGAATAGGTCCACAAATGTCCCCTTGTATACGTTCCAGAAACGGGGGTGACTCGGTCCCAACCTTTGTGGGGGATGGTTTGATAATCAGCTTGCCTTGATGACACGAAGTGCAAGGATATTCATTACTTGAAAGAATTTTGAAATTCTTTAACGGATGCCCATATGAGATTTCTATAATCCGTCTCATCATGGTTGATCCTGGGTGACCCAGTCGATCATGCCAAAGTACAAATGTATTGGACTCAGTATTCTTTAGATTTACTGTTGAATGTGCCTCAATTGCACTAATTCTTGTCCAATACAGGCCACAAGATAAAGACGGGAATTTCTCAATAACCCTCTTTTGGCCGGAGACATTCTTTGAAGTGAGGACGAGATATTCAAGATTATCTTCATCCATTGTCTCAATATTGTAGCCATTCCGGCGTACATCTTTAAAACTCAACAAGTTTCTTCTTAGACTTGGAGGAGAATATTGCATTCTCTAAGATAAACGTCATGCCTTTGGGCAGAGTTACATTTGCTCTTCCGAAGCCTTTCAATCAATTTACTTCCCATGGTATGACATACAAAAGAAATACAGGAACATAAGAATAAGCAAGTTCAATTCCTTTTGTGTCACATAATATTTTCAAAATCTGCTACTAACAGTTGACAAACAAAATAAGATATGTTGTCCATAATCAATTACTTTGCAGTTTGAAAATTTCAGCGTTTTTCATAAGACAATCGATTATTAAACACACACAATCGATTGTTGGAACATAGACAATCGATTGTTAGACATACACAATCGATTATTTGTTATTTTTGAAAAACTTCAGATCACACTGTTTAAGACAATCGATTGTTATTCATAGACAATCGATTGTTGGCTATTTTTGAAAAATTTCAGACCTCACTGTTTCAAGACAATCGATTGTTAGACAAAGACAATCGATTGTTGGCTATTTTTGAAAAATTCTAGAACACTGTTTCAAGACAATCGATTGTTAGCCAAAGACAATCGATTGTTGATCAATTGTTTTTCAACTTTAATGCGAAAATAGTTGATAATCGGCTAGTTTTTCAGGCTAGTCGATTACCCCCACTGGAAAATAAAAGTTTTATTGATATTTGAACATATTGAAGATATTCTAAAGAACTACTGCTAACATTGCTTTATGAACTAGCTAATACGAGCTAATACTAATGACTATTAGATTATTCACTAACTAATACAAATAAGTAGAACAAAATCAAATAACTCCATCTTCTTTCATCATGGTCCCATCGCCGATTAGGTGGTCTATTTTCCCCTCGGGTTGCTCAAAGAAGTCTGCCACATCCAGGTGGGTGATGTCCTCATTGTCGTCATAGACAAAGTTTGTTTCAGGGCCTTTTCTCTTTCGAGATGCTTGATAAAGGTCAACCAAGTGTCTTGGTATACGGCAAATCTTTGACCAGTGCCCTTTCCCACCGCAACGATAACATATAGTTTCTGAACTATTTGCCTTAGGATCTTCGGGATCCCGTTTCTGCTTTCGGTGGTTATCTCTCTTTGGGGGGTGACGGACTTCTTTGGAATTTCTTCCTTGTCCACGTCCTTGGCTTTGACCCCGTTTATGACCGTGATCATGGTCCCTTTTATGTTTGGCATAATGCGAGTGCACCATATCTGCTTCAGGCAGTGGTGTAGACCCAGTTGGTCTATTTTCGTGATTTCTCATGAGCAGATCATTATTTCGCTCAGCCACTAGTAAGAGAGAAATCAGTTCAGAGTACTTCGTAAAGCCTTTCTCTCGGTACTGTTGCTGCAGTACCATATTGGAGGCATGAAACGTTGTAAACATTTTCTCAAGCATATCGTAATCGGAGATGTTATCTCCACATAGCTTCAGTTTAGAAGTAATTCTGAACATAGCAGAATTATATTCAGAAACGGACTTAAAGTCCTGTAGCCTCAGATGGGCCCAATCATATCGTGCTTGTGGCAGAGTGACCAACTTCAGGTTGTCATATCTCTCCTTTAAGCTGTTCCACAAAACGAGTGGATCCTTGACGGTGAGATATTCAATCTTCAAACCTTCGTCAAGGTGGTGGCGCAAGAAAATCAAGGCCTTCGCACAATCTTGGGTGGATGCTTTTGCTTTATCTTTGAGGGTGTCTCCGAGACCCATAGCATCTAGGTGGATTTCAGCATCCAACACCCATGTCATATAGTTCTTGCCCGAAATTTCAAGGGCAACGAACTTTCTTTTCATAATGTCAGACATACTCGAAAATTAAATTAGGAAGAGGGAAAATACCTTGGATTTTCGAGAATGGTACTTGAGACGGTAGAGTCTCGTGCTGATAACGTGTTATAAACTAAAGCAAAAGACAAGAACAATAGAGCAAGAACAATAGCAATAGAGAGAAGAGTAGAGAGAGTTCTTCTTATTGAGTTGAGAGGGGTGAATTACAATGGTAGAGAGCACCTCTATTTATAGGGAGGAGGAAGATCTTGCTACCAATAATAGGACTCTAAAATCTCTCTAATTAAATACATTAAAGACATTCACCTTAAATAGAAGTGTAAGAATCTTCTATTTCACAACATGTACCTAGTTTATAGATATTTTGTAGATAAATGATAGATTATCTGTATTCTAATTGTATATGCTTTGTTTTCTGTTTTCACAAATAAAAAATGACTAAAACTTCTACAAATCTTCTGAAAAAATGCAACTATTTTGAAAATCCTAATTATGCTACAATTGAATGGGAATTGGGATACTAAAATTCAATGTTACCCAATTTGTAGATATTTTGTAGAAACATTGAAATTCTGTATTTTCATATTAATTTTTCAAATGATATGTGGTTTTATTGTAGATTAAATGTAGAAACAAGCTATTGTGAGTTTTATTGGACGCATTCTTCAAATTCAACCCATTCTACAAGTTCACGCCTTTTTAAATACAATATAACCATACTTCTTGAATTTAAATGTATAGCAATATATATAACTTAAAAAACATCTTCTCCTCAACACAAGTTAGCTCCAAAAAGACGAAGTGGAATAGCAAGCTCCCGTCAAAACTTTTAACACAAAAACATAAAGTTGAAAAATAAATAACTAACAATCTACAATTTTTCTACAATTTATCTATAATTTCTGCAGTATAATGTATGTCATGTCTTCTTCTTCTTCTTCTTCTTTGAGTTTCAATCTGCGATTCAGCCAAAACTAAGAATAATCTTCATCAAAACCCCTAAAAATTGAGATATAAATTCCAAATCATATTTCCAACAACACCAAATCCAAACAAATAATAATTTTTGAAAATCCAAATTAGAATTCAAAGCTTCAAAGCTTTTTAATGATTGCCAATGATGGAATTGCTGCTCTATTTTCCTTTCCTTTTATATTACTGAAATTTGGGATTGCGAGATAGAGAGAGACGTAGAGAGAATTCTCAAATCTTTGCAACAACATCCTATCCAAACAAACAATATCTTTTGAAAACCCAAATTTGAATTCGAAGCCTTGACTATGGAAGTAATAATGGTATTTTGATACAGAAATCGTGAGTGTAGGAGGAAAACATGGGTGAAGATGTGGGAATTGGAAAGAGAAATATGGGGAAATAGTATTAGATGAAATATACGGTACTATTAAATTAGGAGTATAATTAATATCCTTAAAACTTACTAATAATATATAATTAATATTAAATATAATTGTATCAAACCTTAAATATTGACAATAATATAATTTCTTATATTGCGTAGGAATATAAAAATTCATTTTGAATTTCTCTCATTTAAGAGCGACAGAGCTTATTGGGCTTTTAGCCCATATCAAAAGGAAACACTGACCATATACAGGGGGGGAAAATGTAAACTAAGGGGCACCAACTTCTATACCATATGTATTTGGTCACTGTATTTGCTCGGAAATGAAGCTCTCATTAATGCTCATTAACAGAGAATATGACCTCCAATTTTTAAAAATAAAAAAAAGTAGTACTATTATTTGATCTGGCTTTTTACAGACTCGTTGACAGCTTAGAGCCTGCAGATTTAAGACCCCGGATTTGTTCGTTTTCTGGTCACCATTCAAATTGTATCTTCTTCTTCTTCTTCTTCTTTTTAATCGTTAATTG
The DNA here is from genome assembly GCA_034376525.1 of Nicotiana benthamiana. Lineage (NCBI taxonomy): Eukaryota > Viridiplantae > Streptophyta > Magnoliopsida > Solanales > Solanaceae > Nicotiana > Nicotiana benthamiana. The sequence goes on along the minus strand of CM067327.1, from coordinate 7,373,290 downwards.
TGGTTTTTTATTGCTACTTTTACAGATAAATCACCTACATTACGATTCAAACCTGATGCAGCTCTAGATCAACACCACTTCTCTCATCTTTTTGGTCATACTTATGAAATGTTGTCTTGAATAAGAATTAATTTATTATTTACTTTGTTTTGTTAAATAGTCATACTAATTAATTACATCAACTCTATGACAAAGTAAAATTTGAATGGCTGAAATATATCAATTGCATACTTGGCATATATATTTTGAATAACCTTTGAGATGACATGGCAATCCTTGCTTGATTAGATTTAAAAATAACACTTTTTTTAATTTCAACATTGTAAATGACCTTGACGACACATCTCTCCGTTGATGAGCAAACTATTTTATATAATATCCTAAGTAAATGGTTGATAAAACAAAGTTAGACTTTCACTTAATTAATCCAATTAAATTATATTATAATATTTATTTGAATCAGTATGTTGTGAATTTAGGATGTAATCCAAATTTTATATGTGTCATCCAAATGAAATTTAAATGCGTACACAGGTTCTAACGATCAATTTTAGTAACTTCTTTATATAGTAAACAAGAAAATAAGAAAGTGTTTACACTTAAAATGGATAACAATTGAATTTATATGCAGTTTTAAAGATATATAAATTAATTCAATACAAATAATCAAAAACATTATATAAATGAGCTAAAAAACAATGAATAATCAAATATATCGTAACGTTTTGACCTAGCTTGAACTTGGTTTGGGCAAAAGTTTCTCCCCATGGTTGAATCTTAGGTATAAAGCCAACCAAGAACAAAGAACAAAGGTAAAGTAAAGACTTTTCAGTAGTTAGAAAGCAGAGAAATAATTTTGTATTGCCTCAGCATACATGTTACAATGTGTCCTACTGAAAAAAATTTTCCCTTAATATAGTAGGAGAGTTTTATCCCTATTACAAGTCTAAAAAGGTTAATATCTTCCTTTCTCGTTAATCACTTATCCGTTACCGATATCGGGCGAGATCTGCGCCGTGATACCTGGTTGGACGCAGATATCACGGCCCTCCGTTTGTCGTATGCAACTGTTCATGCACTTTCCGAAGTCTTAGAATCCCTCCCAGGTCCAGGGTACATCGTTTTACCAAGTCCGATGGCGAATATTTTGTTCGGGCCTTGGTATAAGAAGTTCTTAGTTTTGATTCTAATCTCGTGTAACCATATCCTTGCTTTGTTTGACCTACCAGATAATCCCCTCATTTCCTAGAGAGTAGGTTTGCCAAAACGGTGGGAACCGATAGATGAATCTTTATTCTTTCCATCGCCCGTTACAACCAAGATGACAGATAAGTCGAAACGTCCCATCAGTTGCATCGTTCTTACTTTAGACACGTATCGATCATCGAGTAGTTGCCTTCGAATGCGAAACATCGCATACTTTCCCCTATGAAAGCTTCGCCTCCCTTCACTTCATTCACTTTCTAATCCAAGCTCTTACCTTCGAACTTTACCATGACTTTCAAAGCTAGCTAAATATGAATTAAAGAATGGGTGATTTGATAATGGTCGGCATGATGAGAATTTCATATTGCGTTTCGGCCATAATAAAATGGACAACAGAAGAAGATTCATAAGAAATTCAAAGAAAGGTCATTCAGGAAGACCCTTTCTTAAAGCAAGCAATGTAAAAAATGTTAAGCTTAAGGGACTGTATGTTCCACAGGAAATAACTTTTACGCCCTGCAGTATGAAGGGACGGTAGTTAAGACACAAGAACTAAGTTTTACGCCCTGCAGTATTACGTCAATGATATACTCTGTAGTAGTATATTACAATGATGTTAACCTCTGCGATCATATATTACGATGATGTTACACCTTGCAGTATTACATTACGGTGATGTTTCCCTGTATTAAGTTACGAGAGCGTTGCACCCCAGTAGTATTGCATTACTGTGATGTCACGCTTCGCGGTATTAGGTTACGATGATGTTGCACCTGAAGTATTGTAGGTTAAATTTGGCGTAAGGTAATTGACACCCGTCCAAGTAAAAGATTATTTGAAGATTATAAGGATTATGCTATTTCACAAGTGATTAGTAAATTCATGAAGGTCAAAGGGGGAGCAAGTCAAACAAATGAATTTTTGTTCAAGTTTGACATATTGGGATAAAATACGGCCCGAGCTAAAATATCTAGTATTGATAGACTAGTATCATACGAGATACTACATAACCATAAAAGTAAGGTGAATAAGATATGTGAAAAGTAAGTAATATCATAAGTAAGTGGGAAGTATTCTCAATTTTTGCATGTAATTGATTAATTACCGGGTAACGAAATATTACCTAATTAATTAGGAATATATTTTTGGATAAGATTAATCTCTCTCCCCCCACACCACAAAAACATGGAACCTTTTTCCACAACATATTGTGACTCTTACATCTTTGGCATAAATGCATGCATCCAAATTTTGTCTTTGAGAAAGAAGGGGTGGTGGCAGTAATTAAAAACCAAGGAAATATAAGGGTTATCTGTTTCCTCCCATTCACTTTTTGGAAGATATACATATAACACTCAATACATTATTTTGGGGTAAATAAAGAAGCTTCATAAGATCTTAGTTCAAGTGTAACGTGAGTTTTCGTTGATTCTAAGTATTACGTGATTTTTTTTCTTGAAACAAAGATCATTCGAGGCTATGTAAATAGCAATGGGATTTTGCAATTATAAGGGATTACAATACAATATTTCTCAAGAATATTATATGGAGATTTTCCTATTTCAGGTATGTTAAGGCTATTGCTTTTTTCTTTTGATATATGATTCATACGATACGAACGAAACGTGTAAATGTACAAATTTCATGAATGACTCTATTCGTAAAAGTATTAGAGATATCTATATTTTTTAATTTCCACGTGTCATATTATTTATCATTTGTTCATGGGCCCCAGAAAAATACGAAAATTAAAAAGACTTTATTTATGATATTACTCAAAGGCAAAATAGTCTGATGACATTCCAAAAGATTTTATTAATGTACTTTTCATGCATTACATTCATGTACATTGACTCGTGATCAGATGGCGTTATATACATGTATATACGTATGTATATATATATATGTATATGAGATATGGTAAATGTTATGATGTTATATACGTACCACCACCTGATGAGCTGGTATACGATGATGATTTTGCCCACAGTGGCCGATATGAAATGGGGGGATGCCCTCAGAGGTTAATGATGTTACGAGACATGTACCTATGCACGACATGATATTCATACGCATATGCATGACAATAAAAGTATTTCATGATTTACAAAGTTATTCAGATTTTAGGTTGAGTAAAGTACACTATATTTCTTCCATGTCTGTTATGTACTTATTTATCTGCTTTACATACTCGGTATATTTTTGTACTGACGTCCCTTTTGGCTGCAACGCTACATTTCATGCCTGCAGGTCCTAATAGACAGGTCGATAGCCCTCCAAGCAGGCTATTAGCTCAGCATAAGATGTTGGTGTGCTCTATTTACTTCGAGGCTACTTGTTTGGCTAGTATGATTTAGACGTATATTGTTTGGTATGGTGGGACTCTGTCCTGACCTTTATGACATTTATATACTCTTAGAGGCTTGTAGACATATGTCATGTACGTGAAAGATTATACGGTCTTGTCGGCCTATGTTTTGAGTTTATAAATAATCATGTTGTCCTATTAGGCCCATATGTCATGTGTACATGATAATGTAATAAGAAAGATATGTTATATTGGTACTCGGCTGAGTAAGTATCGTCTGCCCGTCGCGGTCCATCGGTTTGGGTCGTAAAAACGTGGTATTATAGCAGTTCCGTCCTAGGGAGTCTACAAGCCGTGTCTAGTAGAGTCTTGCTTATGGGTGTGTCGTACATCGCACTTATAACTAGGAGGCTACAAGGCATTTAAGACTGTCACTCTTTCTTCTTACTCTAGATCGTATGGTAGAGCTCACTTATAAAAATTCAAGTTCCGAACTTCTATTCGTAATAAGATGATGCGTACATTCAGAAAGATTATCGATAAGAAATATAGCTGTGAAATTATTGATTTAGAGGAACTCAATTTTGCATCTTGCTTATGATGAGTAAATACGAGGTCTTCAATAGATTGTGCGTGTACTAAGAGGTGTAAGGTTCTTGATAAGGAGGTTTAAGGAAAGAGTATTTATCCACTCTTACGGTAGAAAGGAATAATATGATCAGAAGTTAGACACAAGTTTCAACAATTAAAAAAAGCAAGGTGAAGAAGGGAACGATGTACCTAGTTAATAAAGGCTATCGGTATTTACAATTCGGCAAAAATAATTAAGCATTTTGATTTACCTTTAATAGTAAGAAAAGTATGTACAATTGGACACACCAATCTCATTTATGCCCTATGGAAGCAAATTTAAGTAGAATAAGAGAATGACATATATTAAGATCTGGATAGAGTAACCCAAAATAGTGGATAGATTATTTGGGTTACTTGACATTTACGAAGGATAAAGTGCAAATAGATCTCCTTGTGAGACACCGCGATGGTGCATTCTAAAATAGTACATCTAGACATGAGTACTACAAAGATAGGCACTAGAAGCCTGGAAAGGATAAATATCATCTTATTATGAATCATGTCCTTAGTAGAGAGATAATGTTAAGCAACCCGAAGAGACAATGGATGGAGCAAAGAGGAGCTAAAGCAAAAGAATATCTTGTCGATAAGTTTTCAGAATAAAGTGATAGACAAAAATATTTGCAGGAAATAAGAAGAAAGTGCATTATGAGTAAGATATGAAACATGGATGACAACGGTAGATTAGGAAAAAAATGATAGTATTACAAAGTTTGTAGTTAAGGGAATGAAAAGACGAGAAGTGACAGGCCTTGAGATAACAAAAGAATATAGGCCATAAAGTCATATCATCATTTTGAGAAGCAAGTTCATGAACAAAAGGAAAAGCTTAGACCCCAATGTAATACAAATCAGTATGGGTAGGTGAATAGGATAACTAAACATGAATTAAGGACTGAGTGATTGGATAGTACCAAGTATCATTAGAATTTCATATTTTCCCCAACATTAATAGAATGGACAAAAGAAGAAAAATTCATGGGGAATTTCAGAAAATGGTTATTCAGAAAAACGCTTTCCTAGAGCAAGCAATGTGAGAAAAGTTAAGCTTAAAGGACTATATGTGCCACATACACTAAGTACCACAATTGCGAGTAAGGAATTTTGTTATCCTTGGTACAGAAATATTACCGCAAGGCAAGTAAGGGTTATTGATAATGTGAAAGGACGCGGTGAAGGGGAAAACATCTATAGGCAGGGCGTCATAGTTCCAAATATTAGTACTACCCTAAAGGGGAGAATATGGAATAATAAAGGAAGAATACGATAAAAAATGAGAAAGAGATGAGATTTCACTTATCCAAATCCTACAAATATGCTATGCTTCAAGAATATTATGTAAGCACCACGTTAGAAAAAGGAAAGAGCCAGTGCATAAGGTTAGTTAAGACATGGAAGTAACCCAAGAGAGATTATGCAGAATATGGATATGAGAATGGTCTAACAAGTAGTTAGTAGTCGATTCAAGAAGAGCCTAGTCTTGACTAGACAAGAAGTTAGAAACAAATCAACGGATCATGAAAAATGAATGTAGTAAACCCCAACATCGAGAGTTTCAGCCTCACACTAATATCATTATAATACTTGAGTTATATTCAAATAGGAGTCAAGGTAGTTAAAGGTACCATATGACTGTTATAGGGATAAAAGAAAGTGCCACTGGGAAGGCAATCAAAATATCAGTTGAAGCAACCCTACAAGCACAAGGGCACAGAGGTAAGCAAGTATGGATAACTATAGGAAATGAAGGACATCAAGAGGTACGTAATAAGCTCACAACTTTACGAGGGTCAAGGGTTCTCCCTAAATACTACAACAAAAGACTAGCTAACGAAATAAGAAAGAAGGCTTCAACCTAAGCACAATGACCTAAAGAGGGAATGGTCGTCTAATAACATTGTAAGCATTCCAAAGGAAAGTTTCAACTACCATGGCTAATAAACGGGAAGTAAGAAGTAAAAGTAATATTCGAGTCATATGAGTTTTATAAAAACTCTGGCAAGTATTGTCACTAAGATAAGCTAAGTATGGACGCAACAAGGGGCCAGAAAGACCAGGAAAGTGATAGCTTATGTTGAAAGAAAGCTAGGATGGAATGAAATAATTATTCGATCAATGATTCAGAGCTAATACATTATGGATACACTCAAGATTTTGGAGCATTATTCAGGCAACATATTTGTTGACAATCATGCAATCATAGAATAATCCGATATAAGTTAAAAGAAAGAATTGAGTCCATGGCATAGACAAAGGATTGAATTATTAGAAGATTATACCATGGATATTCCATAACGCCCAGGAAAGGTAAGGTAATAACTAATATCATGAGCCATAGATCAGAAGATAGCTTAAGCCTACGTAAAGGCTGATCAGAAGGGAAAGAAAACTAAAGAATTACATCACCCAAGAAAATCAGGAGTCTGATTGTTGGACCTAGAAAAATTATAGAATTTGTGCTTGATAACATGACAAAATCACTCTTAATATCATATGCTCAAGAGAAATAACACAACAACCATAATCTATAATGACTCTATAAAGAAGCCAATTAGAAGAAGTACCAGCCTCATAAGAAGTCAGTACGAAGCTCCCATCGGATTATGTACCAGAGGTGCCAATATTATAATAGAGCTTCAAGTCATGGACCTGAATTACATCTAGGTGGAAGAGAGGTCAGGAAAGAAATAAAAGATACACTGTAATATTTCAAGGTAAATAAGGTACCGGGTGCCCGTCGCGGCCCATCGGTTTGGATCATACAAAAGTTAGGACCTATAGTATTACATCGATGTTATGCTTTGCAATAATATATTACGACAATATTACCCTCTGTAGTAATATATTATGATAAAGTTACACATTACAGTATTACATTATGATGATGTTTTGCAGTATTAAGTTACAATAGTGTTGCACCCAGCAATACTACATTACGATGTTGTCACGCTTCGCAGTATTAGGTTACGATGATGATGCACCCTGAAGTATTGTACGTTAAATTTATATAAGGTAATTTACATTAGTCCAAGTAAAAGATTATTTCGAGATTATAAGAATTATGCTATTTCACAAGTGATTAGTAGATTCATGAAGGTAAAAGGGGAGTAAGTCAAAGAAAATAATTTTTAGTCCAAATTGGGTATGTTGGGATAAAATATGGCCCGAGCTAAAATACCCGATATTTATGAACTAGTGTTATACGAGGTACCATATGACCATAATAGTAAGATGTATAAGGTATATTAAAAGTAAGTAATATTTTAAGTACGTGGGAATAATTCTTAATTTTGTAGATAATTGATTAATTATCGGGTAACAGGACATTACCTAATTAATTGGAGATATATTTTTGGATAAGATTAGTCTCCCCCTCCCCACAAAAATGTGGTAGCTTTTGCCACAACATATTGTGGCTCTTTCATCTTTTAGATAAGCGGCAAGAATCCATGTTTCCAAAATTGGTCTTCGAGAAAGAAAAGGTGGTGGCATTAATTAAAGACCAAGGAAATATAAGGGTTATTTCTTTCCTTCCATTCACTTTATGGAATATATACATGTAACAATCATACATCATTTTGGTGTAAAGAAAGAAACTTCATACGGATCTTAGTGCTTCAAGTGTAACGTGAGTTTTCGTTGATTCTAAGTATTACGTGATTTTCTTTCTTGAAACAAAGATCATACGAAGCTACTTAAATAGCAACGAAATATTGTGATTCTAAGGGAGCACGGTACAAATTTTTTCAAGAATATTATACGGAGTTTTTCCTACTTCAAGTATGTTTAGGTTATTCTTTATTTATTTTGGCATGATCTATCTGATATGAACAAAACGTGCAAATGCACAAATTCTATGAATGACACTATTCATAGAAGTATTAGAGATATCTATGTTCTTGAATTTTCATATATCATAATATTTTATCATCTGTTCATTGGCCCCAGAAAAAATTACTCAAAGGCAAAATGGTCTGATAACATTTCAAAAGATTTTATTAATGTACTTTTCATGCATTGCATTCATGTACATTGACATGTGACCAGATGGCATTATATACTCATATATATATATATATATATATATATATATATATATATATATATATATATATAGGATATGGGAAAGACTATGGCGCTATATACGTACCACCACCTGATGAGCTAGTATATGATGATAATTTTACCCACAGTGGCCGATATGATATGTTGGGATGCCCTTAGAGGCTGATGATGTTATGTGACATGTACCTATGCATGACATGATATTCATACGCATATGCATGACACTAAAAGTATTTCATGATTTACAAAGTTATTCAGACTTACATGTTGGGTCAAGTACACTATATTTTTTTTTAGTAATAAATTTTCTATTGATAGTCAGAAAACTTTATAAGATTAAGCTCTAGTAGTAGCTTTGACTTGCTACTACTCCTTTACATTGCAATTGGCCTCCACTAAGTACCTACCTATTCTTTCACTAATTATAAACTTAGTATATTAGCACTCTATTACAATCTACAACTATGAAAATCTGTTAAGTTGTCATAAAGCATCTTTCCATCTGCTACAGTTCTTGCCTCGAATCTGAATGTGTAGAACAATCTCCCTGCATAAGTGCTTCTCTTCATACTTCTTTTTGTCAAATCTGATGCTGTTCCTCTCCCTCCAGATTAGTGCAATGATACTGGCAGATACACAGGCAGCATTAATCCCTACTCTGCTTTTTTGCTTTCCTACAGATCCACTTCATTTCATTTTCCCAATCCCCAACATTCCTTTTATGCCCCATCCATAAACAAAGTCTAGAATACAAACTTTTTGTGACTGAACATTCAAAAAATAAGTGGTTAAAAGATTCTAGACTTTGTCCATAGAAAGCCCATCCCGCAGGCACTTGAATGCAAATCTCTGTAACCTGTCCTTTGTTGGTAGTCTTTGTTGTGCAGCTAGCCAAACTGTAAATTTGTGTCTAGGATGAATATTGGCAAGCAAAATTAAACTCTTCCATTCAACTTTGTTGAATTCAGGAGTCAGTGTTAAGTACATCTGCTTGATCTGGAATTTATCTTGCTTGCACATTGTTTGCAGTCTGCTGTGCAAACTCCCCTGAAGCTGCTGATTCTCCATGATCACATCCTTATTATCCAGTATTTTCCTCACTACCCAAGAGGCTGACTTAGGAGTGTTCATTGTTTCAGTATCTCTCTTCTTAATGTAATAACTATGTACCCATCTTATCCACATGCAATCCTTCTTTCTGGTTAAATCCTAAAGTTATTTACTAACTGCTGCTTTGTTCCATACCTATATGTCTAAAATATTTAGTCCACCAGCTGCTATTGGCCTGCATACTCTCTCCCATGCAACTAATGCCTTTTTTGAGAAGCTAGCATTCCCAGTCTAAAGAAATATTCTACAGATGGTTTCAATGGATTTCATTACTTTCTTCGGCATAATGAATACTTGTGCCCAATAAGTTTGGATACCAAAGATGACAACCTTGATCAGTTGACATCTACCAGCATAAGATAACAATTTTGCAGACCAACATGTTATCTTTACTGTTATATTCTCAATCAAAGGCAAATAATGACAAACATCAAGTTTCTTGGAATCTAAAGGGATCCCCAGATACTTAAATGGAAGCTTGCCTTCAGTAAATCCCAATATTTCCAGTATTTCCTCTCTAGTATTCTGCTTTACCCCTGCCATATATATTGCACTCTTGTTTACATTAGTTTGCAGCACAGATGCTTCTGAGAATCTGTTAAAAGCCTCCTTTAAAATCTTAGTTGATCCATAATCAGCTCTACAATACATTAGTAAGTCATCATCAAAGCATACATGACTACTATTTAGCTTCCTGCATTTAGGATGAAAATTAAAGTCCTCATTCTTATGCAGCTATCCCAGTTCTCTATTCAAATATTCCATTGCAATAACAAATAGATAAGGTGACATATGGTCACCTTGTCTAATACCTCTCTTAGCTTTGAAAGTTTTTGTTAAGCAACCATTCAGAACTAGAGAGTATGAGACAGTAGTGGCACATGTCATTATCCATTGAACAAACTTAGCAGGGAATCCTAGAGCAATGAGAACATGTTTAAGAAAGCTCCATTCCAGAGTATCATATGCCTTCCTCGATCTACCTTTAATACACATCTAGGAGATATTCCTTTCCTAGAATAGCCTTTGAAAATTTCATGGCTGAGCAGTATGTTATCAACTATACTTCTTCCTTTAATAAAAGCTGACTGAGCCTGCCCAATCAAATCTCCAATCACACTTTTCATTCTTCTAGTAATGACTTTGGAGATGATCTTATTCAAAGTAGTGCAACAAGCTATAAGCCTGTAGTCTTTAACTATTGCTGGAGTTTTTACTTTGGGAACAAGTGCAATAAATGTTGTATTTATCATTTGAGGCAGTCTCTTTGTGGAGAAGAAATCCTTTGCAGCAGCAAGTATATCATCCTTAACTATCTCCCAGTTCCTGGTAAAGAATTCCACTGGGAATCCATCCACTCCTGGTGCTTTATCCTGCGGCATCTCCCTTATGGCTTCTGTGATCTCCTCCATTGTAATCTCATGTATCAGCTGTCTTTGTTGTGATATAGTTAAGCAAGTTCCTTCTTTTATAATAGCTGTGTTAGCACATGGTAACTCCTCAACACATTTTCCCATTAATGATTGGAAGACACTTTTAAACTCCTATTCAACTAACTTGGGATCTGTTAGCTTCATACCTGTATCTGTATATATGGAATTTATGCTGTTTTGGCTGGTTCTGATTTTCCATTGGGCATGGAAGTACTTTGTGTCAGCATCAGCACATTCAATCCAGCAAGCCTTAGATTTCTGTCTCATTATTTTTTCCTCCACATTACTCCATTTCTAAATTTCTTCTAATGTTGCTTTCTCTTCATTAAACAGTGCATGTGATAATGGATATTGCTGCAACTGGCTTTGTATAATACCCAGTTTCTCTCTAGCTTGCTCAAGTCTTTGTCTATATTAAGCCATATGAACATTTATCTCCTTTAGCTATTCTTTCATATTCTTTAATTTACTCCATATCTGCTGCATAGGTGCTCCAACATAGCCTTGTTTCCAGACTTGTTGTATAGTTTTTTGGAACAGAGGATTCTCCATTATATTTGTATATAATCTGAAATGTTTAGGATGCAACAACTTCTGCCTACCACATTTGATGAGGATGGGAGAATGGTCAGATACTGATGGATTCATAAAATCAGCTTCTATATACCCATACTGTTGAATCCACTGGTAATTACCCAATTCCCAATCAATCTTGCTATACACCCTTGTTGCAGAACCTTGCTTGTTTGTCCAAGTGAAGTGCCAACCTTTAGCTCTGAGAGGAGTAAGCTGTAGATCATCAATGACATCTTTAAACCCTTTTACTTCAACATCAGCTACATGTGAGCCAATTCTATCTTCAGAACTTAGAAAATTATTAAAATCACCACTAAGCAACCAAGTTTTCTGATTGGGTATATACATTTGTCTCATATCTCTCCACAACTGTTCTATTTGGTTTCCATTATTTTGAGCATAAATGATGCTTAGGTTTGTTTTGAATTGACTGTTAGTGTCTTCAATACAGCACTGAATAAGCTGGTCAGTCATATGGGTGATTTGAACCTGGATATGAGCTTTCAGAAGAAGCCAAATCCTCCCATTCACAACTTTTGAATAGTTGCAACAGACATTCCATCCTTTTGCAATCTTTCCTTGGATTTTCTTTGCTTTATGCTCCTTTACTCTAGTCTCTATACAGCCCATAACATCTAGTTTATTTATAGAAAGAAAGGTCTTCAACACTTTCTGCTTATGGGCTAGGTTTAGCCCCCTAATATTCCAAGTGAAAATAATCATATCAACTTGGAATTTAGGGGCTGTGAAGGCCCTGGATCAATCTGTTGTCCCCTTCTTCCAGCATCTATCACATCAGCAATTGCCTTACCCTTATTGCAATTACCTTCCATTTCCTCAATGCTGCAATTAGGTTCACTATTATATGTTTCCTTCATTTCCTGAATCTCAGCACCCTGCTTTGCATCCTGCTGAGTACTCACCGTTCTATTTGTGGACTTTTTCAAGCCCTCATTCTTCCTGCTATGTTCTGTTTGTTCTGGTAAACACTCACGTGGATTTATTCCTGTTCTTTCTTAAGTCTTCTTAACAAGCCACTCTTGCTTTACATTTTTTCCCTGTTTCTTTGCTCTTATCCTCTGCCTCTTCGGTCTTTCCCCTTCTTTCATCTCCTGTTCTTCTTCACAGTTTGTATTATACCAGAATCAATAGAATCATGCCCAAACTTTAGACACTCATTGCAGAAAACAGGCTTCCAGTCATATTCAATCAACTGAATCTTAGGCCCAAAAGGAAATTCTATCTCTATTTGGTCAGGTAGAGGGTATGCAACATCTACCTCCACTAGCACTCTAGCATAGGAGATTTTCTCATAATGAGCTGTAAATTTGTCCGTATACAAGGGTCTCCCCACTGCACTAGCCATTTTGCTCAAAGCGTCAGTTGACCAATAGCCTACAGGTAGCCCAGGAAACCTAACCCACACACGAACTGTACTTACCATATCCTTATGAAAAGAAAAATCAATTTCCCATGGTTTCAATACCATCTGTTTGTTCCTGTAAGTACAAGGCCCTGATTGGATAACTTGATCTCTATCCTCTATTGTGTTGAATCTGAAAATGCAGTAGCCCTCAGAATGAATCAGAATCCGAGGCTTAGCAACAAAATTCCACACATTCAGCACAAAATTTTCCATAGCTTTCTCATAAGGATTCTCTCCAATTATGTAACCAATTAGAGAAGTCTTCCAATAATCAACCCGTGATTTCAAGTCATCTTCACTTAATTTGACAATCTTCTTACCATCTCTATCAGTTGGAGGAACAAATGAAAGTGGTTTACCCATTTGTGAGCTACGATTCCCTCGAACAATCTCAGCAGCAGTAGGATTTGGTTAATCTGATTCACTTGCTTCTGAAAACTGTAAGCGTCTCACAACTAGGTTAGTTGTTTCTTCCATTTTAATCGACTGAATTAACACTTCATCCTCAAAGCTGCCATCTTCATGAACCTCCTCAATCGATTGGAACTTCTGTGGGAGAAAGCTTCCAAAATTCAGTGGTTGTAATTCCTTCGTAACACCATGAGCTGGAGTAATGATCTGAGCATTAGTAGAAGGCACGTTTTTCCAGCGAAGAGCCATTGTTTCCGGCCACATTTGCAATCCTTGCTATCATGTGCCGAGAGAAACGGAGAGAGAGTTAGGCATGGACTTCCTATGCTATAAACCTAAGTGTTGTCAAGATGCATTTGTTATACACTATATTTCTTCCATATCTATTATGTACTTATTTGTGTTCCTTACATACTCGGTACATTTTCGTACTGACATCACTTTTTCCTGAGGACACTGTGTTTCATGCCCGCTGGTCCCAATATATAGATTGAGAGCTAGCGAAAGATGTTGGTGCACTTTTGCCTCAGAGTTTCTTGTTTAGCTGGTATGATTTAGATGTGTATTATTTGGTATGGCAGGATTCGGCCCCGATCTTTGTGATGTTTATGTACTCTTAGAGGCTTGTTGACATATGTCGTATATGTGAAAGATTGTACAGCCTTGTCAACCTATGCTTTGAGTTTATAAATAATCATGTTGGCCTATTAGGCCCGTATGTCATGTGTATATGATAATGTAATAAGAAAGATATGTTACGTTGGTACTTGATTGAGTAAGGTACCGGGTGCACGTCGCGGCCTGTCGATTTTGGTCATAAAATAACCAAAGAAAGATTACACGAAATATTGATATGAGAATGGGCCAACGGGTAGTTAGTAATTGATCAGGAAGAGCCTAGTTATAGCTAATCAAGAGGTTACCGATGAGATAGCAGATCATATAAGATAAACATAGTAAGACCCAACATGAAGAATCCATCATCGCAGAAATAACATTATAACACTTGAGATACATTCAAATAGAGTCAGGATAGTTAAAGGTACCGTATGAGTATTACGGGGATAGATGAAAGTGCCACTGGGAAGGTAGTCAAAATATCAGTTCAGAATCAACCCTACAAGCACAAGAGCACAAAGGTAAGCAACTACAGATGAATATAGGCAAAGAAAGACATCAAGAAGGTCCATAATAATCTCACAGCTTTACAAGAGTCAAGGGTTCTCCCTAAGTACTACCATGAAAGACTAGATGAGGAAATAAAGAAGAAGGCTACAACCTAATCACAATGACCTAAAAAAGAAATGGTCTTATAACAATAGTCCCACAACAACACTGTATGCACTCCATAAGAAGGTGATACCTACCGTGGCTATTAAATGGGGAGTAAAATCAGATGTAATATTTAAGATCATATGAGTTGCACAAAAATTCTGGTATGCGTGAGAACTAATAAGTATGCACGCATCAAGGAGGTAGAAGACCAGGAAAAGTAATAGCTTACGTTTAAATAAAGTTAATAAGGGACTGTTCGATCACTGATCTAGAGTTGGTTACACTACGAATGAACTTGCAATTTCGGAGTATACATATATGTTGACAATCATGCAATTGTATAAGACTCTGATATAAGTTAAAAGAACGAACTGAGATCAGGTCATAGACAAAGAGTTGAATTGTTAGAAGATTATATCCTGAATATTCTATAGCATCCATGAAGGACGAAAGTAATAACAAATACCATGAGATGCACATCAGACGATAGCTTATGCCTACATGAAGGTTGATCAAAGGGAAGAGGAAACTAAAGATTTACATCGACTAAGCAAATCGAGAGTCTAATTATTGGACCATAAAGTTACAAGCATCATGATTGAGAACATTGTAGAATCACTCTTAATATTAGAAGTATACGAGAAATAGTACAGTAGCCATACTCTATAATGGCTCTACGATAGAGCTAGTTAAAAAATTACCAGCGTATAAGAATTCAGTATGGAGCTCCTACCAGATTGTATAGGCACCAGAGGTGCAAGTATTATAATAAAACTTTATTTGGTAGATGTGATTTATACCTATATGGGAGGGAGGTTATGAGAGAAATAGAAGAATACGAGGTGATATTTTAAAGCAAGTAAGGTAAAAGTAAACAACGTACAAAATACTCAAGCATAGAAGGATCAGAGTGGTCCATGCTTCATGTAAAAGACTAGAAGCGCTGGAATTCAGTATCCCGAAATGATAACAACATCGTTAGTGGCATATCTTCCAACCTATAGTTTCTAGGTACCAAAAAAACCTACGGTCTCATGGAAACAACCTTTCTACCCCACGGGGTAGGGGTAAGGTCTGGGTACATATTACCCTTCCCAGAACCCACTTGTGGGATTATACTGGGTTGTCGTCGTTGTTATTGTTAGAGACAATGTGATGTCCCGCAAGATGTTCTAGAATAAGAAATAAATGGTGCAAGCAAGTTAAAGGAAGGTTGCAAACATGTAAGTATAGATATGTTTAGGCAGCAAGCTAAAGTGTGGTAGAGCGACAAGGTTTTAAGAAGAGAGGAGTAAGTTAAAAAAAAAAGGTAAGTGAAAAGGTGATAAGAATGGGTAGGTTCTTGGGATTAAGCTCAGGAAAATAAGAGAGCATATGGATTCTCTAAGTTATAGAAGGCTCAGTAAATCCACAATGAACTTAAAAGAGTCTAAGACTAGTAGCATTTAAAAGAGATAGAATGCTGCTCTGGTAGTGGAATAAAGGCGTAATTGTAATAGATAAATAATGACGTTTGAGCCTTCGATTGAGTAATGACTTGAAGATGATTGCATGAACTGTAGGGGCTAAAATACCCATATAAGGTAAGTCACATCAAAATTCTATAAAGTGCGTTTCTGCAATTATAGTATCACCCCTAGGATCAACCTAATTACTACTGATGTCCCCGATGAGATGCAAGCCCTAGTGGCGGTGTTACATAAAAGATCAAGTTATCAGTGGTAGATGATGAATTAACATTAAGGTGAATCAACAATAGATGGATAAAAGTCCAACGGTAAGAGGTGAGATTACACTATCAGTTCAAAAGCAACCCTACAAGCACAAGGGCACAGAGGTAAGCAACTACGGATGATTATAGGCAAGGACGGACATAAAAAAGTTCCGTAATAAGCTCATAGCTTTAGAAGAGTCAAGGGGTCTCCCTAAGTACTACAATAAAAGACTAGCTGAGGAAATAAGGAAGAACTCTACAACCTTTACACAATGATCCAAAAAGGAAATGTAACAACAACCCACAACTACATTGTATGCCCTCTATAAGAAGGTGGCGCCTACCGTGGCTATTGAACGGGGAACAAAATTAGACGTAATATTCAAGATCATATGAGCTGCACGAAAATTCCGGAATGCGTAGGAACTAAGTTAAGCTAAGTATGCACGCAACAAAGAGGCAGAAGACCAGAAAAAGTAATAGCTTACGGTTAAAGAAAGTTGAGAAGAGACTATTCGATTAATGATCCAGAGTTGGTTAAGTTATGCATGCACTTGTGATTCCGGAGTATACATTTATGGTTACAATCATGCCGCTGTAGAAGACTCTGATATAAGTTAGAAGAAACAATTGAGTCCAGGTCATTGAGAAAGAATTGAATTGTTAGAAGATTATATCTTGAATATTCTATGGCGTCCATCAAGGACTAAAATTATAACTAATACCATGAGCTGCAGATAAAAAGATAGCTTAAGCCTGCATGAGGTTGATCAAAGAGAAGAGAAAACTAAAGATTTATATCGACTAAGTAAATCAGGAGTCTGATTATTGGACCCATAAAGTTACAAGCATCATGATTGAGAATATTGTGGAATCACTCTTAATATTAGAAGTATAAAAGAAAAAGTATAGTAGCCATACTCTATAATGGCTCTACGATAGAGCCAGTTAAAAAACTACTAGCCTATAAGAATTCAGTATGGAGCTCCCACCAGATTGTATAGGCACCAGAGGTGCAACTATTATAATAAAACTTTAAATGTTAGATGTGATTTATACCTATGTGGGCGGGAGATTATGATAGAGATAGAAGAATGTGAGGTGATATTTTAAAGTAAGTACGGTAATAGTAAACAACATACAAAATACTCAAGTATAGAATGATGAGAGTGGTCCATACTTCAGGTAAAAGACTAGAAGCGCTGGGATTCAATATCCAGGAATAATAGCAGCGTCGTCAATGGCGTATCTTCTAGCCTATAGTTTCTAGGTACCAAGAGGTCTATTTAAGAGAATAAGGAAGAGTTAGACACGATGTGATGTCTCCCTTGATGTTCCAGAATAACATAAGAATATCTACGGTGTAAGCAAGTTGAAGGAAGTTTGACGAACATGTATGAATAGATATGTGTAGGTCGCAAGCTAAAGTATGATAGAGCGACAAGGTTTTAGAAAAGACAGGAGTAAGGATAAGAAAAGGTAAGTGAAAAGGTGATAAGAATGGATAAGTTCTTGGGATGAAGCTCACGAAAATAAGAGTGCTGATGGATTCTATAAGTTATAGAAGGCTCAATATAGCCAGAATGAACTCAAAGGAGTCTAAGACTAATAGTATTTAAAAGAGATGGAACGCTATCCCGGTAACAGAATAAGGGCGTAATTGTGATAGATAAAGAATGACATTTGGGCCTTCGATTGAGCAATGACTTGAACAGGATTACATGAATTGTAAGGGGCTAAAATACCCATAAGGTGAGTCACATTGGGATGCTATAAAGTATGGTTATGGAAGTATAGTATCACACATAGGATCAACCTAATTACTTATGATGTCCCCAATGAGACGCGAGCCTTAGCAGCGCTGCTACATAAAAGATCATTATTAGTGGTAGATGATGAATCAACATTAAGGTTAATTAACAATGCATGGATAAAAGTCCAACGGTATAAGGTGAGATTACACCATCAGTCTTAAGGATAAGCAATGAGAGTAACTTTGAGTTTGTTGCAGACTTCAGTAACGATATATCAAAGTAAGAATTATGGTATTGTATGACTTACGTAGAGGCAGTAAGTCATATGAATGGATAATCATGTCTATAAAAAAAGATATAGCCATATTCGCAAGTTCTATAAAGTACCGAGCGAAGAACTTCAGTACACCTATAGATGTCTAGAGAGGCATCCTATTAAACCTTGTATATATTTACAAAATAAGGCCTAGTGATTGGCTAAAAGCTACAAGAGAAAGGAGAGAAGAGTTATATAGGCACACTTACAAGGTCAGTATCGTAAAGGCTATATGATAGAAGGTAACAATAGTGACGAGATTGAAAGGAATCCGATCATAAGTCATGGTGTAGGAAAGAGACCTAAAGAGGGGAATACCCTGGCCTTCGGATTATTCACAGAACAACTACATAAATGGCAAGGAGAGTATTGAGGTATTCATAAGAGCTATAAGTTATGAAAATAATAAGAGCACTGTCAACATTCGAGGATGAATGTTTCAAAGGGGGTAATGATGTTATGCCCTGCAATATTATATCGATATTATGCCTTGCAATATTATATTGCGATAATTTTATGCCTTGTAGTATTATATTACGATGATGTTATACCTTGCAGTATTACATTACGATGATGTCACGATTCACAGTATTAAATTACGACCATATTGCACCCTGTAGTATTGTCGTTGAATTTGTCGTAAGGTAATTGACATCAATCCAAGGAAAAAATTATTTGTAGATTATAAGGATATGCTATTTCAAATAAGTGATTAGTAAATTTGTGAAGATGAGAGGGTAAGCAAATCGAAGTACATGAATATTGTTGAAATTTAGCATTTTGGGATAAAATATGGCCCGAGCTAAAATACCCGATATTTATGAACTATTACCATACAAGGTACTACATGACCATGATAGTAAGGTATATAAGATATGTAAAAAGTGAGTAACATTTTAAATAAACAAAAATAATTCTTATTTATGTGAGTAATTCATTAATTATTGGATTAGTGGATAAATAATTAAGTGAAATTGTTGAATAATTATTGAGGGGGCAATATCCACATGGTGGATATGTAAACATGGAAGCACATTACCACTAATTCATAGCCTAAATAGGTGGTGTAATAATATATTCCAAACATGAATATAAGATTCATTTTTCTGGACCAACTATTGGAAATAAGTGTATTTCCTATCATATAAGTTGGATGGGTGAGTTATGCATCAAAAAGCATCCAAAATTGATGATTCTTCCAAGCCAAAAGATGATGTCTTGTAATCAAGACCAAATCCAGTAGTGACAAAGAACACAAGAGATGGAACATGAATTTTTTTTTGGAAAATTCCATACAAGATCCGATTATGCGAAAGATGCAACTCTAAGGAACGGTACAATATTTTTAAAAAATATTATACGCATTATTTTCTACTTCGATCTATCGTTATGTGTTTTCACAAAAGAGAATTGGTTCAGGTATATTAAGATTATCCCTTCTTTCTTTTGGCATGATCTATACGCCACAAACGAAATGAGCAAACATGTAATTTTCATAAATGACTCTATTCATAAAAATGCTAGAGAAGCTTATGTTCTTGATATCTATATGTCATATTATTCTATCATCTTTTATAGGTCTCAGAAAAATACGTAAATTTAAAAACAATTACTTCATGATATTACTCAAAGGCATAATGGTCTTATGACATTCCAAGAGATTTTATTTACATACTTCTCATGCATTGCTCTCATTTACATTGACCCATGACTAGATGACATATATATATAGATATATATATATATATATATATATATATGTGTGTGTGTGTGTGTGTGTGTGTGTGTGTGTGTGTGTGTATACATATGAAATATGGAAAAAGCTTATGACGTTTGTGACACCTCCTTTTTACTACCCCCCAAAAGGGTAGAAGGGACATTTCAAATTTAAGTGACAATCGAAATGGGGTTATTTTATTTTAGAATCAGAGTCTCCACTTGGAAAAATTTACGGTGTCCCAAGTCATCGGTTTAAATCCAAAATAGTGAAAAATATTGACTCTATTTATGTTTGTGAAAATAGAAATCTGGGTAATGAATTCTGTTAACCCGGGAGAAGGTGTTAGGCACTCCTGAGTTCTTTGGTACTAGCACGGTTGCTTTGATCATACTTGGCTTGACTAATTGTGATGACCCGGCCGGTCATATTAAGAATTAGTGCCCCGATCCCCTATTAATCCTGAGTTTATTATGCTATTTTAATTTGCCGGGATGTTTCGATTTTAGTTTTGTGAGTTTTGGGACACGTAGTCCCTGTCCCTAAATAAGACCTTAAGTTTTGGAAAGTTGACCGTAGTTGGAATAGTGTGAAGATGGTCTCAAAATAGAAATATGATGGTTCTGTTAGCTCCGTTAGGTGATTTTAGACATAGGAGCGTGTTTGGATTGTGTTTTGGAAGTCCGTAACTAATTTAGGCTTGAAATGCCGAAAGTTAAATTTTTGAAGTTTCCGATTTGATAGTGAAATTTTGATCTGATGATCAAAATGGAATTCTAAGAGTTGCAGTAGTTTCGTCATGTCAGTTAGAATGCGAGTGCAAAATTTCAGGTCATTCAGACAAGGTTTGATAAACGTTTTGATCACAAGCGTAATTTAGTGGATTATGAAAAACTTATGGTTGGATTCAATATATTTTGGTTGATTTGATATTGTTTCAGGTGTTTTGAATATTGGTACAAGTTTGAATAAGGTTTTAGGATATGTTGATGCCTTTGGTTAAGGTCACGCAGGCCTTGGTTGTGTTTCGGATGCTCAACGGATCATTTTTAGTAGTTAAAAAGTTGCAGAATTGCAGGTTAAGTTGTTACAGTCTATTACTCATCACGTTTTTGAGTGGACCATTGCGTTTGTGAAGAGTCAATGGAGGATAGTCAAACTTTAAACTTTGCATTCGCGAGGAAGGCTCCGTGTTCGTGAAGGGATAGAATCTTGTGAACCCCATTCGCGATTGGGCTTTGTGTTGGCATAGGAGGAAAATTGGCCCAGTGGAGTTTACTCATCGTGTTCGCGAAGGTTTGTCTGGGTAAAGCATCACGTTCGAGAGGTAATTGTTGCGTGTAATAGATTTTTGGTCAAAGTCATTTTTTTGCTTGGCGAACGCGAGGCTTTGACCGCGTTCGCAAAGAAGGGATTAAAATACATGAGCAGAATGTTTAAAAGGGTCTATTTCGCGAATTTTAGACTAGTTTCCTCTATTGTTAGGCGATTTTGAAGCTTTTTGAAGGGGGTTGAAGAGGGATTCAAGAGGAACTGCTTGGAGCTAACATTTTTGACTTAATAACTCATTTTTATGTGATTAAATACCTATTTAATGATGGAAAATTTGGGAGAAATAAGTAAATACGGCTTGAGTTTAAGAGAGCTAAAAGGGGTATTTGAGGGGTGAACTGGACTATAATTTTAGTGTTCTTGTTATGCATAGACTCATGATGGTATGAGAATTCCAAAAACATAAATTTTACACGATTCCGAGACATGGGCTCGAAGGGCATTTTGGTCATTTTATATAATTTCAGTTATTAGCTTGAAATGTGATTGTAGAATCAATTACTTAAAGTGTTATTGATAATATGCAACTAAATTTAATGATTTGGGCCATTTGGAGTCGGATACTCATGGCAAAAGCGTGGTTACTGGTTGAATTGCGCTTGTTTGAGGTAAGTTGCTTGTCTAACCTTGTGTGGGGGATCTTCCCCTTAGGATTGGTATATTTGGTAATTTAATTGCCTTGTACGTGAGGTGACAAATGCGTACTTGTGTAAATTATTGGAAATCCGATTTTCGTTAAACACTTATTAGTATGTTTCTTCTCCTATTTTACTTACTGGTACTGTTAAGCTTGTTGATAGATTAGGAAAGCATGTCTAAGTGATTTAGTTGCTTTAATTCCTCAATCTGTTTATCTGAACTCTGTGAATTATGCTAGGTTAGAATTATTTGTTTCCTTAATATGAAATTTTCAGTCTCTGAATATTTTCTTGTTGTTGCTGTGTATTTACATTGAGACTACAGATATAGGATTCTGGTAGCTCCCCCTTGACTGTTTATTTTGGGACTACAGATTAGATTCTTGGTAGATTCTCCCTCCCCTGCACATTTACTTTAGGACAATGGGTTAGATTCCTGGTAGATTTCCCCTTGCACAGTGACATAGAACTACGGGAATGCACCCGGTAGATTCCCCCAATACTGGATATTTTTATTTTGGACTACGGAACAGGATTTTGGTAGATCCCTGTATACTATGAGCTAAGCTATGGGACGGTATCCCGAGAGACTTATCAGAGATGTATATTTGGGACTTCAGGACGGTATCCTGGAAGATCCCTGGTTGGTATTATTAAAACTGAGTTATATTTCTTTCGTCGTTTATATTAATTTTACGTTGTTCTATGTAGTTGTTGCTGTTCTCTATATATTGTATTACTTTTATTATCGTTAACACATTATACTGTTTTGTTCCATACTATTAAATTATATCTTTTATTTAGACCTTCCTCGTCACTACTCAACCGAGGTTAGACTTGGTACTTATTGAGTATCGCTGTGGTGTACTCATGCCCTGTCTGCGCACATTTTATCATGTGCAAATCCAAGTTTGTCTACTCAGTCTTACCATCATTGAGGTGAGGCGATCGCTGTAGAGACTTCGAGGTATATTTGCCACGTCCGCAGACCAAGAAACCCCTTTCTATTCTAGCTGCTAAACAATGCCTTATATATTTACTTTCTTGTTAGATATTCTGGAGTTAGACTGTTAGATATTCCAAAGGCTTGTGGTTCCGTGAGTTTTCAGGTTTCGGAATAGTTTATTAAACTCTGAGGAGTTGTGTTGTATGTGCCGAGCGGCATTTAGACATTGTTTTCTTCAGTTATTCTGGATTTTATCTATTTATTTCGCAAGTTTAGATTATTTCCGCATTGTTAGGCTTACCTAGTCATAGGGACTAGGTGCCATCATGATAGTTCACGGAGGTTGAACTTTGATGTGACACTAATTGTCTAATTACTGTTGTGAGCATGTGATTTTTGCAGTATATGAACTATTCCTATAAATTCAAAAAAAATAATATTTTCTATTATTTGCAATTTTGTAGATTTTTGTAGAATTTTTCGTTAATTGTTTGCATTTGTCTGCGCATGTTAACTTTGTTTAATTAATAAAAAGTACAAAAATATACAGCATTTGCATTTAATATTTAATTCTATATTTTAATATTGATTAACAAATTAGATATTTTATAAAAATGAGAAAAATCAAAAAAATAGTTTATTGTTGCACTTTTTAATTTTAATTTTGAATTTTGGCAGTTTTTCCTTTGATCTGATTTTTAATCGATTGTGTTAATTGTTAATTAGAGTTATTTAGTTTAAATTTATCGGATAAATTGATTAGGAATTTTTTTAGGTGCTATTTTTATTTTTAATATTAAAAGAATGAAAAGAAAAGAAATCAGAGAGGAAAGTCTGATTTGGGCCAAAAATCTGAAACCCACAAACCTAATTCAAATTACCCGTCCAAAGACTAGCCCAGGTCCGCCCTGACCCAGTCCATAACCCGCTTAAACCGAAATGGCACCGTTTTAATTAGTTTTGAATTGGACCATTGGATTTGTTCGATCAGACGGTCCTGAAATGATGTGGGCTAGTATAATAGTGTCTGAATCTCAGTACCACCCCAAACCCGTATCTCTCAGCCACTTCACCCTCAGAGAATCCCATACCAAGCCTAGCGCCACCCTAATATTCCAGCCGCTTCTACCGGTGGCGTCACCTCCAAACATCACAAAAATTACACCTCAGAACCCCCTCACTCCCCTCTTTCCAAATCTATGGCTCTTTTTCCTTGAACGTTCCTCGAAATCCTCAAATTTTAATCAGAGCACAAACCTAAATGTCCAACATTCAAATTTGCAAACATTTGTTGAAGGTTTGAGGTCGAAGTTAAACCTATTCGAGTGTGTTCGTTTGAAAACACAAGTTTAAGGTTCATTTCGGCCAAAATTTGAATGCCCAGGTCCGATTCCAAGCTTTGGTTTGAGATTTTTAGGTATTTCTTTTGTTTACTATTTGATCATTAATTTCTATGTTTGTTCTATTGTCATTTACCTCTACTTGTTTCTTTATTTTATCTTTCTGAGTTTTATTTTTCATTTTTGGTTTTTTATTTCTTCACACCATTTGTATTTGTGTTTGAGTTGTAGGCTCTGTTAATTGTTAATTGTGTCTTGGTGATTAAGTCTGGGTTAACTTATTGTTTTGTTGGAGCCCGAAACATTCAAAAATTTTGAGACTCTGCGAGTGGAATTCTCAAGGGTGTTTTTTAGCTTTTAGCTTTCAATAAAAAATTAGAAAAGCTCTATTTGGAAGTGATTTGAGTTATTTGTTTGGAGCCCAAGTCTGATTTGGGTTGCCATGAGTTATTTGTAAGTTCAGTTTGTATTCGAATCCAAACATAAATATTTTTCGAGTTTGAAATCGAACCTCTGTTCTTAGTGATATTAAATGTCCTGGTGTACCATTTATTGGGTGATAATGGGTTCTATTGGTTTGTTACTAACTGTGGAGGGGTTATTTGCGTTGGTAGAGACTGGACTTCGAGTCTGTGACCCTCGACCCTTTCCTTACAATGTTTGGGCTCTTTAAACCTTGGGTTTTGAGATTATATGCAAGGGAGATGGCTTACCATTGCTGTCTGGGACTTGTTCCTCATGGCCATTAGTTATTGAATTTGGTTGTTGGATTGATCATAAAGCATGTTTGTCCTAAAGTTGCACAAGGATGAAATTAGAAGTTGCTTAGTTAATTTGTGTTGGTTGTTTTAAAATCATAATTTGATTCTGCAAATTCAATCTTTTGCTCCATGTCAACGGTAGTTTGGTTTGTGCTATTTAATTTGAGCTCAAATCATTTGGGTTACAAGAACTGGGCCAAACGCCGGCCCAAATGAATAACAACTGAAGTCAGATACACCTCTCATGGGGTATTGGTTGTTTCATCAATTTGGGCTCACTTGAGCCCATGTCTGGAGGCTTTTGTGCTTTGAACCATTTGCCTTGATTTATCACATATGCCCCTTTTTTTTCAATATGGTTATCTCCACTAAAGTCTGCTATTGGCCCAGTTTTATTCAAGGCGTTTGGGTAGCTCAGCAGTTGTAATTAACCAATTTACGTTTAAATTGAAGCATTTTCTTTTAAGTAAATCCAAAATTCCCTTTGGTCTTTCAATTGACTAGGTGGTTAGTTAGTAGAGGTGAACCATAATAGATAAGAAATAGTTTATGACCCTTTAAAATTTAGTTTGAATTCCCTTTTAAAATTGTAATTGAGGTGCGTCGTGCCCAATAAGATCTCAAAATGTGTAGCCCTCATTTAATTTTTTTTAATCCTAAGAATTTGAGGCATGCTATTTAGCAAATTTTCCATGGCCCTCGCAAATTTTAAAAATGTATAGTTGCTTTAGGTGCGTTATTTTAATACTTTACCTTCCTAAACTAGGGTGTGCATTTATGTGACCCAAATCCAAATCTCAACAATTTTATATAAAATGTGTTGCAGACCGCGAGTGCATTTATGTGATGTGGTTCAAAACTTATTTTAAATGACATTTCAATCTTCCTAAAAAATGAGTATAAGCGGTTATAAAGTTAAAATGCACATAGGTTTAAAAGTGTTTTAAAACCAGATAAAAGGCCAGTAATAACAGTTGAGCAACCGTGCTGGAACCAGGAATCCGGGAATGCCTAATACCTTCTCCCGGACTAACAATATTCCTTACTCAGATTTCTGTGTTCCCGGACTGTAAACCACTGTCAATATTTTCCTCGATTCAGAAGTTGAACTGGTGACTTGAGACAACATTAATTGTCCTAAGTGGTAATTCTGAAATTTTAATAAATAAATACTGTTTCGATTGTCACTTTAAGTTGGAAAAAATTCCCTTATACCCTTTTCGAGGGGTGTATGTAAAAAAGGAGGTGTGACAGCTCTGGAGACTCTACTGGGGATCGAACCCTGAATCTCTTATTCAGGGTTCAGAATTTGAGCTTGGAATAATTGTTGTATTTGGCTTTATTCATTATCTGATTTTATTACATGTTTGGGTATAATGTGCTAAATGTTACTTTTTACCGCTTTGATATTATTTGAACAATATATATAAACTGCTACGAAACCCCTCTCTTCTCTTTTCTGAGGAGCGCACACTGGCGTGACTTCTTTCTGTTAGTGTCATATCCCAAACAGGACGAGGTTCAGAGTAGTTGCAAAGTCAGATGTTCTTTTGGTTGCCGGTATGCTGCCCCCTCCCCCCTCTCCCCCGACTCGAGTTGTCCGCTCGGGTAGGCCAGGTATAGAACAATACACTAACAATTTAGACCTAGAATATCTCAGCCTCATGCTAGATCCCTAGTAGGAACGCTTATTTACATCATGAGCATTTAACTTTGGAGACCATCCTGATGCATCCTACTTGCTACTTGTATATTCATTTGCTTCGGATTTGCATGTTGACCGGCTTATATGGGAAAATTTGAGGAAAAGGAAATTCAACTTGAGGGCTAAGAGAGATAATTGCTTGTTTTTGGAAAATCGATGTCTAAAATATACTGAAACTCTACCAAAATTTTGAAAAAAAAACAAGAAATCTTTTGTTTGTTTTGAAAAAAGGTTAAAAAAAGTTGGTTATTGTTTCTTAATAATTGCCCAAATTACGCCAATTTGATTCTCACCGGATGTGGGATACGTAGGCAACCCCCATCGGGTCCAACTTTCCTTTTGCAAAAATAGTCCAAAAGGCATCAAAACTTTATTACTTTGTTGGAAATAAGTACGGTGAAACCATTTTTGTAAAAAATAGCCGAATTTCCCAAAAGAACGTCGGAAGGCTAATATTGTAAGAACAACCACCTTTGGTCTTTTTTTTCGACATTTTGGCCGGTTAGCAAGCACAATCTTAAAATATTCTCTCCAAAAGTGCTGAAAGGCCCTATTTGCAAAGTCGGGTTTTATTTTTGAAATGAAAATTTGAAAAAGAGAGAAAAATAGTGTTAACTTTGTTTTGTAGTCAAATGAGTCTTGATTTTCTTAATCACCCTAATAAATGTGTAGAATGAGCATGAGTCAAAATTTACCAATAACAGTCATGAACAAGATCCCTCTGGAGTTGCATATGTGGTGGGAAGATTTGGGTAAATCAGAGCAAGATACGGTCAATCTATACTTGGGAGGTCTCACCGGGTTGTTGAAGATCAGGCCTAGAGGAGACATCATAAAGCCGTTGATTATGTTTTAGGACCCAGTTCAAGCGGCTTGCATTTCTCGGATATTGAACTCACACCCATCTTGGAAGAGATAGCAGGTTATATGGGAAGTACTGAAGGTCCAAGGCATAAGTATCTGATCTCTCCAAGTACTGTTAAGTCTCACAAATTCATGGATCAACGAAAAATAAGCAAGGGATTCCAATACTTTAAATTGGCATATGGTTTTTACACTCTACGTTTCATACACTAGAGATACAGGTATGTAGGAGGATTCGACAATCCTGAAAGTAGGTTTTGTAGCAAAGGGAACCGAGCAAAATGGGACGAGCATATGCGTTTCGTTTTTATGGTAGCTTTCTTAGGCCTCGTAGTGTTTCCCCAGAAAGATAGAAATATCGATCTGCAGGTGGCTGGAGTCATCAAAGTCTTGATTACCAATGCCAAGAGCACTCTTGCCCCTATGATAGTGTCTGAGATATACCGAGCTCTCACAGCTTGTAAAGCTGGGGCAGATTTCTTCGAGGGATGCAATTTGCTATTACAGATGTGGATGATCGAACACCTGTATCACCGCCCTCAGTATATGAGTTATGGGTCCGTAGAGAAAAACTGCATTGAAGAGTTTGACATAAGGATTTCAAGGTTCAAGCTTCCAGAAGGGTTTGAATATTGGGTATCCCGCCTCCGCTCCATCACTGCGGGGCAAATAGAGTGGACACTGGGTTGGCTTCCTGTTGAAGAAATTGTGTATATGCTCGCCATCAATCCTTACTTCCTCCTAATGGGTCTTCAAGGCATTCAGCCTTATTCTCCATACCGAGTGATGAGACAGTTGGGAAGGTGCGAGGTGATGCACTCAGATGAAGATCTTAGTGTTTATGCGGTCGAAGTTAGCTCAGACGACCAATCATGAAGAAACAGTTCGAGCTATTTAGAATGAGTGCCAGTATTTGACAGCGAACACTCGAGTGTGTGACCTATCTAGAGGCGAGGTCTCACCTGACTATCTTGCCTGGTATAAAAAGAAGAACACTGCAAGGGCCAAACCTGGAAGACCAGACAAAAAGCTCATATTTAGGAATTCGTCAAGGCATCGTAAGAACAGTGGGCTTGGTTGGCCAAGGAGAATGAGTACTGGGCTACGATAGGGAAGTTGGAAAAACAAGTCAAGGACCTTTAATTTGAGAATCGTTTGCAAGCCGCGACGGATGAGGGTGAAAAGAAAAGGCTAGCCAAAGAAAATGAGGCCCTTTGAGCCCAGATTCGAGAAATGAAAATAGCAGATGAAAATTCCGCCAGAAGTGCAAAGGATGAAAAGCTTATAAAGAACCTTAGGAATAAGATGGGTGAGTATGGGTTTTGATTTGAACAAAGCAGAGGGTGAACTTGCCAGGGCTCGAACAAAATTGGCTAAGAATCCGAGGAACGAGCGCCTGGTTAAACAGTTTAAAGAGAAATACGACAACGAGATTGTGGGGTTGAAGAAAAGGGTCATCATCGTTGAGAATAAAATGATCAAGTAGGTGAAAGACTTTAAGGCTAAAGAGAACGCTGTTATGCAGCAATGGCACGGTTAGAAAGAGATTTGCAACAACTTCAAGAACAAAATCAAGTAGCTGAACAAACTTTGGAAGCTACGGCCCAACAAATTGGGCCTTTGTTGCAAGAATAGGATGTCATAAGAGAGAGGGTCAGAAGGATCGCCGACTACATCACAATGAAATGCAGTAAATGTAAGGAAATGACAAGATCCATCTTCTACGTCACTATGATAACCTTTTTCGCCAGATAATAGAAGATCTCTACCACCTCCAAGGGGATTTAGCGCGTAGGCCTGCGACGAAACCGAATGATGTCCAGCGGGCCCCAAGAGCAGTTGAGGCATTGATTTATTCATGATTTTTTTTGGAGTCTGTTAGTCTGTTTGCGCATTTATATTTGCTTCTTTATGTTGGAGTCTGTTAGTTTGTTTTTGAGTTTGTATTTTCATCTTTCCATCAGAGTTTGTTAGTTCCTTTTAGAGTCTGTTAGTTTTTGAGTCGTTGTAATCAAATCATTTTCTTTTTATGAAGAATTTGAAAATCCCAAAATGTTTTATTTATTCTTACACTTTTCCCCCAAAACTACACTTAGTCTGATTCATGTGGGGTCATGATACATAGTCAATCTCCATAGGATTCGATCATAACCAAAAGAAAAAAAAGAAAAGAAAAAGACAAAGGATAGAGAAAACAAATAATATGGAGGAAAAAATCACAAAACACGAGAGAAAAATGAGAGAATAAAGAACAACGAGAAATTTAGCAAAGAAAAGCGAGTTTGAAAAGAAAAAAAAGTAGAAAAGAAAAAGAAATAAAAGAGAAAGAAAAAGAAGTTGCAAATGGAAATAAGAGAAAAGTTGGGATGATACAAGCAACTGATCAAATGCGTAATAGAAACGGTTACCTGATTAGGTGCATTACATTATTGAATATGCAGTTGCCTATATGTTAAGCTCTAACCGCTAACAAGTTTGCTGTTGATAATGAGTACATGACGGTGGTTAGTTTGATTGGAATTCTCGCAACTCACCCATACAACACCAGGTCTAAAAACAAGTCGATCATGGCCAACCAAGAACTTGATGCAAGTGTTATCGATCCTTCGAGAGAGAGGGAAAATACGGATGTTAACTTGAAAGAAAAGATGTATAAGCTGAAACAACAGATGGTCGAGATGTATCAAGCATGGGTAAAAGGGCACCCACCACCACCTTACCCCGCCATACCCGCTTTCTTTCCGCCATTGGCTTAGTCTCAGAAACATCCCACCACTGATTCATCTATGAGTTTTCCTATTCATCACCACTACCACGACACCACTTCCCAAACACCACATGCTCCACTGCCTAAACCAATCCCATACCCTCCTCCACCAGCCACTCCTGTCCTCATGGCACCCCTGCCCGCTACACTCTATAGATCCCCTAACGAGCCTTCATTCCAAGACCATGATAACAAATATTACCCCAGAGCCTACTTTCAAAGCTCCAGAACCCTATTCCTACACTCCACTTTTTGATCTCCACGTGGAAACTAAGTAACCATCTAAAATTCCCGAATATAAGGAGATGTTCAGGAAAGTTAAAAGCCTAGAACAGTCATTCAGTGACATGCAGGGGTTTGGAGGTCAAGTAAGTGTGGCTTACAAAGATTTATGTATATTTCTAGATATGCAATTGCCTGTAGGGTTTAAAATGCCCAAGTTTGATTTGTATGATGGGCACGGTGATCTAGTGGCGCAATTGAGAGGTTTTTGTTGCAAAATGAGGGGAGTTGGCGGGAAAGACGAGTTGCTAATGGCATATTTCAGTCAAAGTCCGAGCGGTTCGACGCTGGAGTGGTACACCTGACAGGATCACGGAAGATGGTATACATGGGACGATATGGCACAAGCATTCGCTTGTCACTTCCAATACAATCTTGAGATTATTACGAATCTCCTATCTCTAGCAAAGATTGAGAAAAAGCACAACGAAAGCTTCAGGGAGTACGGATTTCGGTGGAGAGAACAAGCAGCAAGGGTTGACCCTCAAATGAAAGAAAGTGAAATGGTGGATTATTTTCTGCAGGCCTTAGAACCTACTTATTACGGTCATATGGTATCAGCTATAAGCAAGTCATTCAATGAAGTGGTGAAGATAGGTGGTATGTTAGAAGAAGGGGTCAAGACAAACAAAATTATTAGCTATTCGACTATTAAGGCTAGCACCCAGGCTATTCAAAGTGGAACTGGGGGGGGGGGGGGGGAGGGTAATTGGATAAAAGAAGAAACAAGATGTAGCAATGATTGATTCAGGGGCTTGGTTCGGACCCAACGGTTCACTTCACCACTATTATCAGCCTTGTCCCCACCACCAAACCTACCCTCACACTCTGTATAATCTACCCCAACACTACTACCCACCACTAGACCCCCATTTTTATGCCCACCATGCCTAAACGTACAGCCAACCTCCGGCCCACGCACAATGGCTTGCGCCATCCCCACAGAATACCTACACAGCTCCACAAAATAATTACCTACCCCATGAGCCTACCAAAACCCTCCTACACCAGCTTTCCCGTCCAATCAAGATTTCAAGAACGAGATTTTGTAGAAGAAGAAAACCTTCACTCCACTGGAACAGTCCTATACTAGTTTATTCCACAGGAGACAATTGGAAATGCTGAGGCCGATTGAGTCAAAATTTCCAATCCAAATCCACCCCCGAGAAATCTTGATTATTCTGCAAGCTGTGAATATTGTTCTGGTGCTCCAGGGCATGACATGGAGAAATTCTGGCATTTGAAAAACGCTATCCAAGAGCTCATTGATACACATCGGATTGAAGTCCAAGCTGCGAAGGTGCCCAATATCAACT
Organism: Nicotiana benthamiana; assembly: GCA_034376525.1. Taxonomy (NCBI): domain Eukaryota; kingdom Viridiplantae; phylum Streptophyta; class Magnoliopsida; order Solanales; family Solanaceae; genus Nicotiana; species Nicotiana benthamiana. Next base: position 7,341,395 of record CM067327.1, on the reverse strand, counting down.
AGAACCCGCTGCTAACCCATCAAGAGACAAATATGATTAAGATAGTGTATAAGTAAAGGGAGCCCAAAAAGCCTTCGCAGACCGTCATGATGATCCGATCCAGTGACGTAAAGCCGGTTGAAAAACTAACAAGTGATAGGTCGGTGATCAAGTTGAGCGGGACAAGAAGTGATCCATCTGCAATAATCAAGAAAGAGTCCTCATGTGATGTTGTAGTGAAACAAGAAAAAGCAAAAGTGGTTGTGCCAGGGGGTGGCAAACAAGCCTGTCGTAATTGTGAAGGGTGCCCGTACACATCCTGTCATTATCAAACCTGTAACCCAGCTACTAATAGTCAATAGCAAGGCTGTCCCGTGGAATTATGAACGGGTGATAATGACTTACAAAGGAAAAGAAGTTAAAGAAGAAATCTATAAGACCCATAGATTGACTCGCTCGGGGAGATGCTTTGCCCATAAGGAGTTAAGAAAATCAAAAACCTCCAAAAATAACCTAGTGTTAGTGAAGAAAGTTGTGACCGAAGAAGAGGTAGAAGAGTTTTTGAGAAAGATGAAGGTGCAAGACTATTCCATTGTAGAGTAGTTGAGGAAGACGCCTGCTCAGATTTCACTATTGTCATTGTTAATTCATTTCAACTAGCACCATCAGGCATTGATGAAAATATTGAATGTATCCCACGTTCCTGATAAAATCTCAGTAAACCATTTGGAAAAAATAGCTAATAAGATATTTGAGGTAAACATAGTCACTTTTTCTATGATGAGTTACCTGTGGAGGGTAGTGAGCACAATAGAGCCCTCTATCTTATGGTGAAATTTGAAAATTCTGTGGTTACTCAGGTATTGGGATAATGGTTCTAGTGTGAACATTTGCCCTCTCTCCACTCTGAACAAGTTGAATTTCGATGATGAAAGAATTCACAAGAACAATATTTGCATTCAGGGTTTTGACGGTGGAGGGAAAGATTCAGTCGGTGATATAGTGCTGGAGTTGACAATAGGACCAGTTGAATTTACCATGAAATTCCGGGTGCTAAATATGGCTGTTTCTTACAATCTACTGCTAGGCTGACCTTGGATTCATGCTGCCAAAGCAGTACCATCTACCCAGCATCAGATGGTAAGTATGAATATGATAGACACGAAATCATTGTGCACGGCGAGGATAGTTTATGTGCTTCCAGTAATGCCAATGTTCCGTTCATTGAGGCTGAGGAAGACATGGGACCTTGGGTTTATCAGGTTTTTGACACAGTGTCAGTCGAGAAAATTTAGAACGGAAATGCATTCCAATTCTGAAGGTAACCACCACATCAGTCATGATAGCTGTTGGAATGTTGAAAAATGGTTTTGTACCTTCCAAGGGTTTGGGTGCATCAATGCAAGGTATCGTACAACCGGTGTCTCTCCCCAATGACTTGGATACATTTTCTTTTGGATTCAAGCCCATGGTTACAGATGTGAAAGAGCCAAAAAGTTGAAACAGAGGGCATGAGTCCTCCCAAAGCCCATCCCACATCTCTCTCGGTCGTTTGTCAAGCCTGGCGCCAGGAAGTGCCCAGTAAACAATAGTTCCCAGTTTTGTGGTTGGTCCTAATAAAGAGTTGATTGAAAGATTCGAGAAGTTGTTTAACGATGTGAACATGGTGAAAGCTGGAAAGGCTTCTAGCAAGGCAGCTATGCAATTTGTTGGGCCTAGTGCAAAGATTAACAATTGGGAAGCTACTCCTCACCACACCAGGAAAGAGTTTTGTTAATTTGCTTTGATTTTCGTTTAGTTTATCTTAAACTGGATTATTCAAGGGTTGTAATTCAGATTCTATGTTCCGTCCGTTTGGATATATAAACCTTGTTATCTTTTAATTTCAGTGAAATGCAATTTCCCTTTTTCATCATTCCTGATAGTTTATTTTTATTTTTCTTTTCTTCCTTGTACAGTTATTTTTATGTTGGTTTCAATGACACGGCATGCATGAGGTATCTTCGGCCCTGTCTTAAAAGTCAATCTAATTCTAAAATAATAAATCAAGAAATAGAGTGTGAGGACGAATCAGAATATGATGATGCTGAGGCCTTTGAAGAGATTCATAAAGAATTAAGCCATTTTGAAGAAAAACCCAAGCGTAACGTGAGTGATACAGAAGTAATAAATTTAGGGGATCCCGATAATATTAGAAAAGCTAAGATAAGTGTCCATATTGAACCACAACTCAGGGAAGAAATAATCAAAGCACTGTTTGAGTACAAAGATATCTTTACATGGTCATATGATGAAATGCCTAGTCTAAGCACTTACTTGGTAGTTCACAAATTGCCCACTGACCTGACATTTCCTCCTGTCAAAAAGAAGTTAAGGAAGTTTAAAACTGACATAAGTGTAAAGACTAAAGAAGAGGTCACAAAGCAGCTTGAAGCAAGGGTCATTCGAGTCACGCGGTATCCCACTTGGTTAGCCAATTTTGTGCCTGTGCCAAAGAAGGAAGGCACGACCAGAGTGTGTGTTGATTTACCGTGATCTAAACAAGGCAAGTCTAAAGGACAAATTCCCATTGCCAAATTTCCCTATTTTGATTAATAATTGTGCCAATAATGAGATTGGGTCTTTTGTGGATTTCTATGTGGGCTATCATCAGATTATAATGGTTGAGGAAGATACCGAAAAAAGGCATTCATCACGCCATGGGGAACATACTGCTACAGGGTCATGCTCTTAGATTTGGAAAATGCTGGGGCAACTTACATGAGGGAAATGACGACTATGTTACACGAAATGATACACAAGGAGATCGAGGTTTATGTGGATGATGTGATCATAAAGTCTAGAAGTCAGTCTAACCATGTCAGAGATTTGACAAAGTTCTTCCAAAGGCTTCACACGTACAATCTTAATCTCAATCCTGCAAAATGGGCATTCGGTGTGCTGTTTGGAAAATTGTTGGGATTCATAGTCCGTCATCGAGGTATTGAATTGGACCCGTCAAAGATTAAAGCTATCCAAGAATTTCCACCTTCGAGGAACAAGACTGAGGTAATGAGTTTATTAGGGAGGTTGAACTACATCAGCAGGTTTATTGCTCAGCTTACGACAACTTGTGAGCCTATCTTCAAGTGGACAGATGAGTGTTAAGAAGAATTTGATAAGATAAAGGGGTACTTGTCAAAACCACCTGTGTTCCACAACTAGGGATACCCTTGATTCAGTATTTGACAGTTTTGGACAATTCGTTTGGTTGTGCTGGGTCAGCATGACATCACTGGCAGGAAGGAGCAGGCCATCTATTATCATAGCAAGAAGTTCACATCTTACGAGGTTAAGTACACTCACCTGGAAATGACATGTTGCACCCTAACTTGGGTAGCACAAAACTTGAAGCATTATTTGTCAACTTACACTACTTACCTCATCTCTTCTTTCGATTCACTAAAGTGAATCTTACAGAAGCGTATGACCATATGGAGTAAACTGGCAAATCTTGCTCATAGAATTTGACATCATCTATGTGACTCAGACTGCGATGAAAGCCCATGCGTTGGCTGACCATTTGGCCGAGAATCCAGTAAATGAAGAATATGAGCCTTTAAAGACTTACTTCCCTGATGAAGAGGTAATGCATATTGATGAGTTGGAGTTAAAGAGCCGGGTTGGAAATTTTTCTTTGATGGATCTGCTAACATGAAGGGCGTTGGGATATGAGCGTGCTTATTTTTGTAACAGAAGCAGTACGATGTTACGGCCAGCTTCGTTTCTACTGTACTAACAACATGGCTAAGTAGGAGGCATGCATTTTGGGTTTGAGGTTGCCTGCAGACATGGGTGTGTAAGAAGTCTTGGTCTTGGGAGACTCGGTCCTTCTGGTAGACTAGATTCAAGGGGAATACAAAATATGAGATTTAAAACTCATACCGTACTGATAATGTTTGCATGACCTTTGTCAACGGTTTCGATCAGTAGAGTTCAGGAATATTCCAAGGATCCATAATGAGGTTGCCGAGGCTACTCTGGAGTCGATGTTACATCATCAGATAAGGCTTATATTGACACTTTGCATATTCAGGTCCGCGATCAGATGTTTACTACAATGTGGTGGAAGAAGAACTTGATGGTGAGCATGGTTCCACGAGATCAAGAAGTATATCAGGATGGGGGTATATCCATTACAAGCCACATGTGATACAAAAGAGAACAATTTGTTGGCTGGCAAGTGGATTTTTCTTCTTTGGAGGGGTTTTGTATAAAAGAACTCCAGATCTTGGGTTATTAAGATGCATAGATGCTAGACAGGCCACATCTATCATGACCGAAGTACATTCTGGAGTTTGTGGACCGCATGCAAAGAAAATTCTCCGAGCGGGTTATTATTGGCTCACTATGGAGCGAGATTATAACAGTATTGTGCGCAAGTGTCATCAATGTCAAGTGCACAGAGATCTGATTCATTCCCCGCCATATGAATTGCACACAATGTCTGTACCATGGCGTTTTGTTGCGTGGGGCATGGATGTCATTGGACCGATTGAGCTGGCATCCAATGGGCACAAGTTCATTCTGGTGGCCATCGATTATTTCACCAAGTGGGTTGAGACTAAAACGTTTAAGTTTGTGAGCAAGATAGTGGTGGTCGATTTTGTACACTCAAATATTATTTGTCAGTTTGTGGTCCCAATGATGATCATTACAGATAATGGTACTAATGGCAATAGTCATTTGATGAAAGAGGTATGTCAGCGGTTCAAGATTATGCATCACAATTCCACCCCATACCGCCCAAGGCGAACGGAACAGTCGAGGCAGCAACCAAGAGCATAAAGAAAATACTTCAGAAAATGGTAGAAGGTCCAGCCAATGGCATGAAAAGCTTCCATTTGCACTGTTAGGTTATCGCACTACTGTTTGTACTTCAGTAGGGGAAACTCCTTATTTGCTGGTGTATGGAACTAAGGCAGTAATACCCGCAGAAGTGGAAATACCATCCATTCGGATTATCGCGGAAGCCGAAATTGGTGATGATGAGTGGGTCAAAACCTGCCTGGAACAATTAAGTTTGATCGATGAGAAAAGATTGGCAGCAGTGTGTCATAGCCAATTGTATCAATAAAGAATGGCAAGAGCATATAATAAGAAGGTGCATCCATAGAAGTTTGAAGTGGGTCATCAAGTGTTGAGATGTATCCTTCCACATCAGGTTGAGGCCAAAGGCAAGTTTGCCCCAAATTGGCAGGGGCCGTTCCTTGTAACTAGAGTGTTGTCTAATGGTGCTTTGTATTTAACAAATATAAAAGGCAAGTGTGTAGAAATGACTATCAGTTCTCATGCGGTGAAGAGATATTATGTATGATTTCTTTGGTTAAATTGTGTTTGTTTGTACTTGTCATGTTTTAAAGATTGGAATGACGAAGGCATTTTGTTCTGCTATCTAAATACTTTATCCTTTGTTACCCCCATCCCCTTTGAGCCTTATTTATTTTCTTTCGTACCCCTCTTTTGAAATAGTTAGCAAAGATAACAAATGTGAAAGATAAGTAAAGGAAAAGAGAAAATAAAAAGAATGAAAAGAGAAAGAAAAAGAAGAAAAAAGGGGAGAAACATAAAAACAACAAAACAACAAAAAGAGAAAAAGGAAAAACAAAGAAAGAAAGAAAAGAAAGTAAAAGAGAAAATCACAACAACAAAGAAATTCCCATGAACTACGTTTGACCTGATTCCAATTAAATATACGTAGGCATTCTCACAGTTCAGTCCCATCAAAATAAAACTCAAAAGTCCCCAAGCAAAGAAACTGGGCAAAAGTTTTGGATGTTGCCAGAAATCTGATTCCGAAAGTTGTAATATGGAATTCATTTAAGTTGTTTTGAGCCTTTTTGATACCCTTTCTTTCTAACCCTATCCAAAAGCCCACATTGCAGTCCAAAGAAAGGCCTTCCAATCAGTCTTCGAGAGATGCCAAGTCGCGCATGTAGAGGGATTCTTGTCAGGGGCAACACTCCGGTCCAAATAAGGAAAATGAAAAATGAGAGTCTTATTGGTGAAAACCCTCACGGGCACTGTAAGGTGATGGAATGCTAAGAGAAATAAAAAATGGGAGAGTCTTATTGGTGAAACCTTCACTGGCACCTTAATGCGATAGTGAGTTGAGAGATGAACAAATGAGAGAGGTTTGTTGGTGAAAACACTTCAGGGTACCGCGGGTCGAACAAGGGAAAGGTTTTGGTGAAGAAGTTAGGTTTGAAGATTTCGGGTCATAAAGTACGGAAACTAAAAGTTGGTTGGTTGGAAAGACTAGGCCAATTAATCCAAAATACATGTCATGGTCATTGGTGGCGACTGCTCCACTCAGATAATCCTCTTTTCTTTTTTCCCTTCAGACAGTCGTCCAGTTTTGAATTTTTCTTACCCCTAACTCTCAAAGTCATTGCATTTCATTTCTTTTGGGTTTATTTCTCTAAAATATTTCCAATGTCAGTTTTGTTTAAGCAAATAAGAAAGGATTTCAAAGCTCACTACCAAAGTTACACAAAGCACACGGCGGCCAAGGTATTGCTAGAGACAGTATGATGTGAAATGTGATATAAACGGTCAGTGGAAGTTTTATCAATAAAATGGTTTAGTAATTTAGTGGGAGGTGCAGAGGTTCAAATAGATGGTTCAGAGGTGTAACATAACGGTTTAGGAATGGAACACTCAGGTCATCCAAGGTCATGGGGGTGAAAGTTAGTAGGAGACTCAAGCAGTTCTTGGCCAGTTTGGGGAATTCGGTCAAACCAAAGCACGACATCGGAAAGAGCATCTTCAGCAAGAATGCGACAAACTAACCACCACAGTTTTAAACTGACAATATTTTTCTTTGATTGAAACAAGGGAAATTTTTTTGATTGTCTCGGAGAAACCCTCTGTAAGGAAAGGCAAGCACCACACGGGTTTGACCGTAAATTTTTAGGACCCTCCTGGATAATGGGATTTAATTTGAAGTTTTCAGGACCCTACTAGAAATTGAACCTAGTTTATAATTCGAAACAATAAAGAGTAGCAAGATCTAGGATAAATGCATGCAAAGGAATATAAATTGGTTTCAAAGTTTTTAAGCTTGAGATAGGATTAAATTAGGAGTTTTCAGGGCCCTCATGGATAATGAGATGTAGTTTTAAGGCTTTCTTAGATAACAAGATTTAGCAGAAGTCAAACCTTTAAAAGATATAATTTAGCTTTAAAATAGTCGTTGGGATCTAGCTTTCAAATTTCTTAGTGATATTTAGTAATATAACTCAGTTAACACTCACAGATGTGCCCAGCCACCCAAACTAGGGTTGAAAATTTTCTTTGTTTTATCTTTTTGTTGAAATTAGACATCCACCTGGAGAATAAGGGAAGATAACATGAGTTTCAATAATGGAAAGTAGTCAGACCAAGCAATAAGGCACCCACCTGGAGAACAAAGCAATACAACTCAAGTTTTTAGCAGTCAGGCGTCCATCTGGAGATTAAAGGGGATATAGTTCAAGTTTTTAGCAATCAGGCGCCCACCTGAAGAACAAGGGGATAGAGTTCAAGTTTTTGGCAATCAGGCGCCCACCTCGAGAACAAGGGAATACAACTTATGTTTTGGGAATCAGGAGCCTACCTGGAGAACAAGGGAATACAACTCAAGTTTGTGCAATCAGGAGCCCACCTGGAGAACAAGGGAATACAATTAAAGTTTTGGCAATCAGGAGCCCACCTGGAGAACAAGGGAATACAGTTAATGTTTTGGCAGTCAGGCGCCCATCTAGAGAACGAGAGGATACAATTCAAGTTTTGGCAATCAGGAGCCCACTTGGAGAACAAGGGAATACAACTCAAATTTTTGGAAATCAGGCGTCTACCAGGAGAACAAAGGGATACCGTTCAAGATTTTGGAAATTAGGATCCCACCTGGAGAACAAGGGAATACAGTTCAAGTTTTGGTAATCAAGTGCCCACTTGGAGAACAATGGGATACAATTCGAATTTTGATAATCAGGCACCCACCTAGAGAACAAGGAAATATAGTTCAAGTTTTTGGCAATTAGGCACCCACCCGGAAAACAAGGGAATATAGTTCAAGCTTTGGCAATCAGGTGCCCTCCTGGAAAATAAGGGAATACAACTCTAGTTTTTGGCAATCAGGTGTTCACCTAAAAAAGGGGAAAGTATCTGTAAATTCAAGTCGGCAACAAAGGAACTTCACCTAGAAAATACAAGTCAACAAGGCAACATGAACTACAAGATCAAGTTTGAAGATATGGATAGAATCCTTGTAATTCATAGATCATAGTTTAGTCTAACTTCTTTTATTTTGTCATGGTGTACTAAAGGGTTCAGTAAGCAGTAGCAACAACAATGAAATCACAACTTCATGGTAGTCATAGCTACCGAAACTTCCCGAACTACACTGACATGATATCTTTTTAGCCAAGAATATGTAGGTAACATCGGAAGCAGGGTGCAGTCAAAATCTTTCAAAAATACTTCCTACGGACTATTCAAGCGGGCAAAAATCGCTCGTACAAGCTTACTTTTTCTTTGCACAAAAACTCCTCGTGTTTCCGAGTAAAGAGGGAAAATTGTGAGCATGTAATTTTTCCCTATATGAATTACTCCCATAAATTCAAAACAAAACAAAATTTTCTATTATTTGCAATTTCGTAGATTTTTGTAGCATTTTTCATCAACTGTTTGCATTTGTCTGTGCATGTTATCTTTGTTTAGTTAATGAAAAATACAAAAATATATTGCATTTTCATTTAAGATTTAATTCTACATTTTAGGATTGATTAATAAATTAGTTGTTTTATAAAAATGGGAAAAATCACAAAAATAGTTTATTTTTGCACTTTTTAGTTTTAATTTTGAATTTTGGTAGTTTCTCCTTTAATTTGGGGTGTAATTGATTCTGTTAATTATTACTTAGAGTTAATTAGTTTAAATTGATAGGATTACTTCATTAGGAATTATTTTAGGTGCTATATTTAATTTTAATATTAAAAAAATTAGGAAAAGTAATAAAAAAAAAGAAATAAGAGAGGAAAGTTTGATTTGGTCCAAAAATTGGAAACCCCTAGACCCCAATTCAAATTACCCGTCCAAAGACTAGCCCAGGTTCGCCCCGACCTAGTCCAAAACCCACTTAAATCGAAATGACACTGTTTTAATTAGTTTTGATATGGGCCGTTGGATTTGTTCGATCAAACGGTCCTGAAGCGGGGTGGGCTGAGTATAATTGTGTATGAATCTCAGTACCCCCCTCCCCCAAACCCGTCTCTCTTATTCACTTCACCCTCATAGAATCCCACACCAACCCTAGCACTGCCCTAATATTCTAGCCGCCTCCATTGGCGGCGCCACCTCAAAACATCACCAAAATTACACCCAAGAACCCCAGAGCCCCCCTCCCCCCTTTCCAAATCCATGACTATTTTCCCTCGAACGTTCCTTGAAATCTTCAAATTTTAATTCCGAGCACGAACAATAAATGCCCAACATTCAAATTTGCAAGCTTTTATTGAAGATTTGAGGTCGAAGTTAATCCTATTCGTGTGTGTTCGTTTGAAAACACACGTTTAAGGTTCATTTCGGCCAAAACTTGAAGGCCTGGGTTCCATTCCAAGCTTTGGTCCGAGATTTTTCGGTATTTCTTTTGTTTACCATTTGAATATTTAATTTCTATATTTGTTCTGTTGTCGTTTGCCTCTACCCTTTTCTTTAGTTTATCTTTCTGAGTTTTATTTTTTATTTTGTTTTTACTTCTTCACGCCGTCTGCATGTGTGTTTGAATTATTGGCTTTGTTAATTGTTAATTGTGTCTTGGTGATAAATTCTGGGTTAGCTTTTTGTTTTTTGGAGCCCGAAACATTCAAAATTTTTGAGACTTTGCGAGTGGAATTCTAAAGAATTTTTTTTGGCTTTTAGCTTTCAATGAAAAATCAAAAAATCCCAATTTGGAAGTGATTCGAATTGTTTTTTGGAGCCTAGGTCTGATTTAGTCAGTGGGTCAATTTGACCCGGGTTCTTCCTGGCCTCATGGGGTAATAAATAGTGGAGTGAAGGGTAGTCTAGGTAATTGATACGGAGAATAGTTTCAGTAACTGAATAGGAAGCTTCTAAGAAGCTGGGGGTGAGGACTTATATGAAATCTAATGTTTTAAACTTAGGAGTTTTGAGCAAAAACGAAAATATGAAAAGGGTCAAATGAAAAATATGATTTCTTTAGGTCGCCCTAGTGCCTTGCCTATAAAGGTATCCATTTCTTCATGTTGAAGGTAGAGAAAAATGGAAGATAAAATCTTAAAACTTGAACGACTAAAAGAATTGTTTAAAAATCTGAAAAATTTGAAATTACTGATCCTTTCAGTAGCTAGAATTCCTTGGAAAGTTCCGAAAAATTGCCGATTCTATTTTTGGGGTTAAAATGGATTGAGTTGGGGGTTTTATAGTGTTGGTTCGAGCTCTTCTGTTTGTTTACTGTTCTATTGAGCTTTTGAGCTAATTTCACTGTTCAAATGTTGAATCAGGGCTAATGTTTGCTGCTGCTTATTGCTGATCCCTCACTCTTTTGGTTTTGTTTGTTCAATGCTAGGTACCATCTCAAACCATGGACATTTGAGTGAAAGCATGTGTCTTGAGTGGAAAGTTAATTGAATCCAACATGTGATTGGTTTTATCTCTTCTGTTTACCTATTTTCTTTCAACATTCCCTAGTGTTTTGTAATATGCTTGCCACTGAAATTTTCTGATTATTTATGTATTACAAAGATAAGAGTGTGCTCTTGAGAGATTGGCATAATGTCAAATTTCGAGTGATTGATGTGCTTTGTTCTCAAAGTTCTGTGATTAGTGGAAATTTGTTCTAATTCAAGGTATAACTTAGATGGATTATATTCTGTTAAATGTGTTTGGGCAATAAAGAGATCTGATCATGTTATTTCAGTCTTTGGTTTAGCACTCACATATTTAAAAGAATGAGTTCAAGTTGACTTTTTTATCCAAATAATTAGCATGTTGTTTTTTGTGGATTGATTATTGTTAGTATTGAAAGATTATTGGTTTGGGTTGCTAGAAGTTATTAGTAATTTCAGTTTGTATTCGAATTCAAACATAAATATTTGTCGAGCTTGAAGTAGAACCTATGTTCTTAGTGATATTCAATGTCCCGGTGTACCATTTATCGGGTGATAGAGGGGTATGTTGGTTTGTGACTCAGTGTGGAGGGGTTATTTGCTTTAGTAGAGACTCAACTTCGAGTCTATGACCCTCGACCCTTTACATACAAGGTTTGGGCTCTTTAAACCTTGGGTTTTGAGATTATAAGGAAGGGAGATGGCTTACCATTTCTGTGTGGGTCTTGTTCCTTATGTCCATTAGTTATTTAATTTGGTTGTTGGATTTATCATGAAGCATGTTTGTCCTAAAGTTGCACAAGGATGAAATTCGAAGTTTCTTAGTTAATTTGTGTTGGTTGTTTTAAAATCATACTTTTAATTTTGCAAATTCAATCTTTTGCTCCATGTTTATGGTAGTTTGGTTCGCGCTATTTGATTTGGCCTCAAATCATTTGGGTTACAAGAACTGGGCCAAACGCCGGCCCAGCAGAATAACAATTGAAGTCAGTTACACCTCTCATGGGGCGTTGGTTGTTTTGTCAATTTGGGCTCACTTGAGCCCAAGTCTGGAGGCTTTTGTGGTTTGAACCATTTGCCTTGCTTTATCACATATGTCCCTTTTATTTTCAATATGGTTATCTCCACAAAAGTCTGCTATTGGTCCAGTTTTATTCAGGGCGTTTGGGTAGCTCTACAGTTGTAATTAGCCAATTTATGTTTGAACTGAGGCATTTTCTTTATGCAAAATCAAAATTCTCTTTAGTCTATTAATTGATTAGGCCGGTTAGTTGGTTGAGGTGAGACATATTAGTAGACAAATAGTTTATGGCCCTCCTAAAATTAGTTTGAATTCCCTATTATAATTGGAATTGAGCTGCGTCATGCTAAATAAATCTCAAAATGTGTTTCCCTCATTTAATTTTTTTAATCCTTATAATTCGAGGTGTGCCATTTAGCAAATTTTTCATGGCCCTCACAAATTTAAAAATACATAGTTGCTTTAGGCGCGTCATTTTAATAATTTACCTTCCTAAACTCGATTGCGAACAGGTTCATTCATGTGGTCGTTGATTATTTCACTAAGTGGGTTGAAGCTAAAACTTTCTAGTCTCCAACCAAGAAAACAGTGGTCGGTTTTGTTCACTCAAATATCATTTGTCGGTTCAGGATCCCAAAGGTAATCATCACAGATAATGGTGCTAATCTCAACAGCTGTCATACCTTCTTTTTTACCTACACCTCCAGAAAGGGGTATAAGGGAGCTTTTTCATCTTAAAGTGATAATCGAAATGGGATTTATTTACTAATAATTTAGAGTCGCCACTTAGGATAATTTATGGTGTCCCAAGTCATAGGTTCAAATCCCTAATCGAGAAAAATATTGACTCTGTTTTACACTCCGCAAACACAGAAATCCGGGTAAGGAATTCTGTTAACCCGGGAGAAGGTGTTTGTATTTTCTAGTTTCGTGGTGCTAGCACGGTCGCTCAATTGCTATTATTGGCCTTTTTATAAGATTTTAAAACATGTTTAAACCTATGTGCATTTTAGCTTTATGACCGTTGTTATTCATTTTTAAGAAGATTGCAATGTCATTTAAAATATGTCTTGAACCATATAACACAAATGCACCCACTGTCTGTAACATATTTTATATATAACATTGTTGAGATTTATATTTGCGTCACATAAATGCGCATTGGATGGTGCTGGCTCAATTGGTTTAGTAACATCCATACCCAAGCAATGAAGGGCTATGGTGCGGACATCATGTGCAATTCAGATGGCAGAGAATGAATCAAATCTCTGTGCACTTGGCATTAATGACACTTGCGCACAAACTAATACAATTTCACTCCAGGGTGAGCCAATAATAACCCGCTTAGAAAATTTTCTTCGTCGGAACATACATACTCATATATGGTGCACAGACTCCAGAATATACTTCGGCCATGATAGCCGTGGCGTATCTAGCATCTATGAATCTTAACAATCGAAGATTTGGAGTTTTTTTTGTAGAAAACTCCTCTACTAAAGAAAAATCCATTTGCCAAACGTCGAATTTTTCTCTTTTGATTCCCCGTGGCTTGTACCCAATATACCCCCATTCTGATGTACTGCCTGATATCGTGGAACCATGACTCACCGTCAAGTTCGTATTCTACCATGTTACAGTAAGCATGCTGACCGCGGACTTGAATATGCAGATGGTCGACATAAGCTTTGTCCGGATGGTGAAACATTGACGCCAAGGTAGCCAAAGCATCCGCAAACTCATTATGGATCCTTGGAATATGCCTAAACTCTATTGATCGAAACCATTGACAAAGATCATGCAGCTATTGTCAGTAGGGTGTGAGCTTTAAATCTCGCATTTTCCATTCTCCTTGAATCTGGTGCACCAGAAGGTCCGAGTCTCCCAAGACCAAGACTTCCTGGACACTCATGTCTATAGCTAACCTCAAACCGAAGATGCATACCTTGTACTCGGCCATGTTGTTGGTACAATAAAAATGAAGTTGAGCCATAACAGGGTGCCCTATTTCAGAAATAAGCACGACCTTTATCCCGACGCCCTTCATGTTAGCAGCTCCATCAAAGAAAAGTTTCCAACCTAGTTTCTCAACATGGTCCACCTTGTCAATATGCATCACCTTTTCATCGGGAAAATAAGTTCTCAATGGTTTATACTTTTCATCGACGGGGTTCTCTGCCAAATGACCAGCCAATGCTTGGGCTTTCATCGCAGTCCGAGTCATATAGATAATGTCAAATTCCGTGAGCAAAATTTGCCACTTCTCAAGTCTCCCTATGGGCATAGGCTTCTGAAAGATATACTTTAATGGATCCATGCGAGAAATGAGGTAAGTAGTGTAGGATGACAAATAATTCTTCAACGTCTGTGCTACCAAATTAGGGCGCAACATGTCCTTTCAAGTTGAATGTACTTAACCTTATAAGATGTGAATTTCTTGCTAAGATAGTAGATGGATTGCTCCTTCCCGCTAGTGACTTCATGCTGACCCAACACACAACTAAATGAGTTATCCAAGACCCTCAAGTAAAGAATCAAAGGTCTCCCTGGTTCCAGTGCAACCAGCATGGGTTGCTTTGACAAGTACTCCTTTATCTTATCAAATGATTTATGTCACTCATAAGTCCACTGGACAACAACATCCTTCTTCGGCAACTTGAGGATGGACTCACAAGTTGTCGTGAGCTAAGTGATAAACCTGCTGATGTAGTGTATCCTCCCTAACAGGCTCATCACTTTGGTCTTATTCCTTGGTGTTGGCAATTCCTAGATTGCTTTTATCTTTGACACATCCAATTCAATACCTCCATGGCTGACTATAAATCCCAACAGTTTTCTAGATAGGACACCAAATGCGCACTTGGCGAGGTTAAGCTTAAGGTTGTACCTGCGAAGCCTTTGGAAAAATTTCCTCAAATTTCCGACGTGGTCGGCCTGTTGCTTTGACTTTACAATCACACTGTCCATGTAAACCTCAACTTCTTGTGTATCATGTCTAGGAACATAGTAGTTATTGCCCTCATGTAGGTTGTCCCAACATTTTTCAAACCAAATGGAATTACTTGGTAGCAATAATTTCCCCACGGCATGATGAATGCCGTCTTTTCCGCATCTTCCTTATATATTAAAATCTGATGATACCCTGCATACAAGTCCACAAAACATCCAATATCATGCTTGGCATAGTTATCGATCAAAATATTGATATTTGGCAGTGGGAAGTTTTCCTTTGGACTTGCTTTGTTGAGATCATGGTAATTAACACACACTCTGGTCTTGCCATCCTTCTTTGTAACTAGCACAACATTAGCTAACCAAGTGGGATATCTTGTGACTCGAATGACCTTCGCGTCCAACTGCTTCGTGATTTCTTCCTTAATCTTCACATTCATGTTAGTTTTGACCTTTCTCAACTTTTGCTTGACGGGAGGGAATGCCGGGTCAGTAGGCAATTTGTGAACCACCAAGTCAGTGCTTAGACCTGGCATGTCGTTATATGACCATGCACAAATATCTTTATACTCAAACAGTGCTTTGATTATTTCCTCCCTGATCTGTGGTTCAAGATGGACACTTCTCTTATTTTCTCTAACATTATCTAGGTCCCATAAATTGATTGCTTCTGTATCATGTTAGGCTTGGATTTTTCTTCAAAATGATTTAGTTCCTTACTAATCTCTTCAAAGGCCTCATCCTCATCATATTCTGATTCATCATCACATCTTATTTCTTGAACTGCTATTTCATAATTTGATTAATTTTTAGGCTGGGCCGAAGATTCCTCATGAATGTTATGTCATTAAAATCAACATAAAAAGAAATGTACTGAAAAGAAAAGAAAAACAAAAACAAAACTATCAGGAATGATGGAAAAAAGGAAATTGCATTTCATTGAAAGTAAAGGATAACAGGGTTTATACATCAAAATATATGGAAAATAAAATCTGAATTACAACCCTGGAATAATCTAGATAAACTGCAAGAAAATCAAAAAAATCTACCAAAACTCCTTCTGAGTAGGGAGAAGGGTAGCCTTCCAATTGTTAAGCTTTACATTCGGCCCGATAACTGCACGTCTGCTTTGTTAAAACCTTCTCCAACTTCTACCACATTCACATCATCAAACAAACTCTAGAACCTTTCAATTAACTCTTTAATGTCAACCACAGAACTTGGAACTGTTGTCACTGGCGTATCCTTGCATTGGGCTTGACAAAAGACCTGGAGAGACGCGGGATAGGCTTTGGAAGTGCCCACACATTCTGTTTCAACTTTCTAGCCCTTATCACATCTGCTGCTATGGGTTTGAATACCATACCGAATGTACCCAAGTTTTCAGGAAGGGAAACTTGCTATATGGTACCCTGCAAAGATGCACCCAGACCTTTGCCAAGCACAAAGCCATTTTTCAGCATTTCAAAGTATACCATGACTAATGTGGAGGTTATCTTTCGAGTAGGAACACATTTCCCTTCTGAAACTTTCTCGACCGACACTTTTTCAAAAACCTGATAGACCCAGAGCCCTTTTTCATCTTCAACCTCAATGAATGGGACAACGACATCACTGTGAGAACAAAAATTATCTTTTCGATACATGACGATATCCTTTCTATCCCATTCGAAACTTGACCATATGGTTCACAAAAGGTTCACAAAATACAGTAATATCAACAATAAATAAAGCCAAGCAAAATCATATTAACAACTTCAAATTATTGAATCCTGAACAAGAGATTCTAGGTTCTTGTCCCAGCAAAGTCGCTAGAGCTGTCACACCTCCTTTTTACTACCCCCAGAAGGGGTAAAAGAGACTTTTTTCCAATTTAAGTAACATTCAAAATGGGAATATTTTATTTTAGAATTAGACTCACCACTTGGGACAATTTATGGTGGCCCAAGTCACAGATTTAAATTCCGAATCGAGGAAAATATTAATTTTGTTTATGTCTGCGAACACAAAAATTCGAGTAAGGAATTCTGTTAACCTGGGATAAAGTATTAGGCACTCCCGAGTTCCGTGGTTCTAGCATGGTGACTTTGATCATACTTGGCTTGACTAATGGTCTAATTGTTGATTATAGAACATATGTGCATTTACCTTTCACCTCTTTTTAATTAAGAAAATTATCTTGAAACGGGTCATGCGTACATGTACCCATTTGTTTGGTGCGTCAAAAATCATGTCACGCGAATGTTTCCACAATTAATTACACTTTATTATTAATAATAATGTTTAACCAAATTTGTTTTTTTTTTAAAATCATAATCATGTCATGCGAACGTGTGTGCGACCATGATAATATATTAAACGTGTCTAAGTACGATCATTTGTTATTTGTTGTATCTAAATTATAAGATTAATATAAGGGCCATGTATGATTAAATTGTGGATAGCTAACCACGAACTATATGAACCTAAATTAATTTTGTGGCCTAAAATTTATTAAGGAAAGTTTGATCGAAGTTGGCGAACGCATACTTCGAATTGGTTTTTTAGAATCGTAATCGTGTGACGCGAACGTATACACAATCACAATTGTATATTAAACCTGCCCTAAAGGCTTTCCTACGAACATTCATCACAAATGCCCAATTAAAGCATTTGAGGGCCATAGATCAATTTTGATGGCACACCTCATCCAATTAAAGGAGTATAATTAATTTATCAAAAGACTAAGGACTTCTAATTTATTTTATGCAAGTGTCTCAAGTACCATTAAATTTAAATAATTCCAGCAATGTATGCAGGAAATGCATTACCTAATTGAGTTGCAAACATACATAAAATTGAAATGCAATATGATTAACGTACTACAGGCTTCCATCACTTGAATATTGGAACTAATATCATGATTTCCTACATAGTGATTTTTATAGTAGGTATTTTAAACATCAAGTGTTACCCAATAGCCATTGAGTTAATTCAACTAAAATAAAAAAATTCGGAACAACCAAAATCATTAATGAATATAGATCTAAAACTCAACGTTTACTGAAATTAAACTAACTTAATCAAAACCCAAAGTAGTGTAGTTTATACCAGTTGAACCCCATTACATGACACTGCAGACACCCAATACTCGGCAGAAACAGTTTTAAACAAGCTGAAACCAAATACTAAAAACGAAGTCCAAATACAACCTCAATACAAATTATGATGTCTATGGTATGAATAAATACAAATGAAATGTAAAAATTCTTAAGAAACATAGACGTGGAAGAATTCTGAAGAAAACATGGACTAATGTTCAATGAAATTGAAGTTCATTCTCAAATTCTCCAACCAGTTACATGCTTCAATTTTAAGCTTCAACATATGAGCAAAAGTCCAACAAAAGTACCTGGAGATAAAAATGAGACAAGAAAATAAGGATCTCAACATTAACAAGTAGTTCATCGCAACAAT
Source organism: Nicotiana benthamiana (assembly GCA_034376525.1). Classification (NCBI taxonomy): domain Eukaryota; kingdom Viridiplantae; phylum Streptophyta; class Magnoliopsida; order Solanales; family Solanaceae; genus Nicotiana; species Nicotiana benthamiana. The sequence goes on along the minus strand of CM067327.1, from coordinate 7,323,341 downwards.
GACAATAATACTCAACTTTTCTAAACTATTTTTGGACTCAAAATGAACTAGAAGTTTTTGAAGATTTCACATATGGAGATTAAAACAAAACAGGAAATCCAAAGCTAATTTTTCACCAAAATTGCAAGAGATTTTAGTAGAACCCAACCATTTTCTATGTTTTTGAGTGTTGTAATTCTCTAAAATCTGTCAATACAAAGAAGGAAACATGCCATTCTATTGAAAGCCTTTCGGGCAGACATATTTTCAATTTTCAACCATTAATCCTTCCCTAATTTTAATTTTCTTCATTTTGGACCCTGACTTTCTAAATCACCTACTGAAGTAACCCAACCCTCTCTTTCCTGGAAGCTTCCCAGGCAGTGCAAGATTCCCTCAGTCAAAATTCCTAAACTAGCCTTTAACCCTCCATTATTTACCCTTTCAATTATTAACCTGGGTTAAGTTGACCCAAAATCTAAATAAACAAGCCTCTTATCTAGGTCAGTGATGACCATAGTTAATATGAGAAGCTCGAACAATCAGAAATGATTAAATAAAGCCACAAAAAAAGAAACCAAATCCAAAAAATAGAAAACAAATTAAATAATTCTCATTTCAAGCTCGAAGTATTTGTAACTATCAATTTAAAATGAACTCTACCACTAGGGAAGATAAACTAACATAAAAAGCAAATAACAATACATAAGCGAAAGTAGAAAATATGAAATTGTATAAAATCAGTAAGAAAAGGGAGGGGCAAAATACCAAGCATGCTGGAATGTTTTGACAACATGAAACATATCGATGGGAGTGAACAATTGACCGAAATCTGATGAACTCGCCCAAAATTTAGCATCTTTGGAATCAACAAAAACCAATGTTAATTGATTGCTCTCATTAAGAGCAATCAACTAGCTTAGATCATAGGTCAGCACAAGATCGGATTTGCGCAAAATTAGAATAAGGGAGAAAATTAGGGTTTGAATTTTTTAGATTTGGAATTGGGAAAATTTTGGATTTCTCGGAAATAGGTATGGGGATATAATTTGGGATGACCTTGGGGTTACCTGGTGTGAATTTGGATAAGTTAGGGTTCGAAGGTCCCAACTTTGATCTCAGATTCGAGGGGATCTGTGATGACTTGAAGAAAACATGCATCTGTTTTTGTATGAGGGATTGAAGGGGGTGCTACGGTGTAAATCTGGTGAATATTGGAGGTCAACCACCGCTGCAGGCGATTTCTGATGGGCGGCGGACGGTTGTGAGAGGATGATGTGCAGGAGAAGACAGAACCAGGTCTTAGGTTGGTGTTTAAGTTTTATTGGACAATTTTATGCAATTTGGATGAAATTATGATGGTTATTGGAGGAGAATAAACGAGGGCTAAGATCTGTTTAAACTAAAAAACTCAAAACGATGTAGTTTGGCTCCATACTATGTCGTTCGAATCGTTTTAAAGCCTGAAAGTTTTGGACCGGGTGGGAATCAGTTTTGGGCATGGATTAGGAAGAATTCAAGTGGGTCTTTAATTAAAATGACCCAATTTCATAAGACAAAGCATTTTTTTCAATTCATTCTTTTATCTTTCTAATTTTTTTCATTTAATTAAAATCCTACAAATTAAAAATTTTAAATTATCCAAAAGTGTGAAATTAAGCTAATTAGCTAATTATAGGGATTATAAACCATACTCAATTCTAACTTAAAAGGGAAAAATCAATAAGCTATAAGAACATATTAAAAGATAAAATGTAAAAACAAGCTATTTTTTGCAATTTTTTATTTTATAAAATAATTAGTTTACTAATTAAATTAAAAATATAAAAATAGTTCCTAAATTCATATGCAAAACATTTTTTGTATTTTCATGAATTAAACAGAAATTAACATGCATAGAAAAAGGCAAATAATTAAGAAAATTTCACAAAAATTCCTAAAAATGGCAAATAATAGAAAGAAAATATATTTCTTTGGGATCCTGTAGGAGTAATTCATATAGGGCAAAAATCACGTGCTCACAACGTTATATATGCACCACTTTTGGATCAACTGGTATACATTAATGATTTTGCTCACAGTGGCCGAGATGATATGATGGGATGCCCTCAGTGGCCTGATGATGCTATGAAACGTGTACCTATAAATACATAACATTCATACGCATATGCATGATACTATAAATATTTCATGAATTACAGAATTATCTAAACTTATAGGCTGAGTCATTTACTTCATATTTCTTCTATTTCTTTTATGTACTAATTTATGTGCCTTATATACTCGGTACGTTATTCGTACTGACATCCATCCTGTCCGGGGATGCTGCGTTTCATTCCCGCAGGTCCCGATAGACAGGTTGAGATCTCTCCAAGTAGGCTGTCTGCTCAGAGGAAGGTGTTGATGCGCTCCATTTGCTTCATAGTTTCTTGTTTGGTTTGTATGATTTAGACGTGTATTGTTCTTTATGAAAATTTATGTATTCTTAGATGCTTATAGAGATGTCATGTGCATAAAAGATTGTATGGCCTTGTCGGCCTATGTTCAGCATACAAGTGATTATTTTTAGTTATAGGCCGTGTGTCTTATGCATAAGTTAATATCACATGTTGTATTCTACTTATCTCACGGCCACCTTCTGGCTCAGTTATCTATTATAGTATGACATGAAAAGATACGTTATATTAGTGCTCGATTGTGTAAGGTACTAGGTGCCTATCTCGGCCCATCGGGGTGGGTCGTGACAAAGATGGTCAGGTGAACAACACCATTTCATTACCATTAGTTACTCCATTTATAAGTCTCAAAATAAATTACACATTCATATTTTGAAGTGGAACATATTATACAAATACAATATTTTAGTTTGACTTTCCCAACATCAAAATACACGCCACACCATATCTACGGAGCTTCTAATAGAAACCAAATAGTGTTATGACAGAGCCGGCGACAAGGCCCTGGCTATACCTAATAATGCTATGTACAAAGGACAAAAGATATAGGATCCCGAAATGAAGTGTGGTTCAGCAGATCAGCTGATGAGAGGGTGTACTACTATCATTGCTCAATGCCACCCGTTGTGGAACCATCTGCATCTATTTATAGATGCAGCTCCTCCGGCAAAAGGTATGTTAGTACATATGGAATGTACTAGTATGAAAACTAAATAACCCCTTAATAAAACAGGTAACAACACAATGATAAAGAAACATGAAACCAATGAGGGCCTCATCTATATTCAAGTACAAGTTAGAAAAAGAATAATTTAGCAAGTTTCATATTTTAAGTTGGGAGATATTTAGCATCGATACGACCATGCTTTTAGCACGAAGTCCGTTCTCAGCCGATCAGCTAAGCCGTCTCACCCCGAGACGTCCACTCATAATACTACCATGTGCTCGGCATGGCGTCCAATCTCAGCCTGAGCAGCTAACCCATTTCACCATAATGTTGTGTGGGTCAAAGTCACCTCACATTACGCTAGCAATCATTTTATCCCATTTAAAGAGAATTATCTAACACATCAATCTCATACCATATTCAAGGAAAACTCTCACCACCTCACATGGGAATTTTACCCCTCACTCACTCCTACACTGACACGTTTAGTTTCGGGGTTATGTCATTTCAACCTATCCTTCCTCGGTGGCTAAATGATACATTAAAGGAATCTATTATTTAAAATATTTATAGCTCATTTTAATGTCTTTCACACTTCTCTTCATTTCATTGGCCCTAGTGGCCTCTATTGTAATATCATTCTCGGCATGTTGACCGTGTTTCATATCTCATGCTAACTTATTTTTCTTTCAAACACCATCAAGAATTATCAACAACAAGGAATTTATATTCAAGACTTTAAGTATACAATTGAGCAAATAAGGGTCTTAGGCATAATGAGATTTCTTACACAATTCCCCTTCATAGCTTTCATTAGAATCACATCTGAAGTCATAGCATGTTAACACACAATCTATACTTAGATCACATTCCCGAAGGATGACATGATAATATAAAAGCATTTGGAATAGAAAAACTTATAATGATCAACTCGGGACTTACAAGAACATCGTGGGATTCAATTCTAAGAGAGAAGTTTAGCCAACATACCTCGCCTTGAGCTTCCTTAAATTACTATAATGATTCAGAAATCTTAGCCACTTTGATCTATTCGGAAATATAACAAAATTGAATACAAATTAGGAAGAAGCATGGTTCTAGCTCAATTAATTATTTTATCAAACACTAGGTGGGCATTATGATTTCAAGGTCCTCCTATGGTGGATCCCTTCATCCACTATCCGAAGTCTACCAAATTGAGCTCAACAATCTTCCCACAAACCTTGATAGTATGTGCATGCATAATAAACAACTCCCACACCCAAGAATTACTTTTCTCATTACCTATTTTCAATTAAATCCCGAAACTTTCGGCTAAGAAATAAAATCTTACCTCTAGGATGAAGACCTGGTGAGTTTTCCTTCTTAATTCTCCAAGCCTTGAGCAAGAATTGATGAACAATTAGTTTAGGAACCCCCTCTCACTCTAGAGCACTTTTTCACTCTCAAAATATCAGATTTTTACTTTACATATGGCCCTTACATCTATATACCGAAACAGGGTCGGGTTATTATAACCAAAAAATGGACCCTCCAAACACAGCTCTACGATCCTAGAGTGGACCGCAAAATGGATATAAGGTCTACCAAGTGGTCCACAGAAGTAATATCAAGAATTGGGTTGTTGAGTTAGGTTTGTGACAGGTCTATGGTTCCTCAGACCAATTCCGTAATCGCATAATGGGCAGCAGAACTCCCCTCTAAAAATCTTGATGCTGAATCTGCGATGGATTATGTGGACCACGAAAGCATTGTGCGATCGCATATTGGACCACAAAACGACCCTCCAAAATTGGCCATTCTTTTGTTGAAATGGCCTATCTGCGGCCAGCAGAGCGATTCTACGGTCGCACAGTGGATTGCAAAAATCCCTGCTCTGCCAAAAATTTTCTTCAACTCCCCAACATATTGTTCAATCGAAAAAGTCCGCACCTACAATCTTCAACACATAATACCACCTTGGCATCACAAAACCCCAAGTTCTAGGTGAAACCTTTTTTTATGGGGCCTTACATCCTCCCCCAGTCAAGTTCATTCATTCTCAAATAAGGTCAAAGTCCTCCATTAGAAACCAATGTGACTCGGTTATTATTTCACACACCAGCGGTTCTAAATTTTTTGACTAACTCCCTAAATTTCCAGTAAATTTGGCAGAGCTTCCCATGTAACTAGGCATATCCACCTGTAAATGAATCCCAGAAACTAATCATAACAACATATACATAATCCAACGACACAACATAACATGAAATTAACACCAATCGTGGCCTCATAGACAATATATTACCAGAAAGGGACACCCTTAGCATAAATTGTACAAGTGATACATAATAGTAATTCATAGAGGAAATTTTCGTAAAAACAATTACCTTGCTATTTAAACTAATGAGGGTACTTCTTCTTCATTTTTTGTCTGAGCTCTCAGGTCGCCTCTTCAATCTGTTATTTCACCGTACCACTTTTACAGAGGAAATATCTTTTTTTCTCATCTTTTGAACTTGCCTATGAAGAATCACAACTAGATTTTCTTCATAAGTCAATTCCTCATTAACTTCAATAATCTTATCCAGAACTATGAGTGACAGATCTCTAACCACCTTCTTCAACATGGATACGTGAAACACCGGGTGTACTAAAGACATCTGTGAAGGTAGTTCAAGCTTGTAAGTCACCTGACCAATCATCTAAATGATTTTGTACTATCTGACATACCTCAGATTCAATTTCCTTTTCTTACCAAACCGCATTATACCCTTCATAGGGGAAAGTGGGAAACCTTCACAAATACCCAATCATCTTCTTTGAACTCCAAATTCCTACAACAAAAATTTGAATAGGACTCTTGATGATTCTGGGTAGTGTCGATGACCCCTTTTGCAGGCAAAATCGGGTTACGACATTTGGACGGACAACTCTTTCCCTTTTGGGAATTAGTTTTGAATTGAAGAATCACCACCTAATGATTAATTGCATTAGGACACTAAAAGGGTTTTGATTTATAGACCAGAGATTTGGGTAAGGGCTAGAAATTATCTGGAGGGGAAGGTGTTAGGCACCCCTTAAGATCCGCTAGTGTGGTTCCCGACCATGCTACAATTGTGACTTTAAGTGCAAATAACAAGTAAACAATCAAGAATTACAAATGCAAGATGGTTTTCAGATAATGGTAGTAAGCAAAGAAGTTAAAGAAACTGAATTTTGGGAAGAAAGTAGTTTTGAAGTTCTAAAAATAAATAAGTTAAGGGAAGGGGTTTTCAAATAATTGTTGCAAGCAATAAAAGCAAAGGAGGTTAATGAAGTTAAAAGTTGAGCAATTTTCTTTAATATTTTGAAAGATAAACAAGTGGGGGTGGGGGGGTCCTAAGTTTACAAATTATATGGATCACGTCAATGCAATACCCGGTAATCACTCCTCAGAAGAGGGGCTACATGTGGTATTAGTGCACCGGTCACCATTCCATGTCTACCCTTTTCCACCCCTTTAAGGTATTAATTGTTGAATGGTCTCGTTTTATATTGTATGCTACTACCCGTCCCTACTCCTATCAATCTCGGAGGCATTTGAGAGTACTAGTCCTAAATGGAGGGGAGATCTGAGCTTCATAGTTTAAAGGAGAAAATCTAGGGCTACAAACAAAGCATATAAAGAAAATATGGGAAAGCACATAACAGTTAAAAGGCTCAAACAACCCTCCTCAAATATGGACTGACAGAATTGCCTTGGAGAGGTGACTATTACACATGGACATATAAGCAAACTGGTGTGGACAGAGTATGCAGTAGGTTAGATAGAGTGTTTGGCAACTATGAATGGATGATCAACTAGAACCAGGTGGTTACTGAATATGATTTACCCCTAATCTCAGACCATAACCCCGTGTTACTGACATTGACTTCATCCTCCTGGCATGGGAAGAGGCATTTCAAATTCTTTAATGTATGGGCTGAGCATAAGGACTTCCAGCAGATTGTGACAAGAGTGTGGCAGGATGGGAAGACAAACACAATGAGAGCAATATGGGACAAACTCAAAGCCTTGAAGAGTCCCTTGAAGGCCTTGAATAATAAGAAATTCAAGACAATATCACATAGAATAGAATAGTGTCGACAGGAACTGGGGACCTTACAAGTCCAAATAAGTCAAGCATACACTGAAGATCTACAACAGAAGGAGAAGGAGCTGGTCCTACAAATGGAAAAATGGTCACTGATTGAGGAAAGTGTTCTACAACAGAAGGCAAGAGCAAAATGGATACAACTTGGGGACTCCAACACTAAGTACTTCACTGCAGTAATGAAGGAGAGAAGTCAACAAAAACAGATTACTGAATTTACTAATACAATGGGAATCAAACTTACTGCACCTGAAGATATCAAAGAGGAAATCCTGGGATTCTACAAGACACTGATGGGCACTTCTACAACTAATCTGCCTGCTATAAACCAACTGTATATATCAAATGGACCAAAACTGACACAACAACAAAGACAAGAGCTATGTGATGCAGTAACTGACACAGAAATAACAGAGAGTCTCAGGGCTATTGGAGATGACAAAGCACCAGGGATAGATGGATACAATGCTGTCTTCTTCAAAAAGAGCTGGGGCATCATTGGTAACCAAGTCACCACTGCCATCAAAAAGAGCTGGGGCATCATTGGTAACCAAGTCACCACTGCCATTAAGCAGTTTTTCAACTCAACTAGGATGTGCAAAGCAATAAACTGTGCAACTATTACCATTATTCCTAAACTGTCCAAACCATCAACAGTCAAAGAATACAGGCCTATTGCTTGCTGTTCTGTGCTCTACGAACTCATCTCAAAAGTACTGGCTAATAGGCTGCAGAAGGTGATGGCAAGTGTCATAAGTGAAGCTCAGGCAGGATTCATCCTAGGTAGAAAGATCCAGGACAACATCATTCTAGCACATGAGATTGTCAAAATCTATACTAGACAACATGTGTCCCCCAGATGCATGATAAAAATGGATCTCTAGAAAGCATATGATTCAGTGGAATGGGTATTTTTACAGCAAGTTATGGAACAGATTGGCTTCCCCAGCACCTTAACCAAATGGATAATGGAATGTATCTCAACAGTGAGCTTCTCTGTGCTAGTTAATGGAGAGCTTATTGTGCCCTTTGCTGCTGCCAGGGGACTGAGGAAAGGGGATCCTATCTCCCCCTTCCTATTTGCCTTGGTTATGGAGTATTTAAGCAGGTCATGCATTGCACTACAGGATGATCCTGCATACCAATTCCACCCAGATGCAAAAAACTGGGCATTACACATATGTGCTTTGCTGATTATATTCTGCTGTTTGCCAAAGGAGACCTTCCATCTGTCAAGGCACTATCCAAGTGCTTCTCCCAATTCTCTGCAGCTTCAGGACTGCAGGACAACTTGAACAAGAGCTCAGTCTATTTTGAAGGGGTAGCAATTCCTATACAGAAACAGATCCTCGATCACCTTGGCTTTGAGCAGGGTCAATTGCCTTTCAAGTATCTAGGAGTTCCACTGTCCACCAAAAAAATCACTCTACTGCAGTGGCAACCTTTAGTGGGAAGAATCACTGCCAAGATCACTTCTTGGACTGCTCGAACACTATCTTACTCTGGGAGGATACAACTGGTGCAATCTGTCATCTTTGGAATCCAAGCATACTGGGTACAACTATTTATATTGCCTGTGAAAGTACTGAAAATGATTGAAGGCATCTGTAGGAGTTTTATTTTGGTCTGGGATGAACACTACAACTAAGAAAGCATACATCTCTTGGGACAAAATGTGTACCCCAAAATCAGTTGGTGGGATGAATCTAACTAACCTCAAACTCTGGAACAAAGCTGCTATTGCAAAGACCTGCTGGGATCTAGCCCATAAAAAGGATAAGCTGTGGATTAGGTGGATAACTGTTTATTATATCAAAGACAGACCAATAGAATCCATTCCAATTCCTGCTAATGCAAGTTGGATGGTTAAAAAGATCATCCAATCAAGAGATATTCTACAAAGCCTTCAGAATTGGAAGGATCAGAAATGCTCGAGTAGACAATTGTACCAGTCACAGATGCAAGAAGTGCCGAGAGTCCCACGGAAGAATTTAATCATACAAAACCAAGCAAGGCAAAAAGTAGTTTTCAACCTATGGCTATTCCTACAGGACAGAATACCAACAAAGGATAGACTACACAGCTGGGGAATGAGTACTGATCAGCAATGCATCATATGCCAAATCCACCCTGAAACAAGAGATCATTTGTTAATGACTTGCCCGATCATTGTGGACTTATGGGGAAGAACAATGAACTGGTTGCAAGAACATTACCCACCAGTATTGATTGGAATCAGGAAATGTAGTGGTTGATTAGCAAAGCCAAGGGTGAAACATGTCGAGCAGCCACTTTCAAAATGGTTACAGCTGAATTTGCGTATGCTATCTGGCTAGAAAGGAATGCAAGAGTCTTCAACAAGATTTTTCGATGTAACAATGCCTTACTGAGAGACATCGTGTATAATTGTAATGTTAGAGGTACCCCAAGAATTAAACAACATTTACAACACCTTAGAATATAGTCGTATTAGGCAGTTAGGATAGTAAGAATAGTCTATATGTTATTCCCAGACAGTCGGCTGAGTTGAAGCTTGACTGTGGTTTTGTAATGTTACTTCATTGGTGATTAATGAAAAACCTTAATTACCAAAAAAAAACAACCCTCCTCACTTAAAGACATGATACTTTAGCATGTGTACCATGTACTGGTTATGGTCTGATTAAATTTAAGAACTATGGTGAATTGATCTATTACATATTTCAGATGAGAAGCCCGAGTCAGGCCTGCCTGTTGGCTGGAGTTAATAGAATCTGATCCGATTTATAAGTTACTCTATAGCTTGACTAAGTGATACCTATAGGCATGATATCTCATAATACGAGTGAGAGGTATACTAATTCCGAAAAAGATTTATTAACTGCAGGAACATAAGTTCCGCAGACATTTAAGCAAGGCTGTCACTAATTTTAAACTCATAAGCGAATGGTCGGTTCAGATGAGAAAATAAGGTAAGAGAATAATTGAAGACTCATTGTAAATCAATTACATAAAAATAAGGAATTCAGATTTAAACGGGTAAAACCTTTTACGAAAAGGGATTTAATAAACACTTTGTGCAAAGTAGTAAATTAGGGGAAAATACACAAAGGCTATTTAGGGACAAAATTTCTAAAACACACGCTTGCACAATTTAAGGAAAGGGAATCAATTAACAGCCAAGAAATCAGAAATCCAAAGATTTGGTATGAATGAACCAGGACAGAAAGGTGGAAAAGGTTTTAACATAAGGAACATCATTAACAATCAATAGACCTATTAAAAGTAGATTCTGAATCAATCGCTATTTCAAAAACCACTTTAAAGAAGGATTTGTCACACATATAAAGCATGCAGACACGCTTAATGTCTAATGTAGAAGAAATTTTAAAGCTCAGAGTTGTATGTGAGTAAAGAGTATAAACTTAGTTCAAAAAATTCAAAAGTTAGTCTGAGAAAGTCAAGGGTTCTAAAATAAAACCCTAGTTAATCATATTTCCAAACCTCAGAAGAAACCCCAAATTCTATGGTTTCCACCTTGAATTTAATACATGGATGAGGAAACAAGTAGTTGAAACAGTAGCAGGGGTTTCTTTCAGAAACCCATGAGAACACATGCAAATACAGTAGAAGGATTAAAACAGATATAGTGTAGAAACTCACTTGAAGCATGACGAGAGAGCAACATGATAGTAGGAGAAAAATGCTTTAGGAAAATCTACTCAGAAAGGACTTAAAAAGGGTTTAGTAGAAGAGAAAATAGTGAACAATTAAGAATGCAATAGCAGATGTAGTATAAGAACATACTTCTAGAAGGAACTTAACCAAAGTTCAGAAGAGAAAATTGTAGAACTCTTAACAATACAGTAGAAGAAACATGTTTAAAGAGGTCTCTTTTAGAAGAACTCAAACAAGGTTCACCAAAAGGTAAATAAAGAGCCTCAAGAACTCAGTAAAAAATATTGTAGAAGAACACAAGAACACTGAAAAAGCATAATAGAAGAACAAATAGAAAAACATATAAGAGCATGATAGAAAGAAAAACTCAAGAATATAGTAGGAGAATGTGATATAGAAAATATAGCAAAGGGACATAAGAGCACAGTAGGATCTTAAGAAACCACAATATAGGAAAATATAGCAAGAGAAGCAAATAAGAACATGTTACAAGAACACAACAGAAAAATAAATACACAATGACAAAGAAAAATCACAGAAATATTTAAACACTTTCAGAAAAAACCCTAGATCGAAAAATAAGATTTTGAAAGTGGTTTTTGAAAGAAGGTCCAGAGAGTTTTTAAAAACTCAAATAGAGCATTGATGCACAATAAATCTAGAAAGATCAGAGTTTAGGACCTGGTTGTTCAGGATTTGAAATTGGCTTATTGGGGTGGTCAAATTTGTCTATAATTGAACTAACATGAGGCTAGTTTTTAAATAGCCAGTGCTCCCCTTATTTATTTTTTTGAAATAATAAAATAACTTTTTGAAAACAATTAAAAGTACCAAATCCATTAATATATGTGAATACTATATTAAAAGTACTAGAATCCATGTTGTAATTATAAACACAATTAAATCTTAAAATAGGCTAAAATTGCAATTATAAGCAATTTAACTTTAAAAATACCAAATCAGTTTATAAAAATGTGAAAAAGTTACCATAAATATATTTTCGTATAAATATGGGAATAAAATAAATCATTCATCAAATATGAAGATTTTGGGAATAATTATTGATTTTTATATTGCTAAAAAATGGACACTAAATTGATTTTAAAAATCATTAAAGATTGGAAAAATATGAAAATACTTGGGCATGCTTGTATATGCATATATACGCTATTTTGAAAGCATTTTGCATATATTAAAAATATACAGGGAAAAAGTGGGTATGAACAGCTGCCCCCTCTTTATCGGAAAGGATGAAAGAGTTGTCGGGTAAAGATATGATGACCTGTTTTGACTATTTGAGAAGGTTGACCGTGATCTGGTTTCTGAGCTGCCTACATATCCCTAGTCTTATAGGAGTCAGGCCATATGTAGTTCAGCATCTGTTGGTGAAGTATGCCGATGGAGGTTTTTTCAAGAACGGACGCGATGTTCAAGTTGGGATAGGTGGTTAAGAGTCTAGTAGGGCTACGGAACTAGAGCGGGATCGCTCCTACTGAGATGGCTGTTGATTGCCGGTTTACCTATAAATAAACAATATAAGTATATATTGTATTTAAATGTGATGCAATTTCCCGTCGGAGCATGAATGTTGTCTTTGGATGGTTAGGATGATGTCCTCAGCCCATGATGTCCTGGCCCATGAAACGTATAATAAAGGATTCGCAGACCATAAAATGATGCTCTCGGGCTATGAGGATGATACCTCCGAGCTATGATACCTTTTAGTAATGATGTGTAAGAGATAAAAAGGGTCCTCATGCCAAGGCATGGCGTTCTCGGGCAATAAAGATGGTGCCTTCGAACAAATGACTCCTTTGGATGATTTCGCGATCTTTTAGCCCATGAAATGCAGAAGATAGCGATGTTTCAACTAATGCAGAACGTAATAAGTGGTGATATTTCAACCGTTTCAAGATGTAAATGAGGTGGCGATCTTTCATCTGTGCAAGTGAAAAATAAAGCTGCGATATTTAAGCCATACAAGATGTAAATGAAGTGGAAATCTGTCAGCTATGCAAGATGTTAATGAAGTAGTGATATTTCAGCCATGCAATAAGGTGGCGATCTTTCAACCGTTAAAGTGAAGTGGCGATCTTTCAGCCATGCAAGTGAAACATAAAGTGGTGATATTTTAGCTATGCGAGATATAAATGAAGTGGCGACATTTCATCCATGAAAAAATGTCAGTAAAATGAAGATCTTTCAGTCAATGCAGGATATAAATGAAGCGGCGATATTTCAGCCGTTCAAATGGAGGTAGAGCTTAACTTCGGATGGTAGAATGGTAGCCTTATGCAATGCACGAAATGCAGATGGAGGTAGAGCTTAACCTCGGAAGTATAATAGTAGCCTTATGAAATGCAGGAAATGCAGATGGAGACAAAGCTTAGCCTCGAAAGGAAGGATGGTAGCCTTATGCAATATAGGAGATGCCGATGGAGGTAGAGCTTAGTCTCAAGAGGCAGAATGGTAGCCTTATGCAATGCAGGAGATGCAGATGGAGACAAAGCTTAGTCTCGGAAGGCAGAATGATAGCCTTATGCAATTCAGGAGATGCAGATGGAGACAACGCTTAGTTTCAGAAGGCAAAATAGTAGCCTTATGCAATGCAAGAATGCAGGTGAAGGTAGAGCTTAAATTGTGATCGAACCCATATGGCTGCCTACGTATCCCCTCTTTAACGGGAATTAGGTCATACGTAGTTCAAATTACATCATATAGGAAAGCATAAGATTACATATAGTATAGCTTCACTGCATCTGAGTTGATTGGTTTTGGCCAGAATTCTTCGACCATTTTTGCATGTATTATAAGGGCTTCTCCAATTAGAAACTGGTGAACCATACATGTGCCTTTCCAGTTGGGAGAGAACTTCCCTTTGGCTTCATCTTGATGTGTAAAAACCTTCTTTAACACCAGTTTCCCCGGTATGAACCATCTTGGTTTGACTCTCTTGTTGAAGGCTCTGGACATTCTGTTTTGATAAAGCTGACCGTGGCAAACAACATTCATTCTCGTCCCGTCTATAAGAGCCAACTGCTCGCAATGACTATTCACCCACTCTGTATCGTCGAGTTCTGATTCCTGTATGATCCTTAGGGAGGGAATTTCTACCTCGGGGGAGATGACCGCTTCTGTACTGTAAACCAACATGTAGGGAGTTTCCCAGTTGATCCGGGGTCTGTGGTGCGGTACCCCAAAAAAGCAAATGATAACTTCTCATGCCACTATTTATGCTTCTCTATCATTTTCCTCAGTATCTTCTTGATATTCTAATTGGCCGCTTTTAGGGCTCCGTTCATCTGAGGTCTTAAGCTGTGGAATTTTTGTATTTGATTTTGAAGGATTCACTCATGGCTTTCATCAAGTCACCATTGATATTGGAACCATTAGCAGTAATGATTGACTATGGCATTCCAAACTGACAAACAATACATTCGCGGACAAAATCTGCTATGATTTTCTTAGTCACTGCTCTGTAAGATGCTACTTTAACCTGTTTTGTAAAATAGTCAATTGCTACTACGATAAACGTGTTCCCGTTTGATGCGGCAGGTTCAATTGTTCCGATAACATCCATACCTCATGTTGTGAACAACCACGGCAAGGTTATTGTAATAAGCTCATTCGGAGGCACCCTTATCATGTCGGCATGAATATGACAGCAGTAGAATCTTCGGACGTATTGGATGCAATCCGTTTCCATAGTCGTCCAAAAGTTACCAGCACGAAGTATCTTCTTGACTAAGACAAAACCATTCATATCCTCCAGCAGTTTGGATGCTTCCGTTGCGCCGACACACCTTTGTATTCCCATAACTGGAGTCATCCTATACAAAATTCCTCCGTTGTGAAAAAAATTGTTAGCAATTCCCCTAAGTGTGCCCTTCTGAGTAGCATTTGTGAGCTCGGGATACTATCCTTTCGCCAAATATTCCTTGATATCGTGAAACCAAGGTTTTCTGTCTGATTCTTCCTCGACATGAGTACAGTAAATTGGCTGACGATTCACAGAAATATGATCAATGAAATTCTTATCAGGGTGTTTTATCATAGAGGCCAGGGTAGACAATGCATCAGCGACTCATTCTGGACTTTGGGAACATGTTGGAATTCCTTCTTTGTAAACCTCTTTTTCAACGCCTGTATATGATACAAGTATAGAAGTATCTTGGAGTTCTTGGTTTCCCATTATTTTCAAACTATATATATATGTAAGTTTGAATCTCCAATAACTAGCAACTCTTGAATGTTCATGTCATTGGCCATCTTGAGGCCCAAGATGCAGGATTCGTACTCGGCCATATTATTAGTGCAGGGGAACTTGAGCTTGGCGGATATCGATTAATGCTGGTCGGTTTCTTACGCTAGGATTGCTCCTATGCCAACTTCTTTGAAATTCGCAACTCTTTTTGACACTAGGACTGCTTCTATGCCAATTTTTTTGAAATTCGCTGCTCCATCAAAAAACATCCTCCAACCATCATAGGATTCTGCAATGTCTTCTCCTATGAAGGATACCTCTTCATAAGGAAAATACATCCTGAGGGGTTCATATTCTCCATCCATAGGATTTACCACAAGGTGGTCTGCTAGTGCTTGTCTTCTGACTACCTTCTGAGTCATGTCGCCAATGTCAAATTCACTCCACATGATTTTCCACTTGGCTAGCTTGTTAGTGGGCATGTGTTTCTGGAAGATGTACTTTAAAGGATCCATCCTTGATATGAGATATGTAGTATAAGCACAGAAATAGTGCCTCAGATTTTGAGCTATCCAAGTCAGAGAACAACAGGTGCATTCTAATAGAGAATACTGGGCCTCATATGGGTGAAATTCTTACTGAGATAATAGATGGCCTGCAACTTTCTCCCTGTTTCATCATGCTACCCCTGAACACATCCGAATGTTCCATCCAATACTGTAAGGTAGAGAAACAGAGGTCTGCCTGGCTCGGGTGGGACCAAAATTGGTGGCATGGACATGTACTCCTTGATTCTTTTGAATTCTTTTTGAAAATTATCAATCCATTTGGTAGCAACGTCCTTTTTCAACATCTTGAAGATCGACTCACATATGACACTAGATTGTGCTATGAACCGGTTGATGTAGTTAAGTGTCCCCAAGAAACTCATTACTTATTTCTTGTTCCTTGGCGGTGGCAATTCTTGAATATCTTTGATCTTCGTCCAGTTCTATTCCCTGACGACTCAAAATAAACCTATGCAATTTTCCAGCTGGAACCCCGAATGCACATTTTTTGCGGGATTCAATTTGAAGTTGTACCTTCTCAATCTGTTAAATAAATTCCTCAAATCTTCCATGTGATCAATGGCTTTCTTGGGTTTGATGATGACATCATCTACATAGACCTCGATCTCTTTATGTATCATATCATGGAAAATGGTAGTCATGGCTCTTATGTAGGTGGATCGATCATTCATTAGTCCGAGTGTCATCATTTTGTAAGAATACATTCCCCGCGGCGTAATGAAAGTTGTTCTCTCAGCATCTTCTTCACCCATCCATATCTGATGGGACCTACCAAAACAATCAACAAATGACTGCAGTTCATGCGTGGCGCATTTGTCAATCAGGATGTGTATTTTTGTCAAGGGGAAGTCGTCTTTTAGACTTGCCCAGTTTAGATCCTGATAGTCGACACAGGATCTTATACTACCCTGAGAACCTTAGCATTGGCTTGCTCAGTGACTTCCTTCTCGATTTTCAAACTTATGTAAGGTTTGAATTTTTCGAGCTTCTTCTTTACTGGTAGACATGTCGGGTCGGCTGGCATTTTGTGTGCCACAATAGATGTACTCAAACCAGTCATGTCATCATATGACCAGGAAAATATGTCTTCATATTCTTTTAGAAATTCTGTCTACTCTTCATTTTCTAACAGTGACAGGTGAACACTGATGCAAGTTTCTTTGACATTTCCTGCATTTCCCAAGTTGACAACCTTAGTCTCATCAGCTTCTTTAACAATCTCGTCCAGTATATCATCTTCCTCAAAGTCTAGATCCGTTTATTGCATTGTCTTATTGCATGTCACAGTCGTTGGTTAATCAAGATGAGCAATAGTAATACTGTAAATAAAGTAAATGAGAGAAAGTAGTAGGAGTAAGATTTATAAGAAACTAGAGTGCTTTGATAAATTTAACAATTGTTTTGAACATTTGAGCTTTTATTTCGAAATCAAAAATGCGAAAAGAAAGTCAATTAGTAAACAAAAGACAATGTTTTTTCAGCTTTGCTACCCCGAAGCTTTTCGGGCTCTAGTGGTTCCGATAGTACAGTTGTTAAGGCGTGCTCTTTGCATAAGGATTTTATAGAAGGGACTTCCTCCCCCTCCTCCTCAAAAAGGACATAGCAGTACATATCATCATCTTCCTGGAAAATATTCTTCATTGCTGCTAGGGCTTCTTCTTCTTCTGACCCATAGATAACTTCTGTCGGTTGGAAGGTCTGCTCCAAATGGGGTATTGGCTACTCCAATGGGTAGTAACGACCGCGCCATGCTGGCGACCATTGCTTGAATTCATCCCAAGTGTACTCATACCCTAATCCGAAGCTGGTGCTGTATTTCTTGAGCTGGATGGGGTTAATGATTCCTTGGAGATTCTTGCCAAGTCCCTTGCAAGGTTCATACCCGCTCTAGTTCAGTATGATTTTAATTGGTTATCCCACCACTTATCTTTATCGATGTCATTGACTCATTCGATGTGGTGGTAAGTTTCTCCACCTATCTTTTTTCTCCCCCGATGTTCAGAATGGTTTGGTGACTATATATGGGATTGCTACCGTTGCCGTGAATAATTACCTCCTGGTGATTCCACTAAAACTTCACTACCTGATGTAGGGTTGATGCTAAAGCCCCAATGGCGTGAATCCAAGGCCGTCCCAAAAGCAAGTTTTAAGATGCCGGTACATCTATTACTTGAAAATCAACATCAAACCAAGTGGGACCTATTTGTAGACACAAGCTAATTTCCCCAATGGTAGACCTCTAAGAATCGTCGAAAGCCTTAACATTGATGTCCCCGTCTTTGATTTCATCCAGCCCTTTCCCTAATTTCTTGAGCATCATCAATGGACAGATGTTGAGGCTGGACCCCCCATCAATCAGGATCTAGGTTATAAAATAATCCTCGCACTGCATGGTGATTTGCAATTCCTTTTTGTGACTCAAACCTTCTGGTGGCAACTCATCTTCATGGAAAGTGATCTTGTGACTCTCCAATTCCATCCCCACCATGTTTTTCATTTCTCCTACGGTGATGTTGCTTGGTAAATATTCCTCATTCAGTACTCTTAACAAGGCATTCTTGTGTGTATTAGAACTCTTTCGCAAAGCAAGGATAGAAGTCTGCGCTGGTGTTTTGTTTAGCTGATCAATGGCTTAGTATTCCTTTACTTGTATCTTCCGCCAGGGATCATTGGGCCCAGTTTCGGTGATGGTTTGTCGACCGAAGGTCTCCTTACTTGACTCAGACAAGTGTTATGGAGTGTAAACCCTAACGGTCCTTTTCATACCCTGTGCTGCAACTGCCTCCCTGAATTTGGCTTTCCCTTTCCTTCTTGCCTCGGCTGTGTAGTCCCATGGTGCGGTCTTCATGTAGAATGGTGTTACGGCTGTCATTGATATCGGAATGGGCACCCATGCTTCGAAAGGTACTACAACAACTTCAAATGGTATAGGCGCCTTCGGGGACCCAAACTCGACCACAAGTGTTGTTGGCACCTTTGCAGAAGCTGGTGTTTTGAACTCAAGTGGTATGGACATGTTCACCTTGGAATCTTCAGAAGGCTGAATCTAGACTACAATTTGATTAAGGGTGACTGTTGTCTTCTTTGGATCGTCGCCTTCTGTGATCAGACCGATTGATCCTTTGGGATCCCAATTATCCTCTATCTCAATCATATGAACACCTCCACCCTTAAGGTTTGGTAGAGACTTATTGAGGACATTCGAGGCTAGCTCCTTTACCACGAATATCTTGTTGTCAGTCAAAGCCTGGATCTTATCCTTCAAGGAGCGACACTCGTCAATAGTGTGTTATTTCATGCCAAAATGGTATGCACAGGTTTTATTTGGGTTGACCCATTGGGAATAATTTTTTGGAGTTTAGACAGGGATATGGTTGACATAACCATCAACTTTGAGTCTTTTGTACAACTAGTCAATTGTTTCAGCAATGGCGGTATACTGTTTGGGAGGTCTGTGGTTGAAATTTGGTTGAGGTATAGGGAAGTTTTGACGAGGTGGAGGTGATTGATAGCGAGGAAGTTGACTATTGTAGGTATGGTAAATATGTGCTGGTTGGGAGTATTTGGGTGAAGTTGGTTGGTATGTGGGCAGTGGACGTGATTGGTAATTTGAGGTAGGTTGATATGTAAGTGGAGGTATTGGGTAGGTTTTGTATTTGATTGGGGACTTTGTTCTCTATACAACCATCACGACGCTCACGTCCCTTTTTTCACTAGACTATAGAGCCTTGTTCGTATCTTGTAAAGCTTCAAAGTTTGCAACCATACCACTTTTGATACCTTTCTACCATTTCCCTAGATTGATGATGTAAAAAACTATCTGGCTTTATATCAGCATCAACCTTTCATAGTATTGTGGGTCTTGATCTTGGGCGAAAAAACTATTCATTTGTTCTTCTTCTAAAGCCAGTCAGACCTTAGTAGTTTCAGATCTCCAACAAGTAGCATACTCTCGGAATATTTTCGTAGGTTTCTTCTTTAGGTTATGTATGTAGAACACATCTAGCGTATTTTCTGATTCACGAGTTTTTCTACTTTCGTGAACTGAATTCGTTGACATTGACAAATGAACCAAGTTAGCTTGAGCATCGGCCTCACCATTATGATCTCAGGGCACGTGCTGCAAGGTCCATTCCCCGAATTCATACAGTGTTACCTATAACTTGTCTAAGTATATTCGAATTCATTCCTCTTGTATTTCCAACATCCCAGTATCTTGATTAACCATGAGGATGGAGTCATACTTAGCTTCAATCTGCTCGGCCCCAAGGCTTTTAGCCACTTGGAGGAAATTACGGCCTCAAACGTAACCTCATTTTTAGTAAATTTCACAGTTCCATAGACTGCCTAACTACATTCGTTTTAGGTGGTTTTAACAAGATGCCGAGCGTGGACCCCTTTGCGTTCAAGGCACCATCTGTAAAAAGTTTTTGAATTCCCGAGGTAGTCCTAGAGGTTAACAATAATTCCTTTTCGACTTCAGGTATTAAGGATGGCGTGAAGTTTGCCACGAAGTCTATAAAAATTTGAGATTTTATGGCAGTTCAGTGCAGATACTCGATATCGTACCCGCTAATTTTGATGACCCATTTGGCCAACTGACCCAAGAATTTGGGTTTGTGCATGATGTTCCTTAGTGGGTAAGAGGTCACGACACATATGGGGTGGCATTAATAGTACGACTTTAGCTTTCTAGAGGCACTTAGCAAAGCGAGTGCCAACTTTACCATGTAAGGATACCTCGTTTCGGCCTCGCCAAGAGTTCTACTAACATAGTAAATAGAAAATTGCATACCTTTCTCCTCCCATACTAAGGCTCCACTTAGTGCCACCTTGAAAACCTCCAAGTAAAGGTACTATTATTCGTCCGCCATCGGAGTATGTAGCAAGGGAAAACTTGATAGGTACATTTCTGTTCTTCCAAAGCATGCTGGAATTTCTTGGTCAAGGAAAAATTATTCTTCTTCTTCAACAATAAGAAGAACAATGGCTTTAGTCCGAGGACCTCGATATGAACTGGCGCAAGGTGGAAATACACCCGGTCAGTCTATGAACGACCTTGATGTTTTCCTCCATGTTGACGTCTTCTATGGATCTAATTTTGTTGGGATTGATCTCGATTCCTCGATTGAATACCATGAACACGAGGAATTTTTCCAATCTAACCCTGAAAAAGCGCTCCAGGTTCATCTTCATATTATGTTTTTTCAATATGTCGAAGGTTTCCTTCAAATTTTTCAAATGGTACTTTGCCCACAAGGACTTGGCTAACATGATTAACTTCCATTGATTTTCCTATTTTTTCTTCAACCATCCGGTTTACTAGGCGTTGGTAGGTGGCGCCATCATTCTTTCACCCGAATGGCATTACATCATAACAGTTGGTGCCGAATTTAGTGATAAAAGAAGTCTGTTCTTGGTCGCCGAGGTCCATCCAAAATTTTTTGTACCCAGAATAGGCATCGAGAAAGCTGAGTATCTCGTGCCCGGTCATCACATCGATCATTCAATCAATGTTAGGAAAAGAAAAAGAATCCTTTGGGCATTCCTTGTTCAGATATTTGTAATTTGCACAAATTCTTAGATTATTTCCTTTTTAAGATACTACTACTACATTAGCTAACTAGTCTGGGCACTTAACATACTGAATGGACCATATTTCAAGGACTTTAGATACCTTGTCATTGATGATTGCATGCTTGACCTCGGACTGAGGTCTCCTCTTCTATTTAACTGGGTGGAACTTTGAGTCCAAACTTAGCTTATGAGTGCTTACCTCCGGCGGAATCCCTACTATGTGAAGATGGGACCAAGCGAAACAAGGTATGTTAACTTTAAGAAAATTAATGAGTGCTTTTCAGAGCTCGGGGGTTAACCCCGTGCCTAGGTATAACTTTAGATCTAGCAGGTGTTCGATCAATTTGACTTGATCCAGTACCATCTTGATTCCTCTCGGTGTGGAGAACTTCAACGCTTGGTGTAAGGTCAAAGGTACTGCCCTCATGTTGTGAACCCATGGTCTTTGGAATAGAGCATTATATCTCATGTCCCCATCGATCACAATGAAATTTGTCTCTTGGATGGACCCAGTGGTGTTCCTTCTTAGGGTTATCTCCCTTTTAGTGGTTTTATATGTCATGTTCAATCCGTTCAATACCGGACTGGTGGCACTATTTGGTCTTGTAAACCCACATGCTCTACGACCCTCGCTTTGATGATGTTGGCGAGATACCTAGATCAAATAATAGACTTTTAACTCAAGCTTTATGAGCAAGTACGTATATTACAAGTGTATCATTTTGAGGTTTTACGATGCCCTCGGCATCCTCATCATTGAACGAAATGGTTCCCTCCGAGATATAATTTCGGGTGCAATATTCCCTCGTGATAGATACTTTAGGTAGTTTCATCATCGGCCTTTGAGGGACATCAACCCCTCTAATGATCATGTTGATGATGTGTTGAGGTTCCTCTTGTTCGGTCTACATGTTCGTATCCCGATTTCTGAAGTGGTTTTTCACTCAATCATTCAGAATCTTATAGGTGCCCATTATCAAACAACCAGTAAACTTCTTCTCTAAATTGCTGGAAATCCTCGATCCTGTGGCCATGAGTTCCAAGATACTTACACATCAAGTTAGGATCTCTTTGTGTAGGGTCGGACTGCAATGGTCAAGGCTACTTGGTATCCTTGATGCACCCAATGGCTGATAAGATACTAGCAGAATCAATGTTAAAGTTATATTCCAACAATATTGGTGCCTCCTTGGCCCCGAGTGGCCTGTAGAAACTAATTTTTTAATCAGACCTTAATTATCAGGCCCTCGATTGCTTCTCTTTTTGCTCCTTATAGGGTGACGTTTGGACCTGTTTCCCCTTTGATCTTCATTGTATGGTTGAAACTGGTCTCGGGTCTATCTCGATTCATGACCGACGACTCTCTTAGACCCATCATCATCTCTAATGAGATAAACGGATCAAGAAGGCGCTCCGAGTTGGTCATCCTCGACTCTGATTTTGGATTGGTATCTCTTGTGAACGTCAGCCCAAGTTACAACCGGGTATGATACTAAATTTTTTTTTTGGTTGCTACGAAGCCAAAGAATTTCAATGGTTAAGTACTTTAGTGAATATCGGAACGGCTCAATCATCCGCAACTGGATGTAGATCCATCTGTTCCATTTGAAACCTTGGCACAAAATCTCTGAGCATCTTGTTGTCTCTTTGCTTAACCTTGAAAAGGTCCAATTTTGTTGTCTGGACCTTGATGGCCCCAGTATGAGCCTTCAATAAGGCATTTACAAGCATAGCAAATGAATCAATAGAATTTAGGGGGTAAGTTGTGATACCATATAATTGCTCCTTTTGATAGAGTTTCCCTAAAATTCTTTCGTAACATCAACTCAATTTCGTCATTTTCCAAGTCATTCCCCTTGATGGAATATGTATAGGAGGTCACATATTTTATTTGGGTCCGTGCTTCTGTTATACTTTGGAATATCAGGCATGTGAAATCTCTTCGGGATCAGCTTCGATGCAACACTCAACGGGAAAGGCTTTATGGTAAACTTCTTGGAATCCAGTTCTTTTAATATCGAGGGTGCTATCGGGATTCGAGTGACCTTGGAATTTATGTTTCTACCTTTTTGTCATTGGCCTTAATTTTGTTTTCACCATATTCCACCTACTTTGTTAATACCTCAAGCATTTGCATTACTTAGGGACTAACTTGGGCCCGACTTCATCCGAACTCTCGATAGTTTATTCATTTCTTCGAGTGTTCTCTCGAGACTATTTGGGCTCAAACCTGTCTGGGAAACGACCTTCATTATGTAGCTGTGCGATAACCGCCTGTTGAGCCTACAACATTTTTAAGATTAGCCACAAATGTATCTCATCTCCTTCTCCTTCAAATGCTTCTCGAACTATTGGTCAACGGCCTCAACGAAAGCTGTTTTCAGGGTCAGTTGGCAGGCGGGCATCGCTATTAAACTGTGAATTGGTGTCGATTGGATCGACAGCTGGGACCCTTTTGTCTTTAGCGAGGGGAACCTCATTGCTAGGCACCAAGTTGTTGTTTTCTCCATGATGGCCAGATTCAGCTTCAATGTTCAGGTGATAAGACTGAGAATTTGACAGTTTTATGCTGATTTGAAATTGAAACCTTAGAGAGCAAGTGTAAAATAGAGTGTGTTATGGAAATTTGTATCAAACTACCACTATTATCTTTAGCTTCACAGTGGGTAACAAAGTGTTTACCCTTAAAATAGAAAATAATTGAATTATATGTGATTTTAAAGATATATGGATTAATTCAACATAAATAATCAAGAACGTTAGATAACTAAGTTAAAGACACAATAAATAATCAAACCAGTCATAATGTTATGGCCTAGCTTGAACTTGGATTGAGCAATAGTTTCTGCCCTCGGTTGGGTCTTAGGTTTGAAGCCAACCAAGAACAAAGAACAAAAGTAAAGTAACGACTTTTCAGTAGCTAGATCGCAGAGAAATAATTTTGTATTACCTCCGTATGTGTGTTACTATGTGTCCTATTGAAATAAAAGCTTCCCATTTATATAGTAGGAGAATTTCTTCTCTAGTACAAGTCTAAAAAGTAAAACTTCCTTTTACCGACATCGGGCAATATCTGTGCCATGATACCCGATTGAATGTGGATATCATTGCCCTCTATTAGTCGTGGACAACCGTTCATGCGCTTCCTAGAGTCTCAAAACCCCTCACAGGTCCGTGATGCGTCATTTTATCAAATCTAATGGCGAGCATTTTGTTCGGGCCTTGGTATAAGAAGTTCTTAGCTTCGATTCCGATTCTGTACAATTATATTCTTGCTTTGTTTGATCTACTAGGAGTTGGGGGTATATGTTACCCCCAATTTTGCCCGTATACAGAAAGCTACAAGTGAACAGTAAAATTGGGATGTTATTATGATTTGCCTCGTACCACAATAATAAATACTTTTCTTTATAATAAGAAAGAAATTAAGTGCACCCACTAACTAGGCTAAGGTTAAAGAATCTAATATTAGATGCGGACCTATGATTTGAATATCACGGAGGCAGCACTTTAAAAATAAAATAAAAAATTATGCATTGTAGGAACCCAGATTTGAACATGGGTCTTGAAGAGATTGAAGATACTTTAAAAACTTCTACAAACTAGCTCCTTTGTCTAGATTTTGTGATTTTGCACGGGGAGGGTGTATGGGGTCCGCATAAAATATTTAAGGGTTCCTCACTGTATATATAGAAATATACATATAATTTTCTTGTCAAAGCTAACGAGTTCCGCTGACTCCATCCCCAACATGGGTCTGCCCCTGCTAACATTTTATTCGAGTGCGATTAAACACTCTTTTAATAGTGTCATGAGATGAAGAAATGTTATAGTAATTCTAAACTTTAATTAACGTGAGAATCAACCTCTAAGAATATTATTCCATCTGTTTTATGTGGTAATATTTTTTTACTAATCCGTTGAAGAAAGAACACTACCTTTTGGCATTTCAAAATAATGTAATTTTAAACTTTTTTTTGTGTGCTTGCTTTTATAGTCTCATAAATCATAGCAAATTTAAGTCAACATATTCCAAACTCTTTTACTTTTTAATACAGGTAGTGTCAGCTTCAAACATCAAATTAACAAATTCATACATGACGCATGTTACTATTTATTTTTTGATGAACTGGTTCCATTTGTCAGTGGAACGATAAATATTAAGATATATCCATCTTTTAAACCCCCCCCCCCCCCCCCCTCACACACACCATAAGTCCCAAGCCGGCAACCTCGTTCTTTCAAATATCTTGTAAACACCAAGTTGTCTTTGTTAGGCATGTTGGCTTTGGTTGATCGCAAAAGTAACATAACATAACTCAATCCTTTCAACATTTCCAACTTCCAATAACTTTGTGAAATCTGTCGGAGAATGAGATGAATACAAAGACCTGGAGCTTAGAAGCCCTCAACCAATTATATTTTTTAATGTTTAAAAGAATTTATTTTTAGAATTTTTTTGGCAACAATATGCTCCTCTTCAATGAAATAGAGAAGCATTTCATTATTACTCGTTTTGCTGGAATTTCAACTTGAATTTTTAACATAAAATAATTTTCAGCCTTGTATGTAATTACAGGATATACCGTTGAGCAGGGACTTGTGACGATGGGCTTAATATTGTCAACAAAATATGAAATAAATAATTCACAAAGATATGTGAATCAACATAAGGTTAATTAATTATGTGATATAACATGCATGCAATTCTGATTTTCATATTTTTATAAAATTGTAAAAACCCAACTGCAAAATATTCATAATTCTCATTGCCAATATTATCGCCGGCTTTCTTTTACTAGCTCGCACCTGGTGAGGTATTGTAAGACACGGTTTTGTCTCCTAAAATGCGCCTAACAAGATGAAATTTTCCTATTTTCTTATTAGGCATATAATAACTGAAGAAAATGCTCGCACAACTATCTAATATGTTTGGAATTAAGGGTATTCTTTTAAATCCAAAAAAAGAACAACCCACGTGTTTGGTAATCGAATTAAAGGTGTAAAGACGGAAAAGAATTAGAGTCAATCGCTCAAATGATCATTCAACTATCCCAAATTATTTTTTTATAAGAACAAAATTATTTAATTAAGCCTATTATACTCAGAAAGCCAATCAAGTAGATTTTTTAAATTTTGGTTGCCAAATACCTAATCACCCTCTAAATTATAAATATTTAAATTCTTTTTATCCTTTTACACTTTTTAGTATTAGCCACAAAAATTCAAAAATTTATTTACACAATTCAGAATGAAAAAAAATTATAAAATATATATTCCATCAACGTAATATAAAAATAATTATTTAAATAGAGGCATTTTACGTTATATATTTTTGAAAATTATGCTCAATTATATTATTATGTTTCCACAAACTTTCTGACGACACAAAGTTATGTCACCAGAAACAAGGGGACTATCTGTATAGGGTAAAATATGCCATGTTAAGTCGTACATGAAATATATATATATATATATATATATATATATATATATATATATATATATATATATATATATATATATATATATATATATATATATATATATATATATATATATATATATATATATATATATATATATATAGAAGGTCACCCTCAATACTCGAAGGCCCCGAATGAAGGGAAACTAGGCCATAATTAGGAAGGACCATACCGAGTCCTCGGAGTTGTCGGCAAAGGATCTTACAAACTTAATACAATGGAAGGTGAACAGTTGCCAAATAATTGGAACATATATTACTTAAACGATATTACTGCTAAGGTATGACTTTATCCTTTTGTCTATTTGAGTTTAAAACTAACTCATTGCAGATTTCCGATCGAAGCTATCGAAGGCATACGATCTTGAAGTCACTCTGTTTACATGAATGCCTTAGGTTTTAAAGCATGCGTTGAACTATTTTTCCCTTAGATCAGACTGCCTAACTAGGGGTGTCACCCTTAGAGGTTATATTTTCGAGAAAATACTTTAGTTCATGCCAAAGAGGTCCTTGAGAGGAGAACTTTGTAATGGGCTAAACGGTCAGATGAACTGTGTCCATATAGAATAGTCGAGCCCCGACAGTAAAACATGCACGCATGTATCAATTATTTGAAGAAGTATTCTGTTTAAATCAAAAACACTTTGTGTTTTAAAAGAAGTCCACTATTATACAAAGATCTACACTTATAATCCTACAGGAAACGTCTCAAGAGCCAGAACACAAATACACCCCTGAATACTCGAGGGTAGTCATCGACAGTCAGAACATCCGAGTCATCTAAAGCTCGAACTCATAAGACCTCAAAGAGGCATCCCCTCAAAACAAAGGCTAAGGCCAATATACTCGGGGACTAACTTTTCGGACAAAGTTCAAAAAGTTATCAGGAAATAAGTCCAAGTGACATACCCGAAGGCTACAGCCATATTAAAAACTACGGTCATATAAAAAGTCTATAGCCAAAATAATGCAGCTCAGAGACGTCCGACTTACGCCATCAATTAAAGGCCTTCAAACACTTTGAAAATAAATGTCTATATAAAGATGCCCTCGACAAAGCAAATAATAAAGGGGCTTC
This sequence comes from Nicotiana benthamiana, assembly GCA_034376525.1. NCBI lineage: Eukaryota > Viridiplantae > Streptophyta > Magnoliopsida > Solanales > Solanaceae > Nicotiana > Nicotiana benthamiana. Next base: position 7,295,554 of record CM067327.1, on the reverse strand, counting down.
GATAAAGTCAGCACTCGAATAATTTAATTGTTTCAATAATTGGACTTCAAAAAAACCTCAAGAGGTATTTGATTATCATTACACAGACAAGTTACTAATAAGGTTCCGATATGTAGAACCCTCAAAAAATCCAACGGGTCCAAAAACGCATGCCAAGGCATATAAAATTTTTACTAAGTCTTTTAACTGAAAAGAGGGAAAAATTATAGTCACCGTAAAGGCCGAATCGGCCCAATTTAAAGAGCCTAAGGTCCAATCCTAAAGAGCCTAAGGGACGACCTAAAAGACCCTAATGGCCAAAATATAAAGGGTTTCAAGACCTTAGCTCTCACCTAACTCGGACTTAAAATTCTAAACACCTCGAGCTCACATCAAGTAGATTTAAGCTTAGCTCAAGGATTAACTAAATTCCTGAGAAGTATTGTATTAATCAATAAAAAACCTAAAGGTTTATTATGTTCTGAGACCAATACTCGGACTGATCATTTAAGTTATCCAATTAAATTTTCCAGAAATAAGGGGAAAATGAGATTCACCACAAAGCCAAAGCCAAAACAAAGAGGTCCTTTTGTATTTCCGAAGAGATGTTTGCAGAAAATATTTAGAATACCCACGAGGGTTCCTTACATAAAAATAAAATAAAGAAACCCAAGACTAATTCGGGGCCACATCTTCGATAACAACATCCTCGGACCATGTCATCGAGAGCCACATCCTCGGGGTCTTCATCTTCATCTCCCCCACTCTTGGAGCCACTGGACGAATCCTCATTATTAGAAAGCAAAGCAGTAGCCTTTTCTTCAAAAGTCTTTGCCTTTTTAATATTGGTCAAGCAATCGAAATAGCGAGCATGCACCTCATCAAGGGTTTCTCTCCGAGACTGTCACCTGGCCAGGCCAAGTGCACACAATAACTTAACTTCAGCCGCAACAGAGATCTCCTTTGCTCGGATGTTGGTTTCTATAGCGTCAGTTCGGTATGAACATATAAATGCCTCAACATCAGATTTGTCCTTGGCAAGCTCAGTAGCTGAATCAGATTTAAGCTCTTTGATTATGCGGCCTCGAGCTAGGCTCTCCTCCTTCACACTTTGAAGCTGGCATTCGATTGAATCCTGGTATTACCGAATCGTATCTTTCTCTGAGAGAAGACTGTCCATATCTTGCCTCCACCCCAGGGTCTCGGCATCCTTGATCTTGAGCTCCTCCCGAAGCTGCTTCACCAACTTGCCCTTCTGCTAAAACCGAGAAACTGAAATATTAGTCCGCAAAACAAGCAAGTGTATAATAGAGCCTTAAAGGATTTATTACCTTTTCAATGAGCTTGGTCCGTACTTGACGATTCTTTGTCAGTTCAACTCGGAGATCGCTGATCTCCCCATCTTTTTTGACATAAAGGATCTTAAGGTTGTCCCTCTCCTCCACAAGCTTCTTAAGTTCGACTTAGCATCGGGCAAGCTCAGTCCAAGATTTGGATAATGCTTGTCAGTGAAGCGATATAGCCTTCTCACAAGAAAAGGAGGTCAGACTTAGAAAGATGAAGATTAAACTCGGAGTAATGAAAGACAAAAATTACTTGTTTGAGAAACTTTTCGACCTCCTCAAGAATAAACGTGGAATCAGGATCAGGACCTTCTTTGATCCCCACAACACACTCCCAAAAAATATCGTTCCCATCATGGGTCATCCCACTTCTGTAGTCCCTATGGCTTGGGCATCTCAGAACTTCCCCTGGGAGAACTCCAGGCCTTAGGACGAGTTGTCTATGTTGATTACCCCAAGCAGTTCACTTGGGATATTATCTTTTCTTTATAGAGAGTCGGGGTTAAGCTCTTCTAGTCATCTACCTAGCGTCCCCCCAGGCAAAACACGCTTTTTCCACCTGATGATTCGTAAACTTTTGCTCAAGCTCCCCTCTGAAATTTCTTTAGTTTGAGATCGAAACGCCTCTTCCACCATCGGTTTAGTGGCCTTCAAAGCGTCAGAGCTTCTTCTTTCTCGAGCTACTAGTAGGCGGACGTTATCTTATCCCTTTTCTTCCTGATCCCAAAGATGTTGGGCTATGTCTGGAGATAGGGCCACGATATTAGCCTTGGGCTTTCGAGATTCCCTTTTCTTTGGCTTCAGGGAATTTGCAGTCGACTTTCACTTCCTTTTCTTTTCTTTGGAAGGCTTTGGCGTATCTTCTTCACCAAATGGGGACGACCGCATGTCAATGGCATCTCTGAGGCCTGCATAAAGATTAAATAAGTATTTCCCTAAGAAATGCAAGTATGCAAACAAGAAGACACCATGGTTTTTCGCCTACCATCAAACTTTTGCTAGGTCACGCTGGTCGCGCTCCGCCTACAAAGAAGTAGAAGCCAATTTCGAAACCCAATCTTTGAGGTCTGGGACCACACCGGGAAACCAAGCAATAGCTATATCATTGGAAAGAGGTCAGACTGGGAAAAATATAAGGTCGAGGAACAGAAGGGAAAACTGGTATAAAAATCACTATCAATAAATGGGTACTTATGTTTCATGTTCAATTCCTCGAGGAACGGCATCCTCTCAGGATTAATCATGTTAGAGGACATAACTCGGACAAACTGACTCATCCATCCTCAGTCTTTGTCCTCATCAATGCTAGAGAAAAGAGATTTGAGGATCACCGTTGGAGATTTATCAGGCCACCTCGATGAAGGCGAGGGCTATTCTACTTGATCATATGGTCGAGGGTAAAAGGCATCCCCTCGACCTGGCTCAACAAGTATCGCATCAGATTGATGATTCACCTAAATGAGAGGTATATATGACCAAGCGTCATTTGGTATTGTTTGCAAAAATCAAGCATAGATGGATCTACGGGGTCCAAAGTTAGGTCGGTAGGACATACCGTGAATGGGTAGGTACACATGCTTAAGTACCCCACTTTGTGAATAGTGATATCCTCTTCAGGGGAAGGGATCACTATGTCCTTGTTCACCCAGTGGAAGTCCTCATTCACTTGCTCGAGCTCATCTTTGGTTATCAAATAGATGTATCAGGACATGGGCTTACATTGCCCTGGTGTCAATGCATGTTTATCAATCTTGAAATAGGATGTTATTTTGCAAGGCGCGGAAATGCACTCCTCGATGTGAGATGGCACTACCTATTTACTTTTGGATGGCCGTGATGACAAAGAGGCTTTTTTGTTTTGGGGAACAGTCTTAGATTTTAGCCATTTTTGTGTAGAAATTCAATGATAAAGGGTTGATGATGAAAGTGAAGGCAAACTAAAGAGAAGGATGGAGATATTGAGATTTGGAAACGATTAGCGAAGTAAAGTTCCTAAAATGGTGAAGGCGGTCTATTTATAAGGGACACTTAAGCATATTAGGAAAGTCGAAATGTCGACTGTTAGCCGCCTCCGATTAGTGGCCATGAAAAATTGCGCAGACGCGACCCTTTAGTCACTTTATTCGCTTATGTCATAGAGGTGGCATTATCATCAAGGGCTCAGAAAATTGAAGTTCAAAATTTTTTCTTGTTATCTTATTCTAAGAAATGCAGGGACTACAATGGTATACGACCAAAATCATAGGCCTCCGACTTATAGGCTCGAGGGTCCATCCTAAGCCCGAGTCCGAGCGAGATCGAGTTCGAGGCCGATGGACCAGACTCGATCTCGAAGACATAGTGCAATGCTCATAAAAATGAGTACTAGGAATATCGAAGCCGAGTATACTCGACTCCGAAACAGTACCGTTATGGATTTGTAATAGAATGAGCAAGATTCCTGCCAAGTCCCAATATTATGGTGCAAATTCTGGAATAGGATTGAACTATTCCTTATTAGGCGGTTAAATAGTTTTATCAAGAATATTTCTTACTATAAATAGAAATATACCTTATTTTGTCATGACCCGGATTTCCCACCCCCAGGGTCGTGATGGTGCCTTCTGGTGAGAGCTAGGCAAGCCACACCATAACCACATATCTCATTATCAAATTACTTCTTTTAACAAATAAAAAGGCGATAACATGGAAATTACAGAATTTTAGATAACTAAGAGAATGATAATCATTAAACATCTGAAATCTGCAAATATTACAGTTACTAAAGTCTCAACAACCCAAAACTTGGTGTTACAGTGTCACAGTCTGTCTAAGATTTATTCCATACAAGGTTTGCAGAAATAACAGTACATTGTTTCTAAATAAGGAAATGAAAACAAAAGTAGAGATAGAGGGAGACGCCAGAGCCTTTGGACGCCTGCAGGTCTACCTTGGATCTTCGGGTGGACTGAAGGAAGCCTCCAACTAATACTGTTGTCTCGAACCTAGATTTGTTCAAAAGAGCATAGAGTGTAGTATTAGCCCAACCAACCCCATATGCTGGTAAGTTTCTAGCATAATCTCGGCGATGTAGTGACTAGTCGAGGACCATACTACCAACTTTTCCCATGCAGTTCAAAATATATATATATATATATATATATATATATATATATATATATATATATATATATATATATATATATACAGCGAAAAAAAAATACAAAAATTAACCAGTCAATATGGGAGGGGGAGCATGCTGTGCGGGAGATAACAACTCCGAATAAAAATCATCAAATAAGGAAGAGAATATCATAAATTAGACATTAGTAAGAAATCAGAAATCAAATAAGTGCACGGCATCACCCGTCGTGCTTTTACTCTCATCCTCACCAGGCAATGATATAACAAAATGTGCACGGCATCACCCTTCGTGCTTTAACACTCTTTCCTCGCAATAACAAGCAATACACGGCATCTCCCTTCGTGCATTAACACTCTTCCTCACCTAAACAACAATTACAAATAAGGGGTAAGGAAGTAAACAAATAATAATAGAAATACCGGCAAGGGAACACAATTTAATAACTCTTTCTCTTTATTCCACAACTCATTTTACCACTTGAGCCAATGCTCTAAAGGGTTCAGTCATCTCATATAGTTTCACAATTTGTAATATACTCGAGCCAATGCTCCTAAATGTTCAAATGTCACAATTTCTTTCAACAACTTTTTAAAACATATAGAAATCATCAAAAAGGCATGAAAGAAACAATGAAATCATGATATTCACAATATAGGGACTCACGATAATTCTAGATACCAATGTATAGATACTCGTCGCCATAACTATACGTCATACTCAACAATTATCACATAGAAAATAGGACTCAACTCCTAATCCATCAATTTAAGATTTGACTAAATACTTACCTAAATTCCATGAACACCACTCAAGCCTCAATTATAGCTTTACCCCTTGATTCCACCGCCAATTCGCTCGTATCTATCCATAAATTACGTGATTACATCAATAAATGCTAAATGAAGCAACCCCAATGCATGAAAATGAGTTTTCCAAAGTTTTGCCCAAAAGGCAAAAATGGCCCCCGGGACCACGTGGTCAAAACTCGAGGTTCTAACCAAAACCCGGTTACCCATTCCCCCATGAACTCAAGTATATAATTTGTTTTGAAATCGTACCTCAAATTGAAGTCCAAATCCCAAATTTTTGAAAAACCTAGGTTCTACCCAAAACACTCAATTTCCCCCATAAAAATCTTTGATTTTAAGTTTAAATAATGTTGAAAGATGTTAATGATTGAAGAAAACTAGTTAAAAACGTCTTACAATTGATTTGGAGAAGAAAGGTTACTTGAAAAATCACCTCATATGTTTTAGGGTTTTGAAAATTTAAAAATAACTGAAAATCCCTTCTATTTATACCCCTAGTAGACCCCTTGTGCGGACTGCAGTAAATAGACCGCGGCCTCACATTATTCCTGAAGACCTGTAGTTCAATACCCTGTGCGGGCCACATAATGGTGACTGCGTGCGCACATCCTCCACTACGGATAGCACAAAGGTGACTGGGGCCACACAGCCTCCACCGCATACCGCATAAAGGAGACCGCGGCCACGCTTGATCCTTTGCGGTCGCATGTGATTTCTCGCGTATCGCACAAGAGGGTTCAGAGGCCTGCAACTTCTTGAACCTGCAACATGTGATTTATATGCCTAAGACATCCCAGAACCTACCCGAAATGCACCCAAGCCCTCGAAATTCCAACCCAAATATACACACAACTTCAAAAAAATTCTACGGACATATTTGTGTGATCAAATTAAGAAGATAACATCACGAACATCGAATTTAACCTCAAGATCACTGAAATTTCTCAAAACTACTTTGAACATCTAATTTCCCAATTAGGGTCCGGATCACGTCACTCGATGTCCGTTCTTAACCATATTTCATAAAAATTCCTTAGAACATATATAAGACCCCAACCGGGCTCCGGAAAAAGAAATACGGCCACGATACCATCACTTTCTAACCATATTTCATTTCCAATTTCCTTAAAAAAATATAGAAAATAATTTCACTTAAAAATTCATATCTCGGGCTTGGGACCTCATAATTCAATTCTGGACATAGACCGAAGTCCCATATTTTCCTACTGACCCTCCAGGACTGTCAAATCACGGGTCCATGTCCGTTTGCCCAAAATGTTGATCAAAGTCAAATTTATTTATTTTAACATCAAAACTTAGCAGTTGTTCGTAGAATTTCATATTTAAGCTTTCCAGCTACGCGGCCATACTTTGGACGTAAATCAAGGAGACTTTAAATGAGGTTTTCAAGGCCCCGAAAGCACGGAATTTGATTAAAAACAGGTGATGACCCCTTTGGATAGTGACATTCTCCACCTCTAAAATAACTGTTTGTCCTCGAACGGACAAAAGAAGGAAGTACCTGAGTCAGGAAAAAGGTGGGGATAATGACTCTGCATATCGGACTCGGACTCCCAGGTCGATGCCTCAGGAGGCTGACCTCTCCATTGAACACGAACAGAAGGGAAACTCTTTGACCTCAACTGACAAACCTGCCTGTCTAGAATAGCCACTGGCTCCTCCTCGTAAGACAAGTCCTTGTCCAACTGGACAGTGCTGAAATCTAACATGTGGGATGGATCGTCATGATACCTCCGAAGCATGGACACATGAGACACTGGATGCACGGCTGACAAGCTCGGCAGCAATGTAAGTCTATAAGCCACCTCCCCAACTCGATCAAGAATCTCAAATAGACAAATGAAGATAGGGCTAAGCTTGCCCTTTCTTCCCAAATCTCATCACTCCTTTTATAGGAAACACTCAGAGCAATACCCGCTCACTAACCATAAAAGCCACATCTCAAACCTTGCGTTCTGCATAGCCCTTTTGGCTGGACTGAGACGTACGAACCCTATCCTAAATGATCCTAACCTTTTCCAAAGCCTCCTGAACTAGATCCCTTCTCAACAACCGAGCCTCTCCTAGCTCAAACCATCTGACCGGAGACCGACACCGCCTACTATATGAAGCTTTATAAGGAGCCATCTGGCTACTTGACTGGTAGCCATTGTTGTAGGCAAACTCCGTTAAAGGCAAAACCTGATCCCACAAACCTCCAAAGTCAATAACACAAGCTCGGAACATATCTTCCAAAATCTGAATAGTCCGCTTGGACTGACCGTTCGTCTGGGGATGAAATGTTGTCCTCAACTCAAGCGTGTGCCTAACTCTCGCTGAACTGCTCTCCCAAATCTCGAGGTAAACTGCGTACCTCGGTACGAATTATAGATACAGGCACACCATGAAGGCGAACAATCTCCCTTATATAGATCTCAGCAGACCTCTCGGATGAATAGGAGACTGCCATAGGAATGAAACGCACTGACTTGGTCAGCCTATCAACAATGACCCAAACTGGGTCAAACTCCTTCCGAGTTTGTTAAAGGTTTGTAACAAAGTCCATAGTGATCCGCTCCCACTTCCACTTGGGAAGCTCAATCCTCTGAAATAATCCACCAGGCCTCTGATGCTCATACTTAACCATCTGACATATTAAACACCGACCCACGTATGCCACAATATCCTTCTTCATTCTATGCCTCCAATAATATTGCAGCAAATCCTGATACAGCTTTGCGGTTCCCGGTTCAATAGAATACCGAGAACTATGGGCTCCTCTAAAATGAACTCTCGAAGCCAATCCACATTAGGCATACAAACTCGACCCTGTAATATCAAAACTCCATCAGCATCTACTGTAACCCACTTGGCACCTCCATGCTGCACCATGTACCTAAGGACACACCAATGGGGATCAACAAACTGCCGATCGCGGATACGCTCCAATAATGAAGAATGCGCAACTGTGCAAGCTAACACTTGACTAGGCTCAGAAAAATCTAAATATCCAAAGCAAGCGGTCTCTCATCAACCGGAATATAAGCAAGGCTGCCATACTGGCTGACTTCCTACTCAACGCATCGGCCACCATATTGGCCTTCTCCGGATGATACAAAATGGTGATATCATAATCTTTCAACAACTCCAACCACCTCGTTTGCCTCAAGTTAAACTCCTTTTTCTTGAATAAGTACTTAAGACTCTTGTGGCTAGTGAACACCTCACATACCACTCCATACAGATAGTGCCTCCAAATCTTCAAGGTGTGGACAATGGCAGCCAACTCTAAGTCACAAACCGGATAGTTCTTCTCATGAATCTTCAACGGTCGCGAAGCATAAGCAATGCCACTTCCATCCTGCATCAATACTACACCAAGTCCAGTACGGGAAGCATCACAATACACTGTATAACGTCCTGAACGTGTAACATAAACCAATACCGGTGCCATAGTCAGAGCTGTCTTGAGCCTCTGAAAGTTCATCTCACACTTGTCCGACCATCTGAACTAAGAACCCTTCTTGGTCAATCCGGTCATCAGGGTTGCGATGGATGTGAACCCCTTTACGAACCAATGATAGTACCCCTGCCAATCCAGAGAAATCTAAATCTCTGTAGCTGATGCTGGTCTAGGCCAGTGCTGGACTGCCTTAATCTTCTTCGGATCAACCTGAATGACCTTTGCCGATATGAGATGACCTAGGAATGCAACTGAACACAACTAGAACTCACACTTCAAAAGCTTATCATATAGCTGACTATCCCTCAATGTTTAAAGAACAACCCGGAGATGTTGCTCGTGCGCCTCCTAGCTATGGGAATATATCAAAATATCTATCTCAAACGAATCAAAATAAGGCCTAAACACTCAGTTCATAAAATCCATAAAAGTTTCTAGGGCATCTTTCAACCCGAATTACATAACCAAGAACTCATAATGCCCATATCGAGTGCAGAAACTGTCTTAGGGATATCGAAAGCCCTAATCCTCAACTGATGGTAGCCAGATCTCAAGTCAATCTTGAAAACACCTTGGCACCCTGAAGCTGATCGAACAAATCATCAACCCTTGGTGGCATATATTTATTCTTGATTGTTACCTTGTTCAACTGTTGGTAATCAATGCACATTCTAATCGAACAATCTTTTTTCTTAACGAACAATACCGGCGCGTCCCAAGGCAATACACTGGGTCAAACGAAACCCTTCTCAAGAAAATCCTGCAATTGTTCCTTTAAATATTTCAACTCAATAAGGGCATACATAATGGCGGGATAGAAATGGGTTGGGTGGCCGGAGCCACATCAATGCAAAAGTCAATATCCTTGTCAGGCGGCATACCTGGCAGGTCTGAAGGAAAAACATCAGGGAACTCATGAACAACGGGCACAAAATCAACAGAGGGGACCTCAGCACTAGAATCACGAATGTATGCCAAACACCCCTTCTCGACCATACGCTGAGCCTTTACATAAGAGATAATGCTCCAGGTCAAATGACCTGGTCTCATACTTGGTGAATATCATTGAATCCTGCTCAAGGCACTCAAACTGCGTCCGATTGGCCTCTCTCTGACTAACAGGGAAAAACTTCTCTAGAAACAACACTGTGAACTACTCCCATGTCAAGAATGGCGATCCTGCTGGTCTAGCAAAGAAATAATCCCTCCATCAAGTCTTGGCGGATCTAGACAAGCAAAATGTAGCAAAATCAACCCCATTAGTCTCAACAATACCCATGTTCAATGGAACCTCGTGACAACTATCTATATAATCCTGGGGGTCCTCACTAGGTGCACCGTTGAATGTAGAAGTGAAGAGCTTGGTGAACCTGTCCAGCCTCCAAAAAGCTTCGGCAGAGATAGCCTCTCTATCACTGATCTGAGCTACCACACCCAGCTGTACAACCCCAACTGGCTGAACCACTGGAGTCTGAATTTTGCAAGCTACCTACTCTAGAGTGCGAGTAGTAGGAGTCTAAGCCCCCTCTCCAGCCTCAACAGTGGCTGGTACTATATGAAGCAAACCTACTCGGGTGACACTCTCCGTGAGGCCCAACAATCGAACCAAAGCGTCTTGAAGAACTGGGGTAGCAATAAACCCCTCTAGAACCTGAGCTGGGCCCATTGGAATTGTTGGGGCCGAAACCTTCTCCTCAAAATCAACCTAAGGCTGCTACTCGGAGCTGAGCTTTGCCCCTACCTCAACTTCTAGCACGACCTCAACCTCGCCCTATACCCCTAGGGGGGCTACTGCTGTGGGCTCTATTGGCTGATCGGTAGATGAGGAAGCATGTGTTCTCGCCATCTGTGAGAAAATAGTAGATATTCAATTAGCATTGAGAAACTAAACCGCACGACAAGAGATAACAAATGTGAAACTTTTCCTAACTTTGTAGCCTTTGGGGGATAAATACAGATGTTTCCGTACCGAACCCTCAAACTCTACTGCAGCGGATACGGGGAATGCCCGTGAGCCTATTGATTCAATTCCTAGCAAGTTCTATCTCTTTCGTTCACTTAAAACACATCCTATGATGATTCTCAATTCGTTTTTTAAAACTTCAGTAGGCTCCCATTCTTTGGCGATAAGGCTCATCAGTAGATTGACTGAGAGGCCGACGAGTCTTACAATAGGGTTACCACTCCTACAAGACTGATTTGGGTTCCAGAGTTGTCTGTGGACTGTGACACCCATGCAACCTCGAGCTCTAATGCCAACTGGTCACGACCCGGATTATCCATCCTTGGGGTCGTAATGGTGCCTACTGGTGAGAGCTAGGAAAGCCATACCATAACCACAGATCTCTTTATCAAGTTACTTCTTTTAACAAATAAAAAGTCAATAACATGAAGAGATAACCATTAAACATCTCAAATTTGCAAATATTATAGTTACTTAAGTCTAAACCACCCAAAACCTGGTGTGACAATGTCACAGACTATCTAAGATTTACTACGCACAAGGTCTGAAGAAATAACAGTACACTGTTTCTAAATAAGGAAAATGTAATAGAAATTAAAAATAGAGGGAGATGTCAGAGCCTGCGGACGCCTGCAGGTCAACCTTGGATCTTCGGGTGGACTGAAGGAAGCCTCCAACTAATACTACTATCCGGTACAGAGTTTAGCATCAGCACAACTGACCTCATATGCTGGTAAGTGTCTAGCCTAACCTCGGCGAAGTAGTGACGAGGCTAGGACCAGACTACCAACTAAATCTGTGTAGTTAAAATATGTATATACAGCAGAAAAGGAATATAGGAAATAACCAGTCAATATGGAAGGGGGAGAATGTTGTGGGGGAGATAACAACTCCGAATAAAAATCATCAAATAAGAAAGAGAACAACATAAACAAGACATCAATAAAGAATCAGAAATCAAATAAGTGCACGGCATCACCCTTCGTGCTTTTACTCTCATCCTCACCAAGCAATGACATAATAAAATGTGCACGGCATCACCCGTCGTGCTTTTACTCTTATCCTCACTAAGAAATGATATGATAAAAATATGCACAACATCACCCTTTGTGCTTTTAATCTCATTTTTCACATATAATTAATAAAATCGGCACGAAATGATACATCGGATGGAACGACATCACCCATAGTGCTTTAACACTCCTCCTCACCCAAACAACAATAAAAAATAAGGGGTAAGAGAGTAAACAAATAATAATAGAAGTTTCGGCGAGGTAACACTATTTAATAACTCTTCTTTTTTCTTTCACTTTCACTTCACAACTCGTTTTACCACTTGAGACAATGCTCCAAAGGGTTCCGCCATCTCATATACTTTCACAATTTGTAGTACAGTCGAACCAATACTCCTTAATGATCAAAGGTCACAATGTTTTCACCATTTCACAATATATAGAAATCATCACCAAAGTATGAAAGAAATAATGAAATCATGTTATTCACAATATAAGGACTAACGGTCATTCTAAACATCAATGTATAGATACTCGTCACCATGCCAATACATTGCACTCAACAATTATCACATAGATAATAGGACTCATTTCTTAATCCCTCAAGCTACAGTTAGACCAAACACTTACCTCAATGCCTTGAACACCACTCAAGCCTTAGTTATAGCTTTACCCATTGATTCCGTCGCCAAAAATATATTGTAAAATTAGTTTCAATAATTTTAAATTACTATTTACATAATATTAAATGGCTCAATGTTTATAATGTACATTTAAAATCATTTTTTATCATTTAAAAAAATAAAAATAGTAAAATGGCTATTTAAATAGTAGCCCTACTCTATTTCAATTTTAGCCTAAATTGACCCTCAAATTAACCCAATTTTAAATTCCTAAACAGGCCAACCAATGACCCAATCCTAAAGACCCAATGCGTTCCTACCTACCCATTTCAATTTGGACCATAATCACTCAAGATCAACGGCCAGAATTCACCCTTCCCTTTTTAACTTCAAATGACTACCCTAATCCCCTCATTTCTCATTTCTCAGCCACCTTTGAAATCTCTCATCTATCAAACCCTCTAAGCCCTAGCCTATCTCAAGCTCACCTGAAATCATGGCTATTCCGGTCATGATAACCTCATACTCACCCTCTAATACTCATGTGTGTTCAATATTTGAAGAATCAAGGACTCAACGTCAATGGTTCCTTATCAGATTTTCTTAGATATGTAGATCTATGGCTTCTCTAGCCATTACTCTGGCATATTAGAGCATTATGAGTCTTTTCGACTCAGGATCGGACTTTCCTCAAGACCTTTCTCATTTCTAGGATTTTTGTTTCTTAGATATATCACGTATCTATGCTCCACTTGGGTTTTCAAATGATTTCCCCAATTTGTTTTTCAAAAAATTACTTTTTTTTAAGATCTTTCTTTTCTGACCTAGGATTTTCTAAAATGGTTAACTGATTTCAGAGTTTCTTTTCCTTTACGTGTACTTGATCCTACATTGTTCTTGTATTATTCCTTTTACCGTGCTTTTGTATGATTATCTTATTGTGTTCTTCTATATGTGCTTTTTTGCTATAATTTTTATAATGTTCTTGTGTTCTTCTACTGTATTTTCCTACTAAGTGCTGAAAGTTCTTTGTTTGCCTTCTAATGAGCCCCATTTAAGTTTCTTTCAGAAAATCCCTAAGCATGTTTCACCATTCCTACCGGTATTTCCATTATGTTATTTGAATCTCTCTACTGTATTTTCCTACCGTGTTCTTAAGCGTTCTTACTATTTTTCTTTTACTGAACGTTTTTTTCTTCTAAAAGAGCTTCTTAAACATGTTTCCTCTACTATTCTTATTATTATTTTCCATTCTATCCTCTGAATCGTGCTAATGTTTGCATGTTACTTTGTTATGATGTTTTCTCATGATTTCTGAAAGAAGCATGTTAGAAGCTTCAACTCTTTTCTGAAACCTCTACACATGTCTCGACTCAATTTGTTTGACCTTTCCTTTATGTTTTCTGGTTTGTTCAAACTAGGGCTTTATTTCAAAGACCCATTAACGCTTTCAGACTAGTTTTGAACCTCTCACTGAGTTTGGATATCTTTGTTTTCATACAATGCTGAACTTTTTTGCTACACTCTTTTCTTTCTACTGATTTTTTTTATAAATGCATAACAAGTTTCTTCTATGTTTAACGTGTCTGCATTCTTTATATGTGACCAATCATGCATCAATAAGGTTTTCAAACTTGTGATGATTTAGAATTTCTTTAATAGGTCTAATTGCTTTTTCGCTGATTTTTTCCTTAAGTTAACAATCTTTCCCATCTTTCCGACTTGGTTAGTTCATACGAAATCTCAGACCCTGTGATTTACTGGTTGTTTATTTATTCTCTTTCCATATTTGTCACAACCCATGTACCATTGAATTCTTCCTTAAATGATTTCTATGTATTTACCCCTTTTGTGCTACTTTGAAAAGGTTTTAATCAAAAATCCCTTTCCTTAATTAGTTTTACCCGTGGAAATTAGAATCTCTTAACAAAAGGGAGATTGATTTCAATTAATATTTCCTTACCTTTATTACTTGTTTTCTGCACTGTAAAAGAGGCACGACCCTTTTATACACATCATCGATTATTGAACACTTCAAACCCCATATTCTCACACTCTCAATTACGATACCCTTTTAATACTCTACTCTCTTCTAAGGTTTTTTGTATTGTATGCTTGCAATTTGGCTTACAAGATTCCTGCTTTCACTTATTTGTTTCCCTGAAACTGGCATGTCTCAATTTTGATTCCATCTTCTTCCCTATGTGTTTAATTTATAGTTGCCATACTCCTATACACTTTGATGTTCATCTTCTGTAATAATTATGCTACTTTCTCTTTGCATCTGTTCTTTGTCCTGAATTCCCCATCCCTCACCCCCTTCTATGTGTATGAGTTAAGGCTCATGACCTTGCAATATCCATGTTGCTGCCCAGGTCTGAACCTGATCCACAATAGATCCTAACTCCTCAGACTAGGCATACATAGTGGTTAGGGGTGTGCCAGCACTCCCAATTACTGGGCACGACCCCTAGACTATCATGGCTTTCACTAATACCCCTTTTATTCACTTGCACTTACTCTTAGACTCTATGTTCTGCCCCCTCTTATGAGCCTTGGTTTGGGACCTATATTCCCTCTTAACTTAGACATTTGAGGGTTGGCCCTTCCATACTGCACTTTGATCTAACTATGCAATGTATTTGGGATTTAAGCACTGCCCGGAGCCCTTTGAGACTCTTGGGATCTTTGAGACGTCCCAAATAATAGAAAGGCTTTTGGAAATCTGATCCTAGAAGTTGGTTTATATCATATTCTTAGACCTTAAGTTTGTACTACGCTGTTTGGGTGTAGCTTGAATTTCGTATGTAATATTTTTACTTTTTCTAGTTCATTTTGGTCTTTAATAATTTGTATTAACTATGGGGATGGCTAGTGGAAAATGATAGGGATGAATGTATGCAAAGTGTAGATAACTTGCCTATAGGATTTTTATTTTATTTTTGCATTCACAGAGACAACATGCATATAGGTTACTGCATTCATGTAGATAACTTGCCTATATGATTCTTCTGATTCTTGCATTCACATAGACAGTATACCTATAGGTTACTGCATTCTCATCTTAGAAAACCAACCTATAAGTTCTACATTCTTGCATATAGAAATCCTGACTTTAAGTTTTTTCGCATTTCTGCATATCGAAACTATGATCATTGGTTTTTCTGCACTTCTGCATATATATGTCATTAGGCAAACGATCCTAGGTTTAGTAACAACCTGCATATATCAATCACTAGGCAAACTTGTTCATAGGTTCAAAGAATAAACAACATGCTTGATATCATGCCTATAGGACTTCCTAAATTCTTGCAGCTGCATCCATCACTAGGCAAACTCGTTCATAGGTTTAAATAATAAACGGCCTTCTAGATACCATTCCTCTAGGAATTTGAACTCTTGTTTCAACTATAAAGTTCTTAAAATCAACTACACTTAGAAATCATGCCAATAGGAGTAATCAGTTTAACCAGCTTCGTCTATTACCTCTACGAGTATGAAATAGGTAAATAAGAACAATTAAAATCTACAGAACTTTTGTTTATAAAACCAGTAATCATTTCTTTTGAAACCAGTACACCTTATGTACTATTAGATATCATCCTTATGGGTCTCGTCTAGTAAATCCATTAGGTGATTAATCTACTGGGTCAGTTCTTAATAAATTACAGCCAAAGCAAGCCTAATTCGGACTTCTCATCCGAGAAATATATGATAAATCGACCTGTACAAATGCTTTAAATTTAACTCATTCCATAACTAGTATTTGAAGTCATGCTATTAAATTTTCTCCTTAAATGAGGAGGCTTATTTGAGCCTTAACTGCTATTTGTTTTCCCTCTAATTGCATATGTATTCTTGTTTGTCGCCCGAGATTTTTATCCTTTTAAAACTCTAATAAGCCCCAATTCCCTCCCCTTTAGGGTTAGTAGTCCTAACGCCTCCGGGACTGATAGGATTAGGATAGGTAATAACATGTAATAAATAACGATACTATTCCGCGCTTTAATACCTTAACGGAATGGGAAGGGTAGATATGGATATGATGACAGGTGCACTAGTACCTCATGTAGCTCCTTTTTTGAGGAGTGATTACTGGGTATTACATTGATGTGATCCCAGACTTGACCTACTTGAAGGATTCCTACATTCCTTTCAACTATTTGTACGAGAGCTACGGCCATAGCAAGTCCAACCGCACTTACCTAGAATAATTCACCCTCACATCATTGGGGCAGATAAACAGAAGAGTCTTCGTCTTGATGTTCTGCTTTTGGGGCATGATTGTATTTCCTCTCAAGAAGGCGTAGGATTCATACCAGACTGGCTCATGGAGCATCTCCAAAAAGGTGAATATCGATAAGATATCCTGCGCAGGGACTGGGATGATCATATCGCCTTCCATCAGCCAAGGCGAATGAACTATATGCCTAACATGTTTGCACAACTAGAATATGCTAAAGGATGGGTAGAGTTGTTCGAAAATCTGAATGGGGACCAAGTGCAATGGATGTTCGAATGGTTCCCTACTGAAGAGTTCGTTGTCCTATCTCGGGATGCACCGTTTCATATACTCATTGGTATGAGAGGAGGTTATCCTTATGTCCCTCTCTAGGTCATGAGGCAGGCCGGAAGAAAGCGTGTCATACTAAGAGTTGACAGAATGAGTCACTTTAGGGTCAACTTTCAGGATGACGGCAGCCCTTACAAGTGCCAAGCCCAACACATGTGGCACTGCAAAGTCATCATGGGAAAAGACACTATTGAACAAGATAGGTACTATGCTGGATATACTCCATACTATCCAAGCTGGATGGAAGACGAACACAATGGGTTAGGACAACCGGGATTTGTTCGAGGTCACAGGATCATTGATGAAAAGGCTGAAGCACAGGTAAAGTATGCCCAACTATGCAAGAGGATGTGGGAATGCAAAAATGAGCACTGTGAAATACAAGAAGCCAATCCAAAGTTAATTGGAGAATGGGAGGATATGGCTATTAGCGCCAACAAATGACTTATCCATTTGGAACGGGGCATAGTGGAGCTCGAAAAGAAGTTTCTGAGGAGGGTCAAAGATTGCCGATTTGCTGAAGTAAATGAAGGCAGGTGTCTGGCCTGTGCCTACTTGGTGGTAGGATAGCGCGAGCTGTACGAAGGAGCCAACATTGCCAAATATGGGGAAGGTCTTGCTGGGACTAAATAGATAGGAGTCTTCTTTTCCTTTGAAAATGTAATAAGGCATATGGCCATTAGTGACATTTTTAGTGTCATTTTGGGATTCATATTATTTTCTTATCAATAAAATGAGGCATTTACCATTTTAAGTTCTCAAAATCTATTAATCGCTAGGATTACCTTCGGCACAACGAGGTCCCCCAAGATTATGACACATTTTATATTCCCCGCACTACGTGTTTAAATATTGCAACATCTTTTCTTATGATCCTTACTAACTTGCTTCCTTTTTTTCCCCCTTTGTTTATTCCCCTCTCCAAAGGTTAGTTCGTGAACTCTGGCATCATCATTGCATTCAACAAGATCTAAGGGCCCTCAACGTACTCCTCCTCTTAGTCCTATCAGAAGCAGGAACAAGGGAGAGATGGAAGAATTAGGCAACATTAGAAAGGAAAATTTAGTCGAACAGGTAGAGGTTACTCAGGTTATTAAGGTTTCCAAGGAGAATGCCTGTCAGATAGAACAAAAGTTACTAAAGCTCCAAGAAGAGCTTAACCAAGCCCAGAATTCGGCAAGTCTGTCATTTTCCCTTACTTCTCTAAAAGTCACAAGGAATCCCACACGTCCACAAAATGTCCCAAACTATGTCACTCCTCACCACCACTGCAATACTTGCCATACTCCCAACAACACCTTGTTGCTCATCTCGAAACCATTGAACCGCACAAATGACTATTGCCACAACAATACCCCCATCTATGTGGAAATTGTGCCTATCTCAAACATACCCGAGTACGATGACAAAGAATCTTTGATTAGAAATTTGGTTGAAGAACTTAAGAAGATGACCACAGGATCCTGAGTGTTGAAGGCAATAAAGGAATTGAGGGTCTGAACTACAAACATTTATGCATACAACCCAATGTCGAACATACCGAGGGGTACAAACCTCCAATGTTCAAAATGTTTCATGGTACAGGAGATCCCAGGTGCGCCTGAGAACATACTGCGACAAGCTGGTCGGAGTAGGAAAAGATGAAAAGATTCGCTATGAAGCTCTTTATGAGAAGTCTGAAAGGGGATGCTCTATCTTAGTACATTAGCCAATAGCTAAGACCCGAAGAAGTGGTCAAATTGGGAAAGTTGGCGTCTGATATCATGGATAGATTCAGATTAAACACAGAAATGTGTCAGATGTGTTTTACATCCAGAACTTAAAGGAGAAACCTACGGAGACATTCCGCGAATATGCTACTCGTTGGAGATCAGAAGCTGCAAAAGTTAGAATGACTTTAGAGAAAGAACAAATGAACAGGTTTTTGGTCTGGGCTCAAGACCCATAGTACTACGAAAGATTGATGCAGATGGAAGGCGAGAAATTTTCTAAAATCATCTAACTAAGGAAAAGGATCGAAGAAGGTATCAAAAGTGGTATGGTGACTAACTTTGAAGCTTTGCAAGCCACCAACAAGGCCCTGCAGTCTGGTGGTACATCCAAAAAAAGGGACGTAGGTGCCATAATTGTTGCACAAAGAACCAAATCACCGGTCAAATACCAAGCCTACCCTATATCTTCACTCATATATCAACCCACTCCAAATTACCAAGCACCCTTGCCTTCTTATCTAGCTTCACCAACCACTTACTAGTCACCTCCGCAACCCGCATATTAGCCTACTTCACCCAAACACTCCAAACTCTCACACGTTTACCAAGCCTACAACACTCAACTGTCCCACTATTAATAACCTCCACCTCGCTAAAATTTCCCTAGACCCCGACCGAACTTCAACTGCAGACCTCCCAAACAATACACCGCCATTTCGGAACCTATCGACCAACTGTATGCAAAGCTCAAAGCTGCTGGTTATGTCACTAATATTACTGCAGTAAACCCCAAAAACCCCTCCTAGTGGGTAAACCCAACTAAAACCTATGCATACCATTCTGGCATGAAGGGGCATACCATTGACGAATGTCGCTCCCTAAAGGATAAAATCCAGGCTTTGATAGAGAAAAAGATCATCGTGGCAAAGTATCCCTCCCGCTATCTGTAATAACCCTCTACCAGATCACAAGGGTGGAGGTATACACATGATTGAGATAGAAGATCATTGGGACCCCAAGGGTTCAATCGGGTTGATAGCAGAAGGAGACGATCCAAAAAAACCAACAGTCGCTCTCAATTTGATTGTAGTCCAAATCCAGCCTTTTTAATATTATGAGGTAAACATATACATACCGCTTGAGTTTGAAGTACCAGCCTCTACAAAGACGTCAATGCCGATCGAGGTCAGGTTTGGATCCCTAAAGGTGCATGAGCCCTTTGAATTCATTGTATTACCTTCCAAAACAAGGGTGCCTATTCCAGTGTCAATGACAGTCGTAACACCATTTCACACAAAAGCCATATCATGGGGTTACACAGCCGAAGCAAGAAGGAAAAGAAAAGCCAAGTTTAGGGAAACGGTTGCAGCATAGGGTACGACAAGAACCGGCAGTGTGTATACTCTAGAACACTTGGCTGAGTCAAGTAAGAACACCTCTGGTTGACAAGCCATCATTGAATCCGGACCCCGTGATCGTTGGAGAAAGATACAAGCCACGGAGTACTCAGTCATTGACAACTGAACAAAACACCAACACAGATCTCTATCTTGGCTTTGCTACAAAGTCCAGATGCACACAACAATGCCTTGCATATATGCCCAGCAACAGCACTGGAGGAGAAATGGCGAACATTGTGGGTCAAATATTGGAAAGTCATAAAATCACCTTCCACGAGGATGATCTACCACCGGAAGGACTAAGCCATAACAAGGCATTGCATATCACTCTGCAGTGGCGAAGATTATTTTATCACCCGGATTCTAGTTGATGGAAGGTCCAGTATGAACATTTTTCCTATGGTAACTCAGAACATTCGGAAAAGAACTGCATGAAATCAAGAACGGGTCCATCAATGTCAAGGTTTTCGACGGATCTCAAAGGTCCACTATTTGGGATATTAGCCTACCTTTTGCAAATGGAGACCACCTGGTTCGATGTTGATTTTCATGTAATACACGTGCCAACACTTACAATCAACAATTGGGAGGACCGTGGATTCATGCCGTCGGGGCCATGACATTAACACTACATCAGGCAGTGAAATTTAAGTGGAATCACCAGGCGGTGATCATTTGTTGTGACGGTAGCAACCCCGTATATAGCAGCTAGACCATCCCAACGATCGGAGGAAGAAGGAAAATAGGTGGATAAACCTACCATCACATCGAGCGAGTCAACATCATACACAAGCACAAATGGTGGGATAATAAAATCGAAAGCATACAGAACTGGTGCGGGTATGAACCTAGCAAAAGACTTGGCAAGAATCTCCAAGGATTCGCTAAGCCAATCAAACTAAAGAAACACGGTACCACCTTGTGTTTGGGGTATCAGTATACCTGGGAAGAATTCAAGGACAGGTCGCCACCCTGGCGCGGCCCTTACTATCCATCGGAGCAGCTAATACCCCGTCTGGAGCAGACTTTCCAACCAGCCAAAATCTTCTATGAGTCAGAAGAAGAGGAAACACTAGCAGGAATGAAGAATTTGTTTTTGAAAGAGGATACCATGGACTGTTGCTTTATTTTTGAGGAGGAGGGAGAGGAAGGCCTTTTTGTACAAGACGTAAGCCAAGGAGAACGCCTCAGTAATTGATCCGTCAAAACTACCAGAGCCCGATGTGCTTCGGGCTAGCATGGCTAAAAGCACCCCACACTATTTTGTTTTACTAGTTTATTTCCCTTCCACATTTTTTTTCAAAAAAGAGCTCCTATGTTCAAAACGTTCATGGAATTTATTAAAGTATTTCAATTTCATATGAATCTTACGCTTATTTTTGTCATTACTTTACTCAAATAGCATTACTATTACTCTACTTGATGAACCAATACTGTGACATACAACGAGACAACGCAACAAATGGACATAGAGTAATAGTAAGATGATACACCAGAAGAGATTGTTAAGGAAGATGAGAATTTTGAGAATAGGCCTAAGTCCAACTGGAACGAGACTGAGATTGTCAACCTAGGAGATGCAGAAAACATCAAAGAAACACGAATCAGTTTCCGTTTGTCACCATCGGAAAAGAAAGAGTGTACATAGTTCCTAAAAGAGTATGAGGACATATTCGCCTGGTCATCTGACGACATAACTGGTCTAAGCACATCCATCATGGCTCACAAACTGCTGACTGATCTACTTGTCCGCCAGAAAAGCAGAAGCTCAGAAAGTTCAAGCCAGATATGAGTCTGAAAATGAAGGAAGAAGTCACTAAGTAGGTCAAAGCTAAAGTTCTTAGGGTGGTAGAGTATCCGACATGGTTAGCCAATATTGTGCCAGTACCAAAGAATGACGGGAAAGTTAGAGTCTATGTCGACTATCGGGACCTCAATCAGGCCAGTCCAAAATACGTTTTTCCCTTGCCGACATACACATCATGATTGATAACTACTCCAAGCACGAGTTGCAGTCGTTCGTTGATTGTTTCTCTAGGTACCATTAAATATGAATGGATGAAAAAGATGCTGAGAAAACAGCTTTCATTACACCATGGGGGATGTACTGCTACAAGATCATGATGTTTGGGTTAAAGAATACTGGGGGCGACTTACATGAGGGCCATGACTACCCTTTTTCATGACATGATACAAAAGGAGATTGAAGTGTATGTAGACGACATCATCATTATTTCCAAGAAAGCCGCGGATCACATGGACGATATAAGTAAGTTCTTCAATATACTAAGAAGATACAACTCGAAGTTGAATCCGGCAAAATGTGCATTTGGGGTTCCAGCTGGGAAATTGCTTGGGTTCATCATGAGTCACCAAGGGATAGAATTAGATACATCAAAGGTCAAAGCTATTCAATAATTGCCACCGCCAACAAGAAAGAAGTAATGAGTTTATTGGAGTACCCAACTACATCAGTCGGTTCATATCACAATCTACTATCATTTGTGAGCCAATCTTTAAGATGCTGAAGATGGACGTCGCAACCAAATGGACTAATGACTACCAAATGGCCTTCAACAGAATCAAAGAGTACTTGTCAGCACCGCCGGTCTTGGTTTCGCCCGAGCCTGGTAAACCCCTACTACTCTATCTTGCGGTGCTAGATGGAAAACTTAGTTGTATTCTGAGGAAGCATGATGAAACGGGAGAAAAGCGCAGGCCATCTATTATCTAAACAGGACGTTCACCCCATACGAGGCCCGGTATTCTCTATTAGAATGCACATGTTGTGCTCTGACTTGGGTAGCTCAGAAGGTGAGGCACTACTTCTATGCATACACCACGTACCTCATATCAAGAATGGACCTACTAAAGTATATCTTTCATAAGCCCATGCCCACTGGCAATCCAGCAAAGTGGCAAATCTTGCTGAGTGAACTTGACATTGTCTACATGTCTCAAAAAGCAATCAAAGGACATGCTATAGCAAACCCCCTTGCGGAAAACCCGATGGATGGAGAATACGAGCCCCTAAAGATGTATTTGCCTGATAAAGAGGTATCCTTCATAGGAGAAGACATTGCATAATCCTGTAATGGTTGGAGGATGTCTTTCTACGGAGCAGCAAACTTCAAAGGAGTTGGCATAGGAGCAGTTCTAGTATCACAAACTGGCCAGCACTATCCGATATCTGCCAAACTCAGGTTCCCTACACCAGTAATATGGCCGAATACGAAGCTTGCATCTTAGGGCTCAAAATAGCCATTGACATGAACGTCCAGGAGTTGCTAGTGATTGGAGATTCGCATTTTCTTATACATCAGGTCCGAGTGGAATAGGCAACTAAAAACTCTAAGATACTCCCATACTTGCACTATGTACATGAGTTGAGGAAAAGATTCACAAAGATAGAGTTCCGGCATATTCCCAGGGTCCAGAATGAGTTTGCCGATGAATTGGCAACCCTATCATCTATGATTCAGCATCCAGATAAGAACTTCATAGACCCTATTCTAGTAAAGATTCATGATCAACCAGGTTATTGTGATCATGTTGAAGAAGAAGTAGACGGAAAGCCTTGGTTTCATTATATCAAGGAATATTCGGCAAAGGGAGAATACCCAAAACTTGCAAATCCTACTCAGAAGCGTACACTCCGGAGGTTTTCTAACATTTTCTTTCATATTGGAGGAGTCCTGTATAGGAGAACTCATGATTTAGTATTACTAATGTGTGTCGACGCAAAGAAAGCATCTAATCTGTTAGAAGAAATTCATGTTGGGACCTGCGGTCCAGACATGAATGGTTTTGTCTTAGCCAAGATGATACTCCGGGCAGGCTATTTTATAATGACTATGGAAACAGACAGCATCCAGTATGTCTGAAAGTACCATCGCTGTCAGACACATGCATACATGATAAAGGCGCCTCCAAACGAGCTTACTGCAACAAGCTCTCCATGGCCGTTCACCGCTTGGGGAATGGATGTTATTGGACCGATCGAGCCGGCCGCATCAAATGGGCACAGGTTCATTCTAGTGGCAATAGATTATTTCGCCAAATGGGTGGAAGCAGCCTCATTCAAAGCAGTGACTAAGAAAGTTGTGGCGAACATTGTCCAGGACCACATTATTTGTCGGTTTTGAATTCTAGATTCAATCATCACTTTCAATGGTTCCAATCTCAATAGTGACTTGAGGAAAGCCATGTGTGAAACCTTCAGGATCAAACACAAGAATTCTACATGGACCTCAGATGAATGGAGCCGTGGAAGCCGCCAACAAGAACATCAAGAAGATACTAAGGAAAATGATAGAAAATCATAAACAGTGGCACGACAAGATATCATTTACTTTATTAAGATATCGCACCACAGTCTGAACATCAACTGGTACAACTTCCTACATGTTGGTTTATGGTGCAGAAGCGGTCATTCCCGCCGAGGTAGAAATTCCCTCCCTAAAGATGCAGAAATCGATGATGCAGAATGGGAAAAGAGTCACTACGAGCAGTTAGCCCTCATAGATGGAAAAAGAATGAATGCAGTCTGTCATGGTCAACCTTATCAGAATAGAATGTCCAGAGCCTTCAACAAAAGAGTCAAGCCAAGACAATTCACACCAGGACAACAGGCATTGAAGAAAATCTTCTCACATCAAGATGAAGCCAAAGGGAAATTCTCTCCTAAGGGCAGGATCCTTACATGGTTCATTGTTTTCTAACAAGAGGATCCCTCATACTTGTAGAAATGGACAGAGAAGTTTGGCCAAAGCCAATCAATTCACATGCAGTGAAGGGATACTATGTGTAATCTTTATGCCTTCATGCATGATGTAATTTGAACTACATCTGACCTGATTCCCATTTAAGAGGGGATACGTAGGCAGCTTTATGGGTTTGGTCAATATTCAATAAAATTTTCATTCCCCACCCCCCCTCACAATTGGAAACTAGGGCCGAATTTTGAGGAGGACCCCCAAAATTCTGAAGTAACTTAACCCTATCATCGCAAGCATGCGTCAGAAGCAGCAACCTAGTAAACTGGGCCATAAGTTTGAGGAGGACCCTAAAAATTCCAGGGCAAGAGAGGCTGCAATGTCTGGAATACGGTCATTGATTCATCTAAAGAAAACTATCTTTTATGTATTTATGTTACGTTTTACTAAATCACGATTGCCTTGTTTAGCGGCGCTACCCTGATGATACGCAACATCCCTAGAAATAGAACCAAGCAGCAAAGGAAAGCTCACGAGGATGCAAACTAACCTTCCCCCCCTACAAAACTCACGATTTTTATTTAGATGCAGGCACCCGAGTTAAAAAACACCGAATACATTTATACACTTATACTTCTTTGGAATATGACCCTTGAAACCATCACCTACGCATATTCGCTATTTGCGCGCAATATCCCCAACAGCCACAATATCGCAACAAACTATCGGCTATCAGCTAAGGAAATTTTATTACTATTCACCTTTTATCTATTGCATAAAGCTACCATTCTGCCTTCCGAGACTAAGCACTGTCTCCATCTACATTTCCTGCATTGCATAAGGCCACCGTTCTGCCATTCGAGACTAAGCACTGTCTCTATCTGCATTTCCTGCATTTTATAAGGCTACCTTTCTGCCTTTCGAGGTTAAGCTCTACATGTATCTGCATTCTGTATTGCATAAGGCTACTATTTTACCTTCTAAGGTTAAGCTCTACCTCCGTTGCATAGCTGAAAGAACGCCACCTTAGTTAAATTCTGCATCGGCTGAAAGATCTCCACTTCATCATACATTCTGCACCGGCTTAAAGATCGCCATTTTATTTATGTTTTGCATGGCTAGAACATCGCCACTTCATTTAAATTCTGCATCGGCTGAAATATTCCCACCTCATTTACATTCTGCATCGGCTGAAAGATCATTATTTTTATTTATGTTCTATGGGCTGAAATATCGCCACCTTTTGCATTTTATGGGATGAAAGACTGCCAAATTGTCTAAAGGCATCATTGTTCAGAGGAATCATCTTCAAAGCTCGAGAACGCCATGTCATGGCCTTAGGACTCCATTTTATCTATTGCATATCAATATTAAAAGGCATCATAGTTCAGAGGCATCAATCTCATACCACGAGAACATCATTTCATGGCCTGCAAATCCACTATTACATGCTTCATGGCCTAGCACATCATGGTCCGAGGACGTCACTCTAATCGTCCAAAGACAGCATTCATGGTCTAACGAGAACTTGCATCACATTTAAATTTATGCACGATATATGTTCATATTGCTCCATTGCAGGTACACCAGCTAGCAAGGGGTGTCTCAGTAGGAGTGATGTCGCTCCGGTTCCCGCAGCCCTACTGAACTATAACTGTCCACCCCAATAGAAGTATCGCGTCCCTTCTTGAAAGACCCCTATCGGCATACTCCGCTGACGGATCCTAAATTATATACGACTTGATTCCTGTAAGACAAGGGATATGTTGGCAGCTCGGAAACTAGAGCACGACCAAAACTCTTCAAATGGTTTCGTCCGGTCAAAATTGGCCATTATATCTTTACCCGACTACTGATTCATCCTTCCCAGGTAAAGAGGGGCAGTTGTTGATACCTAATTTTTTCCTACATATTTTTATATACAAAATACTTTCAAAATAGCATGTATATGTATATGTGAGCATGCCCAAGAGTTTTAATATTTTGTAAAGATTTTCAAAATCAATTTATTACCTATAGCAGTACAAAGTCCAATAATTATTCTCTAGATTATCATTTTGGTGAGTAATTTATTTTATCCTCATATTTATGACAAAATATAATTAAGTTAATTTTCATATATTTTTACAAATTTATTTGGCATATTTAAAGTTAAATTGCATATAAATTGTAATTTTAGCCCCATTCTAAGATTAACATCATTTTACAATTGTAAAATTAGTTCTGCTATTTTTAAATTAATATTTACATAATAACCGGCTCAGTGTTTTCATTTAATTTAAAATAATTTTTATCGTTTTTAAAAAAATAAAAAGGGAAAAGTGGCTATTCAAATACTAGCCCTACTCTATTTCAATTTTAGCCTAAATTGACCCTCAAATTAACCCAATTTGAAATTCCTAAACGGGCCAACCCTCGACCCAATCCCAAAGACCCAATTTGTTCCCCACCTACCCATTAAAATCTAGACCGTTGATCACTCAAGATCAACAGCGAGAACTCACCCTTCCCTTTTTAACTCCAAATGACTACCCTAATTCCCTCTTTTCTCATTACTCAACCGCATTTGAAACCTCTCGTCTCTCAAACCCTCTCGAAACACTAGCATATGTCACCGTCTCCTACCTCAAGCTCACCGGAAATCATGGCTATTCCGATCATGATTACCTCATACTCAGCCTCTATTACTCCTGTGTGTTCAATATTTATAGAATCAAGGCCTTGACCTCGATGGTTCCCTCTCAAATCTTCTTAGATCTTTAGATCTATGGCTTCTCTGGACATTACTCTGGCATATTCGAGCAATATGAGTATTTTTGACTCAGGATCAGACTTTCCTCAAGACCTTTCTCATTTGAAGGGTTTTCTCTGCAATCCATGGCTGTTCAAGGTTCTTTCTGATTTTCTTTTCTTAGATCTGTCACATATATATGCTCCACTTGAGTTTTCAAAACCCGATTTGTTTTTCAAAAAATTACTTTTTTAAGATCTTTCTTTTTTGTTCTAGGGTTTTCTAAAATGTTTAAGTAATTTATGACTTTCCTTTTCCTTTACGTGTACTTGCTCCTACTGAGTTCTTTTATTCTTCCTTTTACCATGCTCTTGTATGACTATCTTACCGTGTTCTTCTATATGTGCTTTTTTGCTATATTTTTTCTAATGTTCTTGTGTTCTTCTACTGTATTTTCCTACTAAGTGCTGAAAGTTCTTTGTTTGCCTTCTACTGAGCCCCATTTAAGTTTCTTTCAGAAAAATCCCTAAGCATGTTTCTTCTATTGTTCCTACCAGAACTTCCATGATGTTCTCTGAATCTCTCTACTGTATTTTTGTGCCGCGTTCTTACTTTTTTCCTCTACTGAACTTTGTTTGAGTTCTTCTAAAAGATCTTTTTAAGCCTGTTTCCTCTTCTATTCTTATCAGTATTTTCCATTCTATCCTTCAAATCATGTTTCCTCACACTCTCAATTACGATACTCTTTAGATACTCTACTCTCTTCTTAGGTTTTTTGTACTGTTTGCTTGTAATTTGGCTTACAAGACTCCTGCTTTCACTAATTTGTTTCCCTGAAACTAGTATGTCTCAATCTTGATTCTAGCTTCTTCCCTATGTGTTTACTTTACAGTTGCTATACTAGTGTCTACTTTTTTGTTCATGTTCTTTAGTGAATATGCTACTTTCGCTTTGCATATGCTGTTTGTCGTGAATTCCTCACACCCTCGGCCTCTTCTATGTGTGTGAGTTAAGGCTCATGGCCTAGCAGCATCCATATTACTACCCAGGTTTGAACCTGATCCGTAATGGATCCTAACTCCTAAGATTGGGCTAACAGGCTGGTTAGGGGTGTTCCAGCACTCCCAATTCCTGGGCATGACCACCAGCCTGACATGGCTTCCCTAATACCCTCTTTATGCACTTGCACTTACTATTAGACTCTAAGTTCTACCCCCTCATATGAGCCTTGTTTTGGGACCTTGAGTTCCCTCAAAACTTGGACATTTGAGTGTTGGCCCCTCCACACTGCACTTTGAACTAATTCTACAATGTATTTGGGGTGTAAGCACTAAATCGCAGACCTTAGAGACTCCTGGGAACTTTGACACACCCCAAATAAGAGAAAGGCTTTTGAAAATATGATCCTAGAAGGTAGTTTATCTCATATTGTTAGACTTCAAGGCAGAATTAGGCTGTTTGGGTGTAGCTTGAATTTATGATGTAAGTTTTTACCTTTTTCGGTTCATTTTGGTCTGTAATAATTTGTAATAACTATAGGGATGGTTAGTGGAAAGGGATGGGATGAATGTATACAGAGGGTAGATAACTTGCATATAGGATTTTTTCTGATTCTTGCATTCACATAGAGAGCATGCGTATAGGTTACTGCATTCATGTAGATAACTTGCCTATTGGATTCTTCTGATTCTTCCATTCACATAGACAGCATGACTATAGGTTACCGCAGTCTTGAAATTCTGAATTCTCTTCTTAGAAAACCTGCCTATAAGTTCTGCATTCTTGCATATAGAAATCATGTCTTTAAGTATTTTTGCATTTCTGCATATATAAACTATGATCATAGGTTTTTCCGCACTTCAACATATATATGTCATTAGGCAAACGATCCTAGGTTTCATAACTATCTGCATATATCTATCACTAGGAAAACTTGTTCACATGTTCAAATAATAAACAACATGCTAGATATCATGCCTATAGAACTTACTGAATTCTCGCACCTGCATCCATCACTCTAGGCAAACTCGTTCATAGGTTTAAATAATAAACAACCTTCTAGAAATTATGCCTGTAGGACTTTGGACTTTTGTTTCAACTATGAAGTGTTTAAAATCAACTACCCTTATAAATTATGTCTATAGGAGTAATCAGTTGAACCGACTTCATCTATTTCCTCTATGAGTCTAAAATGAGTAAATAAGATCGTTTAAAATCTGCAGAATCTTTTGATTGTAAAACCATCAATCCTTTCTTTTAAAACCAGTACACCTTCTGCACTATTAGATATCATGCCTATAGGTCTCATCTAGGCAAGTTATTAGGTGGTTAATCAATTAGGTCAGTTATTAATAAATTACACCCAAACCAATCCTAATCCGGACTTCACATCTGAGAAATATGTGATAAATCAGCCTGTTCTACCGCTTTAAAGTTAATTAAGACCATAACTAGTATTTAAAGTCATGCTATTAAATTTGCTCCTTAGTGAGGAGGCATATTTGATCATTAACTGCTATTTTCTTTCCCCCTAACTGCTTATGTGTTTTTATTTTTGGCCTTAGATTTTTATCCTTTTAATACTCTAAAAAGCCCCAACCCCTCTCCTTTGGGATTAGTAATCCTAATGCCTCGGGGCCTGAGAGGATTGCGACGGGTAATAACATGCAATAAGTAACGATACTATTCCGCGTTTAATACCTTAGCGAGGTGGGAATGTTAGATATGGATATGGTTACCGGTGCACTAATACCTCATGTACCCCTCTTTTGAGGAGTGATTACTGGGTATTGCATTAATGTAATCCATATTAATCATAAACCTATGACCCCCTTCCCTTTTACGTGTTTATTCTTTTTTCTAATTGTTTAAATCTTTTCATCAAATTTTTTGTCCTCTTTACTTTTTTTTAATTTACTTTTAATTACGTGAAAACATCATCTACTTGAGCCCTATTTGCGTACTTGCTATGTGAAGTCACAATTATAACATAGTCGGGAACCACACTAGTGGATCTTGGGGGATGTCTAACGCCTTCCCCCCGAGATAATTTCTAGCCCTTACCCAAACTCTGGTTCTTCAACTCAAAATGCTTCTCAGTCTCCTAATGCACTTAATCATTAGGTGGCTACTCTTCAAAATCAAATTCCCAAAAGGGAACAAGTTATCCTCCAAAATCTCGAAAACCCGATTTTGCCTAAGAAAAAAAGGGGCGTGACAAGGCCCACGTAGTGAAAACACGAGGTTCAAACCAAAACCCGATTACCCATTCCCTCATGAACTCAAATATATAATTTGTTTTGAAATCGGACCTCAAATTGAGGTCCAAATCCCCAATTTTTGAAAAACATAGGTTCTACCCAAAACACCCAATTCTTTCCATATAAATCTTCGAGTTTAAGTTGAAGTCATGTTAAAAGATTTTAATGATTAAAGAAAACTAGTTAAAAACGACTTACAATTGATTCGGAGAAGAAAAGTTGCTTGAAAAATCGCCTCTTATGTATTAGGGTTTTGAAAAATAAAAAATAACTGAAAATCCCGTCTATTTATATCTCAAGAAGACCCCATGTGCGGAACCCACTAAATGGACCGCGGCCGCACAAACTACCTGAAGACCTGGTTCAACACCCTGAGCGGACAGCACAAAGGAAACTGCGGCTGCACAACCTCCACTGCGGACCGCACAAAGGCGACCGTGGCTTCACAGCCTCCACCGCGGACCGCACAAAGGCGACCACGATCACACTGGCCCCTCCGTGGTCGCACACGGTTTCTCGCAGACCACACAAGAGGGTTCAGAGGCCTGCAACTTTCTAAACCTGCAACATCTGATTTCTAAGCATAAGGCATCTCGGAACCTTCCCGAAACACATCCGAGCCCTAGAAACTCCAACCTAAATATACAAAAAACTTCAAAAATATTCTACGAAAATATTCGTGAAATGAAATTACCAAGATAACATCACGAACATCGAATGAAACCTCAAGATCACTGAAATTTCTCAAAACTCCTTTGAACATAAAATTTCCCAATTAGGGTCTGGATCACGTCAACCGACGTCTGTTTTTAACTAAATTTCACAGAAATGCCTTAGAACATATATAAGACTCGTATCGGGTGCTGGAACGAAAATACGAGCCCGATACCATCGCTTTCTAATCAGATTTCATTTTCAATTTCCATAAATAGTTTCAGAAAATAATTTCAATTAAAAGTTCATCTCTCAGGCTTGGGACCTCGGAATTCGATTCCGGGCATACAACCAAGTCCTGTACTTTCCAATGGATCCTCCGGGACCATCAAATTACGGGTTCGGGTCCATTTGCTCAAAATATTGACCAAAGTCAAATTTATTCATTTTAACATCAAAACTTCATAATTTTTCACAGAATTTCATATTTAAGCTTTCTGGCTACGCGCTCGAACTGCGCACTTAAATCGAAGCGGCTCTAAATGAGGTTTTCAAGGCGTCAGAAGTACATAATTTGATTAAAAACAGGTTATGACCCCTTTGGCTCGTCACATATTTAGGGTTCCCATATTATGTAAAGGGGAACCCAATCATTTGTTACGTAATCTAATCATTGAGAAAAGAATATCTCTACTTTTGCCTACTACTATTCAGAATTGTCCTTTAGCTCTACTGCTCTTACTTTTTTCTTCTTACTTAATCGTTCTTATTATTATAAATTCACCTTGATGTCACTAAGCTCGAGGTCATTGCTGTTGCTAAGTTACATTTATTTGATTCACTTATTTCTTTCTTCTCTATTTCATATTTTTTTTATTATTATTAATCGATATTGAAGTGAATTACATATCTTTAAAACTATAAATTAAATTTAATTTTTACTCTTTTTTTCGAGGTAAACACACTTTAAAAGGACCAGGTGGTTTGAGGTTTTAACTGGATAATTGAACTTTTATTTTTTTATAGCCAGAAGATCAATTAATTTTCCTCGAATAACAGTACAAGCAACGACAGGCCAATAAATAAAGTAAGAGATATCTTGAAATGGGACAAAAACATACTGCATAGCTTATGTAGGAAATGCTGCTATGAAACCCCACAATCTTTGGATAAAATGAAACAAATACAATATAGTTGATATAAAATATTTAAACTAAATTATTTCCACTTTGTTGATTAACGTGAGACCTCACTCTAAAAAAATGGTTAACAGTAAAGTTAAGAAGGTTCGCCGCTCAGACAAGAATCTTGGCTCAGAGATTAAGGCTGTGAAGAGCTAAAACCCAGCTTTTCATTTGCAACAGCTTCATCTTTATTTGAGTAAATTGTATACTATATGATTTTTCGCAACGTTGAGTTGGACAGCTGACGATAGTTAATATTTGTTAATTTCCTTTTAAAATATTTCTGTTTTTTGCAATAAAGTACTCGATTTTTGGGAGAGGTAGCACAAATAGTGGAGCATATCATGCTAGGTTGTCTACAAGAAATTTGTTGGTTTTGTGGTCCTTCTTGGATTTTTATCAACTGTTGTATCCAACGACGGCTGATCTATTTATTTCTTTTCTTCTTCCTAAGACTGATTATTGGTCAATCAGTATTTAATATTAAGACATCTTACTTTACTTTGGGGCATTTGCGTATCAGCTTCGAATGGTTGGGCACATGCCAATGTTGTCCAAACGTCTAATGATCTAATCCTATTCTCATTAGATTTTTATTTTTATTTAAAATAGGATTTTATTTATTTCTATTTTAAATTAATTTTTACCTTAAAAGAAAGCACCACTCATAATCTACAAATAGAATAATTTTGGAGAATTATTTTATGCTCACTAATGCATGTCTTTGAATTAGCACATAACAGTAGTTTTTGAGAGAGCTATCGTTAAGAAAGAAGAGAGAAGAAAAGTATTTGTTTTGTTGCAGATTTTTATTCCAACTAGCTAACTTCAAATTACGTTTTCCAATTCATTAACAGTTGGATCGTGCTGAAATTTTTACTGAGTGTTTGTAGCATCTTGATCTTGCATTTGATCAGTTAAAATTGGATTTAGAGGCTTATAGCATTTGATTTCGAGCGTCAAACAACAGCTTTATTTTTGTGAATTCTCCTCCTCCTTCAATTGATTAATTGTTGCTCTTGTTACTATTGTTGCTCCGTATTTGGTACTTGTTGTATAGAAAATTTGGAGAATTTTTATAACCCTCTTATTGTTATAGTGGAGCTTTTTGGATCTTTGTGATCCTGTAGTTTTTACTTTTGATTTGAAGGGTTATTCACGTTAAAATTTAGTGTTCTTTATCTTCTTTATATTCGGGTTTGCCTCTTCCGCGACATAATAGTGGTATCAGAGCCTTGGTTATTTATCCGGGTTGTTATGGAATGGAGGCGAATATGAGCAAGATGGTATGTTTGAATGGGAGAAATTATAATATTTGGAGAAGCAAGATGGAAAATTTGTTATTCGTGAAGAAGATGCATCTACCAATTTTTGCACCTCATAAACTCGAGAACGTATCTGATTAAAATTGGGATTTCGAGCACCAACAAGCATGTGGATATATACGCTAATGGATTGAACATAAAGTTCACAACCTTATTGGGAACGAGACACATGCGATATCATTGTGGGAAAAACTATAGATTCTTTATGCTTCAAAAACTAGGAACAACAAGTTGTTCATGCTAAAGCAATTGATAACCTTTAAGCACAACGAAGGCAACCCTATCATTGATCCCATAAATGATTTTCAGGGCGTCATTGATCAGCTGTCTGGAATGGAAGTTAATTTTGATGATGAGATACAAGGACTTTGGCTTCCTAATATTTTACCAGAATCTTGGGATATTCTTCGTGTTTCTTTGACTAATTCAGCTCCTTGAGGTAGGTGACCATGAAATATGCCAAGAGTGGTGTGTTGAACGAGGAAGTAAGGAGAAAATCTCAAAGCTCTTCCTCACAAGCAGATATCATGGTTATAAAAGCCGGGGAAGATATAGAAGAGATGCTCGTGGAATAGATATAAAAGTAGAAATAGGTCAAGGTCTAAATACTATAATATTACATGCAACCATTGTGGCAAGAAAGGACATATCAAAAGGTTTTGCTGCAAGTTGAATCAAGACGTTAGAGAAGGAAATAAAGCTGAAAATAACGAGAACAATATTGTTATTATTGTTCGAGATGACCTTCTTTTTGCTTATGATGAAAACATCATCAATTTGGTATCCCTGAGAGTTTTTGGGTGTAAAGCTTGTGTGCATGTTCCTAAAGATGAGAGATCAGAACTGGACGTCGAAACTAAGCAGTTCATCTTTATCGGTTATGGCCAAGGTGATTTTGGGTACCGTTTTATGACAATAAATTTATTAGAAGAAGTGATGCAATATTCTTTGAAGACTAGACTATTGAAGATATTGACAAAGCTGGAAGACAGATTCTCAAAGTAATGAGAGCTTAGTTGATATTGATCTAGTTTCAATTGCTAAGGCACAGATTGCACATGAAGGAACCTAAGACAATGAACAAGATAATGCTCAAGATCAAAATGATCATCATGGTGTAGATGTTATGGATGCTCCACTTGATGAAGTTGTAGTTGATCCACAACCAATTCTTGCACAGATAACTATTTCGAATGCTCCTGAAACTTCTTTTAAAAGATCTACAAGGGAGAAGCAAAAATCCATGCTCTATCCTCCTGATGAGTATGTACTTTTGACTGGCATGGGAGAAACTGAAAATTATGATAAAGCCATTCAAGATAATCGCAAAGATCAGTGGATCGAAGCAATGTAAGATGAGATGAAGTCACTCCATGAGAATAGCACATATGAGTTAGTGAAATTACCGAAAGGTAAGAGAAATTTATCTAACAAATGGATATTCAAAATAAAGCAAGATAAATATACCTATGCGCCTAGATATAAGGTGAGCTTAGTTGTAAAAGGTTTTGGCCAGAAGAAATGAGTTGACTTTGATGAAATTTTCTCTCTATTGTGAAGATGTCTTCTATTAGTGTGGTTCTAGGCTTAGCCGCAATTCTAGATTTAGAGATTGAGCAGATGGATGTCAAGACTGTTTTTCTTCATGGTGATTTAGATGAGGATATTTATATGGAACAACCTAAGGGTTCTGTAACCAAGGAAAAAAATTATGTTTGCAAATTGAAAAAGAGCATATATGGATTGAAACAAGCTCCAAGGCAATGGTATTTGAAGTTTGAATCTGTTATAGAAGAATAAGGGTACAAGAAAACTTCTTCAGACCACTGTGTATTCTTCCAGAAGTTCTCTGATGATGATTTTATTATTTTATTGCTTTATATGGATGACATGTTTATTGTTGGCAAGAATAAATCCAAATTTGCAGTCCTTAAGAAGCAGTTGAGCAAATTGTTTGCGATGAAAGACTTTGGATCAACAAAGAAAAACAAATCCACCGATACAGAGATAGAAAGGAGTTATTTCTATCCGAAAAGAAATACATTGAGAAGGTACTCAAGAGGTTCAATATGATAGATACAAAAAACGGTTAGTACACCTCTTGCTAAATACTTCAAATTGAGTATTAGTCAGAGTCCATCTACTGGTGAAGAGAAAAAAGAAAATGTCTCGTATTCCATACTCTTCTATCATTAATAGCTTGATGTATGCTATGGTTTGCACTAGAACAGATATTGCATGTTGTTGGTACTATTAGTAGATTCCTTTTTAATCCTGGAAAAGAACATTGAGATGCACAAGGTACTGCATATTTAAAGATGTGCATTTGTAATGGCAAGCTTGAACTTGTTTGTTGCACAGACTCTGATTTTTGAAGCAATCTTGATAATTCAAGATCCACTTCCCGTTATTTGATCACTTTTACATGCGGAGCTATTTTTTGGCAATCTAGACTACAAAAAAGCATAGCTCTATCCACCACATAAGCCGAATATATTGTTGTCACAGAAGGTGCCAAAGAACTATTATGGATGAAGGAGTTTATTAATGATCTTGGCTTTGAGCAGCCAAGATACATTTTATTTTGTGATTATCAGAGTGCTACCTGTCTCACCAAGCACTACACGTTTCATTCTAAGACTAAACATATAAATAAAAAGTATCATTGAATAAGAATGATCGTGGAAGAGAAATTATTTGAGGCTGAGAAGATACACACTGATGAAAATCCTTCAGATATGCTGACAAAGGTGGTGGTTGCAGATAGACATGAATTTCATACAAAATTGGCAGGCATGAAGCTTGTCAATAATTCCTCGGCTGGAGGGGGAGTTTGTTCGGCACATGCCGATGTTGTCCAGCCAAAGGCCCAATGGCCTAATCCTATTCTTTTTTGGTATCCACTCCTATTTGGAATTGGATTTGGTTTATTCCTATTTTGAGTAGGTTTTGTCTTTAAGAGAAAGCACCACTCATGATCTATAAATAGGACTACCTTGGAGAATTATTCTATGCTCATTGATGCATGTCTTTGAAAGACTTAAGCAAATAAGAGTGATTTTTGAGAAAGCTATCATCAAGAGAGAAGATAGAAGAAAAGTATTTGTTTTGCTGCAGTTTTTAATTCCGACAAGTCAACTTCGAATCAGGTTTTCCGATTTGTTAATCGTTAGACAGGCTGAAATTTTGAGTGAATGTTCGTAACATCATGATCTTGGATTTGAACGGTTTAGAGGCTCGTAACATATGATTTCGAGCATCGAACTACAGCTTCATTTTTGTGGATTCTCCTCTTTCTTCAAGTGATTAGTTCTTTCTCTTGTTGCTATTGTTGCTCCCTGTTTGGCATTTGTTAGGTAGCCAATTTGAAGAACTTTTGTAACCGTCTTATTGTTATAGTGAAGCTTTTTGGATCTTTGTGATCCTGTGGTTTTTACCTTCAATTTAAAAGATTTTCCATATTAAATTTTGGTATTCTTTCTCTTCTTTATATTTGTGTTTGCCACTTTCTCTGACATAACACATATATCCGTCGTCTATGCTAATTTTTTGGGTGGTTAATTAATTTTGGTCAACTTAACTGACAAACGAAACATAATCCAAATGGTGAATACGTAACCTATATATAGTTTCACATAATGTTTTCTTTTTTTTTTTTGTAATTAAAGGTTATATTAATCACCAAAGAGATTTCAGTACAAAACCATAGTGCAGCTACTACACAGCTGACTATCATATCTAGAGTCTATATTAACTATCGCTATACCTATCCCTCTACTTACAGAAGATATTGTTGAAGCTGTAACCTAATTTTGGGGGTTCCTCTAATATTACAAGTATAAGCAATGGTCCTAAGTAGTTTATCAATGCTACAGAAGACATTTTCAAAGATCCTCACATTTCTTTCTAACCACAGAGCATAGAACAATTCTGCTACAACCATTTTGAATATGTGAGCCCGGCTCGATTTCCCTTTAGCATTACAAATAATCCATTGAACAAACTGTTCCCAATTCAGGAAATTGGGGTGAGTTTCCCTAATCCAAAATATTTTCTTTAGTATCTTGAAAATTAATTTCAATTATAAACACATTGAAATGCAATTATGAGAATGGAGAGAAGATCATGTTTGAAAATATAAGGACCATAGCAACACATGGAGTTTAAATCTTGTGGCAGTGACATTCCCCCATCAGATTTCTTGTTTCTTTCTCCATCCTCTTGCTGCTGTTTGGATTGTGATGGACTCAACAATCCATTTAGCCAGTGAGGATTGACGTGATAAGGTAAACCCTACTATAAAAACAAAACAAAATACTTCCTCCAACATTCCTGTTTTTCCTTTTTGTTGGGGGGGGGGGGGGGAGGGGGGTGTTTCTCATCTCACAAGTTACAAAGAAAAGACAATTATTCAACGGGGAAGACATTTGATTCGAAAAGAAAACAATAGAGTCAAATTTCAGACAGGGAATAACAAACATTGGAAGTCCTAAGACATGCGCTCAGTAAGCTCATGGCCACTTCATGAATTTCCTTATAAAAAAAAGACAATGTCCAATTATACTTTACATTAAGCAGATTTGCCTATTGTTAATACTTTGGCATAAAAACGAGAGATATGATTCGTGCCCCTTACGTATAGTTTAGAGGCATATCTGGACCAGTAAAGTTCTTGAATTGCATATTGTTCCATTAATAGATTTGGATAAACATCTAGCCCTTAGTTCCATTAATATAACTTTACAAAATGCAATGGCCTTTTGTGCCATATTGATGGAATGAAATGCAATGTCATTATATATGTAATTTGATTTACACATAATGGTTTTATTCAGTTTCAGAATCAAGTTCCAAAAAATAGTGGTTGGCTACAAAGTGTAATACCAAAAATAAAAAAATAAATAAAATTGCACAATCTTAAAACTGTTGGTAGAATAATATGCAGTTGAAGAACTTTACTAGGCCAAACATATCCCTAGACTATGAGAATTGGTGGGTGTTCCTTTTAACTAAGGCAACGAATGAACCAGATATTTGACGATAAGAATATATTTGTGCCAAAGTATTAATAACAAACAATATATTAAATGTCACTTATTTCAGTTTCAGGTGCATATTTGGACATTTTCCATTAAAGAAAATTACCATTTGATTAATTTATTCTCCATATTTGAATCTTTGAATTAGTTTAATTAGACATTATATAATAATAATAGATCACTAAAACAAGATCATATACAGCTAAATATAGGAGCGACCTCATACTTTCTGGGCCAGAAATTCACAGGGATTTCTCAAATTTATATTTAAAAGAAAACATGACGATATTGTAAACTTCATTCCTCATCTAGGAATTCTCAGATTTGAAAAAGAAATAAATAAAGCAAGTAGAATCCTCTTCATACCAAAATCGATACTACCTTTTTTTATTTTGAGAAATCAAATCCAGTCACCATATAAGGACATAAAAAATGACAGTTAGATTATGTATTTTTCTCAAATCTGGGGTTATGCTTATGACAATTTTTTTGCAGAGAAGGACCACTACAAAAATTTCAGCCATAGTAGTGTTGTAGCAATCAACTGATAATGACTTTTCAATTTTTAAAAATCTGAGGCTCTCATGATTTGATCAGCAGTTAATGTATGTGTTGTAAACTGTTATTTCTGCAAAATCTGGGCCTTTTGATATAGAGTTTAACTTATATATATAAAGAATAAATTATCTAAAAGATAATTACAAATAAATATTCACAAATAACGAGATAGTAAGATGAAAATAAGGACACATTATCTATGACAACAAACAATACAAAAATTGTTTGTGCACAAATTTGTGTGTATGTGTGTGTGTTATATCGAGTTTGTGTGTATTATTTGTCATTGAATGGTCTTTAAAGCATTTGCTCTACTGTAGTTGTATGACACTCACGACTCATAGAACAAATAATGTACAGTTGTCTGTTGTACCATTGGATAACTATTTAGTCTTCAAAAATTAAATTACCCAACCAACGAGTATTAATTTTTATTTCAGCAATGCACTAATAGCGGGATGCTGTCGCAGCGATCTTCATTTATTACACTACGAACTTACAAATTTATTATTTGACCTTTGATGAAGCAATATTTTGAAGATGCTATGGAGAAAAGGAGAAAGGAAATAATTAGTTTAAAAAAGATAATTTGGTACACTAAGCTCTTGTTACGTGCGAGATTCGGAGAAAAACCGAACTATAAGAATCTATCATATACAATTTTACCGTAAATTTCTTGGAACAAAAGTGACATAGCTCCATGAATCAAACTCCGCCAGTCCATTTTACCTTTTAAACATTGGCTTGTAAACCATGTAGCATTCATAATTTTTGCAACTAAAAGTGAAACGTTCCGTATTTTTCTCAAAAAAAACAAAAAGGGTTTTTTGTACAATATTTCCCATTAACATTTGTTGCTTATAAGAGTATAAAACGATAACCCAATACATCAAGCTCCCGTTATACGTAGGATTCACGGAAAAACTGGATCACAAGGATTTAATGTACGTAATATTACCCTGCATTTCTACAAGATATTATTTTTGCTCATCAGAGTACATGAAACTTATTGATTTGAACCCTCAACTTCATATAATAAATCGAATAAAATGGGATAAGATGCAATAGTATGTCATATGAATGTGCTATAGTTAAAAAGTTTCAAGGTGATATGAATTTGTTGAAATTTAATGCACTTGCTAACTACACCAACAACAAGACATAACAACTACACTACTACTCAAAAGAGAAAGAAAAACAGAGTCAACAATAACTTTATAGAATTTAAAAAGAACTACTCCACTAATATACATATATTTCCCTTCTCATTTTCACTGTTCCAATCAAATATGAGAGGATGAAGCAGTACTGCTATCAACATTTTGCTGAATAAAGTCAGCTTCTTCTAATAACAAGGACAAACAAGCACTAGTACTAGTAGTAGATGAAGTAGAAGAACAAAATGACAAAGGAGATGTGAAAGAATGGCAAGTAATTGTTGAAGATAAACAATTTTCCTCAACAATAGTGGCCATTATTGCACACGAAGAAGAAGCACCATTATTAATATTCTCACTAGTAAAAGAAAGACTAACCAATAAGTCAACAAAAGCACCAACAATATAACCATGGTTACTTTTGCAATTAACCTTCAAATAACAAGTCAAAAGCTCTTCAAGATTCTCCCAATCTTGAATCCCATGAGCTTCCACCATTTCCTCCATTGATTTTCTAAAATCCACAAAAGGGTCCTTTGAATCCAACGCCATTACTACAGTACTCTCCTTGAATAGTGGATTAATATTAATACATTCTTCTTCTTCTTCTTCTTCTTCATTAATATTCTTGTTGGTTTCAAGTATAATAGAACTTGTTTTTTCTGGCTCAAAAAATAGCCTCTCTTTCTCCAATCTCAGCCCTCTGATTACTGTCTCTATGTAATCATGGTGACCAACAGAGAGCTCTGAAGCATCAATAGTAGTATTAGAAAAGCTTCTTTCAGATTCACTGAAGAACTCATGATCAAGATTATAACTAGTCATGTCATCAAGCTGATAAGTAGAGTTTAGGGTCTTGAAAATGTTTTCTTCTGCTCTAAAAGATAGGGTTTTAGGTTTGCCACACGCTGGCAGTGGCCATGGCCATGGAGAATAAGATGAACAACTTTCTGATGAGGTCTTGAAGAGAGAAGAGAGCTTCATTTTTCCTTTATTTTGTTCAATGAAACAAATATATGAGAGAGAACTAACTCTTGAAATTTGAAATAGGTGGTTTAATTTATACGGTATAAATTTATGAGGCCTTTTTTTTTTTGGGTTTTGGTTTTTTCTTGTTCTAGCTATGTTTTTTTTTTTTTTGGGGTTTCCTATCCGGTATTTGGATATCTGTATTGGAGCTAGATTATTTTCGATTCGCGCTGTGTTAGGCTCCATTCGAGGGGAAACACTCTCTACTAATAATTTTTCCATACCTAAATCTCAATTTTGAGACTTCTAGTTAAGGAAAGAACAATCTCCTCCATTGCACCACATCATTTGGTGGTTAGCTATGTTGGGTTGTGACTGTTGGACGTGAATCTGAATATGAAATTGAGTTCTTTATCCCGTTTTATTTTATGTGATAAAAACTTTTTGAATATAAATTTTTAAAAAGAATATAAAAATATTTCACATTTATATCTAAAACAAGCCATACACCATTATCAACTTTGGATATAATGGAATGTTTAAAATTTAATTATTTTTATATATAAAAAGTTATCATATTTTTTAGAACTCATGATAAAAAAGGAGTCACATAAATTTGTAAAAACTACTACTATTACTTTGTTATTGTGGATGGCAATTAATGCTAGGCAGAGTTTGTTGTTCAAAAAAAATAAATTCTAAAGGAGTGGTAATTAAAAGAAGTTGACTGGTGGGGTATTCTATATTTATATATCACATATACACGTTATATTTTATAAGTAACTGTATTAATTACACGTTCAGTAGGATCAGAAGGTCCCATCTAGTAACGTATTAAAAAAATAATATAGTGGTACTGCTATTAAATGGAGTATCAGATTAGGAGTTTTAATTGCAGTTTAAAGAACAGGAATTCAAACAATTTAGTTACCTTAGTATTTTATAAGAGTTTGCATTTTTTCGTGGGCCTTGCATATCTTTACATAAATAATTGGGCGGATTCATTGTGTCCATTTCCAAACAAATATATATATATATATATATATATATGTATATATAGAAATTATATTTTTATTAATTATTTTTAATTTAAACTGTTGGACGGTCGATCATTTAGATTAATTATTCGTGTTTCGTTTTGTAGTTATTCTACCTGTTCGTCCAGATTTTAGTATATGCTTACATGCTTACAAACTCTATGCTGCTCCGCTTGACAGCTTATTCTTACTTCCATTCATGATATTCCAACGTTAATTCTTTCCTATTCTTTTTTTCCCTTTCTCTGCGTCAATTATATAACTTTACAATAGTCAATGCTTAAAAAGTCTTCAGAAAGGAGGTCTCAGACAGTCAAAGCTTCCTAGTAAATTTGAGTGAAAGTGATATCATCCCAATATGTAGTTCGCATTTTATGATAGAGTAAACCATGCAAGGTTTCTGTTTGTATTTGACTCTAACATGATGTTTTATATCCAAAACAAATTACACTTCCCAAGATTCTCCTTTTAATAGTTTCTTGAAGAAAAAAAAAACATATATGCGATTTACGATTTTAAGCTAAGTGAATTTGAAGTGTCATTATACTACATGCTAATTTACTGCAATGTTTGCGAGCTTAATTTAACATATATTTACTCTTTTTTGAAAAAGTTTAAATATTCATTTGAGTTTAAGTCAAGGGCAGGGCCGAAGCCTAAGGTCAAAGCCAATGGCCTTAGGGCCCCAAAATCTAAAAAGAAAAATATATAATATTTGATAATTATGCATTATTGATGGATTTTTAAACCGTTTGGTCAAAATAGAT
Source organism: Nicotiana benthamiana (assembly GCA_034376525.1). NCBI lineage: Eukaryota > Viridiplantae > Streptophyta > Magnoliopsida > Solanales > Solanaceae > Nicotiana > Nicotiana benthamiana. The sequence goes on along the minus strand of CM067327.1, from coordinate 7,252,156 downwards.
ATAGCTAGAAGTTTGACAAATTTTAAAGTCATGTTATTAGTTGCTTCATGTCTTTAATTTGTCCCAACTTTAATCAATTTTGTTAGAATATTAGTTTTAGAATAATTTTTCTTAATTATTTGAGTACCTTTGTAAACATTTTTCAAGCTACTATGATAAGACCTCATTTGTTTGCACTTAATGCGAGCTTTGAATTTTAATCATTCACATCTTAAACAGTAAGTGTGTTTATTTTTAAAGGCTGAATCTTAATTATTCAAATCTTAATCATTAAGTGTGTTTTTTTTCTTCACAATCACTTAATGGGTCTAAATAGGTCTGTATGACTAAGATCCGTAAACGAGACTTAATTTCATTAAGATGCTATCATCCATTATTAATTGTCATCACCGCTTACCATTATCAACTACCACCACCACCAATATATTTCCCAATCATAGTCGCCACCATAATCGGCTAACACTGAAAGTAGGGGGGGGGGGGGAGGGGATGAGTTATTTATTTTTAAACGTAATAGCTAACCGTTGACTAGTTTTATGATTAGTCGACTGGATGTAAGAACCTGATACTAGAAAATACAGAAATTAAGATGCAGAATTTAAATGCAGGAATTAAAGATACTAGAGTTTTTATACTGGTTTGAATTCAATATAAATTCATGTCCAGTCCCCTTGGGTTGCAAGAGAGTTCTTTTTCATGAATGCGTTTCTTCAAGAGTAAAAAGTATGGTGCGATCTACAACGATTTCTTAGAGCCTACTTTACTCGTTTCTTTTTTACACAATGCCTCACCAATGTTGTTCTCTCTTTCTTCTCTAACTTGTTACACATCAGATCTAGTAGAGTTCCAATGTTTGTTGGTAGTAGAATAAAGAGAGGGTATTTAGTTCGATTAAAGTATATTTAAGGCTTAATGCTGAGGATAAATACTTTGATGAAGGTCGTTTTTTGAAGATATTTGACAACCCAAGAGATTTGATCCTTGGAAAGAGAATGATTCTTTACAAGAATAAGGTTATTTGTCGTTGTTCTTCCTTGATGAGAGGGCACTGATAGCTTTTCTTCTACAGATCTTGATGATGCGGGTTTATTCCTTGATTGCTAGTCCTTCCGAAAATAGCACCTTGATTAATCATCTTACAATATCTTCGATGCTTCTTTTCCGTTTCAATCTTTCGGATAGAATGCGCTGGACTTGATTGATTCCTTAAGTTTAGGCTTGATTGAATCGTTCCGTCATAGCTGTCCATTGATTTCGTAATCTTTGCTGGCCTCAGATTGTTTTCCTTAACTTTATTGGTTAATTTCTTCCATCTCGTAGTAACTCTTTGATTCCTTGATCTTCTCTAATTGATTCTTTCAATCTTTGAATTGTTATGCATGATTTCCTCCATAGATATATTATTTGCATCATTAAAATCAGATCTAACAATCTCCCTCTTTTTGATGATGACAAAATGCTATATATGTATAAACAAAAGTTGACTTCCCTGTGTTTTACTCCCCTTCAATGTATGCGGTTGACTGGTTCATAGTACTCCCCCTTAGTTCATGCAGTTAGCTGGTCCATGGTCATAGATGTTGCAGTCGATTCCTGCAGCAGAGGATGCTGGCATACATTTACACTTCAATCGACTAACTCCCATACTCTGTATAGTTGTGCATACCTTGTACAGCTACATATACTCTTCTCCCCCTTTTTGGCATCAGCAAAGAAGGAATAGACAGAACAAACCAAGAGCTAAAACAGAGTATATAACATTATGCATCAGAGTTATAGTCTAAAAAACAACCAAAATAAAACAAGAAACAAAAACAGATATTGTCCAATGATTGAGTTAACAGTCCAAAAACAACACAGCAAAACATTGTATTACACAACCACATTAACGACGCAGAAAATAGGTAAGAGTATTGCAAAGTGCCTCCTTAGGTTGTTCAAAGCTAGCATTGGCAGAGATGCTCATTCCATTCAACCTGTCATGAATTTCCCTGAAAGACTTGACAATATTCTCTTTTACTCTGAGAACGACAACTCTTATCTGGGACACATTAGACCTTGTTTCTCCCTTACTCTAAGAACGACAACTCTTATCTTGGACACATCAGATCCTATTTCTTTGGAGATGGTATGAATGTCACCAACAGTTGACTAAGTGGTTGTGAGGAGATTTTTTATTTCAGAGAGTTGAATGTCAATGGCATGAAACTTCTCATCAAGATCAGGATTACCAAGACCGGATGAGAGGCAAAAGTTTAGGTTTGGGATCTATCGGAGCATGCTTTACGTCGCCTTCGTGCTTCTTAACTCAGGAGCACTTCACAGTTACATATCCCATACTTGCAAAGGCTCTGAAATTATAAGATTTTGAAACATTGATAAAATGATAAGTGGACGGGGAAATTCTGTAGGCTTCCAAGATGTGAGTGATGGCCATAGATAAGGTAGATTGGTGGAATCTTCTGCACTTTAAATAATGAAGTTAATAACCTAGGAGGATAAATTGACTTTGAGTTTGGTCACAAGGCAGTACAACAAGAAAGTTTCTCCTTGAGAGAATGTGGAGAAGGAACAAGTGCGGGGAAGTAGAGTATTTGCTACAATGTGAGTGAGGACTCGAGTTTTGAAACTAACATCAGTGAGGCCTAACTGGTTAAGAAGGGATTCAAGGGAACACTTAGCAATACACTGTTTAGCTTGATCAAAGGAAATTTTAAAATTATCGGGCCAGGTATTTTTGAAAAGCGTGGAAAACCAGAACATTTAAACTGAAAGAGTGAATCACACATGGCACAATCAAGAACAATACACTTATCTAACACTAAGAATTCCAACTTATCAGGTTTACTAGAGCAAATATTAGCATAAAACATCTTTACCAGGGGTTCATGGACCTTAGACGGAGGAATAGAGAGGAACTTAGACTACACCTGATGAACAAAATGATTCTTTACCTTACGATTTAGGGGTTCCATGTCATCAAGGTCGGCTACCCTTCTATGAGCAATGGGCTTGTCTTTCAAGGCAATGAATAGATCCCTCTTTGGAGAATCCTAGAAATTCAAGTCAGATTCTAGATAGCCAGAAAGGTCTATCTTGGATTTCTTTAGAGTAGAGGAAACAAGGAATCTTCCACTAGTCATTTTCCTAGGGCTTTTTTTCGTAAGATTTGAGAATGATCAGACAAATCACCCTGTGAAGAAGCAAAACCCTCAGAATTGTTGGACCCTAGGCCTACTTTGGGGGCATAGAAAGTGGTTTTGCTTTTGAGCGGGTACTTTTTCCGGTGGAAGCGGATGGGTTCTTGGGGTGTTTGACCATTGAAGAATAGTGGATTTAGCAGAGCTTTGGAGAAGAGTTTTCTAGATTATTGGGATGAAAGTCATTCAAAGGAGATCTCCACCTTAAAAATAGAACCTTCTGATGGTTGAGTACAGAAAAAGAATAGGCGTCAGTTGAATAGACGTGATGATTGGCTTTCCAACTTTAAACAGCGGAACTAATGTAAAAGAAGAGGAAAAGAGAGGGAAAACGGAGATGTAATTAATGAAAGAGTAAAAGACAATTAGTAAAACTAGAAATGTAACAATTACACATTGGTCCTACAAGTTATTATTCAACCAAGTAATGCCAAGTAATTTTCTCAAAGCACAAAATCTATCCTGTAATAACGGCTTAGTAAAAATATATAATAATTGATCAGTTGTTCCAACAAATGATATTTCTCTGTCTCCTATAAGAACATGATCTCTAATAAAATGATGCTTAATATCTATATGTTTTGTTCTAGAATGATGCACAAGATTTTTTGAAAGACATATAGCACTAGAATTATGACAGAAAATTTGAATAGGCTTAAAAGATAGTTTATAATCACCAAGTTGATGAGACATCTACAGTAGTTGGGCACAATAATATCCAGTAGCAATGTATTTAGCTTCAGTCATGGATAGTACGAATGATCCTTGTTTTTATTATTCCAAGATATTATAGCTTTTCCAAGCAATTGACATGTCCCACTTGTGCTTTTTCTATCTTCCTTATCACCTGCAACATCAACATCTAAAAACCTTCTAATTTAAAAGAGCGAGGATACTATAATCCATGAGAGACTGTTCCAATGAGATATCAAATGATTCTTTTTACTGCAGTCAGGTGAGATTCCTTAGGAGCTGACTGAAACCAGGCATATTTACAAACGCTGAACATAATATCTGGTTGACTAGTAGTCAAATGAAGAAGAGAACCAATCATTCACAATACTTAGTTTCATCAACACACTTTTCTTGTTCATCTTTGTCGAGACTAGTTGAAGGACTCATTGGTGTGCCAATAGCTTTGGCACTGCTCATGTCAAATTTTTGGATCTGCTCCTTTGTGTATTCAGTTTGACATGTGAATGTTCCTCCTTCAGATTATTGAAATTGAAGTCCAAGAAAGAATGTTAGTTCTCCCATCACACTCATTTCGAACTCACTTAGCATAAGAATTGAAAATCCTTGCACATAAGAGGATTAGTACTACCAAATATAGTATCATCAACATAAATTTGAACAATAGGATTACCTTCTGATGATTTTTAATAAACAGAGTAGTATCTACTTTACCTCTTGTAAATCCAAGATAATTAAGAAAAGATCTTAATCTTTCTTACCATGCTCTTGGAGCTTGCTTCAGCCCGTACAGTGCTTTAGTTAGCTTATACACATGATATGAAAACTCTGAGTCTACAAACCCAGGGGGTTTCTTCACATATACTTCCTCTTCAATGAAACCTTTTAAGGAGGCACTATATTAAATAACTTAAATCCTTTAAAAGATGCATATGCCAACATAATGGAAATAGATTCCAGTAGAGCTACTGAGGCAAAAGTTTTGTCATAGTAGACTCCTTGTTGTAAATATCCTTGAGCAACTAATCTGGCTTTGTTTCTTATAAATTTTCCATCCCCATTGATCTTATTTCTAGCGACCCACTTTGTGCCTATCACAGGAACATTTTCAGGGTTGAGTATCAGTTTCTGTTAGTTTGTATAGGTCCACTAAATCATAGAGTACCTTTTCCTCTACAAGGTTCTACTGAAGGCACTTAATGACACAGTAAGTAAATGAGGCAAGGGATTTTTATGTGGAAAAATCCCACTCAAGGGGATCAATAAACCACGACCTACACCTGTAGGCTTTTAACTTCACTAACTTATAACCTACCTATTACAAGCCACTTTATAATTCTTCCTATTGCATAGGATTTTCTAAATTAACTTGCAGTACCTTTACCATAAGCCACTTTGTGACTATCCTAGTTACAAAGGCTTTTTCTACCTTGTGATGCTATCACCACAAACCACTTTTTAACTTTACGATTACAAAGTCCTTTCCTTATGACTAAATCTAGTCACAACATAAACTGAAAAGAGTTTATAGAAGAGGATTACTAATCAAAATGCTTCTAGATACGTTGTTTAGGAGATGCAGTAAGTACAATAATGAGGTTAGAACTCAACTAGGATAACACCAATCTATCTTTTAGGACTGGTCTATAGTAGTGTTCAACCTTGTTCTTCAAGCTTTTGAGGATTAATTTTTCTGTTTATCTTGGAGAGGCTTGAATGAGAAAACAGAAACTTTCCAGTGATGTTTTTGTATAAAGCTCATTGGGTAGATCTTGATCACATCAATTGAAATGATTTGAGCACTTTATTTGGTTAGAGAATAAGTGGGCTGACAGTGTAGTGCAGTGTGGCAGAAACAATATTGTCAGTCACTTCATTTTCAGCTGTGTCCAAATGACTTTGTACTGCTATGAGGAAACCACAAGAACATTCGATCATTGTGTTGGTTCCTAGCTCCTGAAATTGTATCGTTCGCCTTTAGCTGGAGTCTGTTAAAGGTTGCATCAATCCAAGTAGGTCAGGTTCCCTATCTGGTTCTTAATAGTAAGTTTGTTAAATCATCAAAACATAAACCAAAAGTATTTAAGGTCTATAAATTTCCCATTTTTTGATGATGATAAACTTAAAAATTATGAGTAGGAGTTGGAGCAGTGAATAGAGTCCCCCCCCCCCCCCCCCCGAGACTATGTCTTATCTTACAGAGCATAAGAACTAGTTTCCCAATGTATTTCCTCAAGATCATCTATATTAATTTTTTCCCATTTTGACATCATTAAAAAGAATAATAGCACAAAAAATTCTAGCTAAATTAACTCATCCCACCTATGTCCGCACAATAATGATAGAGAATAGAACACAAAGAGATAGTACTAGACATAATAAAGAGGATTCATATTAATAGTGATTTAATATACTTCCGCCCTTTGAGAAAGGAAGAGGCGACATTGGACTTGTTCAATGAGCAGCATTAGTACATCACAACCATAAATAAAACACAAAAAACATCCACCAAATATCAACAAAGAGCAAAAAAAAGATCATATCTTGATAACCGGTTATTGAAGGGGTTCTTAGGGGGTATTTGGAGGAAAAGTCTTAGTAGATGCAGCAAGTGTCTAGAGAACAATGTTTGGGTGTTGCCCGACTTTTGCTTGTTGAGCAGTTCAGCCTTCAGGTTCTCAACCTATACCCTAAAATCCGAATTTTCCTATGTCAAAAGAACCACTTCGTTATTCGACATGGGAACCAGGGCTTGCTGACCTTCCAGGATAGCGTTCCTGCCTTTAACCTACGAATTTCCTCAATTACACTATTCTGGGCACTGATGAGCTCAGACCCAGCTGATGTACTTCGTAACCCCCCCCCCCCCCCATATTTTTCAGTCCACTCGAACTCTTCCAAGGTTGTCTGTGAGAACGTCTGCTTTCGAGTCCTGACTTTACTTGTTCCCAGTGGAACCTTAAAGAATTGAACACCATAGTAAGCAAGAATCCATAAGGAAGCCCATGGTTTCCGTCCTTGAAATTGGCTACCTGCTGCATGTGTTCGATCATTATGGCAGGCAGATTAACAGTGTGAAACCATCTTGTTTCTCCATTCTAAATACATCAGACTTATAAGTCTCAAACATCCTTTATGCTCTAGGTAATAAAACATTGTTAATCAACTCAAACGACAACTGCTAGAGAGGAAGTAGTACTTTCTTATGGATCCGGTGCCCTTTCTGATTAGCATTGTCTTTCACCATTGCATTTCTAAAGTTATTCTGACAGACATCTTGTACACTCAACACCCTAACTATAGGAACTTGCAAAATCTCGCCAAGAATTTCACATCAAAGATGATATCTACCCCATTTATCAAAGCACACACATGGTAAGTATCAACTGGAAAGAGACTAGCGAAGAAACTTTGTACCTCCTCCTCATACACTTTAGGTGCATCGATGTGAAATAGATGCACCCATTGTTGAAACTTGACCATTTCCAGCATTTGGCGCATACAAACCATCTCAGAGATTGCTGGGTGAAACGTACGACCCAAAAATTTTTTTTTATGCCTTAGGCGCTCAGAGCCGAGGCAGACCTCACTTCTTGATTTCTTCCCATAGTTAGGTTCTTCAATAGTTTCGGTCTTGCATTTCCCAAGCTTCTCTCCACTGACTTTTCTTTTTCCTTTGGACTTGACTAGTATATCCTCATCACTCACGACCTCTTTTATCTTAGACTTAGATGTTGACCCTTTCTTCTTTGAACCATACTTTGCCTTTTTCGAGGACCGCCTAACTAGAGAACTGGGTTCCTCAGAAGTTCCTTCTTCCACCTCGACTACAGGGATAGCTTCATCACTTACAGGTACCCCATCATTGACTAACTTTCTTATTTTCTTTTTACTACTCTTCTTGATATTTTGGATAGTAGAGTCGTAGGCCACTTTAATTTGAAACCTTGTAGTAGGTCGCTTGATTTCAAACTCAGGTGTGGAGACAACCCTTTGAATGCATCAAGGGCCATGTTTTCCAGGTCTTCTTCATTGCTAGATCGCATTCCAGGTGATTAAATTTCGAAGGGAACAACATTAAATGAAGGTGCAACACTGTTCTAAGGATGATAGGCCTGACCTGGGTCCTATGAAAAGGGATCAGGTTCCTCATGTAATCCCCAGGTAGTATCTGTTGCTGCATCCCCTTCAACAGTCATAATGGCCCCTTCGAACTCCACACTGTGTGACTTATTTTTCTAAGAAGTAATTTCATTTAATATCCCATCACCAGATACTACAAACACAGTTACGACATTCTTCTCCTCTTCAACCGATGCTTCCATAACCATGGAGTTAGTTGAAACGACGGAAGAACCCTTGGTGAACTCAGTATTCTGACCTTGTTCTCTACTTAGGGTTTGACTAGTGGGAACAATAGATGTCGGGGAGGATGGAACAGTAGTTTCAAAGGTTTCTAGGTTAGGAAGATTTTTGGAGACTGGGGAAGGTGTGACTACAGCAGGAGGAGTAATAGAGAGTGACCAAGGCTCGGTGAAAACGGTAGGTTCCATAGATGGGTCAGGGACAATTACAGCTGAGATAGAGAGAGAAGTTTTCTCAGCCATTAGAAGAAGAAATGTGACAATCACTTACTTTTGGGTGAGTCTAAAGTAGGGCTTATGGTTGAGAAGAGCACATGAGAGGGTTTTTAATAGTAGAGGATAATTATGAAGGCAGAGGAATAGGCACCTGTTCTGAAATGGAGGTTGGGTGTGGAGAATTGTGATATTTCAGAAGGAGATAAAACGTTTTGAATTGAAAGGACGTGATAGCAGGATTTGAAAAGTTGATGACATGCCAGTTGTATTTTGTACCCTTTTAGACGTGTATTAAAAGGATGCACAGAACTACTAACCTTTCATACAAAAACCTGGTTCATTGTTTTATTTTTGAAAAGAATCAATCCTTTTTTATCAGCCATGCAGTGCATCTATTGTTTTTATGCTCATTATGCGGGTTTACCTATACTAGGTATTGATGTGAGTTAGACATGGCCAGAAAGCACTCTGAGCCAATTATTTCTTAAGGATACGAGTCAGAAAACAAGGAATCGGGTTCTTAATATGGCCTCAACAGTCACAACTTTACTCAGTTTCTTTCAAATTTTTCCCTACTTAGTGCTTTGGTTAAAATGTCTGTAATTTGATCTTCAGTGCTGCAAAACTTCATACATATCAACCCTTTCTCCACATTATTTCTCAAAAAATGATGCCTCACATCAATATGTTTTGTCCTTTTATGTTGAACTGGATTCTTGGGCATGTTGGGTGCAATAGTTTTGTAACATAGAAGGGTCACACTCTCAGTGAGTACCCCAAAATCCTCCAGTTGTTGTTTGATCCATAGAAGTTGTGCATAGTAGGATGCTGCAACTACATATTCAGTTTCAGCTATTGAAAGAGCCACTGAATATTGCTTCCTTGTACCCCAAAAGATAAGACAAGATCCCAAGAAGTGAGTCATTTCAGAAGTGTTTTTCTAACCACAAGATACCTTGCATAGTCTGCATCAGCATACCTAATCAAATTAAAATTATCCCTGATGGATAATATAGCACCAGGTTTTGCGTTTCTTTGAGATATCTAAATATTCGTTTGGAAGCCTTCAACTGAGATTCCTTGGGATTTGATTGAAACCTAGCACACAATCCCACGCTAAAAACAATATCAGGTCGACTGACAGTGAGATAGAGGAGAGACCCAATTATGCCACTATACAATGTTTTATTCACAAGAGATCCAGTTTCATCCATGTCTAGTTGAGTGGCAGTTGCAATGGAAGTGTCTATCACCTTTTATGCTTCCATATCAAGGCTCTAAGAGTTCCCGGATGTATTTTTGCTGACAAATGGAAGTACCCTTTGGGGACTATTTTACTTGAAGCCCTACGAAGAAGTTTAGTTCCCCCATCATGCTCATTTCAAATTCACTTCACATAGGTTTTGCAAATTCTTTACACACATATTCAGTTGTTGCTCCAAAAATGATATCATCAATATAAACCTGAATAATGAGCAGGTTCCTTCCTCGTTTCTATAAGAAAAGAGTATTGTCAATTTTCCCTCTTTTAAAACCATTTTCTAAGAAACATTTTGACAATCTTTCATACCATGCTCGAGGAGCCTACTTTAGCCCGTACAAAGCTTTGTCTAGCTTCAACACATATTCAGGGTGCTCATGACATTCAAATCCCGGGGGTTGCTTCACATAGACTTCTTCCTTAAGGATTCCACTTAAAATTCACTTTTGACACCCATTTGGAACAAGGTGAATTCCATATGAGATGCAAAGATGATTAGAATTTTGATAGCTTCTGTCCAAGCCATTGGAGCAAATGTTTCATCAAAGACAATCCCTTCTCCTGATTGTAGCCTTGGATAACTAGCCTTGCCTTGTTCCTTGTGGTAATTCCATGTTCATCGAGCTTGTTTCTGAATACCCACCTTGTTCCTATAATGGTTCTATCTGGGGGTCTAGGTACCAAGTGCCACACGTTGTTTCTCTCAAACTGATACAACTCTTCTTGCATGGTTGTAATCCAATCTGCATCTTTCAAGGCTTCCTTGATGTTTTGGGTTATATCAAGGCGAGAAAGGCTAAGAAGGGAAAGTGAACTTCTAGTTCTTGACCTGGTTTGAACTCCAAAATCTAGATGAGTGATTATATTGTCTATAGGGTAAGAGCTTTGATGTTCCAGTTGGCTGTCTGAGGTTCATTCTGAGAAGGGGAAAATATGTTTGACGGATTTTCCTTTATTCCTCTCTCAGGTGCTAGTGGAGTTCATTGAACTGTATTAACCACTTTTTCTTTAGCATCAGTGGTTGTAATTGAAGTACTTGGTTCTGTAGATGATGAGGCAGCATTGCCTTCATTTGGCTCCTTCACTTGACTCATCATAGCTATTTTTCGTTTGTCATGTTAATGACTTTACCAGGAACAAGTAAGTGTTCTCTATCTTGATCTTCCTCAGGCCTCTTCTCAAATGATGGAAGAGATTCATCAAATATAACATGGGCACCTTTTTCAACATATTGAGTCTTCTTGTTATATATCTTGTAGGACTTTCTTTGAGAAGAGTAACCATGAAATATTCCTTCATCACTTTTGGCATCGAACTTACCAAGATGAACCTTTCCATTGTTGAGAACATAGCATTTCCATCAAAATGTTCTTAGGTGAGTCAGCATGGGTTTTTTTCCATTCATATGGGGTCTTCTTCAGACGTGATCTGATCATGCACCTGTTCCGTAAGTAGCAGGCAGTATTGACAGCTTCAGCCCAGAAGTTTTTTGCAACTCCGCTATCAATCAACATTGTTCTTGCCATTTCATCCAGAGTTTTGTTCTTCATTTATACTACTCCATTTTGATGGGAGTTCTGGGAGCTGAGAAGTTGTAAGTGATTCCACTTTCATTGCAGAATTCATCAAATTTGATATTGTCAAATTCTGTCCCATGATCTAATCTGATTCATACAACTCTAGACTCCATCTTCACCTGGAATTTCTTCACATAGGCCACAAATACCTCAACAGTTTCATCATTTGTTCTGAAAAATAGAGTCCATGTGAATCTGGAACATTCATCCACGATTACAAAAATGTGTCTCTTTCCTCCTCTACTTTGAAACCTCATAGGTCCACACAGATCCATATGCAGGAGCTCAAGTGGCTTTGAAGTGCTCACATCCTTTTTTCACTTAAAGGAGGACTTCACATGTTCTCATGTAGCACAGGCATCGCAGACTTTTCGAATCTTGAATTGTGACATAGGTAGACCGTGAACTAGGTCCTTCTAAATTAGTTTGTTCAGAAAGGAAAAGCTTGTATGGCCCAGTCTATTGTTCCATAGTTCAGCATCATCATTAACCGCCTTTAGACAACTCAGATCACCACTCAGTAAAGATTCGAAGTCAGCAACATAGATGTTCTTGTATCTTTTGGCCACCGGTACTGTTTTACCGGTCATAAGGTTAGTGATAGTACATAATTTGGACAAGGATTCCACATTTTTTCCTTTATCGCAAATTTTAGAAACACTCAGGAGACTGTACTTAAGCCCATTGACATAGTACATATTTTCAATAGAATGAGTGAGTGACTTCTCAACTTTTCCCACTCCAAGAATCTACGCTTTTTTTCCCATTGCAAATGATGGAATCCTTCCTTGCGTGCTTAAGTGAAAGAAAGTTTATGGTATTCCCAGTCATGTTTTTTAAACATCCACTATCCATGAACTATTGTTGACCACTTCCTTTCATTGTTCCTTGCACAAGAGATTTAGCAATTAGTTTTAGGAACCCAAAAAAGTTTGGGTCCTTTATAGTAAGCAAGAGGATGAATAAGAGATCCCTTAGTCCATGCAAGTAATGTGTGTTTTTTGGGAGTGAAACTGGTTCCTCTTTTGTGATCACGTTTTTAGCAGCCACTTTATCTTTCTGAACTGATTGATTCTTGGCCTAGACACCTTTCTTGAAGCACCCAGTATTCCCATATTTGGTATAAGGCCAGTTATCAGATATAATGATGCTCTTACTGTGCCGGTTCGGAGAAGTTTTCTCCCTTTGGAATCCTGCTCCCTGCCTTTTTTACAAACATTTGTAAGCAAGGAAATGGTAGCTTCGGAGGACCAGGTCCACTTTAGAGACCTTTCAAGATCATTTATTACTTTTTCTAGATTTTCTTGGAGGAGCTTGTTTTTCTCAATTCAGGTACTCATCTTACGTCTCATATCTTTCACCTCATCTTCAAGCCTAAGGTATTCCTCGCTTACTATCTCTTTTCCTCCTTCAGAACTTTCAGATTTAGACTTAGTAGATAGTTTTACTATTGTTTCCCTTTGGTCTGCAATTATTTTCAATAGATCGTTATTTTCTTTCCTAAGAGTTTCAGTGGGTTTCTTATGATTATTAACTACAACCACTAAGTCTTCTCTAGTACGTTCAGATTCTTCTATTTCCAAGATTAAGGAATCCCTATCCTCCGCAAGACTACAAAAGGCAATTATTAAAACATAAGCTAAACACATGAGTTTTTTTGGAGAATAGGATTTCGGATTTCTCTGGACATCCCTGAATTTACCTCTTTGTCGCCATTGTCTTCATCATCATCTGATTGAGCCATCAAAGCAAACGTTGAGTCATATCGAATCTTCTCGCCTCAACTGTCAGCATGAAACAATCACAAGTATTAGGTTTATGTTGTTTAACTTGGTAGTTCCTTCATGAGATGTTTGCAAAGCCTTCCATAATTCCTTTGATGTGTCCCAGGTAGAGATTCTATCGTACTCTTTAGGTTCCATTTCATATACAAGAATTTTCTTGGCAAAAAAATTCTTCTCCACGGCTTTTTTGTCTTCTTCAGTATATTCTTTGCTAGTTTTTTCAATTGAAAATAGAAATTCATATATTACTTGATTGGAACATAGAGATCACTGTAAATGATATCCCATAGCTCACAGACCTCATACATGATGAAATTGTGCATTCTAGATTTCTACCACAATAGAATTTTTCATCAAACTTGGGAGGTTGGTATATAGATTGACCTTCTTCAAAATTTAGTGGATCCACCATAAGGATCCTTCCTAGGTGTCAGCATGATAAGAAGAACCTGGTTTGATACCAATTTTTAGTTTGTATGGGTCCACTAAATCGTAGAGTACCTGGTCCTATACAAGGTTCTACTGAAGGCATTTAATGAAATAGTAAGTAAATGAGGCAAGGGATTTTTATATGGAAAAATCACACTCAAGGGTATAAAAAAGCATGACCTACACCTATAAGATTTTAACTTCACTAGCTTGTATTCTAATATTAGCCACTTTACAATACTTCCTATTGCAAAAGGTTTTCTCAACTAACTTGTGGTACCTTTACCATAAGCCACTTTGTGACTATCGTAGTTACAAAGGCTTTTTCTAACTTGTGATGCTTTCACCATAAGCTACTTTGTAACTCTATGACTAAAAAGACTTTTCCTTATGACTAAATCCAGTCACAACATAAACTCAAAGGAGTTTGCGTATTTACAAGAGGATTCCTAATCAAAATGCTTCTAGATAAGTTGTTTAGGAGATATAATAAGTACAATAACAAGGTAACAACTCAACTAGGACAACACCAATCTATCTTTTAGGAACTGGTTTGTAGTAGTATTCAACTATGTTCTCCAAGCTTGTGAGGATTGATTTTTCTGTTTATCTTTGGAGACGCTTGATTGAGAGAACAGAAACCTTCCGGTGATATTTTTGTATAAAGCACATTGGGTACATCTTGATCATATCACTTGAAATGATGTGAGTACTTTGTTTGGTTAGAGAATGAGTAGGCTGATAGTGTAGTGCAGTGTGGAAGAAACAGTACCATTAGTCACTTCATTTCCAGCTGTGTCCAAATGACTTTGTACTACTATGAGGAAACCACAAGAGCATCTGGTCCTCGTATTGGTTCCTAGCTCTTGCAGATGTATCCGTTCGCCTTTATCTAGAGTCCATTGAAGATTGCAGCAATATACGAAGGTCAGGTTCCCTATCTGGCTCTTAATAGTAAGTTTATTAAATCATCTAATCATAAGCTAAAAGTATTTAAGATCTACCCATTTCCATAATTGATTTTTGTCGAATTTATCTAACTCATCCGACATCACTTGCATCTAACTTGCGTCTTTAAGTGCTTCCTCTATTTTCTTTGGCTTAATCTTAGAGATTAAATCTATGTTTGCTTTATTCGTGAGAGCTCCTTGGTTTTCATTCCTTCATTTGGATCTCCTCTGATGATTTTTGAGGATATTCAAGTTCACTTGTCCATTCATTTGGGCGAGCTGTATGAGTTGTCGACTCCTTTGGTGGTTCTGGTAGATTATTTTTGGTTTCATTAGTTGACTCTAACATGCCACCAGATCCATCGGTTGACTTCTGTGTTTTGTATGTCTCCTGATATTCTTGCGTTTGATCTTCCTGTCCTGCAATAATACTTTTCTCGACCGAGGAGTTATTTTGATCAAACATAATATGCATAGATTTTCCCACACACATCGTGCACCTATTGTATACTCAAAAAGATCTACTATTTAATGAGTAACAAAAAAAATACCTTCATCACTTCTTGGATCAAATTTTTCAAGATTGTCCTTACCATTATTGTGAATGAAACACTTAC
Source organism: Nicotiana benthamiana (assembly GCA_034376525.1). Taxonomy (NCBI): domain Eukaryota; kingdom Viridiplantae; phylum Streptophyta; class Magnoliopsida; order Solanales; family Solanaceae; genus Nicotiana; species Nicotiana benthamiana. Next base: position 7,237,065 of record CM067327.1, on the reverse strand, counting down.
TTCCAAAGGGATGAAAGTAGCTAATATTAGGATGTTTACTTTCCACAGTTCATAAGGGAATGTTTTCAGAATTGGCTTTATCAGACAGCAGTTGAGAAAGTGACATACGGTACTTACTCCTTCTACCTAGAAATGGTTTGGTAGAGAATGATCTAGTAGCATCGTTCTTGCCATATCTTGTAGTGTTCTATTTTTCTGTTCCACAACACCATTTTGTTAAGGTCATCTTAGTGCAGAGAAATTATGAGTATATCCTTGATCATTACAGAAGTATTTGAATGCTCTACTTTCAAATTCTCCTCCATAATCACTTTTTATTGTTGTAATTATAAACACTCTTTCTCTTTCAACCTTCGTACTGAAAACCTCAAAATTTCTTAATTCTTCATCATTATGAGATTAGAAAATCACCCAAGTAAAACGTGAATAATCATCAGCAATAACAAAAACATATCTATTTCCTCCTATGGTAGCAGTTCTAGTATGTCCAAATAAATCCTTATGATGCAATTGCAAGGGTTTGGAAGTGGATACAATATCCATGTTTTTGAAAGAGTTTCTAGTTTGTTTTCTAATTTAACAAGCATCATTTATATCATTTCTAGAGAATTTTAATTTTGATAAACCAATAACTAAATCATGCTTGGAAATTTTTTCAATTAGATGCATATTTGCATGACCAGGTTTCCTATGCCACAACCAGGTATCATCATATACTGAAGTAAATAGATATGACCATCAATATTTCAAAACCATCAAGATGTAAACATTTCCATACTTTTTACCTGGAAGGATTGTTTTACTTGTCTCATCTTCAATAGCACAACCTGTTTTCTTAAACTTTACCTTATGTCGTGAATCGCATAGCTGACTTATGCTCAATAGGTTGTAGTTAAGACTATCAACTAGATGAACCTCAGTAATATCACAGTTTTTACTGAAGGGGATCATTCCACTATTGATAATTTTTCTTTTTGAATCATCGCAAACTTAACACTTCTTCTGTCTATTTTTGTAACTTCTTTGAACAGGTTTTTATCATATGTTATGTGGATGGAACACGCACTGTATAAGTACCATTTTCCTTTATGATTTCTTTGATGGGTTCCCACAAAACATAGTGATCACTTTTTTTTAGGTTCCTAAGCTTTCTTGGGTCCTGGTTGGTTAGTGTTACTAGGTTCATGATAGTTTTTGGGTTTCCAAATCAATCCTGAAATATTAGACTTACGAAAACGACAATAAGAATATTTATGTCCACTTTTATTACAGTAATGACATGTACTTCCTGACCCGTTTTTGGGTCTTTCAATTGTGTTAGTACTAGTCGACTCAGTTCTGGATGGTCCTTTTCCAGTTGACTTGTAAGTCTTATAGTTTGATCCGATAGAACTGTGACTGGTGGATTTGCGCTTGCCATTGAGATGCATTTGTAATTCCTCAAACTCTTCTTGAAGTACTTCTTTTTCGATTTCACATACTTCATGCTTGAGTTTCAAGTCTTTTACCTCTTTGTTGAGTCTCTTTAGTTCACCCATCATTTTTTAGACTCTTTTAAAGTGACATCAAGAATATCTACAATCATTACATCCTTCACAATTATAAGACCTTACCTCTCTTGTTTCACCTTGAGCCATGAAGCAGTTTTCATTGCTATCTTTGCATTTATTGTCTAAAATATCCTCGTTTATCCAGCATCGTGAAAGTTTGTTCGTATTATTTTCCAAAATTTTCATAAAGCAAAGATTTGCTACTTCTTCGTGTTCTGAAAAGTCTTCATCACTCTAGCTTCCAAATGATAATTTTTGTTGAAACCTCTGAAGATTTTTCTTATTAGATCTGGACATTCAGCTTGAATATGTTCAAATCTTCAACACTCATAGCATTTTCCATCATTCTTATCTTGTTCGTTGTATTGTCTGGTTTGCCTAGGTGGAATCCTTCCTCTTCTCGTGTTTCTGAATCTTCTCATTAAGCCATCCATATTTCTAAACATCATAGAAATTGTTCTTGGAGAGCTTTAGGATCATCATTGATATCATTCTCAGCTATCTCAGTTGTGGCCTTGAATGCGACCGTTTTCTCCTTTTTTTTCTCTTGATATGCACTTTTTCGAAAGCTATGAGTTCTCCACGAAATTCATTATAAGATAATTTAGTCAGATCCTGTGATTCAAGTGTGACTACTTTAGTTTGCGAAGTGGTTGATAAACTTCTGACAATCTTTCTAACTTGATCACCGCTTGAGTATGGTTTGCCGAAAGCCTTTTAGTCGCTAATGATTTTACTGAATCTGGCAAACATTTCCTCAATTGACTCTCTTTCTTTCATCTAGAAGAGTTCATAATTGTGAACTGACATGTTGATATGTGTTTCCTTCACTTTGTTGGTTCCTTCGTATGTAACTTCAACCTTATCCCATATTTCTTTGGCTGTATCACAGCTAGCAATTTTCTCATATTCTTCACTACTTGTAGCATTGTAGAGCAGATTTCTTGTTTTGTTGTTGACTTGCAAAACTGCCATTTGCTCATCTGTATATGAATTTATATCTTCAGGATCAGCAAGAGGTTAAGCAGCAGCATGCAGAGGATAATTTTCCTTTTTGATGACTCTCCACACTTTAACATCATATGCCTTAGCATATGTTTCAATACCTACTTTCCACTGGGAGAAATATTGTACATTGAAGTATGGTAGCCTTACTTGAGAAGTACCTTCTTGAAAAAGTGCTCCTATGATAACTTGATTTGCCGTGATCTTTTCTCACAAGTTCTTAAGCAAAAAGAAAAGTGTGAGACTTTCTCTGATACTAATTGAAAGTACAAGGAGAGGGGGTGAATTATTTATTTTTAAACTTAATAGCAAACAGTTGACTAGTTTTACGATTAGTCGATTAGATGTAAGAACTTGTTATCTAGAAAAGACATAATTTAAGATGTAGAATTCGAATGCAAGAATAAAAGATACTAGAGTTTTTATAGAGGTTCAATTTAAACGTAAATCCTAGTAGAGTCCCCTTGGGTTGTAAGGGAGTTCTTTTTCGTGAATGAGTTTCTATAAGAGTACAAAGAATGGTGTGATCTACATTGATCGCTTAGAGCCTAGTTCACTAGTTTCTTTTTGACATAATGCCTCACCAGTGTTGTTCTCTCTTTCTTCTCTAACTTGTTACATAGCAGATCTAGTAGAGCTACAATATTTATTTGTAGTAGAATAAAGAAAGGGTATTTGGTTCGATCAAAGTATATTTGTCTAAGGCTTGATGCCGAGTATAAATACTTTGGTGAAGGCCGTTTGCTAAAGATATTTGACAACCCAAGAGATTTGACCCTTGGAAAGAGATTGATTCTTTCCAAGAATAGTTAATTGATGTTGTTCTTCCTTGATTATAGGACATTGATAGATTTTCTTCTATAGATCTTGATGACACGGGTTTACTCCTTAATTGTTGGTCCTTACAAAAATAGCAGCTTGATTGATCATCTTACAAGATCTTTCCTGCTTCTTTTCCGCTTCAATCTTTAGTATTGAATGTGCTGGACTTGATTGATTTCTTAAGTTTAAGCTTGATTGATTCCTTCCATCGTTGCTGTCCATTGATTTTATGATCTTTTTTGGCCTCGGATTTCGTTCCTCAAGTTTCCTTATTGATTGTTTCCATCTCGTAGTAACTCCTTGATTCCTTGATCTTCTCTAACTGATTCCCTCAAACTTTGAATTGCTATCCATGATTTCCTACATAGATATATTATTTGCATCATTAAAACTAGATCTATCAACCACTGCATCCTATCTGCAGCACTCCCACTACCATCATTCTCAAATAGAAACAACACTCATCCACCTCAACTACCACAACTAACCACCCCATCAAATCAAGAATCATAACTTGAACTGCACATCATTATTAACTACCATCACCCACCACCACATTTCTCAATCACAACTACCACCACCACCCGTCATTATTAACTTTTAACACTCACCACCACCATCCTCAATCATAATCGACACCATTACTAATCACCACTAGCTATTACCCTGAACCACAACCATCCACCAAACCTACTATTAACCACTGCGTCTAGTCAGCATTCACAAGTACCACCATTAGCCATCACCACCAGCAACCATGTTTTAACAAAAAAGATATTTTATTGATAAAATATTAGATCAATTAGTATTTAATTTAAATTTTATGTTTATTAATTTTCAAACAATGATAAATTTTATACATTTAGATGCTAACAATCAAACAATCGTAATCATTTAGTATTTAGATCTTAATACACATCTTAATATTCATATGTGCATTCTGATTCAGATGTGTTAATCTTAATACACATCTTGATATTCAGATTTGCATTCAGATTCAGATGCATTAATCTATAAAAAAAAAAAGAATCAGGCCAAGTAACTATCAAAATTCGTACTTAATATTGAATAACTCTTGAAATATAGTTACTATGGTATTATTTGTTTTCACTTTTATTTAGGATTAGAAGTTGTAAGAGAAACTGTATTAGTAGAAAAATACTCTAGTTGGCAAACTCGATTAAATAAAAGTGGTGATTCAATTACGTTAATAATTTCTATATTAGTTGCCTCGGTTGAAAAAGTTTTTAAAAAGCAGATCAATAAAGTTTAACATGAAACATAAGAGAGGTTAAACAAATTTTTTAGGCATTAGCACTAATAAAAATTGATTATATCCTCTTCATATTTTCATAATTATAATAGTAAAATTAATTAAAAAAAATTAAGGCCTCACTTTTTATTTTTACCTTAGGCCCCATATTATATCAAGCTTCCCCTGATCAAGGACAGTATGTGCACACGTTGTCAACATACTACATTCGCCACTTCTTGGTTCATGACCTAACAATCAATTCTTAAAAGTACAAGGATGTAATTCCTTCGCCTAGAGATTTCAAGTTCAAATCTTGAGAACGAAATATAAGGGCTTTCATTTTTAGTGGACCCTACATGGTGCGAATTATTCAAGTTTGTGGGTGCCGGATGCTGGAGGGTTATACCATAAAAAAAAGACTTTTAATGTTTCTTTTTTGAGTTCTTTTATTGTGAGATATTGATGGAGCTATTTAAAATAATATTGTTTCTTTTACCTAATAAGATACTCCCTCCATTCCAGTTTATATGAACCTATTTTTTTGTCATTTCCAAAAAGAAGTACCTATTTCTAAATTTAAAAATAATTTAGCTTAAACTTACAATTCCATCCTTAATAAGAAGCTTTTTTAACTACACAAATACTCTAGGCCCATTTTTGACTTGTTTAAGGCCACAAATTTTAAAATTATTCATTTTTTTCTTAAACTCCATGCACAATCAAATAGGTTCACGTGAATTGAAATAGAGGGAGTAAGAATTTACTCCATTGTTATCCGCTAATATTTTGTTTCTTCGATCCGAGTTTTCTATTTTTCTTATTTTAATAAATATCTAGGTCTTTTTCCCCTTTTATTCAACAATAAAGTCATGTCTGATCTTTTTGGGGTTAAGACGTGGTATTCATTAACAGAGAAGGGTCAAAAATATTTTTTACTATTAAATATTGTTTACAATTATCATTAGTTATATTATTTGGACTATTTAGTTCTTATCATCTTACTATGAGCCATATGCCCCTCATTTAAGAGGGGAGACACATGGCAGGCTTAGAAGCCATTTGTGTTGGGATCGAAAATAATAGGATGTCATACGAAAACTAATAGTTACAAATACTGAACGACGATATATCAAACACAAAGAAAAATATACAAAAATATGCATAGAAATATGATTTGGCCAATTAACCTACAAATGAAAGAAACCATAAAATCTTACTGGCAAAAAAAAAATTCTTCCCTTAAAAATACTCTCTAAACGACTATATTGTGCATACTATTGTATGTTTTACTTGTGAGAAGGATGTCTTCAAATTATAGACGTCTAAAACTTTTTTCCCAAGACAAAAATAACCAAATATGAAGAGAATTAGACTTTCCTTTCAGGAAAAGTAACAACAATTATGGTAATACTTTGACTTTCTTTTAATAGAAAAGTAAACGCAAATATGGTATGAAAATTAGAGCAAACAATCCTAACAAATCTCCTATTTAGGCCTGACTTTTGGATAATATTAGATTTACCTTCTTCATGTACAATATCTTCATCACTGTTGCTTGACATGTTCTATAAATAGAACCCATGCGGTTTAAAAGTATTGTGCCTATTCAGGTTAAACGTTTTTGTAGTCCGTTGCAAGGTTAAGAGTAATCCCTTAGTAGGGTTAAAAATAATTTTTATTTTTATATACATAAAACATTAGTATTGTTGAAACTATTTGACTGAAAAATTTGTCTCTGCGTATAGTTTTTTTGACATTTTTTTGTTGATAAATATCTTCATGATTGACAAATTGGTTGTTGTTTGATCTTAACTTGCCTTGAATAGGTCTTCAATTTCACTTCAACCATTGTCTCTGATACTACTTATTGGGATCGAAAATAATAGGGTGTCATACTAAACTTAATAGTTGCAAACCTCGGACGACGATAAATCAGACGCAAAGAAATATATACTAAAATATGCATAAAACTATGGTTTAGCCAATTGGCCTACGAATGAAAAGAAAAACATAAGATCTTATTGAGAGAAAATTCTTCCCTTAAATAAAACTCTTTAAATAACTATATTATTGATACTATTGTATGTCCTAGTTCTGAGAAGGATGTCTTCAATCTATAGATGTCCAAAATATTTTCCCCAAGACAATGAATAACCTAATATAAAATAAAAATATATATTTTTTAGGAAAAGTAAAAGCAATTACGGTAAGAAAATCGGGGCAATACCCCTGACAATTTGGACTATCCGGATCAATAGGCACAACACCTGACCCTAAAAATATATCCTTATTCTACATCCCTTCATCTAGATTTATTTTCCTTTCATGTTATGGGAGAAGCTCGCTTGTTAGCATATAATGAAATAATGTATGGCCATATTGGATGTAGCAATGTTCAACGCCAATCTTGGAAAATCTATTGATGATATTCCTTCATATCCTATATCAGACCTGATTAATGATACCAATATTCTTCACATTCCAACTAGAAAAGCTAGCTTTTTATAGGGGAGGGAGGGGGGCACAACTGAAAAAGTATGAAGAATTATGGTTGAATTTTACTTAGATAGAGTATTAAAGTCTAGTCGTGACTTTAGGTAGCTAATACTACTCGTGCTACATAGAAGAAACTTTGTAGGCTACAGAAAAATATCATTACATAGCAGTGTTAGATAAGTAGAAAAACTATTTATTAATAGATATGCCCTCCTCTCCACCATCACCTCCCTTACACCTCTTCGGCTCACCACCATAGCCACCAGTGAAACAGAAACTCAAAATTTTCACCTATTACCACTATAAAAAGCTTCCAAGAACAATTAGATTTAATCATTTTTCTCTATTGGTCCATTCTATCATCTCCACTTTGCTCAGAACCCCTTTATCAAGAACCCACTCAATTCAAATTAAATTCAGATGTTCATAGCTCTCCATTTATACTTCTAGTCTAGTAAATGTTGATAGAACAGAGTGAAATATGGATCTTGAAATGAATGTGCTTAAAAGTCGTGTTTATTTCTCACTATAAATGACAATCTTATTTTGATTCGAATGTTAGGGGGTTGGGTATGGGTAAAGGGTAGAGAGTTGAGTATTAAAATGGCTTCTAAGCTTCCATGTGTTTCTTCTGTTGAATAAGGGGTACATATGGGCAATAGTATAATGGTAGGGTTTAAATTAGTCAAGCAGTATAATTAAGGGTAACTGTAAAAAATATTCAATAATAGAGGGGTATTTTTGTTCCTTTACCGACTAATAAAGATGATACCTGTTTTTTGGGCTCAGAAAATATTTGTAAGTGCCTCCATTTTATTTTAGGAAAAGGGACAAATACACCTATTTACCTTTGCATATTGCCTATATTTAATATCCATTATATTATCTAGCCAAATTTACATTTACCATCAGCAAATTACCCTATCAAATTTACCTCTACCATTAACAAATTTAAAAAGTACTCCTTGATCTGTTAGGTAATCAAAAATCTATCAATTTTCTTTTATTTAAATCAGTTGTTGTTCTTATCACCCTACTATTTTAAGAAATTACTATGGATGTTAACGCTAAAGGTACTAGACTATATAAATTATTCATGAATATTATTAATTACCAATGCACTCGCTTCTCTTCTTGTTATAATAAGTTTGGAATTGGTTCATCTTTAGCTGTAAAATGGAACAGTTAAATTTGTATGTGATTTGTAGACAAGAGAACTAATTTGATCCAAAAATAACAAATCAATTGGGAAATAATATGATACTTAGCCTCAGAATTTAGATAAAATAGCGAAAATAATGATTCCAAGAGCAAGACTTCCAGTTACAGCAATGATAAGATCAAAATCCAAAAGGTAAAATTATATGAAGCTTTGTATAGAATGTAGTATAAGTTAGTAAGAAAATTCGTATCATTTACAATGATAACTAAGCTCTCTATTGATAGCGATGTCTTGGGAAGGAGGTCATAGGATCGTGTCCTCCTTTAATGGCAATTATAAGGGCCATTGATGAAGGTGTAACGGTAAAAATAAATACCAAATTCCTTGTAACAGGTTGTCATTCTTAATATTGCAGAATATTCTCTAATATATACTACCAAACGCACAATATTTAATACATCTTTATGAGTGTTCTCTCCCGGTGAAAAGTAGAATAGCTACATTCGCTGATCATATCTGTCTTAGATTCCACATGTCCTTCCTGTAGGTGACCACGTGTCTTATCATATTTTTTTATATACAGATAGTTCCCCTGTTTTCTTGTGATGCAATTTTGTGCTATCGGGATATTGGTAGAAATACTCCTTTTGGCAGATATTAAAACAGTTCTCTTTGTAGGCTTTTGGTAGTTGATTAGATGCACGTCTCTCTGTATTTAATGTCCCGAACATGCGTCATCCAACAATTCAACACAACCTTTGCCGATTATCAAGGTAATCATGGTAATGAATTTAGCAACTGGAATTTTACTTATACGCATCACGCTTTTCCTATGTACTTCATAATTTCTCAAACTTCTAACTTGCATGTTTGTTTTCCATCTTTTCCCCAATTCTCTTTAAACCAAAAACCCCTCTCCTTCTTATTCAATGGCTTTTTCTTCCAAATGCACTGTCTCTATTATGCTCCTCCAACGATAGGTTCCACCATTCCCCGAAGTCTTAACACCAAAAAAGACTTCAAAGAGAAATTCCTTTATTTACCTTGAAAAATGGGTGTAACAATTAAATGTGACTTGTGGTTTTAAAGATATATGATTTATTTTAATACTAGTCAATATACAAGTAATATTGAATTTAAATAAGAAGAATTGATGAACTAAACCAGTGTTGCTATAACAATGAGGACCTCGATCTTGACTTTCTTGGGGGCCTCGAGGTCAGCTAAGAATAATGAAGTATGAATGATAAGGCAAAAACAATAAAGCTAAAGAACACTTGTTGAACACGTTAAACAAGAAAAGAAAAGCAGAATATTCAGGTATAGTGAAGAATGTGAGATGATCCTCACAAAATGATTGCGGTCCCATTTATATAGGAGGATGAAACCTCAATACAATACATTCCTTATTGTAGTAAAGAATTTTATTGGTACAGGAGAATAATAACCTAGTACGGGCCTGTACCATTTCGTACAAATTTTATCCTTTAATTTATGCCTTGACCCACGTGTCCTTGAGAAATTTCTTCTCTTTCTTGAGTGTCTTCGAGGTTGTACTACCCTTGATGTCGATCGTGCAAGCCTTCAATATGGTACCTCAAGGTCTGTATCACTTAATTGGGTCTGACCCCTACTTTGAGTCACCCAAACTCGAACTCATAGCCCTATTCAAGACTTTGAAATTGAACTCCTTGATTTTGACCATATACATATAGTTCCGGCGTTTCTTAGAATAATATGGTAAGAAATGATTTGAACTTTAATTTTCCCAACCCTCTAGCGGTGATTCCATGCTAGTGACATAGGCACTTGAAGTGATTGAAACGTCTCGTCGGTTCACTTCCCCAAAAACATTGAATACTTGCCAGTGTTGGTCGGCCACTAGTGCCGCCGAACCATCATTAGCTTTCCATAAATAGGGGGCTACTTTGTTGAACAAACTACACTTATTCCTTCTTCATAAACTTTTACCCATTTCCCTTCTCTTTCTCTTCCTCTAATCACCTATTTTTATGGTTCAAATCTATGACCAAATGGTCGCATGGCAGCAACTTTACTAATTATGACAAAGCTCCCATTTTTAAAGCTTTACCCGAATAAGTGAGATAATACTAGGTTGTTGTTGGACCGAAACAACGAGAGAAGGGCACTGAATTCTACCCGTATCAGAAGATATGCAAACTTACACTGCTGCTCATCTCTCTTAAGTTCAACCTGGTGTGGCATTTCATTACTTTTGCTTTCTATGGAATGAGGTGGAACTATCATCTAATAACTTTTGCATCCCGCACCAGAATAGAGTTTCGAGGATGAACACCATTGGATTGTTGTTCATGCATCTTGCAACCCCTTCAGTCTTTTGTTCTTTCATAATGTATTGTGGCCCAAAACTTCAATGGAATGCTCAATCTCGGTTGTTGTAGATATAATCCAATTTATCAAAGGCCTTCTGCCAAACATTTCCAAAGATCAGAATGGTGTCCCTTGGAAGAGGATTTCTGGAGATGATGCTCTTGAGGTCGTGGCCTTATAAGTGAATTAAGATCTTTGGATTTTTTTTTCTTCTTTGTTCCTGCGTAAGTATCCGTCATGGATGCTATGGCTATATTTTGTAGTCATTTATTGGAAGTATAAAAAGATCTTTTTGTATCCTTTTTAGACCATGCTAAATTTTATTCTGTCTTTCTTTGTAAAAGACTCGATTTTTTTATGATTTCAATGACTATCCAGCATATCGAGCTTAAGACATAATATACCCTTAGGTTTTGAATCATCAATATAATACACTTTGAGGTTTTTGTTAATCCTCGAGCTGAGATTGAAGGTGAACTCGAAATGTCGGGATTTTAGAGCCCAAGTTAGGTGAGAGTAAGGTCTCGAGATGAAGTAAATCCTTAGCTTTCCTTTTAGTCCCCGAGTGGGGAACATCTCTACCTCGGTTAGCCCTTATGATTTTATAGTCGAGCGTGTATTTGCTCAAACTTGTAGTAAGGATAAACCTTATGCCTTTTTCACAGTCTTCGATCGAGTGATTCCTCGAACTTGAATAGCCCTTGGGCTTAGTTGCGGAGTGGATACCCTGCTCAAACTCGACTTATAGGCTGCCCTTTATGATTTTTGACAAATTAATCCTTGATGCGTTGGTCCTGGTGCAAATATAGCAACGTCAGCGATTGAAGCGACTGAAAAGTTGCTTTTTGTGAAATTCCCAAAATCATTGATTGGAAGCAGCTGACAACCAGACTTTTGGCTTCCTCATCACGCTTAAGTGACCTTTATAAATAGACAGATTCCATAACCATATAAACTTTATTCCCATATTGTATTAAACGTGTCATTACACTTTTTTCAATCTCCTTGAGCTCTCCCTTCTCTTCACTATCAACACTCTTCACCTTCTTAGATCATACGTATTACGATGGCTAAAATCTCCAAATCGGTTTCCTAAAAGGAAAAAGCTTTATCATCTTCTCGATCGGCCAAAGGTAATAGTGCCTCCTCGTATGGAGGAGATCATTCCCTCGCCATGTGAAATAAAATCAAGAAATCTATTTTGATACCAGGCCGATGCAAGCCCATGTCTCGATATGTTTTTCTAGTGACCAAGGTCGAGCTCAAGCAAGTAGAGGAAGATTGTAAATAGGAAAATAAAGAAATAGTGATTCCTTCCTCCAAGGAGGACATCACCACGTATAAAGCAGGGTACCTGAGCATGTAAATCTACCCATTTATGTTGGGCCTTGTGATTCTGATTCAGGGTCCCATGCATCAAGTTATTCTTGACTTTTTCCAATAATTCTAAGGGAAACTCGGCCTGATCTACCCCTCCTACTAGCAAATTGTTTACTTAATCAGGTTCTTCATGATCCAAATCAAGGGTATGTCCTTTACCCTCGATCATCTAATCAGACTGTACAATCCCCGACTTTATCGTGGTGGATAGACAAAATTGCAATGTTTATCCTAAAAATCTTTGCTTTCTAGTATCGATGAGGACAAAGACCCTGGGTGGATGATCCGGTTTGTCTGAGTTAGGACCTCCGATCTGATTCTTGCCAATTGGATGTCGTTTCCGGATGAGTGGAACATGAAATGTGTTTATGCAGCAAGTTTATACCCTACTCTTTTTTAACTTCCCTGTATTTATATTTTTCATAGGTCTAACCCCTTTATGATGGTGCAGCTACTTCTTGGATTCCTGGTGGGGTCCCGTACCTCGAGGGCTGAGTCCGAAATTTAGCCTCTACCTCCTCTTACTCAGAGCGTTGCTGGTGAGATCTGGCCAAGGGACGATAGGAGGCCAAAAACCATGGTGATCTCTTTTGTTTGTTTTCTTGTGGTTCTACTATAGGATACTAATTCATGTAGGCCTTAGAGACAGTATTGATTTGCAGCCGGCCCCAGCTGATGAAGTGGAGGTTCCAAACTCTTCCATAGAAAGGAAGAGAAGAAGACAGATATCAAAAAATCTCCCGAAGCAAAAGAAAAGTGTGGCTCGAAAGCCTGAGGCCTATACAACGGCCTTATCCCCGGATAGGGCCCAACGCCATCGGGAGTAGGAGAAAGAAGAAGATGATGACTACGCACTAGTAACCCGCGAAAAAAGAAAAAATAGTGATGCTTCGAAGCCCATCGAACCGGTGGAGGTTGATGTGGATTAGTCCAGAGCTGATGAAATTTCTGAGTAGAGTTCAAACAAACTTCCTAAACCATCATCCAGAAAGAAAGCACCTTACATAGGAGATCATTTAGAGGACAAGGCCGAATGACCTGACCCCGAGCCTCTTCATATAAGAGAAAATTCCCCAAGTGGATCACTTGGGGTAATCAATGTGGATGATTCACCTCCTGGTCCCGAGTTCTCCAAGGGACAAATCGGAGATGCATAGAATACAAGGTCTTCTGAAATTGAAGAATTCCATGAAAGGCATGAGATCTTTCGAGAATGCCTCGTAGGGCTTGACAATGGTCCCGACCCGGATGCCTCTTTTGTTTTTGATGAGCCTTGTAATCTCATCAAATAAGTGAATTTACTATTTTTTAGGCCTACACCTTTGTTTTAGCTGTTCTGATTCTATCTTTCCTCATTTTTCATGAAGGTTGTGGTGCTCCATAAGAGGGAATTTTCCAAGTCCCAAGCTGATCTTGCTCAATGTGCGACTGAGCATAAGAAGACTTTAGAGGAGAGAGGTGTTGTCAAAAACCTCTATACTAAGTGAGAGATGGAGATTCACGATCTCTGAGTTGCGTTAACGCATGCATTCCAAGAACGGTTTGAGTATATTGAAAAGGTACCACAAATCTCAAGGGTTCGTTATGCACTAGTTTATACTGGAGACTAATACTTTTAGTTTCACAGTTTCGGCAAAAGGTTGACTTAGAGGCGCAACTTCAGGAGAAGCTTAGGATGAAAGACAAATGATATCCTTGGGTTGAGGCATGTTATGGAAAATCTCGCCTTTGAGCATGTAACTTTAAGAGAGCAGTTAGCATGAATTTCTTTCTTCGAGGATATAACCTCCGAGGGTGATACCCGCGAGTATTCGAGGTTGATCAAAAAGAAGCCTTGAATACTTTATTGAATGTTCCTTAGGTAGCATATAGGTGTTGCCTCATTAAAAATCTTGCCGGTAAAATCCATTTGGGACAAAATCCAAGCCAAGGAAAAAGAGTGTGACACATGATTTATAGCATGCAGCCTTCATATAAGAAGGGGTGTCTTTGATATTGCGAGCCTTTGAGAGATCCTATCGTGATATGCTTGTAAGGTCCTTTATCAAGGACTCCGAGGCTTTGCTATTAGTGATCATGGTATCTTCGAGATCCTTGACCTGGTCAGGTATGATTTTAATGCCTTGATTTCACACTATGAGGCTACAAAATTCACTCGTGCCAACTCCGAAGGCACGCTTTTCGAGGTTGAGCTTCGTGTCGTGTTACCTTGAAATGTTGACTATTTCCTGCAAATGAATTAAAATGGCCCTCTGTGCGTAGGGACCTAACCATTCATGTCCTTAATTTATTCTTTTGTTATTTTACCTGTCTTTCTTCGTACATCCAGTCAATTAGATATTGATACGAAGTTTTTCGAACTGGGACCTCCCTTTTTTGTTTTATTGGTTTAATCCTGGGATTGTTGCTCAACCTATGTGTAGTGATTTAAGGCTAAATCTATGTCATATCTAGACAGGCCAAGAAATGCACTCTTTCTTTTAAGTGGTTGACTTGGTAGCATCGGGCTTCTTGAGGACAAATCCTGCTTGTGTCTACACTTGGAGCTGCGATTGCTACTTAGCTACCTGTTTTATCTCAGAGGCTAGATTTCTCCAAGGTCAAGGGTTTCGACATCGGCACTGCTTCCTCGATTGCAAACATCTATTTTATAGCATGCTATTTGTCATGGACTATTTCTACTCCTTCCTAAGTCGGGAACTTCGTCATCTGATGGAGGGTCGGTGACCATGGCCTTCCTAGGAGTGAGTTATACCTAATGTCACCTTCGATGACATGGAACCTGATGTATTGTATAGTCCCAGCTATGTTTACTAGAAAAATAATCTCTCCCTTTGTTGTTTCACTTGCCATGTTGAAGCCATTGAGCACCCGGGATGCAGGTACAATCTGATTTTATAGGCCGAGTTGTTTCACAAACCTTGATTTGATTATGTTTGCAGGTCTACCCAGATACACTAAAACACGTTTAAACTTATATTTATTTGAAAGGATAGAGATTACTAGGGCATCATTTTGAAGCTTGGACACGTACTCTACTTCTTTATCACAGAACGATAGGGCGTCCTCAGGCACATAGCTCCGAGTCTGTTTCTCTTTCGTGATGGATACTTTAGTATATTTGAATATAGGTCCCTGTGGGACGTCGACTCCATCGAGGATCATGTGAATGACTGTTGAGGTTCTTCAGGTTCATTCTTCCTATTTTTATCTCTTTCTCGGAAATGGTTCTTAGCCCGGTCACTGAGAAATTAACGAAAACGCCCTTCGTTGAACAATCGGGCTACCTTCTCCCTAAGCTGCCTACAATCCTCGATCCTATGCCTGTGAGCACCATGATTCTTACGTATTAACTTAGGATTCCTCTAAGAAGGGTCGGTCTGTATGGGCTTGGTCCATCTAGTATGTCTAACTTTCCCAATTACAAAGAAGATACCCGATGCATTGATGCTAAAGTTGTATTCTGACAATTTAGGTGCCTCCACTGGTCCCGAGCGCCTGTCGAATGCATATTTTCTCATGAGACCTTGGGTATTTGGCCTCGATGTACTCTTCGATCATTTCGAGGTGTATTACGTCTTGAAATATTCCTTCTATCTTCGATGTACGATTGATATCTTTCCTTGTTGTATATTTATCCCCGGTTTGTATCCCTAAGGGACTTGGCTGCAAATCTGTTAGGATGAATTGAGCTCGAGGGAGGTCCCAGCTAGTCGTCTCGACCCTATTTTTTGACTAGTAATGATTGTGCAAATCCGACCATGTCACAGCAGGATATTCAATCAAGTTCTACTTTAGTTGTCGAGATGCAATCGAGTTTCTTTCATTCAAACCTTGCATAAAGGCCTGAACTTCCAATCATCAGGTACCATTGGTAATTCAATCCTTTCCATCTGAAAACGTGACACGAACTCCCTTAGCATCTCTTCATCCCATTGTTTTATTTTGATGACCTCCAATTTTCTTGTGGCCACCTTTATAGCCCCGACATGTGCTTTCAAAAAGGCACCCGCCAACATAGCAAATGAATCTATTGAGATACGAGCTAAGTTGTGATACCATATTATAACTCCTTTTGATTGTGTTTCCCCAAACTTATCCAATAATACTGACTAGATTTCATTGTCATTCAAGTCATTTCCTTAGATTCCGCAAGTGTATGAAGTAATATAATCGTTAAAGTCAGTTGTTTCATTGTATTTGGTTATATCGGGCATGCAAAATTATTTGGGAATGGGCGTCAGAGCAACACTTAGGGGGAAAGGTTTTTGTATGAATTTTTTGGCATCTAGACCATTCAAAACTGGAGGTGCTCCCGGTATTTGGTCTACTCGGGAGTTATAAGTTTTCACCCTTTTATCGTTGTCTTCTATCTCGTTTTCTCCTTACTTAATTCTTTTATTTAGTTCCTCGAGCATTTTCACGATTTTATAGTCAGTCCCCAAGCCGCTTTCATCGGGCCTTTCTAGCGCTGGCTCGTGCCTGGCGCTTACTTGTTTGGCGGTGTTAGGAGTTCTAATCTATCTCTAAAGCTGAGCGATGGTGATTTGCTGAGCTTGCAGCATCTCGAATATCACTTGGAGGCTGACTTTCTTTCTTCCATCCCTCTAATTTCCTGGCCTCCTGCTCGGGCTTCCTTACGTGTGTTCCTTGTAGGGTCTGTGCATACGTATGTATTTAGAGCATTGTGCAAACTGATATCAACTGTCTCCACGTTTGGCACTCCCTCAAGGTTTTTGGATGGTACACCAACCCCTATATCGTTGTTTTCTCCAAGGCCTTTGTCCTCGTGAATAGGTATATTTTGTGTGCTAGAATTAAGCTTGAAATCAAAGAATCCTTGACAAGAAAAAGTGTGAAGAATAACATGTATTATCAAAAAAATAGCACTAAAATAATCACTATTATATTTAGCCCCACGGTGGGCACCAAACTTTTTACCTCGAAAAATAAGGGTAACAATTAAATATGACTTGTGGTTTTAAAGATATAAGATTTATTCTAATACTAGTGAATACACAAGCAATTATGAGTTTAAATAAGAAGCATTGATGTACCAAACTAGCATCTCTACAACAATGAGAACCTCATGCTTGAATTTCTTGGGGGCCTCGAGGTCAGCTAAGAAAAAAGAAGTAAAAATAATACTTGTTGAGCACGTTAAACAAGAAAGCAAAGCAGAATATTGTGTTGTAGTGAATAATGTGAGAAGATCCTTATAAAATGATTAAGGCCCCCTTTATATAGAAGGAGAAAACCCCAATATATTACATTCCTAATTGTAGTAATGAAATCTATTGGTACAGGTATACAATAACCTAGTACGGACCTGTACCATTTCGTACAAATCTTATCCTTTTATTTATGCCCTGACCCACGTATCCTTGAGAAATTCCTGCTCTTTCTTGAGTGTCTTCAAGATTGTACTAGCCTCGATGTCGATTGTGCCAGGACTTTGATCTAATACCTCGAGGTGGGTGTCTCTCAATCAGGTCCCACCCCTACTTTGAGTCTCCCAAACTCAAACCCATAGCCCAATTCAAGACTTCGAAATCGGGCTCCTTGATTTTGACAGTATACATCCTTACTACTAACCCTCATACATGGGATGTCAGTATGTATCCTTCTTTAATTCTCCCTTCTATTATTCCTACTATAAAGGACGATTGACGCTGCCATGAGTTGGAAATCATTGCTCATGATATATCTGAGCAAGTGAATCTTCCCAAGAAGGTTTTAGATATTTTTACATGTATCTATTTGCTTTTGGCGCATTTTCTTTGAGCAGAGAGCTTTATTCCATGATTGCGGGGTTTTGCCTTCACTATCAAGTATGTTTTTCACAGTTGATCCCTTCAATGTGTAGGACGGTTGTCTGCCTACGAAGATTGTGCTAGGAAACTGGAGAAGAGCTATCATTAGCTCGTATGATGATCTTTACTTCCCCACAATTTTCTGGGGAAGGGGGGCATGATAACGTGGACACCATGCTCTGTTGACGAGCATGGATAAAGGTAGCGTGGGTAGATGGATCAGTTAATAACAATTGCCACCAATAATATCATTCCGTTAATGCCATCATCCTTTCAGCCACTTCGAATTGTACTCGTAAGACCTTTATTCAGTATATTTTCTTTTGCTAAATATTCTTATATGCATTCATTGACTCTTCATCCTTTGTATGTATCAGCAACTCATTGGATCCCGCTGGTAGTGGAAGGCCTAGACCGGTGGGTTCAAAAGATTTTGGACGTTACAATATTCGAAATGCATTTGTGAAAAGAGTTGGCCCTTAAGTACGAGTGGATAGCCAAAAGGTATGGTATTTCATACTCACCCCATTTCAATTTTTCATGTGAAGAACTTTTCCATTTTCTTCTATCTTTTTTCATGAAATTAGGTCTACCTACGGGCTCAGTTGTTGTCCCCGAGAAGGATGTTTTGGCTTATCCTGTTGATGTAATGATGCTGTTCATGAGGCACTTAATCGAGCAGGTGTATCCGACCATACTTTGGTCAAAGGTGTTTCATTATGGAGTCCTCGGCCGGAGAACAAGAAACCAAAGAGAAAATGTTCTTTTACGGCTGGGGAAAAGAATAAGAGGGCGATGATTACTTCCCCCATGTCATCTCCGAAAGTTGTGATCACTAGCCCTCCTCCCTGACAGATCATAGGCATCTTGATAATTGATGATGATAGAGAAGCCAGTGATAGTAGCGCTTCTCTACATAGAAGGCAACGTTCATCATCAAGTCAATAGAATGCTACATCTGCTGAGTTAATTATTTCAACCGAGGATGACGTCTCAACAATATTGGAGGAGTTTGATTTTATAGAAAATTCCAACTCCCTCTATCGGGTTCCAACAGCTATGCCCGTTACTGTGGGATTGAGTACTGAGTCTCTATCGTCTTTGGTTGGATAGCATTCCACTAGCACTGCACATGCTGCAAGTGGTTCACATCCTTCAACTCCATCGGCTTCATTTCCATTTTCACCACTACTAGAAATTGCTATATCATTTCTATCATCATCCACTCTTCCACCAGCAATTGATACATAGTCTCTATCGGTCACATCTGGTCATGAAAGAGATGTTCCTCCTCCCTAGTCCCTAGTACAAGGGTATTTAGGGAAAAGTTATGTTGTCCTTCTGAAGATCTACAAAAGAGGAGGAATGTAACTTGTTCCGTCTCTACCGGGTGTAATCTGCTTTCCTACATGGTGGAGCTTGCTAATTATCTAAAGCCTTTGGCTTCTGAAAGAAATTGGGAAAGGATCCAAGCACTCTTGAGAGAGTGTTTGACAAACAATGAGATGCATAATGATGCAGCGGGTGCATAACTTTATTCCTTTGTAATTTCTTATTACATAGGCAAACGTTCTTCCTTCTGGGTGCCTTCAGGAGTTTATTCATAAGAAAAAGAAACTTACTGCTAAATGGAATGAGCATTTGGCAGCACAGGACCAGACTGTCCTCCGCCTCTCGGAATTGGAGACCAAGCCACTCAGGCAGTTGTGTTGAAAGCTCGTTGTCGATACCCAATTTTTTCCTGTATATTTTTTATATGAAAATACATTCAAGATAGTATATATATGCATATATAAGCATGACTAAGTATTTTATTATTTTTCTAATTTTTTAAAAAATAATTTAAATTAATTTATTGCCCTATTTTATCAATACAAAAACCAATAAGTGTTCTTCAAATTATCATTTTGGTGATCAATCTATTTTATTCTTATAACGCCAATATATAGCTAAGGTAATTTTTACACATTTTTATAAATCGATTGGTATTTTTAAACTAAATTTGCACTAAATTGCAATTCTAGAATATTTTTAGATTTAAATAGCGTTTATAATCATAAAATTTATTCCAGTATATTTTAATTAATGATTATATATTATTAATTAAATTAGTGCCTTGAATTTGTTTCAAAAATTATTTTACTGTTTTTATAAATTAAAAGGGGAAAAGTGGCTATTTAACTAATAGCCTCATTTGCATCTCAATTATAGCCACAATACAATACCTTAATTGACTCAATTTCAAACCCTTAACAGGCCGACCCAATTCCAATCCAACCCGCCTCCGACCTAACCAAATTAACCTGCCCAACTCTCTCTTCTAATCTAGGCCATTGATCATTTTGATCAACGGCCACAATTGACCCTTACCTTTTTTAATCCCCCAAACCCCATAACCTTAACTCATTTTCCTTCAAAGACGCCACCTTGAAACCCCTTCGTCTCTCGAACTATCTCAAAACTCTAGCCTCTCACACCATCTTCAACCTTAATCCCACTGGAATCCATGGACTCTCAGCCCATGGATGGCTTAAACTCATCTCCCTATGCTCTTCAACACTTGGTATTCGAAGGTTCGAGGTCTAACCTCAATGGTGCCCGTTTAGATCTTCGCCGATTCAAGGTTCTATGGCCATCTCCAACCCAGCTCCGGCACACTATGGTGTTTGAGCCTGGTTCTGACCTTTCCGACCAAGATCAGACCTTTTCAAAGCCTTTCTCATTCCAGGGTTCTGTTGAGACCCTAAATATTCGAGGTTTTCTCCGATTTGTCTTAAATATGTTACATATTTGTGCTCTACTTGGGTTTTAAACAATTTCCCGAATTTTTCTTTCAAAAAATTATCTTTTAAAATCACTTCTCTTTGATTAGAGTTTATAAAAGTTTTAAAAAATTTCTCCACCTTTTTTCCTTTATTTGTGTGTATCTACCACGCATGTGCTTCTACTAATTTCTTATGCTTTCTTTCAACTGTACATGTTCTTCTATGTTTGATTTTCCTACTATGTTTCTATACCATGCTCGCATGTATATCTTGCTGTGTTTTCCTATATGTTCTTTTGCTGTACTTTTCCGATTTTTTGTGTTCTTCTACTGTATGTAGTTCCTACTGAGTTCTTCAGTTTTGTTTGCCTTCTACTTTACTTGGTTTGAGTTCTTCTAAAAGACCTTTTGAGTTCTTCTAAAGGGCCTCTTTAAATATATTTCCACTATTATTTTCTTATGTTTTTTACTATCTTTTTCTCTTCCAAACCTTTGCTAAGTTCCTTCTGAAAAGTTCGTTCTTCTGCTATATCTTATATTGTGTTCTTGAGCGTTATTGCTTTTTCTTCTACTGAACCCTGTTTAAGTCTCTTATAAAAGAATTTTCTTTAATGTGTTTCTTCTGCTATCCTGACTGTTTCCTCATGATGCTCATTCACTCTTTTTTCTTTGAATTTTATTTGTATTTTCTTGTCTTCTTATAAGATTTTGAAACGAAATCTCTGATTTTTCCTCCTCATCTTTGTATTTGACTCTAAGAGAAAACCCTAGAATTTGAGGGTTTCCTCCAAATTTAGTCATATGAACTGATTAGGGTTTTCTTTAATAACCCTAGACTCTTTCAGACTTATTTCTGAGTCTATGAACTAAGTGTGAGGGTGTTTCATACAAAATCTTAATTTTCTGATTTACTTGCTGTTAATTGACTCCCTTGCCTTATTTGCACAAACCGTGTGCTATCAAGACTCTTTCCTTAAATATATATTAATGTATTTACCCCCCTCTGGAAGTGTTTGATTAATCTTCTTCCTTAATTAGTTTACCCGTTTGAAATCAGAATCCCTTAATTAAAGGGAACCTTGTGTAATTGATTTCCAAACTATTTTTTACCTATTCCTGCTTACTTTCTACACTATAAAATGGCATGACCCTTCTACACTTTCAAAACACATATTACACACTTCAGGCACTTATAATCTCACAGTTCTCTTCTAAACTCATAGCATTCTAACTAGTTATTTGCACTTTGGCTTTACAATACTGCTGCTTTCTTTTGCTTGTTTCTTGAGACTGTTATGTTCTTGTTTTTGTTTAAGCATTATCCCAATGTGTTTACTTATAGTTTTTACATCCATGTTTATTTACTGTTTATATGGAGTTTTAACATGTTAATTTCCTTTCATCTGTTTCTGATATGAATCCATGCAACCATGTTTCCCCTATGTGCTTTGAGTTCTAGTTTAGAATATGGCAATATCCTGTTATTTTTCATGTTTGGACTTGATCCTTATGGGATCCTAACTCCTAAAAAATGTGTTCTAACATACTAGTAGGGTCTGCCAGAATTTCCTATTGCTGGGTATGACAACTAGCATGTCTTTGCCACTCCTCTTTTCCCCTTTTCAAAATTTCTTCTATGCACTTACACTCATTCCTAGATTCTAAGTTAAGCCCCCCTCATATTAGCCATGCCTTGTGACCTTGAGTTCCCTATGAACTTGGACACTTGAGGACTGGCCCTTCCACACTGCACTATGTCACAATCCTGAGATGTACTTGGGTGTGAGCACTGCCTGAAGTCCATTTGAGGCTCATAGGGAACTTTGATACACCCCAAAAATGAGAAAGGCTTTGGATTTGGATCTTTAGAGTTGGTCTACTTCATGCCTCAGGCAAGAAACCTGAATCAGGCTCTCCTTGGTTGAAGTTTTATTTGTTTCTGATGTAGTTTATTTATTTTATTTTTGGAACTGTAACTTTCTAATAAACTTCTGGTGTGATTAGTAAAAAGGGGAAGGGTAACCAAGCATGCAAAGGGTAGATGTCATGCTCATAGGGAATTACTGCACTCATGTATTCATGTATCCTGCTTACAGCTTTGCATGTCTGCATCCACATCGATATCCTGTTAATAGGATTTTTTGCATGTCAGTATGCACATAGATATTATGTTCATAGGATTTTCTACATTTCTGAATTCACATAGATATCCTACTCATATGATTTTCTGCATTTCTGCATCCATGTAGATACCATGTTTATAAGGAATTCTGCATTATCACATGTAGATACCAAGTTTGTAAGTAGTTTTGCATCACATATAAATACCATATCCATAAGGTATTCTGCAATATCACAAATAGATATCATGTCTCTAAGTAATTCTGCATTATCATACACAGATACCATGTACATAAGGAAATTTGGATAAGCTCCCGAGGACCTCATCATGATTTCTAAATGGTTATCGGGGAGTTTGGAAATTTGGTAATACAGTTGAAGCTGACGATTTTGTCTTAACCGCATCTGCGGAGTGAAACCGTAAGTGCGAGGTCCGCAGAAGTCGGTATGAGGTGCATGTGCGCAGATGGGATCACAGTTATGTCTTGGTCCTCGTATCTAAAATGACCAGACACGATCAGGATATCATAGAAGCGGAAGTGGGCTTTTAATGAAATTCTGCATAAGCGGAAATATTTTCATAGGAGCGATCCCGCAGATGCGGGAATGGGACCGCAGATGCTGTTTTGCTGGGCAGAACTTATAAATTGGAGACTTTGCAAAATTTGATTTATTTTCCACCATTCTTGTTCAAGCTTGGATCTTTTTGAACGATTTTGAAAGTGAATCAAGAGGGTTTTTGTGTAGGTAAGCTACTTGAACTAAATACAAGTGATTATGGTAATTATTAGTTGTTTAAGCATGTAACTAAAATAAAATAAGGATAAAATTGAGGGGTTAGAGCTTGTAAATTAGAGAGTTTGAATTGAGGGTTTGAGGGACCATCTGAGATTAGATTTTGATAAATTTGGTAAGTATAGACCTGTGAGTGAAAAAGCTTTCTAGTTTTATAATTTTGTCGGATTCCGAGACGTGAGCCCGGCAGCCGGGTTTGAGAGGATTTCAGGATTTATGCCTATAGTTTTTCTTGTGGAATTCATCCCATTAGCGTATATTGATGGTAATTTTGTGGTTTTGAATATATTTATAGCAATTGGAGGCCGAGTCGAGGGGCAAAAGTATCGCGTGTAGAGATTTGATCGATTTTAGGTATGTAATGATTGTAAATATAGTCCTTAGGGTTTGAAACCCAAATTTCACATTGTTTTACTGCTTTGAGGTGACGCACAAGCAAGGTGACGTGCGTGTAGGCATGAACTATTGGGGATTGTGACTTGCTCCCTCCCGTAGCAACTATAAAGTTGCGTATTTTATTGAAACTATGTGATACTTATGTGATTTAGAAAGAATTTCTATAAATTGGTTTGAATGCCATATTTAGGCATTGTGCCAAAGTTGTATGGACTCTTAGGGGACCTTTTTTTATTATCCTCTCATTGTTTTGATTTAAAATATATACTCAGTCACGCTATATTTTGTGATTTTATAACTCAGTCTATTACGCCATTTTGATTCATAAAAATGTTATTTTGTGTTGAGCGCCCTATTTTACTAATAGCCCGAGTGGCTTGAGAGGTTTATGACTAAGTGAGACCAAGGGCTTGTTTTTGTAAGGATATTTATAGGATGGGGTTACACGTTGTTGCATGTTGTTACTGATTCATGATTTTGTAAGGCTGAGGGCCTGATTGATTTATGCCATGAGGTGGCTTATTGTAAGGCCGAGGGCCTAATTGATTTATGTCACGAGGTGACTTTTTATATCGTTTGGGCTGTATGAGCCCCTCCGGAGTCTATAGATCCCTAGTGAGTACGGGTACCCTGAGTGAGTGATATAATGTTTCGCCTGAGGAGTTGTCCTTGGTTCATGTTATGCCTGAGGAGCTGTTTACGAGTGATTGCGAGGTACTCCCGAAGGGCTATATATGAGTGACAGTGATGTTTGCCTAAGGGGCTATACATGATTCATGTTTGCCCGAAGGGTTGTATACTAGTGATATTTACCCGGGGGGCTGTTTCTGATTTATATTCACTGAAGGGTTGTATACGAGTGAGTTTTACCTGAGGGGATGATTATGTTTTCTTTCATTTCTACTCACTGTTTTATCACTTCGTTTGAAAATTATTGAAAGATGTTTTTAAATGGTTTTACTATAATTGGATTTAAATGAGCTGAGTTGATTCAAAACCCTGATTTTAAAAGAAAACTATATTCTACTGAGATTTCATAATATGAACTGTATTTATTGCTCGTCCCTATTGCTCAGACTTTATTTAACTTTATTACTTACTGATATGGTGTACTCATATTACTCCTACACTTTGTGCAGATCTAGGAGTCGTTGGACGTGTTAGTGAGTGTTGATTTCATCCATAGCGGATATGTTGGAGTAAGAAAGGCAGTTGCATGATGATTGCAGCCCTACTCTTCTCCCGCTTATCTTCCTAAAGATGTTATTTGTTAGTTTCTAGATTGTATTAGTCTTGGTATTATCGGACGGTTCTTAGTAGATGCTCATGATTAATGACACCCTTATATCGGGCTTTCTTTCAGAACTGTTATTTTGATTTAAACACTTTATGAAGGTTTATTGTTTAATAGCTTTGATTTTATCTTAAGAATGAAAATACTAATTTGTTTTTGGTAATGTGTCGGCTTGCCCAGTACCATGATAGGAGCCATCATCACATGGTAGATTTGTGTCGTCACAAGTTAGTATCAGAGCCAAGCTTACATAGGTCTCACGAGTTATGTACCAGTTTAGTAAAGTCTTTCAGATCAGTACAGAGATGCATGTACTTATCTTCAAGAGGTTGTAGAACCCTTAGGAAAACATTACATTCTTTAATTCTTATCGTGCGACATTGATTCAGCTTGAAATGTAACTTTTAAAATTCCCTCCACGCGTTTGTATGTGCACATGAGCGTTCAATATCAGTTGTGCATCAACGGCTTGTGATTCCCCGAACGAGGGGCGATATGTGATTTCTGTGTGTTGATGTTAGGCCAGTTTGGAATACTTGATACCGGGTTTCGAGTGTAGCTTAAGTACTGAGGTATTGATTGTGTGAGCATATGCTTCTAGATTTATATGTCTGGTAGTGTCCCTTTCAATGGAGTTTGTGGTCGGATGGCTGCGTGATGAGTATGATTTAATGGCGAGATGTGTTTAGATTGTTCGAATGTGGCAAGAAGAGTTTGATGGGGATGTACCAAGGACTATTGGGTGCTTGAATTATGTCTCGAGTTGGCATATGGACTCGATCTATGGTTGTGTTGAAGGAACTCTTGTGTAGTTTACTTGTGGAGTGGAGCAGATATTCACGTTATGTTATGAGTTCAAACTCAGGATGATTAAGTGATTGCATAAGTTTAACGTTGGTAGAAGGGGTATAAAGAGATGTTCGTTTGAAGCGAAGCAGGTGGGCTACATTTTACACGGTGTTCTAAAGTTTGTGTGATCATTAGGTTGTTTGTTGGAGGTCCTTTTTTACCAGTGAAATATGTGTGTTGCAATCTGAGTTTAGATCTCTTATAACAGTAAGCTTGACTATTCCGAGGGTAAATGCGAGATTTGCAGATGATTTGAAGTACTAGATGGTTTGTGTTGCACGAGCTTATGAAGGATTTAGATTAATCTCTAATGGTATTATGGCAGTAATAGAGTATGGGCATTGCAAGTTTTTGCGTGTTTTGAACTATGGCTTTGAGACAAATGGGGAGTCTTCATTTGATAAGTTGATTGCGCGGCTAAGTGTCGTATTAGATTCAGTTGGAGGTATACCGGCGAATTAGTTGTGGCTTATAGAGGTTGAGATCGAGGATGACTCGAATAAAGGGAATTTTGGATAAGGGTTGTGTTATGCTTTATGGGTGTGTGAGAAATCGTAAGGGATGTAATGGGTATGGAGTAGGCTATCACTCGGGTGCTTAGGAGTTCCTTAGGTGTTGTTTTACTAATGGGGCACATGTCGTTCTATTTGTTTGATTAGTTTATTTGAAACCTGAGTAGAGTGGATGACTCCCGAAAATTGTTTCAAAGGGTTAAAGATTTACATGTTATAATTGGAGATCTTAAATATGTGTATTTGACTAGAAACTGAGGTTTACATTGGAGGGTGTCAATATTAGTGGCATTTCGATATCAATATGGATTCTACATATCAGTGTCAGGAAGGTGAAGGGAATGGCTTTATATTCGTAGGAAGTCTCTTCACAGTAAGTATTTTGAGTGTGGTACTTTTGGCGATATTTAAGAGAGTATTATGCGGCTTATGAGCCTCAGATGGTGTGGTTTTATGCTTGGGTCTTGTGTGGTGATTCTAGGTTGAGGATTGTGGTATTATGGCAAGGAGAAGTATCAATATGAAGGTAATTCGAAAGGAACTTGGATAAATGGGACAATTTGGTAGTAGATCGAGGTAATGAGTTTCAATAGGTGTTTCGTGGCAATGCTCTTGGGTCTTTGGTGACCTATGTAGCTTGGTATAGTTATAAGGATTCAGCCCTAACGGTTTGGTTTTGTGCAAAAAGAATTCAGAGAGTTCTTGATAGTTTTTACCATAATTAGAGATGTATATTTTCTACTGGTGTAAGGATCATGTGATATATATTGATTTTCTTCTAGATGGGATCAAATGGAATTAATTGGCTAGTTAAGTATGTAGTTGTTTGTGGCTCGGAATGGATTATGAAGTTCTCATATTTATCATAAGATGGCATGGTATATATGGTATGATGTGTAGGGTTGAGATTTGTATGTAAGGTCACAGTTAAATTTTGAAAAGAAGGTTATTAATTCTTAGGCAGCATGGAGAGTTTTAGATGACTAGGTAAATAATATTACTAATTGGTGCGGCTTGATGAGGGTGTACATTTCAGAAAGGGAAATGTATTTGAGTTAAAGGTACTTCATTAGTATTGCGACACTCTCTTATTGGACCAACTGCTAATATTCAATTTTCTTGGTGGCACAGAAGAATTATAAGAGTATACCTCGTGGAATGATCGAGTATTAGAGGTGTGTTAGATATTCGGGCGATGGAGTTAGGATCAAATTTTGTGATTCGTGTGCTTTATGGATTTTGAGAGTGGTGTTCTCTTAAACAGGTTATTTTGTGGTTGTGGACTGTGAAGATGCAAAAAAAAAAGGTACCCAGATATAGTATGTACCATGATTCAGTCATTGTGATCTTTCGGGGAGTAATCTATCTATTGCTGGTGACCAGAGTTGATGTGGGGATTCATTGGTAGGAAAATTTTGAGGTGTATTCTGCATCGAGTCAGATATGTTGAGTCCAAACAACTATTGTGAGGAAGGTGCCATTCGGTTGTTGATAAGCTTATTCATGTCCCGAGATTTGTTTATGAGTTACTCTTGTAAGGTACGCAAGATTGTGATTCACTGATTTTATGCACAAATGATATGGTTACATTTGGGATTTATAGTGGCATTTGAGTGAGACAGATATTTGTCTGTTGCATGACTGATTGCACATTGGATATGTTCTTTCGGGCTGGTATGGTATGGCGGCATTTACTTCTCTGTGGTAATAGTAATTCACTTTTCGTACTAGACAAAAAATCGCATGTGTTTGATGATTTTGAGCATGATGACGTGAGGTGATTCATGTGGACCGGTGTTTGGAAAGGGTCGTGCATTATTGTAAAGTTAAGTGGAGGTATGATCTTTCTGGTTAGATTCGTATGTTTTGGTTCTACGGTATGTGATGGGTTTTTAGCATCGTGTTGTGGTGGTACTGGTGAACTTGCGGTACAACTCTCTCATTTGAGTCATTTTCCATGATTTGAATACATTTGGACTATTTCTTATTGGTGTGCGGATTACACGTGTTGTGGCCTTAGGATGTATTGATATGTCATGTCACTAGAGTAGTCGTGGTGGATGAGATGAGGTCATTGGACCTCAAATGAATACTAGCGGATTTGATTTCAGCATGTTAGAAAGTTACCATAGTCCTTGTCGAAGGAGAGAGACTCCATGACCGGTTGATCTAAAGAATGGTTATGACTTTCTGCATGTTCCTTTCATCATTGGCAGTATATGAAAGTCTTGGAATGAAGCTTTGTTTGATAAGAGGTTTACTACTCGTATTGGGTTGTTTTGAGCAGCTGTTGTGATTAGAAGTTACCGCTACGAGTGTTTGAGTGATGTGGTATATCATGTAATTACATCTTGGGTAACAAATATGGTTTGTTGCAGGTTGTTCGGACTTGTTCAGTGTATAGTTGTCAAATTCTGATTTAATAGATAATTTGGGAAGTGGAAATTTGGTTCTAAGGCTCATGGGCTAGGTTAGATTGCGAAATTTTGGATATGTGGTAATATCATGCCTACATGGGATAGAGTGAAGTAGGATCACCCCCCAGGTATGTGCATAGTGGGGATACATGGTGATTTCATAGCTTTGGAACAACTCTGGGCACGTTCGAGGATGAATGTATGTTTAAGTTTGGGAGGATGTAAGACCCCGACCTATCATTATGAGCATTTGCACTTCGCTCGCCAGTTCTTGGGCATGACTAGCTCCATATGATGTATTATTACTTATGTAAATCGTCGATTTTGGTTTTCAGGTTAATCGGGATAGATATGGAAGAATGATTCTCAGCTTGAAGCTTTAAATTTAAAAGGTTTGACCAAATTTTGACTTTTTAGTATTTGACCTCAGAAGGATTTTTTATGGTTCTGCTAGCTCCATTGGGTGATTTTGGACTATAGATCATGTCTGCAATATGATTTGGAGGTCTGTGGTAGAATTAGGCTTGAATTGGCGATATTGGAAATTTAGCGTTTCACTATCGTCTGTGGAAATTTTGATATCGGGGTCATAATGGAATTCCAGAAGCTGAAATTGGTTTGTAGTATCATTTGTGACATGTGTGCAAAATTTTAGGTTATTCGAACGATGTTTGGTAGTTTTCGTCATTGTTTGCGGAATTCGGAAGTTTAGGAATTCCTCGGCTTGAATTCGAGGGTGATTAGGTGCTTTGACGTTTCTTTGAGTATTCAAAAGGTTTGACTAAGTTTGAATGTTTATATGTAACTTTTTGGAATTTTTGGTTGAGGTCCCAAGGACCTCGGGATTATTTTGGATGGTTATTAAACTGTTTGGAAATTTTGAAATGCAGCTAAAGTTGCTGATTTTGTCTTAATCGCACATGCGGAGTGGAACCGCACGTGCGAGGTTTGCAGAAGCGGGTATGAGGCGCATGTACGCAGATGGGATTGCAGGTGCGGCTTGGTCCCTACATCTGCGATGAGCACAGATACGGTCAGGATATCACAGAAGCAGAAGCGGGCTTTTAATGAAATTCCACATAAGCAGAAAGGTTTTTGCAGGAGCAGTCCTGCAAATGAGGGAATGGGACCGCAGATGTGGTTTTGCTTGGCAGAACCTATGAATTTGAGACTTCACAAAATTTGGATTATTTTCCACCAATCTTGTTCGGATTTGGAGCTATTTGAAGGGTTTTGAAAATTGAATCAAGAAGATTTTCGTAGAGGTAAGCTACTTGAACTCAATACTCATTATTATGGTGAATTTCAGTTGTTTAAGCATGTAATGAAAAGAAATTAGGGATGAAATTGAGGGGTTAAGTCTTCAAAATTGGAGAGTATGAATTGAGGGTTTGAGGGACCATTGTAGGTCGGATTTTGATGAACTTGGTATGTATAGACTCGAAAGTGAAGGGGATTTCTAGTTTTCTGATTTTTATCGGATTCCGAGACATGGCCCAGGGGCCAAGTTTGAGAGGATTTCGTGATTTGTACCTAATTTGATAGTTTTTCTTGTGGAATTGATCCAACTAGCGAATATTGATGGTAATGTTCTGGTTGTGAATAGATTCGGAATGATTGGAGGTAGAGTCAAGCGGCAAAAGCATTGCGGTATAGAGATTTGATAGTTTTGAGATAAGTAATGATTGTAAATCTAGTCCCGCGTATGAAACCACGAATTTCACATTGTTTTATTGCTTTGAGGTGGCGCACATGCTAGATAATGGGCGTATAGGCATGCACCGTTGGGGATTGTGACTTGATTCGTCTCATAGCTACTATAAAGTTGCGCATTTGACTAAAACTATATGATACCTATGTGATTTAGAAAGAATTTCTGTAAATTGGGCCGAATGCCATATTTAGGCCTTGTGCCAAAGCTGTTTGGACCCTGAAGGGCCTTTTTCTTATTATCCTCTCAGTGTTTTGATTTGAAAATCTATAGTCAGTCACGCTATATTTACTGATTTCGTAACTCATTTTGTATTACTCCATTTGTATACATGAAAATGTTATTCTGAGCTGAGCACCATGTTTTACAGATAGCCCGAGTGGCTTGAGAGTTTTATGACTGAGTGAGGCTGAGGTACTAATTGATTTATGCCACGAAGTGTCTTGTTTTGTGGTCGAGGTCCTAATTGATTTATTCCACGAGGTGGCTTGTTGTATTGCTTGGGATATAGGAGACCCTCCGGAGTCTATTCACCCCAATGAGTGTCGGTACCCTAAGTGAGTGATAAGATGTTTTGCCGAGGGGTTGTCCTTGATTCATATTGTGCATGAGGGAGTGTTTATGAGTGATTGTGAGGTATGCCCGATGAGCTGTATATGAGTGATAGTGATGTTTTCCCGAGGGATTATTCATGATTCATGTTTGCTCAAGGGATGGTATACAAGTGATGTTGCCCGAGGGGCTGTATACGAGTGAGTTTTTCCCGAGGGGCTCAATAAGTTTTCATCATTTTTACTCACTGTTTTATCACTTCGTTTGACAACTGTTGAAAGATGTTATTAAATGGTTTTATTGAAACTGGATTTAACTGAGTAGAGTTGATTCAAACCCTTATTTTAAAAGCATGGTGTATTGTATTGAGACCGTGATATGAACTGTATATGTTTTATTGATTGTCACTACTGCTCGATCTTTATTTACTTGTATTACTTACTGAATTGGCGTACTCATATTACTCCTTCGCCCAGTGTGCATATTCAGGAGATGCTGCATGTGCTAGTGAGTGTTGATTTTATCCGTCGTGGATCTGTTGGAGTGAGCAAAGTAGTTGCATAACAATCACAGCCCTGCTCTTCTCCCCCTTATCTTCCTATAGATGTTATTATTTGGTTTCCTGATTGTATTGGTCTTAGTATTATCATACAGTTCTTTGTAGATGATCATTACTAGTGACATCTTGATGGTAGGTTTTCTTTCGACACTGTTGTTTTTATTTAAACACTTTATGAAGGTTTATTGTTAAATAGCTTTGATTTCGTCTTAAGAATGAAAATATTGATTGGTATTGGGAAGTGTGGAGTCTTGCCTAGTATCACGATATGCGCCATCCGACATGGTAGATTTGGGATGTGACAACTGCACAGCCAGCCCTGTAGGGACAAGTTGTACAAGATAGCTACAAGCAATGGCAAACATTTTACCCATAAAACGGCACAGTTTAATTGGTACGTGGTTTCTAGAAAAGAGAACTAATTTGATCTAAAAATAATAAAATAATTAGCGAATAATATGATACTTAGAATGTAGATAAAATATCGAAAATAACAATTTCGGGAGCAAGACTTCCCATTACAGCAATGAGTAGATCAAAAGCAAGAAGGTAAAATTGTATTAAGTTTTGTACATAATGGAATATAAGTTAATCGAAAAATTCATGTCTTTTACAATGATAACTGAGCACTCTATTTATAACTATATTTTGGAATGAAGGTCCTAGGATCGTGTCCTCCTTTAGTGTCAATTATGAGGTTCATTGATGAAGGTATAATGGTGAAAATAAATACCAAATTTCTTGTAACGAGCTATCATTCTTAATCTTATAAAATATTCTCTATTAAATGCTACCGACATTTGATATATCTTTATGAACATACTCTCTCCGTGACAATTGAGATAGCTGCATTCTGTGACCATCTCTGTTTTGCATTTCACGTATCCTTCCTTTAGGTGACCATGTGTCATCTCATATTTTTTTGTATACAGTTTAATATTTTATTTATTTTTTAACCATATACACACTGTAGAAATCAGATATTCTATTTATTGTGTATTATATGCATATGCTCATCATGTATGTACATGAATATTCGAATCTTTTTTGTTATTGTATGGTTAGTGTAGAGTTCGATCGACTAAATTAGAAGTGTACATCATTGTAAGTACCTTTTTGCGTACCTTGCTTATATCATTGTAAGTAATGTCACACATGTATACATACAATCAAGGGAGGAAAAACAAATTCACATAAATAGTTGACAAGATCACTCACGTGACTATCCAGCAAGCAAGTTTCAAGTGCTTCAAGAACAAAGAACAAAGCAACTACGGACCAGTTCCCACATCGAGTCATTGTATGTCCTTAGTTGATTTGTAACTTGGTAATAGTTCTTCAATTGGAATTCCTATCTAGCTTGTTTAGAAGCATTCAGTAGGAAACCTTTTAAACCTTAAACATATGTGTTTAAGTCTTGGCTAGAGTGAGTCAAGTGGCAAAGTCTTTGTAATAGAATTATTACAAAGGGGCTTGTAATAGAGTACGACAAGTTAATGAGAGATTAAGAGTTTAATTTCTAGGTTGTATAGGTTGTAATCTAAAAGTTGCTCAGTAGTGAAGTAGAAATCCTATAAGGATAGGTCGTGGTTTTTAATCCTGTTAGGCTGAGAATTTTTCACGTAAAATTCCTCTTGTTATTTATCTACTGCTTTGTGTGTGTACTATAAATTTGATAGAGAACCTGATTCTCTATAGAGTTTGGTGGATTCTTATATTCTATCAAAGCAATAACATAACAAAAATTACATCAAACAAATTATTCAAATACTTGTGATATTTTGATCTAGCTGATTTATCATGCAAGTCAATCCAATTTCTGTATGTTAATATGTATCATGAACTAATGTAGATATATAGCATTTAACTAATCAAGGGTTTCTAACATTTACCCCTAAGAAGCAATCAGATACTCCCTCTGCTACAATATAAATAATTTTTTGGCCTTTTTCTTGTGGTTTAAAATAAGTAATTTTTTCAAATTTTAAGAATGAATTAATAATTTTTTCCTACATTTTCCTTGGAGTAAATAGTGTTGGAATATGTATTAAAAGTGTTTATGTGAGATAGTAAATGTTAATATGGTCAATTCCATTGCTAATTAATGCTAAACAGTAAATTTCTTAATCTGTATGAAAATATCCAAAAAATCACTTATTTTGGACCAAAGCAAGTATTTTCTTATAAATAATTTCTTCTTAAGTATTTTCTCGTCAAGACCTTGACTTAGGAAATTGTAAACTCAACTTACCTCATTCAATTATTAAGAACTCTACCAATGAATTGTAGCCAAACTCTTAGAGAATTTACAATAAGAGGTTAGAACCATTAGCCGAACTATTAACTTCAATCCAAATTCATTAAATTAGGGTCTACTTGGCCATAACATCACATTTAAGTTTTTACCTATTAACTCTGTCTTTCAACCATTCAAATATCATAATATGCTGTAAAGTTTCTAATCTTGATAGTGGAGAGCAAAGAAATCATCTTAGATATTGCTCTTAGAAGCACTAGGTATTGGGTTCTTGAAAAGTCTTTTGAATTCTCGCCGAAAACCTCTAGGGTTTTATAAATTTAGGTGTTAAAAGCATTAATCTAAACTTTCTATCTTGAATTCATGGTAAGGATCTTACCTTGGGTGTATTGGGGAAATCCAAGGTCGTTCTTTCTACGAAAACATCTCTAAAATGATGTAGTCATAAGTCTCTTTCCTCAAAGTCCTGTGTGTTTCAATGTTACACAAGCTGAAATTTTGACATTGGACGTTGTGCTACACGTTTCATTGCACCTCGTCCAACAGGGTCTGCAGATACTCAAAATTTTGCCAATCTGACCCGAATTTGACTTGACACGCCAGGCCAAACATCCTTTGTCACGTCGTGTCAGGGTATTATTATCCCGGAATAAATTTCTACTCTACTCTTTTTCAATTAAATGATCATAGCTTTTTATAGCAGTGTCACAATGATAAATGATTTAATGTTTTTAAAACTAGACTCAGAGAGATTTCATTTGATATATATTCAATATCATAATCAATAATACATTGGAAGATATGATTGTTTAAGATTAGGTCGTGTGAATATATCCGCTTTCTTCACTTAAATATTTATGATTTATTTCAAACTACTTGTCCTCCCTTACAGATATTCATATACCTTTCAAATATAAGATTTAATCATTATAAACCTTTGTAACTTTTCAAACACTCGTGTGTCCATCCTATAGACTAAACAAGGACGTAATAGGTAGCAAAAGAATTTTGGGGCATTATATTCTTCTCCTTTTATATGACATTTGTCCTCGAGTGTCGAACTTGGACCGTCCTTGAAAGGATAGCTTAGGCCTTATTTCAAATACTTACATATTTTGAGTCCTAAATTTTATAAACTTTTAGGGTTTTCAAAAAAATTAGGTAGAGTTTTCCTGAAAACTTTTACGACTATAAGTAAATTTACTATTTGCATAGCTCGGCAAGCTATTCCTAACGGGTTGTCGAAGCCAGCTCCTATTTGGCAAGTTATTCCAAATGGGTTGTGAAGTCATCTTGATAAGACTTCCCTAACGGATTCTAGTAAAAATTTCACCTATCCAAATATCCTCATACAATATCTCATACATCCAACCACTTGATCCTATAGTTTACAACATGATGAGACATCCATATACATATCTAAGTTATC
The DNA here is from genome assembly GCA_034376525.1 of Nicotiana benthamiana. Classification (NCBI taxonomy): domain Eukaryota; kingdom Viridiplantae; phylum Streptophyta; class Magnoliopsida; order Solanales; family Solanaceae; genus Nicotiana; species Nicotiana benthamiana. Next base: position 7,201,574 of record CM067327.1, on the reverse strand, counting down.
ACGCATCACTACGAACATAACAAATAGCATAACTCGACGATCCATATCATTTGAAGCATAAACCGAGTCATGTACTTGAGTTCTCTTATTTGAATTACCTGAACTACAGTCTCACAAAGCTTAGGTGTTGTGTTTTGAAGAAATCTTTCAATCCTACATGAAAACTTAGGATTTTGAATTAGATAGGTGTTAAACGATATTAATATAACGTTTCTAACTAGAATCCATGAAAGAAATCTCATCTTGGATTGACTGGTGAAGACCTAAATTACTTTTTCTCTCAAATACTCTCCAAAATCATTGTAAAAACAAATAAATTTCTCCCTGAAGTGCCTTTTATATTATGCGTCGCAGGGTGGCATTCAGGGGAAATTTATGTGGGAGGACCCATTCTCCTCTCCGTAGACTATGTATAGTTTATATTCTAATATTATTCTTAAATAAGCATGTGTGCGCACATTCTCAATGAGCACTTCGGCTCAAGGGATAATTAATGCACCGTCTTCTTCGAGATCAGGGGTTCGATCATTTCTTGCTCCCTTAGATATTTAAACTAGAAATTATTTTGTATCTTTACTTTTTTCCTTTCTTGGTTACTTGGCCTTAATTTATTTTTCTATAAAAAAATTCACCAATATATTTCATGAAATGTGATTTAGTGATCCCATCTTTTTCTTTTGAAGATCATCACTAATAATTGTAGGTGGTAAGTGTTCGATGAAATAGAGAACTTCAAAATTAAACGGTTAATCGCTTACAAGTTTATATTTTGTCAAGAAAGAAGTACACAGGATAATAAAATGAATCTTAAACTCCTACTAAATTCAAAAACTAATAATGTAAATTACATATCTACAGAAAAATAAAAGAATATAAAAGATCTATATGATAAGATGGATGAGGGATTTCAAATGATTTTAGCTTACTATATATAACATAAGACATTTAAAACAGTAAGTAATGATATAATTATTGATAGTTTTTTAAGTATGAAACTCGTTGGAGGACATACATAATGCCAATAATATTACCTCGTCAACTTTGATCAACGTAAAAAAAATTATATTGTCAAATCATAGATTTATATAGATAAATATAGTGATGCAATCATGTTTACCGTGAAAATAGCAATAACAATTAAATTTATTGATGGGATTCTAAAAATACGCGATTTATTTTTATGCTAGTTGTTAAGCAATTGATGCTAGATATGTGAGACTTAGACACAAAATAAAGTTAAGGAGAGAGCTATAATCAAACTGATAGGCTAGTTATTCGGGGCCTCGAGCTTGTCAATTCGGGGCCGCGAGGTCGATCCCAGGGCTCGGCTGCGAGCTATCGAGGGTAATTGGCGTAGGGCTTAACAGTTATAAAATAATCAACGAAGTCTTTCTATGGCCAATGATAAGCGAAAAATGAAGACCAAATATGAAGATAGTAAATAAAAGCAATAATATCGAGAGAGTATGTTAAGAGTATAAAAAGAATGTTCTTATATATTTCGTGTGGAGTATGAAGCAACAACCTTACAAAATGGTAGGTATGCTCTTTATATAAGAGGGGATCCTAACATAGTATAAAATACATTAATTACACAGATGCTGGGATGGGACAACTAGATATGATGTCCTGACGCCCTTAATCAGGTTTAGAATAGCCTGCTAGGCTCTGTCAGTCTTAGCCAAGCGCCTTGATAACTCCCTCTTCTCTAATATAGTTGTTGGTATGCACTGCCCCGAGGTCGAGCCCCGACAGCCTTCGAAGGTCAGCCTCGATCTCGGTCTAAAATCTCGAGAATCATGTTGGTGGGGCACCTTAATGAAGCGAAAATTGCACCATCGATTTTACAGTACATAGATAGTCTTCGTATTTCTTAGAGTGAAAGTGATAAGAAACGATCTTGAATTTCTTCTCCCTATGATACTCTTGTAACGACATCAATCACAAGGTACCAAGATACGATGCACATGCAGCCCCTGAAGATCTTCACATCGACTATGGTGGTTGGTTGCCTCTTGGCCTTCTTCAATGCACATGGGGCCTCTATAAATACTCCCTTCTTGTTTTCTATAACTCATTGTATTCCAAAATATAGAAAAGGTTCGTTCTTCCTTTTCTTTCGTTTTTTCTTAGGAACACAACTCTCCTTCTTCTTTCGAAAATTTCTAGAAATGGCGAAAACTTCTGCCTCTGCTTCTCAGAGACTCTGGCCTCTTTCTCTTCGCTTTTATTTCGAGGTTAAGCAACAATGCCTCCTCATGCTGAGGAATATATCCCTGGATTTTTCGCGATGGCTTCTTATTTCAAGGTTGAGAGGCATTCTTTGAAACCAAAGCGTCGTGAGCCTGTGACTTAGTACATTAGCTTGATAGCAAACCCCAAAAAAGTGAGAGCCGATTGTTTATGGGGGGACGCTTTGCTTAGGAGGAAGATATTACGACGTACAAAGCTGATTTTCTCAGTGTGTACACTTATTTGTTTACCTTAGGGCTAGTGGGGCCATCTTCACCTCCGATCGATCCTGTGATCCTCGACTTCTGCCAATAGTATCAAGTGACCCTCGGCCAAATTCATCCTTTATTCTGGCGCGTTGTTTATATGATTAGGTACTACGCAAACATACATGATCGAGGAGATGCCCTTCACCCTCGATCATTTGATCAGGATGTATAGTCCTCGTCTCTTTCGTAGGGGCCTAATCAAGCTCCGCTTTCGAGCCCCGAGGTCCCTCTGTTCCTGTATTGAGGAGCTCGTGAATGGGGGATGGATAAGCCAATTTTTTTGAATAAGGAAATCTGACCTGATCCTGGCGGAAAAGATGTCATTTCCCGAGAAGTGGAATGTGGAGCATATGTAGACACGTTATCTAGCCTTCCTTTGCTTCCCTTATAACTATGTTCTTTCAAGCACATAATATTTTTTTGGTCACTGTAGCTGCAACAATTTATGCTAGCACAGTTTTGGACTTCCAGAATTGGGTCGGTCTTCTGTACTTGATTTGCTCGTATACTGAGCGAGTGTGGTGTGATTTATCTCAAGCTCAGTGGGAAGACAAGGACCATGGTGAGCTCCTACCCCTGTTGTAGTTGCATTCTTTGATCTAATATCGCTACCAGTAGTATTCTCGTTTCATATGTTTACCCTTGCATTTGTAGGTATGGGGGAAGTCCCTTTGATGAAAGGAGCGTTTCTTGGGAGGGGGTGCATTAGTACTTGATGAAGGGAAGAAAAGACAAAGGGATTCATCGAACAAACCATCGAAATCCAAGAAGGTTAAGGCGGAAAAATCCAAGGTCGATCTGGCAGTTCTAACTCCAGAAACGGCAAGAAATCCTCGAGTTGAAGGTTGGGGGGAAATAGCTTCTCGACATCTCCCGAGGGATGTATAAACCTGGTCGATCCTTGAGCCATAGAGGTGGTGGCTTTTGTGTCGGAGCTTGATATCATTGTGGTCCAGCTTCGTAGCGAAGAGACAACTGATGGAGTATCGAGTACTGCCCCCGAGATGGCTGGTGGCTACGGTTCCCCTTGGGACAGAGTGCCTTTGATTGCAGGTTCAAAGGGTCCTAGCTCTAGGACCCTGAATAGACAAGGGATGGCACCAATTAATTTTGCTAGTGTTGTGGTCGTGATCGATTCCCCTCAGGGAATGACCATATCTCCTAAGGGAGCGCAAGATGCCTCGCATGAAGAACTCCCCCACGCAGGGATACAAGTCAAGGCAGAGATGACTTGAGAGGCTTTCAACTGTTCCCAAGGGACTCCCTAAGCTCGATGCCTCATTCGTCTTTGGTGAGATGATAAGGCTCTACGAGCATGTGATTTATGTGAATCCTGTCTATCGCTTTGGACTTGGCTTCCCTGACCTTTGCCTCTCTAACTTGTCTCTTTTTATGGCTTCGGACCAAGGCGCTTTATAGTCATACTTTCAACCGGTATCAGGGTGAGGTGACCCATCATGAGCACGAGAAAACGTACCTTACTGAACAGGTTATCCATTCCTCACTTAGAATTATGTTAATTTTTGCTAGATCCTAATGTTTTAACATCTTAGATTTTGGTTTGTGCAGTTTGAGAAGGAAGGTGCCTTGCCGAGGGAGGAGCTCCGCACTAGAGATTGTGAAGTCTCTGAACTTAAACGGCATGTGAGTGGGATAATTTCTGAGAGAGATGCCCTTTAGGAGAAGGTGACCTTAGTCGGGCGCCAGCTTAACGATGCAAAGGAGGATAGAGACAAGTATAGAGGTCTCCATTCTAAGCTGGTAGCTGCACTATACAGGATCAAAATTGAAGCTGAGGTGCTCATATCTTTACACAAACATGATGCTATTGCGATAAGTGCCCGCATTGAGAGAGCGTTTGAGGAGGTCGGTCCGAAATTAACTCGAGCTGTGGAACGTGCTCAGTTGGGATCTCGAAGGCAGGATTTTGGAGGCATGCTGAGCAGTGGCTCAAGAAATGATTAAAATGAGGGCGGAGCCCTGGAGGGGAAGATGCCGCCAAAAAGGGGGCCAATGAAGGACCCATAGTTGTTGGGATGCAACCTTTGGCGGATCCATCGAGAATGTAGGCTTGGCGAAAGATAAATAATCTATTTGTTTCCCTCTTTGTATATAGTACTTTCATAGTATGGCGTAAATGGAGATTGAGCTTTTTTCATATGTATATAAAAGAAGCTTCGCTCCTTCCGTATTCCTTTTTATATCAAATTCAGCCAGGCGAACTAGCCTCTAAGTTGGTAGGAATTCTAAGATTCGTGATATGGCCATGAGGCTCATTGGGATGGCGATAATGGCTCTTACTCCTTGTCGAATCGAACATTTATGTGAGTGGATCTGAGACTAATTAGGCTAGCGATAATGTCTCTAACACTTTAGGCATATGTAGTTAACTATTTTTGGTGTAGTCTCCGAGTCGAGAACCGACTTGAGCTCATTCGACCCTCATGTTTTTGCATTTGCATGGGCTAGTGACAATGGCTCTTATGTTTTTGATCAAAGCGATCTTTTATGCGGGCTGGCGATTATGGCTCTCACGCCTTGGGTCAAAGAGACCTTTTATATGCATGGCCCTAAGGCTCATTAGGATGGCAATACTGGCTCTTGCACTTTGCTCTTTGGCATATTTAGTGAACTATTTTGGGTTCTGCCTCCTAATTGGGTTACAACTCGAGTGCATTTGACCCTCAAGTTTTGTATTTGTGTAGGTTGGCGACAATGGCTTTTACGCCTTGGGTCGAAGTGACCTTTTATCTGGGCTTTATTTTTCCCTCGATAAGGATTCTTGAGAATGTGTTTTTCCAGCTCTTCGATGTCTTAAAAACCTCAATTGTGAATTGTTATATGGCGATGATCGAGCATCTCAAGAGGTTTTGGCTTGGAGGCTGAGTATCTTGAAGCCGATGTTTAGGAGCTGACATGGTTGAAGCCCTTTTTCGTGTATCGAGAGTACCCTATTTAATCGATTCTTTTCGAAGTAGATTCAAAGTAATTGAAGGCCTATGATTCTATAGCGATTGTTGGGCATCCCCAATTTGTATTATCTTGGTTGGTATAGTTGTATGACCATACTAGTTTGTGCTTGGCCGGAGCTATTTTGACCCCGAGTGAAGTCTTTTAGGCGTCTATATCGAGGGTATGCATTTTTAGGTGTCTTACAAGTTTGATATATAACCTTAACTTCACGATCGAGTTTATGCATATAGTAAGGTCTTACGAAATTTCATACCTTTGAGGTCTTATAGTTTTGTTGATACTTAGTACAAGTATGGTTCATGCCTTGTTTGATATCTTACAAATTTGCTGATACTGCCCTATGTAGGTTTTATGAGACCGAGTCTACCCGCTCGTGGTCTTATGGCCTTGAGTTTTTTCAATGGAGATTGATGACATCTATCAGGTTGACAAGGGTATTCTATCTCGGGAGTCGTTACTCATAAACTTGACAATGCCTCATTGAGGGCTTACGATTTTGGAAACTCCGACCCTGAGTTCATGCGATTTTTGAGAATACCAGCGCTAGTCTCCGAGTGTTTGGGACGCCTTCAGTTTTGAAGATCTTTTTTTTATTTTGATATTGCCTTGTTGAGGGCATATGAGTTCGGAGTTCCGACCCGGGGGTCGTTCAGGTGTCAAACTGTTGACGCCAGTCTCCATGTGTCTGGGACCCTGTTGATGGGGGATTCCCTTTTGCTAGAACATTGAGTTTCCTTTAAAGCGCAAAATGCTTTGATGAAAAGTGTTCTCTAATTACTTGGTACAAGTGTACACATTTTTGTGGTCAAGGGCTCAGTTGTTCTCTACGGGAACGGTTAATTCGACCGTTTGACCCATTACATTACTTTCCTATCAAGGTCCCATTTGAGATATCTTGGCTTTCACGAGCAGGTGACCTTCTGGGGGGGATGATACCCTAGTATTCGAGGTGGGTTGCAAAATAAATCTTGAATACTTGTTGAGTTTACTTAGGTAGCATCTGATCGTTGCCTTGTTAAGAATCTTGTCGGTAAAACCCTTCTGGGGACAAAATCCGATCAAAGGAAAAGAGTGCAACGCCTGCTCGAGTAGGTTGGGCATATATCGGGTAAAACCAATCACCTGAACCATTAATTGGTTATTGGATTATCGGTATCGAGTTATTGGGTTAATGGGTAGATAACAATTTAGAATTTATTTTTTGCAATAGGGTTATTGGTCCGGGCCTCGGTTTTCCAATTCTATTAATGGGATAACCGAAAACCCAATAAGAATTAATAAACTTATGACTTTACCCTTAAGTATATACAAATGTTACGGCTTCAGTTGATTATCTTCTTTTCTTTCTCAACAGCACTCTTCAATTGCTTTATCTTTATTCTTCAGAGACCTTACTAGTTACTCCTAGCGTAAGTCTTTAGTATACTATACGTGAATTCTTCTCTTTTTTTTTTTGCTGAACTCCAGTGAATTGGCTTCTCTTTTTTGCTTAACTCTAGATTGAATTATCTTAATGTGTAAACTGATAATGATCGATAATTAATTAACTGATACCCGATAATCAATATCTTATCGGTTCGTTTATCGGTTCATTAAATTTGTAAACCAATAACCGATATGCTAAACCGATAATGTTCATAACCGAACAGAGCCGACCGATACCCACCCCTATGCTCGAGGGTGTTTACGGAATTTTCAATCGGATGCCCTAGCAATAATACCGTTTTAGAATTGACATGTTCTAGTTGCTCGGAAAGTGCGCACCCTCCATGGTGTCGGGCTTATAAGACCCTTTGCCAACTACTCCGAGGACACGGTACGATCTTTCCCAATTTTGTCCTAGCTTTCCTTCATTAGGGTTTCGGGTGTTGAAAGTGACTTTCCTCAAAACTAAATCCCCAACCCCGAAATACCGGAGGTTTGGTCTCCTGTTATAATACCTTTCAATTCTTTGCTTCTGGGCGGTCATTCGGACCAGCGAGGTTTTTTGTTTTTCATCAAGTAGTTCGAGGGCCGTTGTCATGGCCTCGTTGTTCGAGCTATCATTGGTGTGTTGAAATCTAGTGCTCGGCTCCCCAACCTCCACCGATATCAAAGCCTCGGTGGCGTACACTAGAGAGAAAGGTGTTGCCCCTTTGTTTGATTTTGAAGTTGTTCGGTATGCCCAGAGTACTTCGGGCAACGTTTCTCTCCACTTTCCCTTGGCTCTTTCCAGCTATTTTTTTAAGTTCTGGATGATGATTTTATTTGTAGATTTAGCTTTACCTAGTGCCATTGGTAGGGGAGCGATGATGTCCATTCCTTATTTCATGAATGGCCTTGGCGATAAGACCGAATGTAGTTACTCGCCAAGCTGCTGAATCATGGGGGCAAATTTCTGGCATTTGTCACACTTTTGGACGAATTCCTTGGTGTTTTTTTCCATGTTGTCCTAGTAGTAGTCTGCCCTAATCACCTTTCGGACTAAGGAGTCGACGACAGAATGATTTTCGCAAGTACCCTCGTGAATTTCTCGGAGTAGATAGTCTGTATAACCTAGTCCCAGGCATACTTCCAGGGGGCCATCGAAAGTTCTTCTGTACAGAGTTTCATTTTTATCGAGCGAGAATCGGGCTGCTTTGGTTCGCAGGCCCTCAATTCTTTTGGATCCGCGGGCAACTTTCAGTCTCTTGAATAATCAATATATTTATTTCTCCAATCCCATGTTAGGATAGTGAAATTAATCTCGACATGACCTTCCTCGACCACTGATTTAGATAGTTGAACAACAGCCTCGGGGAGTAGGTCATATTCTTTAACATATGATCCCAGGTTTGCGAGGGCACCGGCCTCGCTGTTCTGCTCTCGAGGTACATGGACTAAGGTCCACTCATTGAAATGACGTAGTGCTACTTGCATTTTATCCAAATACCCATGCAGCCTGTCTTCCCGAGCTTCGTAGATCCCATTCACCTGACTTACTACCAGGAGGTAATCGCATTTTTCCTCGATGGTCTCGGCTCCCAATATTTTGTCTAGTTCTAAACATGTAATCACAGACTCGTACTCGGGCTTCATTGTTAGTCAACTTTGCAGTTCTTATAGATTGCCTGATTATGCTGCCAATAGGTGGCTTCGGATCTATACCAAGTCCGGATCCTCTTACATTTGTGGCGTCGTCAGTGAACATGGTCCATACCCTGGAAGATTTGCTTGATTTTATCAAAAGTTCCTTCTCTACCTTAGGTATGAGTGAGGGCAAGAAATCGGCCACAAAGTCCGCCAGAATTTGGGACTCCATTCAAGGTTGATACTCGATATCATAACCCCCCCCCCAAGTTCGATGGCCCATTTAGCCAACCGGCCCAATAGCTCGGGTTTATGCAATATGCTACGTAGAGGGTATGTCGTTAGAATGCAAATACAGTGGCATTGAAAATAGGGTTTCAATTTTTGTGAGGCGTTTATTAGCGCGAGAGCCAGTATGTCTAGATGTGGATACCTAGTTCTGTCATCCTCTAGGGTCCAGCTTACATAATAAACAGGAAATTTCATGCCTTGTTCCTCTCAAAAACCAGCACACCGCTTACTGCTATTTTGGATACGGCCAGATACAGGTACAATCATTCGTCCTCCATTGGCGTATGGAGAAAAGGTAAGCTAGTCAGATATCATTTCAGTTCTTCTAAGGCGTGTTGGTATTCCGGAGTCCATTCAAAGCTGTTTTTCCTCTTGAGAAAAGACAAGAAATGATGGCTCCTATCGGATGACTCGATGTGAATCTCCCTAGGACCGTTATTCGCCCTGTCAGCCATTGCACAACCTTAACATTATTTACCATCGTGATTTCTTCGATTGCCTTGATTTTATTGGGGTTGATCTTGATCTCCCTGTTTGATACCATGAAGCCCGGGAATTTGCTTGAACCTACTCCGAAGGCACATTTCTCATAGTTGAGCTTTATATTGTAACTTTTGAGTGTTAGAATATACGCTTAACGCTAGAGGGGGGTAAATAGCGTTATAATAAAAAACAATGTAAATTTGCGGAATTAAAATTGCAGGAACAACGTAAGTGCAGTAATTAAAATGATAAGGAGAGAACACACGGGATTTTATCCTGGTTCACCACAACGTGTGGTTAGTCCAGTCCCCGAGAGACTCTCTCGAGTTTTACACTAACTTCGTTAAGCTTACGGGTGCCTAACAAACCGTTACACTTGCTCGTAGATATACACTCTACAAGACTTCAACCTGCTCGAGGATACCGCACCTCAAGACTTCAATCCAAGGAACAACTTTTCCTTCTTACAACAAGGGATTAGACTATCCCTTAAAGTGTATAAAAACACTTAGCACTCAAGACAGGACTCTCTTTATAGAGTAGATATGAGTAAAAACAATACGCTCAAGAACACAACGACTTCGTCAAGAGTTTGGCTCTCAAAAACTTATGAAATGAATATAAAATGATTGCAAGAGAGTATGTAAGCTTTAGCAAGAATGTAAATCAGTTGTTGTGCTTAGAAGAGTGAATTTGAGTTGTATTTATAGTGCTCAAAACACCCAAAACCGTTGCTTAATTGCCAATCACAAATTGCTGATTTTGTGCTAGGATAATCGATTATCTGATTCTGCATAATCGATTATCTGCCAATCGTTTAAAAATCATTCCCAGATTTTAAGCAGAATAATCGATTATCCAAATCGTATAATCGATTACCTGGCAACGTTCAAAAATCAATCCCAGAATTTAAGCAGAATAATCGATTATCCAAATCGTATAATCGATTACCTGACAACGTTCAAAAATCAATCCTCGATTTTATGCTTAACATAATCGATTGTCTGATTGTACATAATCGATTATTTTTCAGTGTTTGAAAATACTTTGGCAACGGTCTTTAATATAATCGATTACCAGAAAAGCCATAATCGATTATTTTGCTACTATGTAAAATTTGATGCTCACTGTCTCAACATAATCGATTAGTCTAAGACACATAATCGATTATCTTGTGGCTTTGAAAAATCTGGTGAACACTGCCTTAACATAATCGATTATCATAAGGTACATAATCGATTATCTTGCAGTTTTGTAAAATCTGGTGTACAGTGCCTTAACATAATCGATTATCATAAGGTACATAATCGATTATCTTACAGCTTTGTAAAATCTGGTATATACTGCTTTAACATAATCGATTATCGTAAAGTACATAATCAATTTTCTTTGTCCAGATTTGAAAGACATGTTTAGAATTCATTTTGGTTAAAATGAAATGTTTGAAAATCATTTTGCTTTAAATTAAAGATGCATGGTTTGATAAAAATGCTTTTACGAGAGAAGCCAAGTCTTGAATCAATTGTCGGATCAAGATCACAATTATAGAACGACTCTTGTATAACTTTGTTGCTTTACTTAATCTTGATCTTTGTTTCTCTTGTGCTTGGACTTCGGCATATGTCAATGTTCCGTTCACGTCGGTTTGTCATTTATCAAAACCTACAAATATGGACACACGTTTAGATTAGCGACTTGAGAACGTGTTTCAACAATTTCCCCCTTTTTGATAATGGCAAACCAATATCGGGATATGCATATTAATTAATTCATAATGACGATCCAAGACAAGTATATAGATATGCAACGAGTTCCCCCTCAAATTATGAATTCACCCTCAATTTATGCCAATATGTATTAGTGTGCATAGCACATATCTTCCCCCTTTTGACATTAACAAAAAAAATAACTAACTCTTTATTGATTAAACAATATTGTACATACATAAAAATAAAAGACAGAATATTATGCAAACTAGAAAAATAAAGAGACAAGACATTATTCATTATCATCATTGACTTCCGTCTCGACATCCGGTACATCTTCCCGAAGGACAATTTGGGCATACGGATAATTGACGTGATCAAAATATCCATGGAGCTCGTGAGTCAATCGATTGACATTCATATCAATACGATTTAGGGATGTGGACATGGAGGCAAGTTGCTTGGAAATAGATTGGAGGGATGCATCGGACGGAGCCGGATGACGACGTCTTTGAGGAGGAGAAGGAGGCGGATGCTCACCAATATTGGGAAATGAAGATTCTTGAATTTTCCAATGTTTAGTCGCCTTTTTGTGAGGACCGACGGAGGTGTCGATACCAGAAGCAACAAGAATGGTCATAACGACAAAAGCATAGGGGAGTGGCTTATCTTCCCCAATTGCATCATATAAGTGAGTCATGACGAACTTGCACCAATTGATGCGAGCCCCGGTGATAATGGCATGCATGAGTTTTGAATCCTCATGAGAGATAGTTGTGTGATTGAATTTTCGCAGTTTTAGAATGCGGGTGATGAAATAAAAAATTAGACGATATTCCGGGAGCATGTTTGTGATGGTTGGACGATGATGGTCCGGAGTTGCAATAAATTCACCGTTGCCAATTTGGGTGAAGAGAAGTTGTTCATCAAATAACGCGCCTTCTTCCCTAGTATAGAGAGAAATGTCTTCCCCATTGCGCGGGAGTTTAGTGAGGGCTTGAATATTTGCCTCAGATAGAAGAATTGAAGTTCCATTGACGTTCGAGACAGTTTCACCATCTTCGTCCTTCTTGAGATTTGAATAGAAGGCCCGAATTAGAGGAGGGTGAATGTAAGGAGTGTGAAGATATAGGAATTCAAGGAGTTGGCTCTGCATAAGCATATCTGCTGTGGATGGAGGGGCGCTGTGATTAAGGAAACGATCCGTGGAAAATCGAGGAGGAAGGATTTCTCGATTTTCAAATTTTTCAATGAAGCGCATAAGTTCGGCTTCCCTGTTGAATCGTAAATAAGAACCATCTTTATAACAATGAACTGGTGGACGAGTGACGGAAGAGGAGGCAACATTTTTGCCGGAACGAGCTCGTTTGGAAGTTTTGCCCGTCATTTTGAATAAATAGTAATAGCCTTTGAAGAGTTTTGAGAGATTTTTGAGAATTTGGGGGCTAAGATGTTTGAGTGAAGACATTGAAGATATAATGCACCTATTTATAATGTGAAGAATGAAATTGCATTAAAGTTAAGAAATCTGCAAAAATTTAAGGAGCAAACGGTCAGAAACGGTAACTATTTTGAAATACTGACTGAGAATAATCGATTATGGAACTATGGTAATCGATTATTCTGACACAGTGTGCCCAGTGATTTTCTGACTCGGGGAATAATCGATTGTGCTTTTGAGATAATCGATTATTTCAGGAAATGTAGGAACGGACATCCGAGACGGTAATAAGAAAATCGATTACACTGTTTTAAATAATCGATTATTGTCACACGGTGACTTAACACCTGAAAATAAATGTCAACATAATCGATTAGGGATATGTGATAATCGATTTTTATAATTAACAGCTAAAATCCTGCAAAGCCAAACTGTTAGATAATCGATTGTAGTGTTGTATAATCGATTATGTCAATTTTCCAGCATAATAAACATAAAACGTAAATGGGGAATAATCGATTATTGACTTTAGAGAAATCGATTATTCTGCACCAGTGTCTGATAATTCCCCCTGTCTTTGGGGCGATACCTGCAAAAAGGAATTAGGCGCCTCCGACGCTCAAGTTAGTAATCGTTAAAACATAGAAATGCAATGCATGAATTAGATCAACGTGGAGTCAAGAATCCCGAGTTCACTACGAATTCGGAAGAAGGACTCTTTCTCTAAAGGCTTTGTAAAGATGTCGGCCAATTGATTTTTGGTTTCAACAAATTCAATTTCGACATCGCCCTTGAGAACGTAATCTCTTATAAAGTGATGTCTAATTTCTATGTGTTTTGTTCTTGAGTGAAGAATAGGATTCTTCGTCAAGCTAATGGCGCTAGTATTATCACATCGAAGAGGGATATGATCGATACTAAGGCCATAGTCCGAGAGTTGTTGTTTCATCCAAAGGATTTGAGCGCAATAACTCCCCGCGGCTACATATTCAGCCTCGGTTGTGGACAACGCAACACTAACTTGCTTCTTGCTAAACCAAGAAACTAAGGAGCTACCGAGCAAATGGCAAGTTCCACTAGTGCTCTTGCGGTCCAATTTGCAACCCGCAAAATCGGAATCGGAATAGCCAACAAGTTGGCATGAAGAATCTTTGGGATACCATAGTCCCACATTTATTGTTCCAACAAGATACTTCATAATCCGTTTTACCGCAGTTATGTGTGACTCCTTCGGACATGATTGATATCGAGCGCATAAACACACGCTAAACATGATATTCGGTCTACTAGCAGTAAGATAGAGAAGAGATCCGATCATACCTCGATACTTCTTGGTGTCTACTTCCTTACCTTTCTCATCTTTGTCAAGACGGTCGGATGTACTCATTAGGGTGGCCATTGCTTTGGCGTTGCTCATTTCAAAGCGATTTAGCAACTCCTTGCAATATTTGGATTGGCAAATGAAAGTTCCCTATTTCATTTGTTTTACTTGCAGCCCCAAGAAGAAGTTTAGCTCACCCATCATTGACATTTCGAATTCGCTAGTCATTAACTTAGAGAATTCCTCTCATAGAAAATCATTAGTAGCACCAAAAATAATATCATCGACATAAATTTGAACTAATAGAATGTCATTGTTTTTGTTTTTGATAAAAAGTGTGGTGTCAACTTTCCCCCTTTCAAACTCATTGTCTAAGAGAAATTTACTTAGACGTTCATACCAAGCTCGAGGAGCTTGTTTAAGACCATATAAAGCTTTCTTAAGCTTGAATACATGGTCGGGAGATGTAAAATCTTCAAAAACCGGGGGTTGTTCAACATACACTTCCTCTTGAATAAACCCATTGAGGAAGGCACTTTTGACATCCATTTGAAATAATTTGAAATTCATAGATGATGAAAAAGCAAGTAATAAACGAATGGCTTCTAGGCGTGCAACGGGTACATAGGTTTCTTCATAATCAATGCCTTCTTCTTGATTATATCCCTTAGCAACTAGCCTAGCTTTGTTTCTAGTGATTATACCATTTTCATCTAATTTATTCCGAAAAACCCATTTCGTACCAATTATGGTGTGATTATCGGGTCTTGGCACCAATTCCCAAACATCATTACATTTGAATTGGTTAAGCTCCTCTTGCATTGCCAAGGTCCAATGCTCATCCCCAATTGCTTCAGAAATGGTTTTAGGTTTTATTTGTGAAACAAAAGCCATATGTCCTACAGTATCTTTAAGAAGGTTTCGTGTACTTACCCCTTTCTCGATGTTGCCAATTACCTTGTCAAGAGGATGGTCTTTAGGCGTCCTCCAAGCCTTAGGCATCATCGATTCTTCTTCTTGTGGTGGTACTTCTTCCGAAGGTTGTTCCATGACTTCATCTTGAACTTCCTTTGGATCCTCCTTTTGTACCTCGTCTTGAAGATTGATTTTCTTTAAAGCATCCGCAAGATCAACACAAAAATCCTTTCTCGCCAAGCGAGCGTCATTTTCACAAAATACTACATGAGGAGATTCCTCGACAGTTTTAGTTCGATTATTAAACATTCAATATGCTTTGCTACGTGATGAGTAACCAAGAAAAATTCCTTCATCAGATTTCGCATCAAATTTTCCCAAGTTATCTTTTCTGTTGTTGTGAATAAAACATTTACAACCGAAGACTCTAAGATGGGAAAGATTTGGTTTCCTTCCCTTATAGAGTTCATAGGGAGTTTTCATGAGTATCGGTCTAATGATAGCTCTGTTTAAAACATAGCTTGCGGTACTCATGGCATCCGCCCAAAAATATTTGGGAATATCGGCCTCTTCGAGCATGGTTCTAGCCATCTCTTCGAGACATCGATTTTTACGTTCTACCACTCCATTTTGTTGTGGTGTACGTGGAGCCGAAAAGGTATGTTCAATACCGAGTTCGTCACAAAAGTCCGCGGAGAGATGTGATCGAACTCCCCCCCCCCCCCCCTATGATCACTTCTTATGGAAGTGATGGTTGTGTTCTTTTCATTTTGAACACGTTTAAGAAAACTTTTGAAAGCATGAAAGGCATCACTTTTATGAGCAAGAAATAACGTCCATGTGAATCTAGTGTAGTCATCAACAATTACAAAAGCATAAAGATTTCCACCAAGTCTTTCAACACGAGATGGTCCAAAAAGATCCATGTGAAGAAGTTGTAAGGGTCTAGTGGTTGAAACAACATTTTTGGATTTAAAAGAGGCTTTTGTTTGTTTCCCTTTTTGACATGAATCACAAGTAGAATCTTTTTCAAATTTCATGTTTGGAAGACCAATTACTAATTCTTGTGAAACTAGTTTGTTTAAAAGATTCATATTTACATGAGCTACTTTACGATGCCATAACCACATGTCGTCTTCTTTACTCAAAAGACAATTCACATAACTTGATGAAGAATTTTCAAGATCAACCATATAGATATTATCCATTCTAATACCACGAAGAATAATTTTAAAATCACTACGACGGATAACTAAGCATTCTTCGGAGTCAAATAATACAAGATTTCCCTTGTCACATAATTGACTTATGCTCAAGAGATTATGTTTGAGACCTTTAACTAGCAAAATATGCTTAATAGAGGAGGATTCGTCCTTACCGACCGATCCAATGCCGATAATTTTTCCTTTGTTATTGTCTCCAAAAATAACATTTCCTCCTTCCGTGGGTTTTAGTTGAAGGAATTTTGATGCATCCCCGGTCATATGTTTGGAGCATCCACTATCAAGGTACCAAAGTACACTTGATCCCTTCAAACACACCTACAAAACAAATTAATGAGATTTTGGTACCCAAGCCATTTTGGGGCCTTGTGCGTTAGGTGCAACATATTGGTGTGATTGTCCTGCAGTGAAATGTCTATGTCTAGTGAAGCATGCGGGAGCAATGTGTCCAATTTTATTGCAATAATGACAAATGACATTAAGATTGTGCATTCTTCTAGGATGATAATAATTTGGGGGTCTATACATGCCAACGTTTGTTCTAGTGTTCACTATATTTTTAGAAATATAGTTTTGATGTGATTTTCGAAAATATTGTCTATGTGGTCTATACATTCCAATATTTCTCCTAGCATTTGTTCTTGGATGAGTTGAGTCTTAGGTGGCTTAGGAATGGACTCAACTTTTTCTTTTGGCTCGTGTTTAAAGCCTATACCGTGCTTAGTGGATTTCAAAATTTACAAGCACTTCATTGGGATTTTTGTGTGAAGAATTGAATTTGTGCAAAGTGCTTCTAAGACTTTCTACTTCTTCCTTTAGAGATTTGCAAGAAGTACAATCCTTATTTGAGCTTTCGGGTTTATCGGCGCTTCTTTTGCCATAAAACTTGTTTTCCTCTTTTAATTTCTCATTCTCAAGAGTGAGTTTTTCAAAATCCTTTTCTTTTGAAGAAAATTGTTTTCTTAAATCTTTTATAGATTTAGAAGCGCTAATAAACTCTTTATACAACTCATCAAATGCATCTTGCATTTCTTCTAAAGTGAAACAGTTCTTAGAAGAAGTACATACCTCATTTTGATTTTCTTCGTGTGCCATAAGACACAAGTTTGCGGTCTCGTTTCCTTCTCCATCACTTGATTCGTCTCCGGAGTCGCCTCCCCAAGAGATGTATGCTCTTTGTTTCTTGACGGGTTTCTTCTCCTTTTTAGCATTTGGACAATTTGATTTTATGTGCCCGATTTCTCCGCATCCATAGCACTTTAATTGGTCTCCTTGTCACTTACCTTTTCGTTCAAACTCCTTTCGCATGAACTTGTGAAATTTCCTAATAACGAGTCCGAACTCGTTATCTTCGTCTCTTGAATCCTCATCATTTTGAGGTTGAGCCGTGCTTGCCTTGAGGGCGATTATTCGCTTCCTTTGATCATCCAAAGGAGGGTTAAGAATGTTGGAAACACGTTCTCAAGGCTTTATACTAAAACGTGTGTTCTTATGTGTAGGTTTTGATGAATGACAAACGAAGCGCAAATTGATATATGTAGAAGTTCAAGTACAAGCGCATAATTGATGGATAACGAGATTCAAGCACAAGACAAAGTTTTATAGTTTAAATGAGTCGTTCTTAATTGTGATCTTGATCCGACAACTTGACTCATGACATGGCTTCTCTCGTAAAATTATTTTTACAAAATCATGCATATTTAATTTAATGCTAAATGATTTTAAATCATGCATATTAACTTCAGTCAAAATGATTTTTAAACATGCCTCTAAAATCTGGACTAAGATAATCGATTATGTACTTATGATAATCGATTATGTTAAGCCAAGACTGCATGACAATCGATTGTGAACTAATGACAATCGATTGTGTTAAGGCAGTGAACATCAAAGTTTTTCAAAACTCAGAATAATCGATTGTGAAGCTAATGACAATCGATTGTGAAGAGACAGTGTCCTTCAGATTTTTTAGAGTCACAAAATAATCGATTGTGAACTTATGACAATCTATTGTGTTGAGGCAGTGACTTCCAGACTTTTTCAAAATTATTAAATAATCGATTGTGAGTATATGATAATCTATTGTCACGAGGCAGTGTCTAAAATGATTTTCAAAGTCTGATAAATAATCGATTGTTAACATTGCACAATCGATTGTGAAGCTGACCGTTGTCGTAAAATTTTCAAATACCGTCAGGTAATGTATTGTTGATTTTGTACAATCGATTGTTGAAATTGAAATCTGAAAAAGATTTTTTGAACGTTGCTGAATAATCGATTATTGATTTGGTATAATCGATTGTTTTACGTAAAATCTGGAAATGATTTTTTGAACGTTGCCAATAATCGATTGTTGATCTTGGACAATCGATTGTTAAGCGTAAAATCTGGGATTGATTTTTGGTAAGATTGGCAAACAATCGATTGTGGCTTCCTGACAATCGATTGTCACAGAGTAAAATCAGCAACTCTTAATTGGCAATTAGGCAACGGTAATGCCAAGTTTTTCAACTATAAATACAGCTTCATTTCAGTGTTTTAAACACAACAACACACAACAACTGATCATTCTATTGCAATAAGCTTGCATATTATTGTTTATCATTTTATATTCATTTCATAAAGCTTTTGAGAGCCAAAGTCTTGTCCATAGTTGTTGTAATCTTGAGCCTACTTCTTTTACTCATATCTACTCATTAAGGAGTGTTTTGTTTGAGTGCTTAGTGTTTTGTACACTTGTAAGAGAATTGTGATTCTCTTGTTGTAAGGAACTTGTGTTTCCTTGGTTGAAGTCTTGGAGTGTTGTATCTCCGAGCAGAGGTGTTAAGGCTTGTGTCCTTAAGTTGTAAAGGTTTGTTGAGCACCCGTAAGCTTGACAAGTTAGTGAAAAATCTCGAGAGAGTCTCTCGGGGACTGGACTAGCCACGTGTTGTGGTGAACCAGAATACATCGGTGCGTTCTTTCCTTTTGTTTATTTAACGCACTTAATTATTCCTGCAAATTTTAATTTCCGCAAGTTTACGCTAAATTTTATTATAACGCTATTCACCCCCCCCTCTAGCGTTAAGTGTATTATCTAACAAAGAATAGTAGATTCATAGGTTTTGAGATTACCTCTAAGCCCGTCGATTGTGACATTTGTGATGCCGATTGACTCTTGAATAGCGTCGGCTTTGGAGCGCCATTCCGGAGTGAGACTTCGAAGAATTTTACGGACAAGCTCCCTATCCATGAAAGTCTTCTTGAGAGCATGAAGATCACTAACGATTTTTGAAAATCGTTCGAACATATTGTCTATCTTCTCGCCTTCCTTCATATGAAAAAGTTCATATTCGTGGGTTAGAAAATCTATTTTAGCTTCTCTTACCTGGTCCGTACCTTCATAGGTGATCTCCAATTTATCCCACATTTGCTTAACCGTGTTGCAACATGAAATTTTCCGATAGTCATCAGGATTTACAGCACAAAACAGCATGTTGATGGCCTTTGCATTATATTCCACCTTTCTGATATCGTCCATATCGTATTCGTCTTCCGACTTCGGGACGAGTTCATCTCCAACCTTATTAGTTGGAAGTTGTTCTCCATTCTTTATGATTTTCCACAGTTGGAAATTGTTTGATTGAATAAAAATCCTCATTCTCTCCTTCCAGTAGGTATAATTTGTGCCATCAAAGAGTGGTGGCCTTGTAAAGCATTGTCCTTCACCTAGTCCTGCATTAATGTTACGAGTAGAAGCCATGGATTGTTTCTCTCAAACTGTTAAGTCTTTCAGAGAGTTAGGCTTTGATACCAATTGTTAGAATATACGCTTAACGCTAGAGGGGGGTGAATAGCGTTATAATAAAAAACAATGTAAATTTGCGGAATTAAAATTGCAGGAATAACGTAAGTGCAGTAATTAATATGATAAGGAGAGAACACACCAGATTTTATCCTGGTTCACCACAACATGTGGTTAGTCCAGTCCCCGAGAGACTCTCTCGAGTTTTACACTAACTTCGTTCAGCTTACGGATGCCTAACAAACCGTTACACTTGCTCGTAGATATACACTCTACAAGACTTCAACCTGCTCGAGGATACCGCACCTCAAGACTTCAATCCAAGGAACAACTTTTCCTTCTTACAACAAGGGATTAGACTATCCCTTCAAGTGTATACAAACACTTAGCACTCAAGACAATACTCTCTTTATAGAGTAGATATGAGTAAAAACAATACGCTCAAGAACACAACAACTTCGTCAAGAGTTTGGCTCTCAAAAACTTATGAAATGAATATAAAATGATTGAAAAGAGAGTATGTAAGCTTTAGCAAGAATGTAATCAGTTGTTGTGCTTAGAAGAGTGAATTTGAGTTGTATTTATAGTGCTCAAAACACCCAAAACCGTTGCTTAATTGCCAATCACAAATTGCTGATTTTGTGCTAGGATAATCGATTATCTGACTCTGCATAATCGGTTATCTGCCAATCGTTTAAAAATCATTCCCAGATTTTAAGCAGAATAATCGGTTATCCAAATCGTATAATCGACTACATGGCAACGTTCAAAAATCAATCCCAGAATTTAAGCAGAATAATCGATTATCCAAATCGTATAATCGATTACCTGACAACGTTCAAAAATCAATCCCCAATTTTATGCTTAACATAATCGATTGTCTGATTGTACGTAATCGATTATTTTTCAATGTTTGAAAATACTTTGGCAACGATCTTTAATATAATCGATTACCAGAAAAGCCATAATCGATTATTTTGCTACTATGTAAAATCTGATGCTCACTGTCTCAAGATAATCGATTAGTCTAAGGCACATAATCGATTATCTTGTAGCTTTGAAAAATCTGGTGAACACTGCCTTAACATAATCAATTATCATAAGGTACATAATCGATTATCTTGCAGTTTTGTGAAATCTGGTGTACACTGCCTTAACATAATCGATTATCATAAGGTACATAATCGATTATCTTACAGCTTTGTAAAATCTGGTGTACACTGCTTTAACATAATCGATTATCGTAAAGTACATAATCGATTTTCTTTGTCCAGACTTGAAAGACATGTTTAGAATTCATTTTGGTTAAAATGAAATGTTTGAAAATCATTTTGCTTTAAATTAAACATGCATGGTTTGATAAAAATGATTTTACGAGAGAAGCCAAGTCTTGAATCAATTGTCGGATCAAGATCACAATTATAGAACGACTCATGTATAACTTTGTTGCTTTACTTAATCTTGATCTTTGTTTCTCTTGTGCTTGGACTTCGGCATATGTGAATGTTCCGTTCACGTCGGTTTGTCATTTATCAAAACCTACAAATATGAATACACGTTTAGTTTAGCGACTTGAGAACGTGTTTCAACATTGAGGATGTAGAACGTTTCCTGAAAATAAGTCAAATGGTCCTCTGTGCTCAAGGACTTAACTAGCATGTCATCAATTTAAAATTCCATGGATGTGCCTACTTGATGCTCGAACATTTTATTAACTAGGCATTGGTACATAGCCCCGGCGTTTTTCAATCCGAAGGGCATTATTTTGTAACAGTACGTACCATACTTCATGATGAACGAAGTGTTCTCCCTATCCTCGAGGTTTATATGAATTTGGTCGTACCCCGAGTAGGCATCGAGAAAGGTGAGGTTCTTGTGGCCGGACGTAGCATCGATCAGACGATCGATGTTGGGAAATAGGAACAAATCCTTGGGACATGCCTTATTTAAGTCTTTATGATCGACGCACAATTTTAGCTTATTTCCCTTCTTGGGTAACAATACTATGTTGGCCAGCCATTCGTGGTATTTTATCTCTCTAATGGACCCTATTTTATGAAGTTTCATTACCTCTTCCTTGATGAATGTGTGTTTCACCTGAGACTGTGGTCTTCATTTCTACTTCATTAGTTTAAACCTGTGGGAGGTTATTTCTGGCGGAAATCCTATCATATCTAAGTACGGCCAAGGGAAACAGTCAATGTTGTTAATAAGAAATTGAATGAATTCTTTCCTGAGTTCGGGGATTAATCCCGTTCCCAGCTATACCTTACGATCGGGGAGGTTTTCTTATCATAACAACTTGCTCCATATCTTCGATTTTGGATTTCATTGCATCTGACTCTTCCAGGGAAACCAAAGTTCGAGGAGCAAAGAAATCTTATTCATCATCCTAGGGGGTCCGTATGCTCTTAGACTCATCCGAGGTCGGATCTGTGGCGGTCGGGCACCTCCTGCAAAACTGCAAATATTTCTTTCACTGCCCATTGTTCTTTATATATGGTCGTTATGTCGTTCTTTGTGGGAAATTTTATCAGCTGGTGTAGGGTCGATGGTACTGCCCTAATGATAAGTATCCAGGGCCTACCAAGCAATGCATTGTACCTCATGTCACCACCGATGACTTGGAATTCAATGTTCTGAACTGCGTCGGAAGTGTCGATCAAAAGGGTGATCTCTCATTTTTTTACTTCACCGGTCATGTTAAAGTTGTGGAGGACCCGGAAGGTAGGTGTGAGCTGCTCTGTTGGTCGAGCTTTCGGGATCCACGAGTACACGTTTGACTCGGGTGTCGCTCAAAAGAAATGAGATATCCAGTGCATCGTCATGCGGTTGCCATAAGGTCTCGAAATCCTCATCGTTGAATGTGAGGGTGTCTTCGGTCATGCGGTCTTAGGTGGCCCTTCTTCGCCGATGGATATTTTCGTCTGTTTGATCATGGGTCCTTGAGGAATGTCGGTCCCTCCAATAATCATATGGACGTTGTGCCGAAGAATCTCTTCTTTTGTCCAGGTTGGTTTTTGTGGTGGTATACTGGCACCTAGAGCAAACACACCGTTCTCTCCGTGGTTTTCAAGATTATCATTTTCGACACTAATTGAGCTACACATTTCATCGAAGAACTTGGACAAGAAAAAGTGTGAAAGATAACTTGTGTTGTATAATGAAACCAGCAAGAAAATAATCATTATTATTTTTAACCCCATGGTCTGCGCCTAGCGTTTAACGTAAAAATGGTAATAATAATTAAATTTGTTATGGGATTCTAAAAATACGTGATCTATTGTTATGCTAGTTATTAAGTAGTTGATGCTAGATATGTGAGATTTAGAGACAAATAAAGTTAAGGAGAAAGCTATAATCAAACCGATAGGCTAGTTGTTCGGGGCCTTTTGTCAATTCGGGTCCTCCAGGTCGATCCTAAGGCTTGGCTGCGAGCTAGAGAGGATAATCGGGGATGGGCTTAACAATTATAAAATAATAAATGAAGGCTCTTTATGGACAACGATATGTAATAAATGAAGAACAAATATGAAGATAATAAATGGAAGCAACAATTGTTGGGATATATACTATTAACCATGAGTTTGGATTAGATATAGTATTTATTATGAAAAAAACTGTTTATTTAGTTTTAACAAAGTTTTAAATAGATCATATATTAGTCTGTTTCTTTTGCTTATATAGTAGATGATTTAGTGTATAATTTTAGTTTATACACGGAAGATTAAATCATCGGTTCTTATAAGTATAAAATTTGAGTTCACAATATAATGATGGAATTGGACAAACCATCAGGAATGATTGTAGCACAAGATTAAATATAATTTATCATGATTATGGGAATGGTTTAATTCCAACTTCTTGTGCTAGTACATTTTATATGTATTGAACGGACTAGGTAGAGATAAATATTTTATACTGACTAAATAATATAAACTCTCTAGCCATTAAATGTACTTAGGCTCTTAATCTTGATATAATTATTATTAGATGTGTATATTATTATTGATTTGATTTATTAAAAGGCGAGATTCTTTCGTGGGTCAATATGCCTGGTAAATTGGATAATAATAATGTACATTGGCGAAGTAATAATTAGTTGATGGAATCCATGTCTCGGTTTAGAGATTGATGATACACATTTATAAAAGCTTATAAGTTTTCATGTGTAAACCCGGCCGGTGGATTTTGTATCCGATACATGAAATAAGTGTTAGCTAATACACTTAACGCTAGGGGGGGGGGTGAATAGCGTTATAATAAAATTTAGCGTAAACTTGCGGAAATTAAAATTTGCAGGAAATAATTAAGTGCGTTAAATAAACAAAAGGAAAGAACGCACCGATGTATTCTGGTTCACCACAACACGTGGCTAGTCCAGTCCCCGAGAGACTCTCTCAAGATTTTCCACTAACTTGTCAAGCTTACGGGTGCTCAACAAACCTTTACAACTTAAGGACACAAGCCTTAACACCTTTGCTCGGAGATACAACACTCCAAGACTTCAACCAAGGAAACACAAGTTCCTTACAACAAGAGAATCACAATTCTCTTACAAGTGTACAAAACACTAAGCACTCAAACAAAACACTCCTTAATGAGTAGATATGAGTAAAAGAAGTAGGCTCAAGATTACAACAACTATGGACAAGACTTTGGCTCTCAAAAGCTTTATGAAATGAATATAAAATGATAAACAATAATATGCAAGCTTATAGCAATAGAATGATCAGTTGTTGTGTGTTGTTGTGTTTAAAACACTGAAATGAAGCTGTATTTATAGTTGAAAAACTTGGCATTACCGTTGCCTAATTGCCAATTAAGAGTTGCTGATTTTACTCTGTGACAATCGATTGTCAGGAAGCCACAATCGATTGTTTGCCAATCGTACCAAAAATCAATCCCAGATTTTACGCTTAACAATCGATTGTCCAAGATCAACAATCGATTATTGGCAACGTTCAAAAAATCATTTCCAGATTTTACGTGAAACAATCGATTATACCAAATCAATAATCGATTATTCAGCAACGTTCAAAAAATCTTTTTCAGATTTCAATATCAACAATCGATTGCACAAAATCAACAATCGATTACCTGACAGTATTTGAAAATTTTACGACAACGGTCAGCTTCACAATCGATTGTGCAATGTTAACAATCGATTATTTATCAGACTTTGAAAATCATTTTAGACACTGCCTCGTGACAATCGATTGTTATATACTCACAATCGATTATTTAATAATTTTGAAAAAGTCTGGAAGTCACTGCCTCAACACAATCGATTGTTATAAGTTCACAATCGATTATTTTGTGACTTTGAAAAATCTGAAGGACACTGTCTCTTCACAATCGATTGTCATTAGCTTCACAATCGATTATTCTGAGTTTTGAAAAACTTTGATGGACACTACCTCATCACAATCGATTGTCATAAGGTTCACAATCGATTGTCATGCAGGTTTTGAAAAACCTGATGTTCACTGCCTTAACACAATCGATTGTCATGCAGTCTTGGCTTAACATAATCGATTATCATAAGTACATAATCGATTATCTTAGTGCAGATTTTAGAGGCATGTTTAAAAATTATTTTGACTAAAGTAAATATGCATGATTTAAAATCATTTAGCATTAAATTAAATATGCATGATTTTGTAAAAATAATTTTACGAGAGAAGCCATGTCATGAGTCAAGTTGTCGGATCAAGATCACAATTAAGAACGACTCATTTAAACTATAAAACTTTGTCTTGTGCTTGAATCTCGTTATCCATCAATTATGCGCTTGTACTTGAACTTCGTCATATATCAATTTGCGCTTCGTTTATCATTCATCAAAACCTACACATAAGAACACACGTTTTAGTATAAAGCCTTGAGAACGTGTTTCCAACAATTTCCCCCTTTTTGATAATGGCAAACTTTAAGCGGGATATGCAATTTAAATAATTTATAATGACGATTCAAGACAAGTAAAGATATGCAATAAGTATGCGATTAGTTCCCCCTCAATATATGAATTCCCCCTCAATTTAAGCTTATAAATATTGAGAGTGCATACACGTTATCTTCCCCCTTTTGCCATTAGCAAAAATAATATAAGAAGATGCCAAAAAAAATGTAAATAAAACTTGTTTATTTATTGAAAAAAAAACGTGATTACGTGAAGAGAGTACAATAACTCAAGTAATAGCAGAACAATCGATTATTGATACGAGATAATCGATTATTTAGACGACAGAGACCGAACTTTCTGAAGAAGACTTGATTATTTCGCGTCATGCTTTATAATTCCCCCTACCTTTAGGGCGATACCTGCAAAAATTTGTAGACGTCTCCGACGCTCAAGTTAGAAATCATGTAAGATAAAAAGGTGCAATGCATGACTTAGATCAACGTGGAGTCAAGAATCCCGAGTTCACTACGAATTCGGAAGAAGGACTCTTTCTCTAAGGGTTTAGTAAAGATGTCGGCCAATTGGTCTTCGGTTTCAACAAATTCGATTTCGACATCGCCCTTGAGAACGTGATCTCTTATAAAATGATGTCTAATTTCAATGTGTTTTGTTCGCGAATGAAGAACGGGGTTCTTCGTCAAGCATATGGCACTAGTATTATCACATCTAAGAGGGATATGATCAAGACTTAGGCCATAGTCCAAGAGTTGTTGTTTCATCCAGAGGATCTGAGCGCAACAACTCCCCGCGGCTAAATATTCAGCCTCGGTTGTGGACAACGCAACACTTACTTGTTTCTTGCTAAACCAAGAAACGAGAAAGCTACCGAGCAAATGGCAAGTGCCACTAGTGCTCTTGCGGTCCAATTTGCGTCCAGCAAAATCGGAGTCGGAATAGCCAACGAGTTGGCATGAAGAACCTTTGGGGTACCATAGACCCACATTTGTAGTACCAACAAGGTACTTCAAAATCCGTTTTACCGCAGTAAGGTGAGACTCCTTCATACACGATTGATAAAGGGCGCATAAGCACACGCTAAACATGATGTCCGGACGACTAGCAGTAAGATAGAGAAGAGAGCCAATCATACCTCGATACTTCTTAGTGTCGACTTCCTTACCTTTCTCATCTTTGTCTAGATGATAGGATGTGCTCATGGGAGTCGCCATTGCTTTTGCATTGTTCATTTCAAATCGTTTCAGCAATTCTTTGCAGTATTTGGCTTGGCAAATGAACGTACCTTCTTTCATTTGCTTTACTTGTAATCCCAAAAAGAATGTTAACTCACCCATCATAGACATCTCAAATTCGCTTGTCATTAAGTCAGAAAATTCCTTGCATAAGACATTGTTAGTAGCACCAAATATGATATCATCCACATATATTTGAACTAATAAAATATCACTATTTTTATGCATAACAAAAAGGGTGGTGTCAACTTTCCCCCTAATGAAATCATTTTCCAATAGAAATTTACTCAATCTTTCATACCAAGCTCGGGGAGCTTGTTTTAAACCATAGAGAGCCTTTTTGAGTTTGAAAACATGATCGGGAGATTTAAAATCTTCAAAACCTGGGGGTTGTTCAACATAAATTTCTTCTTGTATAACACCATTTAGAAAAGCACTTTTCACATCCATTTGATATAAATTGAAATTCATAGAAGAGGCAAACGCGAGCAATAGACGAATAGCTTCTACTCTAGCTACGGGAGCATATGTTTCTTCATAGTCAATACCCTTTTCTTGATTATAGCCTTTTGCTACAAGCCTAGCTTTGTTTCTAGTGATTACACCATTTTCATCTAGTTTGTTTCGAAAAACCCATTTTGTACCAATTATGGTATGATTTTCGGGTCTTGGCACCAAATCCCAAACGTCATTCCGTTTGAATTGGTTAAGCTCCTCTTGCATTGCCAAGGTCCAAAATTCATCCCCAATTGCTTCGGAGATGGTTGTTGGTTCAATTTGAGACACAAAAGCAGTATGTCCTAAGGAGTTCTTAAGGGAGTTTCGGGTACTTACCTTTTCTCCGACGTCGCCAATTACCTGTTCAAGAGGGTGATCTTTAATTGTCCTCCACTCGTTAGGCATTTTTGTTTCATTCTCCAATTGTGGCGCTTCCTCCATTGGTTGTTCCAAGATTTCATCTTTATTTTCTTAGGCGTTTCCACTTGTATTTTGTCTTTCAAGCTATCTAAAATATCTGCAAGATCAAAATCAAAATCCTTTCTCGCCAAGCGAGCATTATTTTCGGCAAATACAACATGTAGGGATTCCTCCACAGTTTCGGTTCTTTTATTAAAACCCCTATATGCTTTGCTACGTGAGGAATAACCAATGAAAATTCCCTCATCGGACTTAGCATCAAACTTTCCCAATTGATCTTTGCCATTGTTATGAATAAAACATTTACAACCGAATACTCTTAAATGGGAGATATTTGGTTTCCTTCCCTTGTAGAGTTCATAAGGGGTCTTCATGAGTATTGGCCTTATGACTACTCTATTTAAGATGTAGCATGCGGTACTCACGGCATCCGCCCAAAAATGTTTGGGAATCTTAGCCTCTTCGAGCATGGTTCTGGCCATCTCTTCGAGACACCTATTTTTCCTTTCCACCACCCCATTTTGTTGTGGTGTACGTGGAGCGGAAAAGGTATGCTCGATACCGAGTTCGTCACAAAAGTCTGCAAAGAGATTGTGATCAAACTCTCCCCCATGATCCCTTCTAATTGAAGTGACGGTTGTTTCCTTCTCGTTTTGAACACGCTTAAGAAAATATTTAAAATTCTGAAAAGCATCACTTTTATTGGCAAGAAATAAAGTCCAAGTAAATCTAGAATAATCATCAACAATCAAAAAAGCATAACGATTTCTTCCTAGACTTTCAATTCGAGATGGTCCAAATAAATCCATGTGAAGCAATTGCAATGGTCTAGAAGTTGAAACAATATTTTTGGATTTGAAAGATGCTTTTGTTTGCTTCCCTTTTTGACAAGAATCACAGATAGAGTCATTTTCAAAATTCAAATTGGGAAGGCCAATAACTAAGTTTTGAGAAATCAATTTGTTCAAAAGATGCATGTTTATATGAGCAACTCTACGATGCCATAGCCAAGTATCATCCTCTTTGCTCATAAGGCAATCCACATATTCGGGTGAGGAATTAGCAAGATCAACCATGTGAATATTATCCACTCTAAAACCACGGAGGATAATTTTGAAATCACTACGTCTAAACACTAAGCATTCATCCGAATCAAATAGGGCAAGATTTCCCTTGTCACATAATTGACTTATGCTCAAGAGATTATGCTTTAAACCTTTCACAAGTAATATATGCTTAATAGAGGAATTTTCATCCTTACCGACCGATCCGATGCCAATGATCTTTCCTTTATTGTTATCCCCAAAAATCACACTTCCTACTTCTTTGTGTTCTAGTTGAAGGAATTTGGATTCGTCTCCCGTCATATGTTTGGAGCATCCACTATCAAGGTACCATAGTACACTTGATCCCTTCAGACATACCTACAAAACAAGTTAATGCATTTTAGGTACCCATGTCATTTTGGGTCCTTGAGGGTTAGGCATATTATAATGATGCGATTGAGTGATATGTCTATGTCGTGTAAAGCATGCAGGGGCAATATGACCAATGCGTCTACAATAATGACAAGTCACATTGGGGTTATGCATCCTTCTAGGTTCATAGTAACTTGATGGACGAAAATGAATTACTCTATTTTCATTATGACTATTGCACATTTCATAAGAACCATTTCTCCTACTATTAGTTCTAAAATGAGCAGCGTTTCTAGAGTAATGGTCATGTCTAGATGTTCTAGGAGGTTCAAAACTCCTTCTAGTGTTTGGCCTAAAATATGCATCATTTCTAGGGTAGTCTTTTCTAGGTGGTAAGTCATTTCTAGATCTTCTAAAATGTTCAACATTTGGTCTAGCATGCATATTTGTTCTACGATTGCTCTTTCTAGGATAAGCATTTGTTTTATTAATCCTAGGTTGAGCCTTAGGTGGTTGGGGTTTGGCTTCAACCTTTCCATTAGGCTCATTCTTAAAACCTATGCCATGCTTGGTTGACTTCAAATTAACAAGGACCTCATTCAAGTTTTTGTGAGAAGAATTAAACTTATCTAAGGTACCTTTAAGTCTATCTACCTCATTTTCAAGATGCATGCAAGAAGAGCAATTTTTAATAGAACTTTCGGGCTTATCGGCGCTTCTTTTTCCGAAAAACTTGTTTTCCTCTTTCAGCTTTTCATTTTCTAAAACCAGTTTTTCTAAATCCTTTTCTTTTAAAGAAAGCTGTTTTTGAAAATCTTTCTTTTAGAGAAGCATTTTCTTTTATGCTTTTGACAGTTTTTGAAGCTTTAATAAATTCAGTATATAGCTCATCAAAAGCAGTTCGCATTTCTTCAAGAGTAAAGAAGTTTTTAGAAGAGATTTGACATACCTCATCTTGCTTGTCTTCTTGCGCCATAAGACAAAGGTTTGCGGCTTCGTCTTCTTCTTCTTCGCTTGACTCATCTCCGGAGTCTCCTCCCCAAGAAATGTATGCATGTTGCTTCTCAAAAGGTTTCTTCTCCTCTTTGTTGTTTGGGCAATTTGATTTGATGTGCCCGGTTTCACCGCATTCATAGCACTTTATTTGCTCGCCTTGCTTTTTGCCCTTTCGTTCATACTCCTTTCGCATGAACTTTTGAAATCTTTTGATAACGAGTCCAAACTCGTTGTCTCCGTCCTCATCAACTTGAGGTTGGCTTGTGCTTGCCTTAAGCGCTATTCTTTGCCTCCTTTGATCATCAACAAGAGGGTTAAGTATTGTAGATTCATAAGTCTTAAGGTTACCTCTTAATGCGTCGATTTTGACATTTGAGACGCCAATGGATTCTTGAATTGCGTCGGCCTTTGATCAACATGCCAGAGGGAGACTTCTAAGAATTTTTCGAACCAGTTCTCTGTCCGTGAATGTCTTCTTGAGGGCATGTAGGTCATTTACGATTATTGAAAATCGTTCGAACATTTCATCCACCTTTTCACCTTCCTTCATGTGAAATAATTCATAAGCATGGGTTAGGAAATCAATTTTAGCTTCCCTTACCTGGTCCGTACCTTCGTACGTAATTTCCAACTTGTCCCACATTTCCTTTGCCGTTGTGCAACACGATATTTTCCTGTAATCGTCAGATTTACAGCACAATATAATAAATTAATTGCTTTAGCATTATTTTGAACCTTTCGGATATCAACCGCGTCATATTCTTCTTCGGACTTGGGAACCCATTCGTTTTCAACCTTTTTGGTTGGAATTTGATTTCCCTTCGTTATCACTTTCCAGAGATGAAAGTTGTTTGCTTGAACGAAAATTTTCATCCTCTCCTTCCAGTATGTGTAGTTTGTACCGTTGAATAGAGGTGGTCGTGTGGAGCATTGTCCTTCATCAATTCCTGCAAAAGAGTCACGAGTAGAAGCCATGGATGGTTCTCTCAAACTGTTAAGTCTTCAGAGAGTTGGGCTCTGATACCAATTGTTAGATAATACATTTAACGCTAGAGGGGGGGTGAATAGCGTTATAATAAAATTTAGCGTAAACTTGCGGAAATTAAAATTTGCAGGAAATAATTAAGTGCGTTAAATAAACAAAAGGAAAGAACGCACCGATGTATTCTGGTTCACCACAACACGTGGCTAGTCCAGTCCCCGAGAGACTCTCTCGAGATTTTCCACTAACTTGTCAAGCTTACGGGTGCTCAACAAACCTTTACAACTTAAGGACACAAGCCTTAACACCTTTGCTCGGAGATACAACACTCCAAGACTTCAACCAAGGAAACACAAGTTCCTTACAACAAGAGAATCACAATTCTCTTACAAGTGTACAAAACACTAAGCACTCAAACAAAACACTCCTTAATGAGTAGATATGAGGAAAAGAAGTAGGCTCAAGATTACAACAACTATGGACAAGACTTTGGCTCTCAAAAGCTTTATGAAATGAATATAAAATGATAAACAATAATATGCAAGCTTATAGCAATAGAATGATCAGTTGTTGTGTGTTGTTGTGTTTAAAACACTGAAATGAAGCTGTATTTATAGTTGAAAAACTTGGCATTACCGTTGCCTAATTGCCAATTAAGAGTTGCTGATTTTACTCTGTGACAATCGATTGTCAGGAAGCCACAATCGATCGTTTGCCAATACTACCAAAAATCAATCCCAGATTTTACGCTTAACAATCGATTGTCCAAGATCAACAATCGATTATTGGCAACGTTCAAAAAATCATTTCCAGATTTTACGTGAAACAATCGATTATACCAAATCAATAATCGATTATTCAGCAACGTTCAAAAAATCTTTTTCAGATTTCAATATCAACAATCGATTGTACAAAATCAACAATCGATTACCTGACGGTATTTGAAAATTTTACG
This sequence comes from Nicotiana benthamiana, assembly GCA_034376525.1. Classification (NCBI taxonomy): domain Eukaryota; kingdom Viridiplantae; phylum Streptophyta; class Magnoliopsida; order Solanales; family Solanaceae; genus Nicotiana; species Nicotiana benthamiana. Next base: position 7,169,464 of record CM067327.1, on the reverse strand, counting down.
ACAACGGAAAGCTTCACAATCGATTGTGCAATGTTAACAATCGATTATTTATCAGACTTTGAAAATTATTTTAGACACTGCCTCGTGACAATCGATTGTTATATACTCACAATCGATTATTTAATAATTTTGAAAAATTCTGGAAGTCACTGCCTCAACACAATCGATTGTCATAAGTTCACAATCGATTATTTTGTGACTTTGAAAAATCTGAAGGACACTGTCTCTTCACAATCGATTGTCATTAGCTTCACAATCGATTATTCTGAGTTTTGAAAAACTTTGATGGACACTACCTCATCACAATCGATTTTCATAAGGTTCACAATCGATTGTCATGCAGGTTTTGAAAAACCTGATGTTCACTGCCTTAACACAATCGATTGTCATTAGTTCACAATCGATTGTCATGCAGTCTTGGCTTAACATAATCGATTATCATAAGTACATAATCGATTATCTTAGTCCAGATTTTAGAGGCATGTTTAAAAATTATTTTGACTAAAGTAAATATGCATGATTTAAAATCATTTAGCATTAAATTAAATATGCATGATTTTGTAAAAATAATTTTACGAGAGAAGCCATGTCATGAGTCAAGTTGTCGGATCAAGATCACAATTAAGAACGACTCATTTAAACTATAAAACTTTGTCTTGTGCTTGAATCTCGTTATCCATCAATTATGCGCTTGTACTTGAACTTCGTCATATATCAATTTGCGCTTCGTTTGTCATTCATCAAAACCTACACATAAGAACACTCGTTTTAGTATAAAGCCTTGAGAACGTGTTTCCAACAATAAGTTTAGCTAAAGTTTAAAGGAAAAAATCAATAAATTAAATCGTCAGTAATTTATTTTATTTGATTAGTATCTGCGTCTTAACATGGGGAGTTAAATAAGATTTAATGGATGAATCGAAATTTGATAAAGAGTGCAGTTACAAATTTTTAGTGGAATAATTCGTAATCAATTATGGTAGATATTAATTTCGGAAATTAGAAATTAATTCTATAATTGGAGCCTTGTTAATTATTTTATGTGGTCCCTACTGTGCCTAAATAATAGGAAATAAAGGAATCATTTTTCTATTGGAAGAGAAAACCCAACAAGTTTTGGAAAAGGATCTTAACCCTTAAAACTTGTGCAATAAATACATAAGGTTTTCCATCTAGAGGGAGAAGAATATGGTGGCTGAAATTTTCATCCAAGTTTTTCAAGAAATTTCGCCCATACAAAATTTCTATTTTCAGTATTATTTGGGTAACACAGTAGAAGACCGTGGAACGTTCAAGGATCACGATTGTGCGGGTGACGGGGATTCCCTTGAGAAGTTATGGAATTGAAGGCTCACGTGGTAGAAGAGATATGTCCACGCTTCAAGAGGTAACCCGTGAAATCTCGTTTATGTTAGTTGTCTTGATTACATGTGATTTTGATACTGGGATTGCTTCCGCTGCTTATTATAATCCATCAGTAATATCGAGAGAGTATGTCAGAGAGCAAAGAGAATGTTTGCTTGACTTAAATTAACAGTATACTCTCCATCTGAGTTGGTTCTGTTTTAATTATTAGAGTGAATAATCTGGCATTGCATATGTATGTTGCATGAGTAGTTCTTTTCCCATCGAAATTGATATTCAAGATGCATGACATATATGTGTAGTGTATATAAAATTGTTGTATTAAAAAGTTATATACAATTGACTGAAAATAATAGTATGCTCTCCATCTGAGTTGGTTCTATTTATTTTTTGATTGTATAATTCTTGTATTATATAATATACTTTGCATGAATAATTCTTTTCCCATCAAAATTTATTATTCGAGATGCATGTATGTATATAAATATTGAATGCAGTCTGAATGATACTATTCAGTATTTTGACTTATTATGATCTATTTAATGTTTTTATCTCAACTCCACAACGATTTATGCAACTGGTCGCATTACTTGTTAAAAAAAATTTTAGTGATAAGGTATTAATTTTAAGGATGCAATATATGTACTTTTGTTAGAAGGAATTCAATTCCGGTTTCTGGGCAAAATAAGAGATGGATATTTATTTTATTTTTCGAATAACTCTTGAGTTATTGAGCTTAATAAAAATTTTATCTATTGTGGTACATGAATGCATGACCTTGTTATTGTATATTCATGTCTCTCCTGAACATAACAATATTAGTCTACCTTATAAGAGAATATGTTCTTCAAAATTGAGTAAAACTTATCTGTGAACTTTTGTCTAAGTCATATTAATCTGGATAGGATTTCAAGTTGGTCAAGGATGGACCTTAAGGTTCATTGAAAGTAGAGGCACTACCAACTTGTGGATCCTATTTGGAAGGAAATTTGACTAAAAGATATTTCCTTTTAAAAGGAAATAAAACTAGTGATAAGTTAGAATGAATCCTTTCTGATTTGTATGGTTAAATGAACATACTCGTAAGCGATATATTTTTAGTATTTTGTGACGTTCATAAATGATTACTCAAAATATTAATATATTTATTTGGTGCACTGTAAGTCTTAATGAATTAAGTAATTCAAGATTTTTAAGACTTGAAACGGAGAAGCATCAAAGAAATATATTAAGTTACTACAATTTAATTATAGTGGCGAGCACATCTCTAAAAAGTTCTTTTGTTACATATCAAAATAAGGGATTACATCTTGATTGACTACACTGTAAACTCCATAATATAGTGGTGTAGTAGAAAGACGAAATAAGTCTCTTTTGGATATGGATAGACTAATCGCATGTTATTCAGATTTGCCTTATTTGTTTTTGGAATATTTTCTGGAAACTGTAAATTACATTCTGAATTTAGTTCCTTCTAAGCTAGTACCTGGGACATCTATAGAACTGTGGACTGGATGTAAGCTTGGTCTGTGGCATGTTCAGATATATGATAGTCCTGCATATGTGCTGAAAGGGAAAGCAGATATGTAAGCTGGAACTGAGAAGGGATAGGTGCATGTTTATTGAATATCCAAAAAAACGAATGGAGCTTTATTTTATTGTCCTAAAGAAAATAAGGCAATTGTTAAAATAATTGCATTTTTCTAGATAAGAACTGTTTAATAAAATATGTTCCAAGATGTAAACTATTTTTACAGGAATTGGGCAAAAAAAATAACTAGATGTTCAAGAACATCAAAACTCACACGTCAGAATTGATGTTCCATTGCATTTAAGTAGTGGGAGAACGTTAAAAGACATGATATGCCTTTATCAAGTGGGAGCGATGTTTGAACATTGAACACTATAGTAAGAAGTCATTAATACTTCAATGTCGTGAGGTAATGAAGGTAATATTAGTAGTACTTCGTCGTAGTGGGAGAAAGCTAAAGAAAATCATAGTTCGGTGTACATTTTTGGGATAGTTTCAGTAACAGGATCCCTGAAGAGTTCAATACCAAACTAGATAGTTACGACAAAGAACTACATGAAAAATATTACATCAGATATAACTCGGCAAGATTCATTAACAAAACCTTATTTGGTGAATACTTTTAATAGTCATGTAAAAGAATGCCTGAGAAAGTTGTAGATGCATGGTTATGAGTCTAAGTGGAAGATTATTGGGGCATATACTATTAACCATGCATTTGGATATAGTATATTCTAATAATTATCATGGTTAAAAATCTAAGTGGGAGATTGTTGGGATATATACTATTAACCATGAGTTTGGTTTAGATATAGTATTTATTATGAAACAACTGTTTATTAAGTTTTAATAAAGTTTTAAATAGATGATATATTAGTCTGTGTCCTTTGCTTATATAGTAGATGATTTAGTGTATAGAGTTTAGCTTATACACGGAAGATTAAATCATCGGTTCTTATAAGTATAAAGTTTGAGTTCACAATATAATGATGGAATTGGACAAACCATCAGGAATGATTGTAGCACAAGATTAAATATAATTTATCTTGATTATGGGAATGTTTTAATTCCATCTTCTTGTGCTAGTATATTTTATATGTATTGAACGGACCAGGTAGAGATAAATATTTTATACTGACTTAATAAAATAAACTCTCTAGCCATTAAATGTACTTATACTCTTAATCTTGATATAATTATTATTAGCTGTGTATACTATTATTGTTTTGATCTATTAAAGGCGAGATTCTTTCGTGGGTCAATATGGCTGGTAAATTGGATAATAATAATATTGTACATTGGCGAAGTAATAATTAGTTGATGGAATCCATGTCTCCGTTTAGAGATTGATGATACACCTTTATCAAAGCTTATAAGTTTTCATGTGTAAACTCGGCCGGTGGATTTTGTATCCGACACATGAAATAAGTTAAGCGAAAGTCTAAAGGTAATAATCAATAAATTAAATCGTCAGTAATTTAATTTATTTGATTAGTATCAGAGTCTTAACATAGGGAGTTAAATAAGATTTAATAGATGAATTTTGAAATTGGATAAGGAGTGCAGTTACGGAAGTTTAGTGGAATAATTCGTAATTAATTATGGTAGATATTAATTTCAAAAATTAGAAATTAATTCCATAATTGGAGCCTTGTTAATTAAATTCTGTGGTCCCTACTGTACCTAAATAAAAGGAAATAAATGACCTTTTTCTAGTGGAAGAGAAAACCCAATATGTTTTGGAAAAGGGTCTTAACCCTTAAAACTTGTGCTATAAATACATAAGATTTTCCATCTAGAGGGAGAAGAACATGGTGGCTGAAACTTTCAGCCAAGTTTTTCCAGAAATTTCACCCACACGAAATTGCTATTTCCGGTATTATTTGGGTAACACAGTAGAAGACCGTGGAACGTTCGAGGATCACGATTGTGCGGGTGATGGAGATTCCATTGAGAAGCTATGGAACTGAAGGCTCACGTGGTAGAAGAGATATGTTCACGCTTCAAGAGGTAACCCGTGAAATCTCGTTTATGCTAGTTGTCTAGATTACATGTGATTTTGATATTGGGATTGCTTCCGCTGCTTATTATAATCCATCAATAATATTGAGAGAGTATGTTAGAGAGCAAAGAGAATGTTCTTATGTATTTTTTGTGGAGTAACTGAAGCAACAGACCTTACAATATGGTAATAATGCTTTTTATATATGGAGGGGATCCTAACATAGTACAAAATACATTAATTATACATATACGGGGATATGACAGTTAGATACGATGTCCTGACACCCTGAATCGGGTTTAGAATAGTCTGCTATGCTCTGTCAGTCTTAACCAAGCATCTTGGGAACTCCAATCTTCTCTAATATAACCGTTGGTTCGCACTGCCCCAAGGTCGAGCCCCAACAGCCCTCGAAGGTGAGCCTTGAGCTCGGTCTCGAACCTTGAGAAGCATGTTTGCGGGGCACCATAATAACGGGGAAATTGGACCTCCAATTTTACCGTACACAAAACATGTTTTTAAAATCTTAGATATGCTTATGGTCACATTGGCCAAATGTAGCGTGATACATCATGCCACATATATATCACAGGACACCCCGTGCCAAAAGAGATTTTCAAATACTTGAATTTTAACATCTAGCAGCATGTTGTGCCAAGGTATTTTTCAGGGCTTAATTGCTGCTCTGCTACTCTTCAGTAAAAAGGTATAACTTTTCGTAGGAATAGCCGAATGACAGTTGATTTGAAGTTGTAGATAGTATATTCAAAGACTTTTCATTCAATATATGGCCGATAGCTCTATTCCTTATAATGTGGGAGATGTAATTGTTTGAACTTAGGCAATACGCGACTATAGTCATTTTTTTCTCTTAAACATTTTAAATTTGATATGTACCATCTTTCCCTCTTTTAAACATCCGCATCACCCTTCGAACATTAAATTAAGTAGTTTCAAAACTTTTTGAATACCTCTGTGTTTTAACTTGGAGCCTAGACGAGAACGTAATACTTAGTAAAAAAACATTTCCAGGCGTTACAAAATATTTAATATTTCAAAGTGCATGTGTCCATATAATAATTTGAGGATTCACTCAATCGGTGATTGATAATTAAAGAAATTGATATGGTTAACTGTCTAATATCGTAAATGAAATAAGAAATATCTTTTAGAAATAGACTAACAAATATTTACAGTCTATTTTTCATTAAAGTCGATAATTGTATAAGAAATTATTCACCCTGAAATGAACATACACCATTAGAGTGCAAAGGTAATTCTTATACCAGTGAGTTACAACTAATTAAGTCCAAACAACAAAAGGAAATACTCCTCTACCATTTTACTCCATTGTCATCCCCTCCATTTTAGCATAGTATTGAAGTCCCGGGGACTTGTTACGGATTTGTCCTAAATTTCTTATCATATTTGATTTTTTTATTTCTTGAAGGAAAGGACAATATATTTATCATAATTGGATTTTTCTTTTTGTTGAAAAAATTATAATTCTTTAATGTTTGGCTAGTCCTTTTTTTGTTGGAAAAGGTTTGAACTTCCTTCTCATTCAATAGCATCCACAATGTAGCCATATGGGGTTTGAGAGTCGTGTTTAGGGGGAGAACTTTACGGGACAAGTATTAGTGTGTCACTTGTCTTTGCTTCTTCGTGAGGTTGTTCTCTTGATAATTGTATTCTCTTTTTTTATATAGTGGATTGCTCATCTCCGCTTGACTGAACCACGTTAAATATTTGTGTCTCTTTTAGTATATTTTTCTTTTGTCGTATAATTTATCGTTATTCAACGTTTACTTTGCTTGCTTCCGTATGATACATGATTTTTTCTGTCATAACCGGACTAATGGTAACATGAGCAATTTCAGGCAGATGTAAGTAAAACTAAAACCATATCTACTGTTATCTCTTCTTCTTTTTTAGGCAAAACTAAAATTATCTGTTTATAGTGAAAACTAATATCATTCTGTTTGATTTAAGTTGTGGACAGTTGGTCGACGTTTTGGCTGTTCTAATACAAGTTAAGATATATGATTGCAGACATAAAATTCACCCAAGTTGTAGCCCTCATATAAATCCAAACGTGTATGTTGTTAAGAGGTCAGCTTGTCCCTTGTCTATATATATAAAAAATCACAGTGTCTACATTTGTCTACTATTGTTTCATGCCGTAACATTGGTGTTTAGTTTTATTTTTATTGATAAAAATTCCCAACGTTGCAGATTGGAACTAGATAGTTTTAAATAAGAAAAGTTAAAAAACATAAAAATGTTAGGATTATGATTCCTACTAAAGACAACAACCTTCATATTGAATAATCCGGAATTACAACTACATGAGCGGAAGCTAACCTGAATCCATATGTGGAATTTGATAAACCTCCTTTTGATGATTGTCCTTGAGTTGTTGTGAACTCCTTTAGCCTTCCTTCAAGTTTTCTTGAAGTATGATTGTCACCACAAGAATGAATCCACAATATTTAACAATATGAGAATTGTTACACAATAACAATAATATAACAATAATCAAATTTGGCTTATGGTTTTCCACCCTATTTGCAAGACAATGGACAATATGGTTCTTGATTCAATGGGAAGAAGAAGAACTTGTCTTGCACTAGAATGGGAACCATAACCCCACTTTATAACTCTAGGAGTTACATAACCCAAGAGACAAGAGTTACAAGACAAAAGTTATGTCTTGAGTTATGTCTTGCAAGAGTTACAAAACTCAAGAGTCACAAGCATTCATGTAACCATAGTTACATTTGTAACCTTAGTTAGCCCATCATAAACTAAGGTTACCCTTTTGGGTATCTACACATTAGTCCTACACTTTAGTATGACAATACATTGGCCCCCTTAACATAATGTCCATAAGACCACATAATTAGGCCAAACCAAAAGATAGCACATAACATATAATTATCCATATATTGTTCATATGTGTGTAGATATAAGTCCATATATCTAGATATAAATCCATATATCTTACAATCTCCCACTTGGACGAGATATACAAACATATGTACAAACCTTAATATTATATGTTACAAACCTTAGGTGCACAAAATTGCTATCACAATAAAATTGTCATAAACAATCCCGTCCATCAATCATACCAACATAGGACCTAAGAGCTCGTCGTTACTCATTCGTAACTAGAACCAATCATAGATCACGTTATCAATATAACCAACGACATGGATCAAGTGTAGGTATCTAGCATGGAAATAACATAAAGTGTGGTCAATAGAATGTCTATTTCCAACTGGTTCTCTTTATTGAGATCATACTTAAAATGTAAGAGTACAAAACTTTAAAACTGAATATCTGCGCAGATATAACTGAATTACTGAATTTCTGAATATAATGAACAATACATAAATGTGCAATACAAACTCCCACTAAAATACATAATCCTTATCTGATTTGACACCCATACAAGCAATATGCTCATGAAATACTTTTGGTGTCAATTCCTTAGTGAGCGGATCCGCAAGCATGGAGTTTGTACTTATGTACTTAATGCACAATTGTCCATTTTGTACTCTTTCTTTAACAACCCGAAATTTGACGTCCTTATGTTTCGCTTTCGTCAAAATACTGTTGTTATTAACATATGCAACCATGGTTACATATGTTATTAGCATAAATGGCAAAATCGGAGTCGATATACCTGATGATCTCAAACTGGTCCGAACTCCGATATGTAAGCATGTAATCCTTTGTTCTATGTATGTTCCTCATGACCCTTTTGGCTGCCTACCAATGGTCCATACCCGGATTGCTTAGAGATCTGCCTAACATCCCAACAATGTATGCTATATCAGGTCGTGTACATACCTGAGCATACATCAGACTACCTACCGCCGAAGCATAAGGCGTCTTCTGCATTTCCGAAATTTCATAATTATAATTTGGGCATTGTTTGAGACTATATTTGTCTCCCTTAGCAACAGGGGTGTTGCCTGGTTTACAATCCTGCATGCCAAATCTTTTCAGAACCTTATCGATATAGCCCTTTTGTTACAGACCGAGAACACCTTTGGAGCGATCTCGTTATATCTGAATTCCTAATACAAAAGAAGCTTCACCAAGATCTTTCAATTCAAATTTCTTTGAAAGAAATTTCTTAGTTTCAAGTAATAATGCTATATCGTCACAGGCAAGCAGTATGTCATCAACATATAAAACCAGAAAAATATACTTACTCCCACTGAACTTATGGTATATACAGTCATCAGCAATATTCGGTTCAAAAAACCAAAAAAAAAAATGTAATGACTGCATGAAACTTATAATACCATTGACGAGAAGCTTTCTTGAGTCCATAGATGGATTTCTTTAATTTGCAAACCTTCTTCTCTGATTCATCCGAAACAAAGTTTTCAGGTTGCACCATATAAATTGTTTCCTCAATGTCACCATTGAGAAAAGCAGTTTTAACATCCATTTGATGAAGCTCAAGATCAAAATGTGCTACTAATGCCATTATAGTCCTGAAAGAGTCTTTCGATGAAACTGGAGAGAAAGTCTCTTTATAATCAATGCCTTCTTTCTGAGTGTAGCCTTTTGCGACAAGACGAGCTTTGTACTTAATAACAATTCCCCTTGAATCCCTTTTGGTTTTAAAAATCCATTTACAACCAATAGGTTTCGTACCTTCGGGCAATGTAACAAGCTCCCAAACGTCATTATCGCTCATAGACTTCATCTCATCATTCATGGCAACAATCCACTTTTGAGAGTTGGAACACTTAATGACTTGACGGAAGTTGATTGGATCATCTTCCTCAAGTCCAATATCACTTTCTTGTTCTTGGAGAAATACATAATAATCATCCGAAATTGCATTTCTCCTCTCTCTAGTGGATCTCCTTAATGGCATTTCAGTTTCTTGAGGTTGTTGAGTTTGATTTTCATTAGTCATATCAGGGTCCTGATGGGGGAGATTTTCGAGATTGTCTTGAACCGGAGTTGCATCAACAACTTGAGGGAAAGACACATGTTCTTCCTCAAAGACAAAATCTCTAACAACTTTATTTATCTCCCCACCCCCCAAACTCAATATCCTCAAAGAAACCTAGCATTTCCCGTCTCAAAAAAATAGTTCGTGATGTGGGATCATAAAACTTAAAACCCCTGGATTTTCAGAGTATCCAACAAAATAGCTACTAACCGTCTTAGCCTCCAGTTTCTTTTCATTCGGCCTATAAGGCCTTGCCTCAGCTGGACAACCCCAAATGTGAAAATGCCGAATACCGGGTTTATGCCCAGTCCAAAGTTCATATGGGGTTTTTATTGTAGCTGCAGTTGGAACTCTATTAAGAATATAAGCTACGGTTTTTAATATGGATTGGGACTTTTCATGAATAAGATATAGGTACCCATAACGAGAGTAATCGTCTATGAATGTGATAAAGTATTGTTGACCATTCCGACAAGGAGTAGGAAATGGCCCACAAATATCCGTATGTATCAATTCTAAGATGTCCGAATCTCTTAGCACCTAATCTAGTTCTTGTTTGTTTGTTTTCCCTTGATACACTTGTTAGAAACTACGCTTAACGCTAGAGGGGGGGTGAATAGCGTTTTAATGAAATTTAGCGTTTTCTTGCGGAATTTAAATTTTACAGGAAGTAAATAAGTGCAATAAAAATAACTTACACAAGGATATATCCTGGTTGGCCACAACAGTGGTTAGTCCAGTCCCCGAGAGACTCTCTCGAGATTTTCTACTAACTTGTTAAGCTTACGGGTGCTTAACAAACCTTTACAGTTGCTCGGAGATACAATCTCAAAGACTTCACTTGCTCGGAGGTTCCTCACCTCAAAGACTTCACTTGCTCGGGGATACAATCCCAAGACTTCACTTGCTCGGGGATACAATCCCAAAGACTTCACTTGCTCGGGGATACAATCCCAAAGACTTCAACAGAGAAAGCACAAGTTCCTCAACACAAGAGAATCAAAATTCTCTTACAAGTATTTGAAATACTTGAACACTCACTTAACAAAGGTACTCCTTGATGAGTAGATATGAGTAAAATAATACGCTCAAGATCACAACAACTTTGAACAATAATATGGCTCTCAAAAGCTTTATGAAATGAGTAGAAAATGATGAACAATTGAATGAAAGCTTAAAGCAATGTAATGATCAGTTAGTGTATGTTGTTGTGTTTAAAACACTGAGTTGAAGCTGTATTTATAGGTGCAAAACTTGGTCTTACCGTTGTCTAATTGCCAATTAAGAATTGCTGAATTTACTCAGTGACAATCGATTGTCAAGACCGAACAATCGATTATCTGCCAGTCAGATCAAAAATCAATCCCAGATTTTACGCTTAATAATCGATTACTTACAATCCATAATCGATTACTGGCAAAATTCAAAAACAGATAATCGATTACACCAAATCCATAATCGATTACATTGGCAACGTTCTAAAAATCATTTCCGGATTTTAAGCAAAACATCGATTATATAAAATCTATAATCGATTACTTCAGCAACGTTCTAAAAATCATTTCCAGATTTTAAGCAAAACATCGATTATATGAAAACCAATAATCGATTACTTTGAGGTATTTGAAAATCATTTGACAACGGTCAGCTTCAACAATCGATTGTCCTTTGCAACAATCGATTACTTGTTATTTTCTGAAAATCATGAAACTTACTGTCTCAGTGATAATCGATTATCTAAAGCCATAATCGATTACTTGTTATTTTCTGAAAATCATAAAACTTACTGTCTCAGTGATAATCGATTATCTAAAGACATAATCGATTACTTAATTAAATTTAAAATCACTGGAAGACATTGTCTCAACATAATCGATCACCATTAGTTCATAATCGATTATTTTGAGTATTGAAAAACTTTACCTCAACAACAATCGATTGGCATTTGATCACAATCGATTATCATGCAGATTTGGAAAAATCTGATGTTCACTGTCTTACTCACAATCGATTACCATTAATTCATAATCGATTGTCATGCAGTCTTGGCTCAGAAACAATCGATTATCATAAGTTCATAATCGATTATTTTAGCCCAGATTTTTGAGGCATGTTTAGAAAACATTTTGTCTAATGTAAATATGCATCATTTGAAATTATTTGATACAGAAATAAGTATGCATGATTTTGGAAAATAGTTTTATGAGAGAAGCCATGTTATGGAGTCAAGTTATAGGATCAAGATCACATTTAAGAATAACTCAATAATAACAATTAAAAACAACGTCTTGAGCTTCAATCTCAACATTTGTGCTCTTGTACTTGAACTCCGTCATATATCAATTTGTGCTTTGTTTGTCATTCATCAAAACCTACAAAAGAATACACGTTTAGTATATCGCATTGAGAACGTGTTTCCAACAACACTCAATACAAAATTTCCGAATTTGAGGAATCAAGAGAATCAAGAATTCCATCTGAGACGAGTTTCTGAATTCTTTGAATGGATATGAGACCTAAACGTTTATGCCAGAGTGAAATAGAATTCTCATTAGTTAACTTTTAGTACCATTAAACTTGTATACAAAGTTTCTTTATTTGAAGTTATTGTATCAACCAAATATAAGCTATCAAATGTTGATAAAACACCAGTACCAATAAGATTTGAATTCCAAAAGAGACTAACTTTATTGTCCCCAAATGTACATTTATAACCGCATATGTCCAATTGGGGAACTGAAATTAAATTCCGTCTAAAAGACGGTACAACAAAAGTCTCATTCAAATCTAAATGAAAACCGGTCTTAAACAACAGCCTAAATTTGCCAATAGCTTCAACTGGCACCTTCTTGCCGTCACCCTCATAGATGTATCTTTCACCATCTTTTGGTTTTCAGCAGTTCAGGCAACCCTGCATAGATATCCTTATGTGAGCAGCATAACCTACCCACCAATTATCCTTAGGTACCGAAATTATATTAACTTCAGAACAAACAAGAGATAGAAATGTACCTTTTTTCGCACGCCAGGCATGGTACTTGGTACAATCTCTCTTTACATGATCAGTCCCATTACAGAGAAAGCAACCTAATCCAGTAATTTCAACCTTAGGTTCCTTATGTTGCTTAATCTTGGGCCTTACAACTGCAACTTCCTTATTTTTCCTCTTCTTAGTTTCCTTAGAAGAAGATGCCAATTGAGCACTTTCAGTCTTATCTTGCTTAATCCTTTCCTCTTCTTGCACACAATGTGAAATGAGCTCATTAACAGTCCATTTCTCCTTCAGGCAGTTATAACTGACCTTAAACTGATTAAAGTGTGCCGGAAGAGATATCAAAACAAAGTACACAAGCAGTTCCTCAGGTAATACTAGCTTGAGTAACTTAAGTTTCGAAGCAAGATGAGACATTTCCAAAATGTACTCCCTAATGTTTTCCTTGCCCTTATACCTCATAGAAACAAGTTTACTCAATAGTGCACTTGTTTCCGCCTTTTCGTTTTGCATAAAACGCTGTTCGAGGTTTTCAAGGAAAACTTTGACAATAGGTTCATCATTCATAGTGCCCCTAAATGATTCTGGAATTGCACGCTTCATGATCATTAGACTCATGCGATTCAAGCGTTCCCACTTCTCCATCACCCTCCTGTCATCAGAAGAGGATGTATCCTCAAGAGGAGTAGGTTGCTCGGTCCGAAGTGCTAAGTCAAGATCCATGCAACCGAGAACGATCATTACATTCTCTTTCCATTCCTTAAAATTTGTGCCGTTAAGCACAGGGATGCTATTGATATTGGCAGAGATCATAGAAGCAGAAGAATTTACTGAAAATAGAACAAAAGGATTACTAAATACATGCTTACAAATACTTGAACTTTAACTTTATAGATTCAAAATTAGGCATTTCCCATTACAAGATACCTAGCACAACATTGTTTTTAGTCTTTGGACAGAAAAACAACTTGTAAGTGGTACTCTTGGTGTAGTGATCAAACATAGACAATAAACTCCTGTCAAATATTAAACCTTCCTTTGGGCCGATTTAATATTCACATGGAAAACCAAATAATCGTCTCATATTTACCACCACAAGAATGTTCGAATTCCTGCCAAATAACACCTTCCTTTGGGCCGATGTTAAACGCATGGAAGACTAACATCCACAGTCATCTTATATTTTAAAATTAATCAATCTACACAATAGAGGTTACTTTGGCAACATAATGCTTCAATTGAAAAACTAAAATATTAGATGCTATAAACTTTAGTTCCTTAAGCCAATTTATTAATCTCAACTTAATGTGTTACAAGTTTTGATGTGCAACACTTGAATATTAATCGTTGTTTACTGAATTGGACAATTCTATATATAGTACAAGAATTGATGGACTTTAAAACAATTAACATTCACTGAAACTTAAGAGTTGAAACGTTTTTCTTTAACTTTACTGGACCAGACAATCGATTGTCAACACAGACAATCGATTGTTTGGTTTTTTCTGAAAATTTTAAGTCACTGGATGTGACAAGGAAAAATTTTTCTAAGTTACTGGACCAGACAATCGATTGTCAAAACAGACAATCGATTGTTTTGTTTTCTGAAATTTTCAAATTACTGGATCATCCAACAATCGATTGTCAGGCTAGACAATCGATTGTTTGGATTTTTCTAAAAAGAATTTCAGTTACTGGAAACGTTTCAACTCACAAAAAATTAACTGCCAGAATTTTAAACGTCTCAGACAATCGATTGTCAAAGACAACAATCGATTGTCTGACTGGATGTGACCAAAATTGTTTTCTGAATAACACATGATTTTCAACATGGATCTTAAAAAAAAACATGTTGTTAACCTACTAAAATCATGCTGAATCCAATGATATAATAACAAATACATCATCAACATAACAATCATAAGATCATCCTATTTCATGGTAGAATTTCATAAACAAAATTCTAAGTAAACTTAAACATGATTTCTAACATAACATAAACCTTATGATCATCCAAATTATCCAAAATGAAGGGTGGCTCTGATACCAATTGTTAGGATTATGATTCCTACTAAAGACAACAACCTTCATATTGAATAATCCGGAATTACAACTACATGAGCGGAAGCTAACTTGAATCCATATGTGGAATTTGATAAACCTCCTTTTGATGATTGTCCTTGAGTTGTTGTGAACTCCTTTAGCCTTCCTTCAAGTTTTCTTGAAGTATGATTGTCACCACAAGAATGAATCCACAATATTTAACAATATGAGAATTGTTACACAATAACAATAATATGACAATGATCAAATTTGGCTTATGGTTTTCCACCCTATTTGCAAGACAATGGACAATATGGTTCTTGATTCAATGGGAAGAAGAAGAACTTGTCTTGCACTAGAATGGGAACCATAACCCCACTTTATAACTCTAGGAGTTACATAACCCAAGAGACAAGAGTTACAAGACAAAAGTTATGTCTTGAGTTATGTCTTGCAAGAGTTACAAAACTCAAGAGTCACAAGCATTCATGTAACCATAGTTACATTTGTAACCTTAGTTAGCCCATCATAAACTAAGGTTACCCTTTTGGGTATCTACACATTAGTCCTACACTTTAGTATGACAATACATTGGCCCCCTTAACATAATGTCCATAAGACCACATAATTAGGCCAAACCAAAAGATAGCACATAACATATAATTATCCATATATTGTTCATATGTGTGTAGATATAAGTCCATATATCTAGATATAAATCCATATATCTTACAAAAAAGTCGTACATAAATGAGTCTTTTTACTATATAGATTCTAGATGTCCAATTAAGCAGTTCAGTTCTGTTGAGTGGGTCCATATTCCACTATAAAATTCATCATACGTGACAATATTAGGAATATGTATACCATGGAATAGAGTAGATATTCAAACAACATAAATAGAAAAATTTCGAAGTGGTAGATGTCTCATTAGTCATTCTATAACTTAAACTCTTGTTTAATAATGAGAATTTGTCATGCAGAAGAAAGCCAGAAACAAATCACTACAGTTGTTTCACAATTTAGTTGGTTACTATGAATTGTTAAGAAATATAATGGATAATTTGTCATGAATCGAACTTTGATATTTAAAGTTCTAAATCAAACCTCAATAACTTAAACAATAGAGGGTTGTTTAAGTGATAAGCTCCCCTCCACCTCCGACTCTAACTCTAATTTGAATCACCAACGGAACAAAAGTGAGATGTTTTATGAGAAGGGTAAAACAAACTCTCAATAACCTCTTGCCAATATTATTCAACCGAACTTACTTTGTCCCGATCATACAGAGACATTTGATTTTTAAAAAATAAATAAAAAAAGATAGTCCGATGTACTAAGCTCCCATTATGTGTGTCTGTGTCGTGTGTATGTATGTAAATATAAAAGGAGTGGGGTTGAACATCACATCTATCACGTGTCATCCACATGCCTCCTAACAGTAGATCGAAATAAGAGGGACCATCATTCTCCTTCACTGCTATTAAGTTTCTTTATCTTGGTTTCTTTCCAATAATTTTTTTATGTGAAATTTGTAGTTACTATTGCAGAGTGTACCTGTTACATATGATGATTCATGTCACAAAGACGTCGAGTTCATTAAGATTATAAAAGAATATATTATATAAGAAAGTGTAAAGAGCAGAGTGGCTATTTCGGCAAGTCTACAGAGATGATACTATACATGATTGCTCATGCCATTTTTCCAGAGAAAATGGTTAAATTTATTCTGTAATATAAAACGTTGAACCATAATTGAGCTCAACGTGGGGGTAATTGTACACCACAATAGAAAGTTGACGGGTAAATATGAATCTTTCATAAGAATTCGGGCACGTAATTCATCCATTTCACGCTCGAGCTCCGTTAATCGTAAGGATGAATTTTGCTAACGGAAAGAGTACGAACGACCCAAAACTTAACTTCAAGTAAAATTGAGCTATTTCTTATATTAATGGAGAAAATTTAAAATTTGAACCTTTTCCCATGTTGTATGATTAACATAGTCAAACGAAGTGGTGAAAGAATTTAGAGATTGAAGTATTCAAACCATCACGAACATTTTCATTGAGTTATTTTTTTAATATATTCAATTACCTGGTTATAATTTCTCTCAAGTAAATCGTTATTTGACTTGCGTTGAGAGTACATGTAAATTGAAAAGGTATTTTGCAAGTCCAGCATATAGGATGGGTGATTCATGATTGATCTTGAAAAGGTATTTTGCGTTGAGAGTACATGTCAAACATTGCCAAGACATACGTTGATATGACCCTAAACTTAACATTTGAAGGACCATGATTGACTCCTAGCGGTGTTGTGGGGGCACCAAATGGTCCTGAACTATTCATTGATATTAAGCAAAGAGGATATGGTATTTTTTGATTGATGTCTACATTATACTCTAGTTGAAGGGACATTTCATTTTCAAACCAGCTATATTGCTGAGGCTAGGGTGGTCCATCTTTTTATCTAGGACTAGGAAATTACAGATAATTTATTTGTATGAAAGTTCCATAATGTTGTCCGTGAATTTCTACGAAAAAGGAGATTTTCCTGCACTAATGCTATGCCATTTTTGATTGATTAAAGTTTCGTGTTGCTCACCACTCCTCGAGGATAAGGATGGGTCAAACCGTCATTTTAAAATTTGCAATCCGATACATTTTCATTATGTACCTAACAAACCTGTCATCTCATGTTTCAAAATCAAACCGTTGTTATTCCTTTTCCGCTCCTTTGTTATCTACATATGCAGCACAACTTCATTCTCCTTTACCTTGCTCAACTTTCTTTTTCGAAAGAAAGTCGCAAGCCACACATCTATTGGTACATAAGACAGATAGGAGGTTGCTCAATCAGCCAAGCAGTCCATTACTTATGTGCCAATGCAATGCGGTCGAAACACATACTCTACGTTCAATTTTTTTTTCTTTTTTTGGAAAAAGTCCAAATACTTGCACTATACGAAATTGAACATATTTAACATTCGTTAATACTTTAGCCTATTTATGCCCTTACCGTCACATAGTTGGTCCATATATACCTTACTGTTACATAATTTGTCCAAATGTAGACCTTTTCGAAATGGAAGTTCACCCAAATATATTAGCTCTTTTGTTAATTGTACTAAAATATATTACAAACACTATTTCCTTTTAATTAGTACTTTTTTCTTTATTTTTCTCTATTTTCTTCTTTTTCTCTCTTTTTCCCCTTTTTCTTTCTCCTATATCTGATTTCCTCCATTGCTGATATCTTCTCAATTTTCGTCACCAAATTCACGTGATTTTATTCCTAAAATTCAAACCTACACTAGTAAAAGCTTCCAAGCAAGAAGGCTCTAGTTATTCTGAAAAGAAGGAGATGAAAATTATCAGAGAAATTATTTTAGTGGTGTTAATTTGGTAAAGGTAGGATATGGTTATTCGGATTTTAAGGCGTTGTTCAATGTGGAGCTTCAAATCTGAAGAGAACAAGACCTTCAAAATCTGAATAACCATATCCTACCTTCACCCAATTAACACTATCGAAAAATTTCTCCAATAATTTTCATCTCCTTCAAGTCAGACGAACCTGTAGGGTTTGTAGTGATAAAATTAGCATGAATTCATGAATATTATCAAGTTAAATAGGTGATGAAAGTGGAAAAGGCATCACCAATGAAGGAACTTGGATATAGAGAAAGAAAAAGGAACAAAATAGAGAAGAAAAGAGAAAAAAAAGTACTAATAAAAAGAAAATAGCATTTGTAATACAATTTAGTATAATTAACAAAGAGCTAATTTATTAATCCATAACCTGTATTTAGTACAATCCACAATCAATTATTTAATGCTATAAACTGTATTAATCCATTCATGTTTTGTGCGTTTTACAGGGAGGCTCTGAATAGCTATAATAGCAGGGGAGATCATACATATTTGAACTGTCATCTTTTTTTCCTCTCCGATAACCTCTTGCATTTATGCCAGATAAAAACTAGCATATATGATTGCTAGATTATGCTATGTATAACCACCTAACAGAATCAGGATTCACATCATTTTATCTTGCGGAAGGGGGAAAATGGGGAAGGTGATCGGGGTTGTGGTAGTTATCATATGCACCTACCTTGAAGAACGTCGTCGCCATTATCCATCAACGTTTTTCAGCATGTTTCTCCGAGTCCCCATGATGCATAAAACAAAAGGCCTTCACCGCAGCTACATGGCAAAAACAAGGAGAGAACTTCCCAACCACAAGCTCAAGCAGTGAGCAAAAGATAAAAGCTAATGACACCTAAAATAAATATTGCTTATAGAATAATATAGAAGAATACAGAAATATACAAGAACCATGTCATATAAGTGAAATGTCATCCTCAGATCATTAAAATGCAGCTCGGTATAATCATCAAGGCAACAGCAGTAGGATATGCTACGCATATACATAATCAGAAGCATGAAGAGGTACAGAGTAAGGGCATGAAAAATAAGAGGCTGAATTTGAATAATAAACAAATTCCAACACAAATGCACTTCCAAAGAAGAGAAGCAAGACAATTGTAAAATGTTCCCCCCTCGTTTTCTTGGGTGATGTAAAATCTAATTGTTTTATGAGATGCCAAATACTACAACAACAACAACCCAGTATAATCTCACTTGGGGGGTTCTGGGGAGTGTAGTGTGTACGCAGACCTTACCCCTACCCTGGGGTCAGTATAATCTCACTTAGTGGGGTCTGGGGAGTGTAGTGTACGCAGACCTTAGCCCTAACCCGGGGTAGAGAGGCTATTTACAAATAGACCCCCGGCATCCTTCCTTCCAAGAACTTTCCACCTTGCTTTTGGGGAGACTCGAACTCACAACCTCTCGGTTGGAAGTGGGGGTTGCTTACCATCAGAGCAACCCCTCTTGTCGGTGCGAGAATTCAGAAACAGACATGATAAATGCTAACCCAACATTACTGGTTTCATACAACCATTTTCTATTTGAATAAGCGACATACTGCAAGAAGAAAGAACAGAAATGGAAAAAGAAACTTAAAAAGTTACAATTAAGCTTATATTTACAAACAACAATGTCAAGAAGTATCCTTTTTAATCAGGTAAAGATTTCATTCATAAGATACAGAAGATGCGAATATTATAACAAAAGAGGCTAGCTCCTATAAAAAATTACGTATCTCCAGGCAAAAATTGGACCTTAGAAACTTCAAAACTTTACCTTACTCTGAATACATCAAGCAGAAAGGTTAGTCAAACATCTAGCTTTTAATTTGTGGTAGGGAGTTGAATCCCATCAAAGCAGTGCTGATGTCTGTCCAGATGACGCAGGCATGAATCATTAAGCAAGTGCTTCTGGTGGATTTTCCAACTCCACCTTCCCCAAGTGCAAAAAATACGTTATATTTATAATAGAGATGTAAATACCATTTTTTATTTTGTTTTCAAATTCACTGACTACTTTTCTTCTAACTTGTTTAAAAAGAGATATTTCATATAAAGTTTTTAACATCCTGTTCTTAATCACTGACGTACCTATACTTAAGATTTCCTAAACAATTAATAAATCATTTTGCCAGTCACATTGAATATTCAGTGTTACACCATCAAGATTGAGCCAATGATAGCTAAGACATGATGCCTGTAGTAAAACTCCACTAAAGCCAGCACACACCTGCACTGCATCTAGCTTTAGGTCTTAAACACGCCTCAAGAGCACAACAACAATATTAAGAAAAAAATAAGAGTTTCCTGCAATACTTCAAGAATTATTATTAAGTAAAATTGCATTTACCTGCAATACTCCAAGATAAAGGACTCAACATTTTGCAACTCAGAGAATGAACAACCAGCAAGAAAGAGAAAATACAGGTATTGAAACAGGAAGTCATTTAGAAAACCTAATTAAGACTTGCTCCCTCACACCCTCGAGATCTTCCCAGCACGCTTCTTTTTCATTAGCGGCTTACTTCACTATATGTTTATTTTTCCTTTAATATAGAGATATATGACAGCTTTTGTATCTGCCCTCCTATTTTTATTTTTATTTTTATTTTGTTTTTCAAATACATACCTACCTATTTTCATTTTCATTTTCATTTTCATTTTCATTGCTGTCTTTTGAAAAATCTGCAGTCTCCCTCATTTTCTTTTTTTCCCAAGCTCCATCATACCAATATATCAATTTTAATTTTAGTAAAAGCCTAATAGGAAGAAGAAAAAACAACTAATGATCACAAAATCAAACCAAAAGCATTTTCAGTTAGACTTCAGCATGAGCTCAAGTGGAAGAGATTTACTTCAACTAATTGTTACTGATCAAATTGAAAATTGATGTCAATCTCATCTGAACCTTTTTTATAAGAAAGGAAAAAGCTCAAAGGAGGCCAAGTCCTCATTGAA
Source organism: Nicotiana benthamiana (assembly GCA_034376525.1). Classification (NCBI taxonomy): domain Eukaryota; kingdom Viridiplantae; phylum Streptophyta; class Magnoliopsida; order Solanales; family Solanaceae; genus Nicotiana; species Nicotiana benthamiana. The sequence goes on along the minus strand of CM067327.1, from coordinate 7,148,159 downwards.
GACAACCATGCAACTTGGCCTCACTGATCCAACAATTCAGCAGAAGGCTAAACAAAATAACAATTAGATTACCTGATAATTTAAGTGATCCACTTTTTACATATAATTCAGATCAATTGTTAATCCATTCAACATGAAATATGAAAATGAATGTTAGAATCTTGTAGATATTCTACGATCTTGTAAATATAGTATAGCTTGATTTACTCCCTGTAATTATGCGTTTGATTCTCTTTCCTTTCTTAGATATCAAGTACATTCTGCTATTTAAACCCCAACTGCTTAAAGGAACAGTCAAGCTGAGTTTGGCTCTCAATCTTCTCTTCCCTGTCTCAATCTTCACGTGGTATCATAGCAGCAAGAGGTCCTGGTTTTGAGTCTCACTACTAGCTGTTATAAAGAAAAAATTCACGTGCTTGGCCACATGAAAAGAAGAGGGACCACACGTGAGAGGGCGTGTTGAGAATATAATTAAGCAAATAAAAGTGTGCTCTTTCAAGCAGCTTAAGCTTCTAAATGATATGATCATGTACTTGCATGAACAAACAATTGCATGTAGAAGTCATGGGATCATGAATCAGAGAGTGAGAGAGAGTTGCAGGTTTTCTCAACCTCCTGCCTTCAAATTTTTCACATCTAATATTGCAAGAGGCCTTGATTATTAGAATATATTGTGTGTATCTTTTTATTATATAGTGGGGTCTGGGGAGGGTAGTATGTACGCAGACCTTACCTCTACCCTTGGGTAGAGAGGCTGTTTCCAAATAGACCCCCGGCATCCTTCCCTCCAAGAACTGCCCACCTTGCTCTTGGTGAGACTCGAACTCACAACCTCTCGGTTGGAAGTGGGGGTTGCTTACCATCAGAGCAACCCCTCTTGTTTGTTGTTTAATTAGAATAAGAATTCCAAAAATACTTCTAGAATCACTAACACAATTAAGTATATGCGTCAATCCAACAGATTACTCCATCTTCATTCCTAGAAGGCAACATCCCATATACTGAACCTGTTAACACATGTGCCCTTCAAAGCTTCAACTTAATAAATCATTACCTTCCCCAGATTTAAAACAGATTTCAAAAGCATGATAAATCATGACAACAAAAACCCATCCGTTACACAACACTCTCATCAACCAAGTCAACATGTAACTGACCAGATTATTAGATACTGACAAATACAACCGCTAATCCATCCAAAACTAAAGAAATGCATTCACTTCCAAACTCCCTCAAACAAGCTCAAACCACTTCACAACTTTAAACCATGCTTTTAAATCAATTCTGAACCACCTCCGCAACAAACAATAATTAAGAGATGCTTATCTATAATCAACTATTCACCTAGACAAGTCGTAACCGACCATCATTGTCAAGCTTACACAGCTAATCCTTCCAAACCATCAAGATTCAAGACAATCCAATCTAGCAATACAGTATATCACTAATATAATCACCTCTTGAATCTCAGCTAATTCTCTCCATTTTTCACTCGGTTAAACATGAATATTCCGAATTAAGTCCTTACAGGAAACGCAAATCCTGTGCAGAGTGAATTTCACAAATCCAATATTTCTGCTCTTTTCGCTAAGTGAAGTTGAATTGGACTAATAAACTCATAGCTATAATCAACATCCAATGTTCTCCAATTATATGACCAACTTCAACATGACTTACGGATCACCACAGTGATGAAGTTTATTTAATGAGACGCTTATCTAAAATTCAACTGCTCATCTCAAGACAAATAGTAATCGATCAGTGATTATCACTATCAAAATTACAGCATTAACCAATCACTGGCCAGCAATGTCAAATTTAACCCATCCTTCTAAACCCTCACTATTCAGAAACGTCTAATCTTAGATAGAGCAAAACACTAATCCTACAGCCCGGCATTAAGCACCCAGTTTCCAGATTCAGCTTATTCTCTCCATTACAGCCGAACCACAAGGATGTTCTGATTCTCAATTCCGGAACCACAAATTATGGTAGACCAACTGGATTTTACAAATCTGATGATCCCATTCTTTGAATCATTGGATGAACAAATGTAGTCTAGGACTAATAAATGCATAAATGTGATTTGGACTTAACACACAAGGTTTCCCAATTTACCTAATTGATCCAAATAAATCATACGTTTGTGGTTGAATAAGTGGGGATGTGCGCCTTCGCCGGACCCGCGCACAACAGAGCTTAGTGCACCAGGCTGCCCTGTAAGTGAGATTACCAGGTGAACTACAGTATTCAAAAGTTGAATGCCAACCTAATGCTCCTGAGTGAGTTATGCAGGCACATTTAAAGGGAATGCATATAAATAAAGGGACACAAAATTAACCAAACTAAAACTTCTTTGGATTAAGAAAAAGGATTGTACAGAAATTCTGAAAATAGAACTCTACATCTACAAGGAGCTACGAAGAAAGGACCTCTAACCCATAGAGAACACCAGCATACTTCTCTGTCAGCGCCTCATTGCCCTCAAAGTAGACCTCCCTCAGTTTCTGAAACACATGCCAGGTCAGCAAGCTATCAGACCCGGCCTGATGACTCTTCCCCACCATCCGATTCACCATAAGAGTAGCTGCAACCCGGTCCAATCCACCAAAAAGGTTGTGGCAAAATATCATCAAGTGTTTCACATCATAAACCCTGTTCCCAAAAAAGACCATCAGCAATTCATGAAACTCCGTCAATGCACCTGGCAGTTCACGGCCTGTTAGGGCCTTAATAAGGTAGCCAAAATCATATGCGCTGTGAAAAGTGATGTACGTCACAGCATCGTTGCAGACCAATCCGGACGACATCATCAACTCAGCAAATCGCGTGGTGTTAGCACCACGGTCACGCATCTTGTCAAAGTCCAGCCCGTGCTGACGGAGCAGCTCGATTGATCCTGGCGCGTGATCATCACACGCCACGTCAAAATCACAAAAATTGAACTCCCATATGAATCCATAGGCACAGCCGAGGTCTGGCAGGTTACCGGCAGCGTCAGTGAGAGTGAGACCAACCTGGATGAGCTTAAGAGCATCCACATTGGATTTCAGAGTGTGGTAGTGATCACTAGGGTTCCGAGAGCGTATATTCTGCCGGAAAATGACGCCAGGGAACTCAGTATCCATAGAAACGAAGGGATAGAGGTCGATTAGGCTACGGATCAAGGAGAATTCAGATTCAAGGTTGTTAGACCAAACGGAACGGATCACAACAGTTTTTTTCACCGCCGCCGCCGTGGGGGACGACGGCGGAGGAGGAGGTGGTGGAGGGGCGGTGGCGGAGGATGACATGAGATCGAGGTGATCTTCGGATCCAGTGATGGTGATGGGTTTTTGGACAATGGGTAGGGTTAGAAAAAGTGAAGCTCCATGTATATATATATAACATGGAGAAGGAGTGTGTGTATGTGGTTGAAGACGTGGAGGCGAAAATAGTGGGGCTACGGCTTTTTCCGATTGGATTAATTATGAGAATTTGGGGAAGTAGGTCTATAACGTCGGTTTCATGGTTGAGTACCTGGTTAGTATTTCCTTTTTAGGCTACATTTTTTTAAGAATAAATTCTTTTTTTAGACAGAATTGTCCATGCACGTTATAGTTTTGTTTGTTTCATTTTATGTTTGTGATTGTTATTAGTATTACCTAATGAGGAGTCTATACGTTTATTAGTTTAAAAAAAATTAAAAAGTTATTGCGTAGTTTTTTGCCAAAAAAAGAGAAAATTATCTTGTATAGCCCTTCAAAATTTTAATAGCTCATGTTTTGTCCTACTTATAAAAAATGGCCCTTCAGCTCAAAAATATTGCATATAGTAACCAAAAGGAATGAGTATGACAGCATAGGCGCTTGTAACTCAGTGGATAGAATACCTGTTTCCTAAGCTAAAGTTGTAGGTTTGACCTCTGCTAGGCGCGATAGAACAACCCTTTTTTGCAATGTATAAATTTTGTATCCTAAGTTCGACAGAGTATCCTCGGTGTATATTGATCCTATCTCGAGTGTGCTTGTATATCTAAAGTGCATATATTTGTGTCCCCCAAATGTATTTTGCATCGTGAATGTATAATATGTCAGAACAATGTATCAAAATTGTATAAAATGTGTATATTCCAATATGTAAACCTAGTGTATATAAATAATATAAAATTTTGTATGTATAATGTGTGCACATTGTGTATTTGGAGTGTATCATGTATTTTTATTAATAGCGACAGTCTTTTTTGTATATATTTTGTATAGTTACATCTATTATATATATATTGTATAGTTACATCTATCCTGTATATTTTTATATAGTAACAGTCTATTTTGTATATTTTTTGTATAATAACTGTCTATTTAGTATATATTTTGTATATAAGTGTATCTTATAGTTTTCAGTGTATTATGTATACTTTTGTATAGTGACAGTCTATTTTATATATTTTTTGTATAATAACCGTCTATTTAGTATATATTTTATATAGTGATAGTATTTTTAATATAGTATATAAAAAGATATGCAGAAGAGACAAAAAAAAGAGGAAATAATCACAAAGTGTTGAACCAGAAGTTGCAATAACACAAGATGATCAGTTCTTGGGTCACATTAATCTAAAAATCATATTAATTTTTCGATACTCCATAATAGTAAAATCATTTTACAGAGATGGAATAACAACAAACTCATAGAAATTAAAGAATAAATGACAATCATCCCTTTCTGTCAATTCTGATTTTCAGAGGTAAAAGTTCAACTGTAGTATATACTTACAATCAATAACGTCATATTTAAGGTAGTGTAAATTGTCACAATTACTAAACTCTGAATTGGATAAGTTTTATTTTAGCCTTTGCACAACCCACAAACCAGTAGGCAAATATTCCAGAAAGAGAAACACAAATTCTTATCATAAAGAATCAAAATCAAATTAAAATATCCTTAAAAATACATAAATGGTCAGTCAAACTATTCAAACTAAAAATAGAGAATTTAGAAAAGGGAAAAGAACTTTAAATCACCAGAGGAGTAAAAATTAATAGTATAAAGGTGTGTTTGAGTTTGTATACAACATTTAAGTTATTCCCTTTGTGTTTGTTGGCAGCCGATAAGCTATATAAGATTCAACAAAAATAATTGTAAATAACAAAAAATACAGAAATTGTTGAAAAAAGAAGCAGAGAGCGATAGTTTGGGCTAGCCACTAAAATTGCTTTTGAGCTATAAATTTTGTATTGTAATTTCAAGCTACCGAATGATATAGATTTGGCCCAAGTGCCATAAATGATATTTTCTCAACAAAAAAAAATTATTAAGAGGTTATGAGGGTATTTGTCAAAAAATAAAAAGAATCTTATTTCAATGTAGTAAAAAGGAAAAAATGGTCAAATATACCCTTCTACTTTCAGATTGTCTATATTTGATATCTGCTATACGAAAAAGGGTTATATTTGTCCTTGTACTCTTCAAATAAGTGATATTTGTCATTCATGATACTTTTATATATATATATATATATATATATATATATATATATATATATATATATATATATATATATATATATATATTTATCCTTGTCGTAATACTTTAGGATCATGTACTTTTCAAAAAGGGTTATATTTTTCCTTCGTTATATTTTTTGACATATTTATCCTTACAGTGTTACTTTTGAATCATATTTTCCCCTCATCAATTAAATCTCAACCTACTTTTGTTTTCCTACATGGCGCCTATGTGGATTTTTTTTCCTCCAATTTGAATATGGTTACCTATTTAATATAATTTAACCTGCCCACCCAATTAGATCAGACCCACTAACTAAAATAAACTGAAATCCTAATTCTCACCCCCTCACTCGTCCATCTCTCTTCTCCGGATCAGCTCTATGTTTTCCGGATTGCAACGACAACCTATCAAATCAAGTCCGAGCAAGAAATTTTTGGACAGTGAGTGGATGAAACTATAGTGTTACCTCTAATTCATCCAATGACACCAATTCGGTTCAGTCCTTTGAAAGTAACACGCTTCCGACAGGCAATTAATCCATAATATCATCTATCGTTGGCATTATTGAAAATAAATCACCCAACTCTTATTCAACAGATATAGAGGCTATTCAAAACCTCACTCATCTTCACATTTTCTTAAATAAACTTGAATGTTTTCTTCGAGTTTTAGTCTTCTGTCACTGCTCTATTTTAAAGCACTGACATTCGTCATTAACTCCATTGTTATGCAATTTCTCGTAACTTACTTTGGTTATTGCAATAATTTTGAGTTGTATCCGATTAGTGAGTTTGAGTTCAAAGTTTTTGTTTGCCAATATATTGTTGGTACTATATGAAAAACATAGAGCTGAAAAGGAACTTTATCTTAAATATGTGAGCATATTTAATTTGGGTGGGCAGGTTAAATTATCTTTAATAGTTGACCATATTTTAATTGGAAGAAAAAGAAATCCACATAGACGCCATGTAGGAAACCAAAGGTGTTACATGGGGATTTAGTAGATGAGGGGAAAATATGATTCTAAAGTATAACTGTAAGGATAAATATGTCAAAATATATATCGAAGGCCAAATATAACCCTTTTTGGATAATACATGGGCAAATATGATACTAAAATATAACGGTAAGGATACATATATCAAAAAAGTATAACAAATGACAAATATAACTCTTTTAAAGAGTACATGGACAATTATGACTCTTCTTCGTCTGTTATACTATCCTGTCAAATTTATTCCTACCGTTATATTATCCGGCCAATTTTATTTCTATCATAAGCAAACTTTTAAAAAATTACCCCTCGATCTATCGAGTCACGTTTTGCTCAAACAAACTTTTCAAACTTGTATTTTTAAGCATTGTCCAAACATTAATGTAAATTAAATGCTAAAAATTATTATGTATATCCAGACACGTTTTGCTCAAACAAAATATTCAAAAAAGTATTTCTAAGGATTTTCCAAACAATTCAATCTGAATTAAATGCTAAAAAATATTAAGTATAACCACCATAATTTTTTTTTTTTAAAAATCATCTTTTCATTTCTTGCCAAGTAACACAATTTCTTTTTTTCATCAGCAAACTTTTAAAAGTTACCCCTCGATCTATCTAGTCACGTTTTGCTCAAACAAACTTTTCAAACTTGTATTTTTAAGAATTGTCCAAACATCAATCTACATTAAATGCTAAAAATTATTATGTATATCCAACACGTTTTGCTCAAACATAATATTCAAAAAAGTATTTTTAAGGATTGTCCAAACAATTCAATCTGAATTAAATGCTAAAAAAGATAGTATAACCACCATAATTTTCTTTAAAAAAATCATATATTTTTTTTAAAAAAAAATAATAATTTCATTTCATCAATAGATCAAATATTACAGAGTTTTCCAGTAGCCGCTGACTAGCTACTGTTTCAAAAAAGTCTAAAATAAAAATACTCACATATGCTCTATATACATTAAATCAAGACAAACATATAATGCTTCTCTTCTTTTTCCTACGGGTAGTGATCCAGTCTTCGCAAAACATCCTTCTAGTGTTTAAGAGAGGTTCCCTGAATATGCACATGAACTGCTATCTCTTTGCACGTATCTTTTATAACTGAGCTTCTGCCTTGGAATCTAACCTTGTTCCTTTCCCGCCACAGACAGTATACTAACATTCCAAACACACTGATAATTATTTCAGCATGTCCATTTTTTCTTTTTACAATGTTACTAATCCAGAAAAAAAAAATCATCTTTTCCTTTCTTGCCAAGTAACGCAATTTAAAATCACTAGAATTAAGGAGTTGTCAAGAAATTTTACGCAAATTCTAAAATTTTAAATTCTAAAAAAGCCATCATTAGTTATCATACAATCCAAAATACAACATAAAAATTAAAACCCTTAAGGCATCATTGGAAAGCCACCTAAGAAATTAAGTTGTATACAATTTGATGCAAATGGTTTCGCATGCTTACTGGCCAAATAATTATGTGGTCATCGTGGAAATAGATGTAATAAAAAGGTACAATTACACTCTTTAATTCTTAAAAAATAAGTAAAAATTGATAGTAAATACATTGTATAATTACAAACTGATATAACTTTTCTAAAAGCAAGTTTGAAAAGCCACATAATAATTGGATTTAAACGTAATTACACATTTTAACATATTTATTGACCAAGTAATTACTTGGTTAGTGAGGAATTAGGTATAATTTGGAGGAATTAATTATACTCCCCAATTCACAAGGGGATAAAAAAAATGGTTACAATTATATTATAAGGCAACCTTTCCAATCTCTTTTTTCTTTCAATATATTTTTCATCTTGGAATTAAAAAAGACAGAAATGTTTTTACTCCATTGCTTCCCACATTGTCTCTACAACTTCTCTCAAGATCTTTTCTCCTTTCCCTTTCTTATTGTATATATATTCTTAGTTTTTTTCTAGTTGATTTACTTGATTCCTTAATTCCATCTTTGTAACTTTTCTGATTTATGGTATTAAAATAAAGTTAGAGAACCCTAGTATATTGATATTTACTTTGAAGTAAGCTGCTTAGACAGCTCGTATATGATCAATAACAAATTTCTCCCTATAATTATATATAAATTTCCTATAAAATGACCGGAGAAAAGTATTTGAAGGCAACATTAACACTGATACATCATTATGTTTTATCCATATTCAGTTGTACATATACTTGACATTTGCTTGACTTATTTATGAATTTATGCAAATCTTATGAACATATAGCAGAATCATATAAAAATTTAGAGAACATATCAAAGATAATAATCTCTCATGTTTCTATTGGAATGAAAACTACTCCTAGTGAATTCATCTTTCGGCATTAATAAGTATCAAACATGCTAATAGAATTCATATATTTTCTTCACATGAAACAAGATTCATTGAATGTAAGTTATTTATTTTTCTAATTTAAAAATATTGGTTATGTTACAGGCCCACTCAAAATACGCTTAATATAGGATGAAGAAGTTGCCAAACTATAATACTTTGACTTTGATTTTTGGAGTTCTTATCGTTATTGGTAGGAATGGATGTGAAATTAATATATATAGGATTTTTAAAATGATTTTTATGATGCACAACCTATTGACCATAACCATGTGTGTCTTGATCAAAACATAAACTTTACGATTACTAAAAGAACTCAATCAATTGATCAAGACAAGAGAGCAGGAAAAAGATGTTTAACTGAGCAACAAACTTTGGCATATCATCCAAAAATAATTAGGAACAATCTATTGCTGGATGACAACCACATGTGAGGAGCAAATAAGGCTACAGTATCAATCAAAAATATTTCTGCGGAGAAATTAATATCTTTGAAAATAGAACCAAAATTAGATAATGCATGGAATATATAAGCTATTGATATCTTTACAAATAAGAGAAATATTAAATTCTCTGTTGTTATACCTCTTGTGCTTGGAAAGAAATGGATCATGCACAAACTTAGTTTATGTGAGTGATGCTTTAAGGTTGTATTTTTATTTTTTGAATGAAGTAATAAGCTAATATCTTATTTTCTTTTGGATTATGTTAACTATTAGTTTCAGATAATGCCTTCTAGCTTCTTCTTATGTTTTATATATGTCATGCCTCAAAACTAGGATGAAACGTGATTGTGCTCAACCAATCTTACTCGTCGAGCAAGCCCTATTCTATCTAACTGTAAGTGCTGATAAGGCAATTAAAACAGTAGCGGATTCAGGATTTTAAAGTCGTGGGTGCTCACTGATAAAATTTTGAAAAAAGAGGAAAATAGAGTTTAGTTATGGATGCTCAATTAATAGTTATTTAAATATTTTTATAATTACCTATGCAAATTTACTAAATCTTGTCAAAGATAATGGGTGCTTAAGCACCCAAAATCAGCATGTAGATCCGCTCATGTATTAAAATAAAGCAAATATGAATAACTCTTATGTTATACTCATCTAAAAAATATAACTGATAAAAGTTTAGCAAAATGTTATCCAAAAATCTAAACCCATCAATGGCAAATCATGGGCCTCTAAGGAATAAAACTAAAAATAATATTTTCGGGGCATTTCCCTGGGATAATAAAAAAATATCTATATAGTTGGAGGTCTGGAAATAGTCAATTATCGCTAAAAATAAATCAATGGAGTATGTGTACTGGATCCAATAAGTCAAACTAGCCACGAGTTTCGTCACCTATACACTCAATGTCTGTCACACGTCGTGGCAAGCTCAAACGGGCTAAGTATCTCCAAGGGTACCCAGTAAGTATTGTTTGATATCCCTTAAGCAGAGAACACGACTTTTTGCAACGACCTAATAAGTCGATTTGAGTTCTAACTTTTTGTTTCATGCTTTAAGACTTCGAGCATCTTAATTTGATTATTTATGACTTGCATGCGTGGTTGTAATGATCCGGCCGGTCGTTTCATGAGTGTGATAACTTAAAAGGCCATCACTTATTTTTAAATTAAATTTTGTATCTCTGAGGCCTTAAAAACCTCATTTAGAGTCACCTCAATTTGCGTGCGTAGTCGGGGTGTGCAGCCGGAAAGCTTAAATATAAAAATCTGTGAAAAAACAATAAAATTTGACTAATAAATGAATTCATTTGACTTCGGTCAATATTTTGAGTAAACGGACCTGGACTCGTAATTTGACGGTCCCGGAGAGTCCATAAGAAAATACGGGACTTGGACATATGCCTGAAATCAAATTTCGAGGTCCCAAGCCCGAGAAATAAATTTTTAAAGAAAATTATTTTCCGAAATTAATTAAGAAAATTTGAAATGAAAATTGATTAGAACATGGTGGTATCGGGCCTGTATTTTGGTTCTGGTGCCCGGTACATGTCTTATCTATGACTTAAGACATTTGTTGTAAATCTTGGTGAAAAACGAATGTCAATTGACGTGATTCGGACCTAAATTGTTAAAGTTGATGTTTTCTGAAGTTTGAGAAAAATCTTTGATTTTGAGGCTTAATTTTTGTTATTGAGGTCATTTTGACGATTTGATCACAAGGATAAGTTCGTATGTTTGGTTAAGGAGCCGCGAGGGCTCAGTTGTGTTTCGGGAGGTTTTTGACTTAAGAAATGTTGCAGGGTTTTGCTGTTGAGTGCCCATAGATTTTACCCTTCGCGTTTGTGTGATCCCTCTCGCGAACGCATAAGGCAAATATCCCAAGGGCAAGTTTTCTTCTTCATGTACGCGAAGTCTGAGACGCAAACGCGAGGCTGAGAGGGGAGTACCCTTCAAAAATGCATCCAGGTACTCGCGAACGCGTAAGGCAATGGGCCTGGGGAGGGAGTTCTCAGTTATTCTACGCGAACGCGAGGGCTGAAGGAGTTAACGCTTTGTGAACGTGAGCTCAAGGTCGCGAATGTAAAGGTATTCAGGTCTGACTCATCACAAACATGATGAGCCTAACGCGTACGCAAAGGGCAATTTTGCCTAGTTATTTCAAAGTCTCAAAAACTAAATAGTTACGAGATTTTACAAAATTTCATAAAGCTCTTCTTCTCCAAATCTCTTAGGTGATTGTTGAAGCATTTCCTCACCATAATATCTTGGGTAACTAATTTTTAACTTTTTATCTTCCATTTTTATCAATGCCTAATTATATATTTGGGCTTGTGGGTAAATGAGTGATTTGATTTTTGTCCGAATCTCGTGTTTTGAACAAGCGAGTCCGGGGTCAATTTTTGAATTTTTAGGAAGAATGATTAAAAAGCTATAATTAAGCGTTGGAATTGGATTCTTTGGCATTTATTGATGTTATTAAGTTGATTATATATAGATACGATTGTGTTTGAGCCAAATTCGAAAGGAAAGGCAGTTTTTGAGGATTGAGTTGGCCGTGGAAGTTCGAAGTAAGTGTTCGGTCTAACCTTAACCTGAGAGATTAAGAGTTGAGTCCTATGTGCCAATTGTATCTTGTTGAGTATGATGTATAGGCATGGTGACGAGTATCTATATTGGTATCGAGCATGACTGTGAGTCTTAAATTGCAACTTGTTGTGTTCTTAAATGATATTACAGATGTTTTGATTGATGATTCCGGATATTGAGCAAAGGTTATGTTTGTTTTTGTGGAAAGTACTAAATTGGGCATTGGTGATAGAAGAAATGGTTAGATGTTGGATTAAGATTTGGTTATAGCTGACTCTTCCTTATCGGGACGTATTTTATTTATGTTGTCAATTTCTTTGCCGGGATAGTGTGGTTCGTTACTGATCCCTTGCCGGCACTGTTGATATGATTATTATTGATTATATATTTAGAACGGGTTGCACGCCATAATATTATTACTAATTTATATGGATTGAGTTGCATACCGCAACAGATGTTATATATCGGGTTGCACGCGCAACAATTATATTATATGGATCAGGTTGGAAGCCGCAACAATGATATGGTTGGATCGAGTTGTACGCAACAATAAATATTATATTAGACCGGGTTGCATGCTGCAACAGTTATATATGTGGATCGGATTGCACACCACAATAGTGTTAAATTATAAGGGATCGGGTTGTGCGCCGCAACAGTACTGTTATTGTTTCGTTGTAGATTTTCGATTGTCCTCTCATATTTCTTTTAAGTTTCGGCTGGATTTGATATATTCCCCTCAGCATGTACCCTCTCCCTTTTAAATTGCTTATTTCCTGTTTATTTTTCCGCCCTGTGTTATATAAGTGCACAGGTTTATCTGGGTCTGGTCGTAGCCTCGGCACTACCTCGCCGGGATTATGTCATACAGTTACTAGCACATAGGTTCGGTTGTACTGATACTACACTCTTCACTCTGTGCAGATACCGGAGCAGCACTAGGTCAGTAGCAATAGGGGAGCCAGCCTTCAGTCTATCGAGATTCTGAGGTAGTCCTGCAGGCATTCGCAGGCCCAGCGTCTCTTTTATCAATTATTATGCTATATTTTCATCTGTATTCGAGAGAGACTGTATTTCTTTTCTTCAGACATCTGTATGTAGTATGTATAGACAGTCTGTGAATATTATGACACTGGTTTCTGGGTAGTGACGCATCTCAGTACTTTCTTACAATGTTGGTACTATATTAGTCTAAGTCTTCCGTTAAACTTTAACTTTCACTATTACTTAACTTTTGATCACCTGTTATTATAAGATGTTGAAAAGGACTAAAATAAAAGAGTTCAAAATTTCTAAATTTCGTGGCTTGCCTAGCTTCTACGAGTAGGCACCATCACGACTCCCGAGGGTAGGAAATCTGAATCGTGACGAGTTGGTATCAGAGCACTAGGTTATATAGGTTTCACAATTCATGGACAAGCTTAGTAGAGTCTGAGGGCTCGGTATGGAGACATCTATATTTATCCCCTAAAGGAAACAAAGTTAGAAAAACTTCACATTTGTCCTTTCTTATCGTGCGATTTGGTTTCTCAATGCTAATTGAATTTCTACTCTGTTCTTTCGTAGATGGCAAGCACATGTGCTTCCTCATCTACCATCAACATCCCAAGCCTCCAGCAGCAGCTCCCACGAGGGGCAGAGGGTGAGGCCGAGGCCGCGCTAGAGGCCGAGGCTGGGGCAGAGCTCAGCCTAGGGTAGAAACACTCGTAGCGGAGCTTCAGGTTGATTTTGATGACAAGGTTGTAGCCCCAGCAGTTCTGGTAGGCCCATATCATGTCCTAGAGGGGTTTATTGCTACCCCAGTTCTTCAGGATGCTGTGGTCCGTCAAATGGGCCTTTTGGAGAGTGTCACTAGGGAAAGTTTACTTCATGTAGCACCAGCCGTCTTTTAGGCTGGAGGAGGAGCCCAGAATCCTGATACTCGCACTCCGGAGCAAGTAGCACCTCAGTTTCAGACTCCAACGGCTTAGCCAGTTAGAGCAGCTCAGCCGCATGTGGTAGCTCAGACCAGCGATGGTACAACTATGTTTGCCGATGCTTTATGGAGATTGGACAGGTTCACCAAGCTCTTCACTACTACTTTCAGCGGTGCATCTACTGAGGATCCCCAGGATTACCTAGACAACTGTTACGAGGTTCTTCGGAACATGGGGATAGTTGAGACCAGATGGGGTTGATTTTTCCAAATTTTGCTTGTCTGGATCTGTGAAGACTTGGTGGAGGAATTATTCTTTAGCTAGACTAGCTGGATCACCAACATTGACCTGGGAGCAGTTCACACAAGTATTTCTGGAGAAGTTTCTCCCTATTACATAGTGAGAGGCCTACCGGAGGCAGTTCGAGTGCCTCCAGCAAGGATCCATGACTGTCACCCAGTACGAGACCAAATTCATTGATTTGGCTCCGCATGCTTTTATCTTACTTCCCACTGAGAGGGAGAGAGCTAGACAGTTTATTAATGGACTCATTTAGCCGATTCATCTCCAGATGGCAAGAGATACTAGGAGTGAGATATCCTTCCAAGAGGCGGCTGATGTGGCCCGGAGGGTTGAGATGGTACTATTACAGGGGGGTGGTCATGGGGCAGACAAGAGGCCCCGTCATTTAGGCAGTTTCAATAGTACCTCGTCTGGAGGTAGAGATTCGTGTGGTAAAGGCCATCCTCCCAAGCCCTTTCAGTCAGTACTCCAGGTTTCTCACGACGCTTCAGGTGGTCGTGGTCCTCAGATACAGTATTCTGTTCAGCAGCCCTACAGTGCACTACTAGCTCCTATCAGTGCACCACCGCTCTAGAGTTCTCGAGGTGGTCATTCAAGTCGCCAGCGTCAGTCTCAGTTTTCTCAGCCACAACTTTCAGGTCGATGTTATGAGTGTGGTAAGTATGGCCATATCTGGAGGGCTTGTCCAAGGTTGGTGGGTACTCAGTCGCAGCAGCAGGGTTTACGTACTATTGTTTAGGCACCAGGTGTTCCACAGACCGCCCAACCAGCTAGAGCTTGGGGTAGAGGTGCTAGAGGTGGAGGTAGAGGATTTTGAGGTGGAGCTCGGACCGCTAGAGGTGGAGGCCAGCCAACCGCTAACCATCCCAGAGATATAGTCCAAGGTGGTGGGACCCAGCCTCGATGTTATGCTCTTCCATCAAGGCACAAGGCTAAGGCTTCATATGCGGTTATCACAAATACTGTTCTTCTTTGTGATAGAGATGCTTCAGAGTTATTTGATCTAGGGTCTACATACTCGTATGTGTCATCTTATTTTTCACTGTATCTGGTTATGCTTAGTGATTCCTTGAGTATCCCTGTATATATGTCTACACCGGTGGGTGATTCTATCGTGGTAGAACAAGTCCATCATTCTTGTATTTTGGTGATTGGGGGGTCTTGAGACTCGTGTAGATTCATTGCTTGCAGACATGGTCGATTTTGATGTTATATTGGTGATGGACTAGTTATCACCTTACCATGCTATCTTGGACTGTCATGCTAATATTGTGACCTTAGGACTTACTAGGTTTGCCTCGTTTAGAGTGGAGAGGTACTCCTATTCATTCTACCCGCAATGTTATCTCGTATGTGAAGGCTCGATGTATGGTTGAGAAGGTGTGTTTGGCCTATTTGGCATATGTTCGTAATTCTAGTGCTGAGGTTCCCTCTATTTATTCTGTGCCCGTTATTCGTGAGTTTCCTGATGTATTTCCTTCAGACCTGCCGGGTATGCCGCCCGACAAGGATATTGACTTTTGCATTGATTTGGCTTCGGACACTCAGTCCATTTCTATCTCGCCGTATTTGATGGCCCCGCCTGAGTTGAAAGAGTTAAAGGAACAGCTGCAAACTTTGCTTGAGGAGGGTTTAATTAGACCCAGTGTTTCGCCATGGGGTGCGCCGGTGTTACTTGTTAAAAAGAAGGATGGGTTAATGAGAATGTGTATTGATTACCGATAATTGAACAAGGTTACAATCAAGAATACGTATCCCCTGATGAGGATTTATGATTTGTTCGATCAGCTTGAGGGTGCCAAGGTATTTTAAAATATTGACTTGAGGTCGTGCTACCATTAGTTGAGGTTTAGGGCATCAAATGTCCCTAAGACAGCTTTCCGCACATGATATGGGCATTATGGGTTCTTGGTTATGTCATTGGGGTTGACAAATGCCCCAACAACTTTTATAGATTTGATGAACCCAGTTTTCAAGCCTTATTGGTCTCATTCATGATACTGTTCATTGATGATATTTTGATATATTCTCACAGCCAGGAGGAGCACGAACAACATCTTAGAGTGGTTCTTCAGACTTTGAGAGATAGTAAGTTATATGCTAAGTTCTCAAAGTGTGAGTTCAGGTTGAGTTTAGTTGCATTCCTAGGTCACATTGTGTCAACAGAGGCTATTCAGGTTAATCCAAAGAAGATTGAGGCAGTTAAGAACTGGACTATACCAGCATCAACTATAGATATTTGGAATTTCTTGTGATTGGCTAGCTACTATCGTCGGTTCGTGGAGGTGTTCTCATCTATTGAGACCCGCTGACCAGGTGTACCCAGAAGGGTGCCCAGATTAGATATTCATATGAGTGTGAAGTGAGCTTTCAGAAGCTTAAGACAGCTCTGACTACGGCATCGTGGTGGTTTTGCCCACGGGTTCAGGGCCTTATATGTTGGACAATACGCTTTACGCTAGAGGGGGGGGGGGTGAATAGCGTTTTAAAATTATTAAGCGTTTTAGTGCGGAATTTAAAAACTTTGCAGAAATTAAAACAAGTGCAGTAGAATAAACTTACACAATGATGTATCCTGGTTGGCCACAAACGTGGTTAGTCCAGTCCCCGAGAGACTCTCTCGAGATTTCCACTAAACTTGTCAAGCTTACGGGTGCTTAACAAACCGTTACAGCTGAGGACACAAGCCTCACCTAGGTGCTCGGGGATCACAATCCCAAAGACTTCAATTTCTCGGGGATACCAATCCCAAAGACTTCAATTGCTCGGGGATAACAATCCCAAAGACTTCAACTGCTCGGGGATAACAATCCCAAAGACTTCAACTGCTCGGGGATAACAATCCCAAAGACTTCAACCGCTCGGGGATAACAATCCCAAAGACTTCAACCGAGGAATCACAAGTTCCTCAACAAACGAGAATCGCAATTCTCTTACAAACACAAAACACACTCACTTTACAAAGCACTCCTTAATGAGTAGATATGAGTAGAAATAGTACGCTCAAGATCACAACAACTTAGCTCAATAGAATGGCTCTTCAAAAAGCTTTATGGATGAATGGAATATGATGATCAATGTAAGAAAGCTTTTAGCAATGAAAATACTCAAAGTGTATATGTTGTTGTTGTGAAAACACTGAGTTGAAGCTGTATTTATAGGTGAGAAACTCAGTCTTACCGTTGTCTAATTGCCAATTAAGGATTGCTGAAATTACTCAGTGACAATCGATTGTCAAGACTAAACAATCGATTGTTTGCCTATCAGATCAAAAATTCAATCCCAGATTTTACGTCAACAATCGATTACTTCAAATCAATAATCGATTATTTATAACGTTAAGAAATCCTTTCCAATTTTTGGAATAAAACATCGATTGTCCGGAAATCAACAATCGATTATTTTAACAACGTTCAGAAAATCTTTTCCAGATTTTACGCAAAACATCGATTGTTAAATATCAACAATCGATTACCTGACGGTAATTGAAAATATATGACAACGGTCAGCTTCAACAATCGATTATCAAATGGGATAATCGATTATTAATTAATTTCAAAACTCTCTGTCTCATATATAATCGATTATCAAAAGCCACAATCGATTATCATTTTATTTAAAATCACTGGGAGACATTTTTCTCATTCTAATCGATTACCATTAGTTCATAATCGATTTTTATGAGTTTTGAAAACTTTGCCTCAGTTAACAATCGATTATCATAAGTACACAATCGATTGTTATGCAGTTTGCAAAAACCTGATGTTAACTGACTTACTCACAATTGATTATCATTAATTCACAATCGATTGTCATGCAGTCTTGGCTTAGAGATACTCGATTATCATAAGAACATAATCGATTATCTTAGCCCAGATTTTTGAGGCATGTTTGGAAAACATTTTAACAAATGTAAATATGTATAGTTTAAAATCATTTGACACTTAATTTAAATATGCATGATTTTGGAAAAAATAATTTTAGTAGAGAAGCCATGTTATGAGCCAAGTTGAGGAATCAAGATCACAATTAATATTGACTCAATTATAACATTTCTAAACTTTGTCTTGAGCTTCTTGTAATGCATCCATTTTGTGCTTGTCCTTGAGCATTGCTGTATATCGCTTTTTGCTTTGTTTGACATTCATCAAAACCTACAAAAGAACACACGTTTAGTATATTGCATTTGAAACGTGTTTCCAACAATTTCCCCCTTTTTGATAATGGCAAACATAAGCGGGATATATGCAATAATTATTTTGATGATCCAAGACAAGTGTAAAGTATGCAATTTGATGTTCCCCCTTAATTCATGTTCCCCCTCACTTTAAGCATAAATGAAGTTGAGAGTGATATAGCATACTTCTTGATATCCCGTTTCTTCCCCCTTTTGCCATTAGCAAAAAAATATATAAGGGAAGAATATGCAAAAAAAAAACATATGAACTAAACAAAAGTTTATTTATTGGAAAATAAAGATACATGGGTGGAGCCAAACACAAGAAAATGAACGACAACTAACCAACCAAGGAAAAACAAATCAGAAACAACAATTTCACATCATCAAAAAGAACAACAATTTCATCATTCATCACCCCCATCCCCTTCATCATCATTGGGAGGCGCTTGATATGGCACCACATGAGCATAGGCATAATGCACGTGATCAAAGTAACCATGGACCTCACGGGTTAATTGAGTAATTTGGTCAGAGATAGTCCGGAGGGTAGGCTCCTGAGAAGGATGAGCACGACGGGCTTGTCGATTTTGAGGAGGAGCGGGAGCATGATCACCATCATGATGAAAGGAAGACTCCGAAATTTCCCAGATTTTGGTGCTCTTTTTGAGAGAACCATTAGCAATATTGACCCCGGATGCTTCAAGAAATTTCATTATTAAGAGGGCATAGGGGATAGGTATGTCATCTCTGGTGGCATTGAACATATGAGATTGAATAAGCTTGCACCAATTGATTTTAACACCGGTGATAATGGCATGAAGAAATTTGGCATCCTCTTGGGAAATGGTGGTGTGATTGAGTTTTCGGGGTTTGAGAACACGAGTGATGAAATAGAGAATGAAATGATAATTCGGGTCCATACCCTTTATGGTGGGACGACGGGAAGAAGACTCATCATAGGCGACTCCGGCTTGGCGAAAGAGATTAGCTTCATCAATCATGTCCCCGGCATCATTTATGTACTGGTAGATGTCTTCACCATCATGCGGAATGCCGGCAATGAGGTGGAGGTTATCTTCAGAAATTAGAATGGAAATGCCGTTAACATTGGTAACGAGTTCACCCTCATCATCTTTGTGAAGGTTGGAGTAAAAAGCTTCAACCAGAGTAATGTTGTAGTAGGGGTGAGTAAGGAGTAGGAAATTGAAAAGTTGGCACTCTCTTAGCATATTCGCGGCTGGAATGAATGGTGCAACAAGAGCGTTTGTTGAAAAGCGAGGAGGGAGAATAAGGCGTTTCTCAAATTTGGTTAAGAAACGGGTGAGCTCTTCATCGGATTCAAAGAATAGAACCGATCCATCTTGATATGGATGGCGAGAAGAAGAAGCACCTTGTTTGGAACGAGCACGTTTGGAGTTGCGGCTTGACATTTTTGAAACAGATGTGCTAAAGATAACAAGATAATTTGATGCTTGGGAGGCTTGAGTGAGTATACAAGAGCATATGTGCAGCCTATATATAGAGAAGGAATGAATCTTACACTTATTTGAAAAGATTTGAAGAGATTTGAAGAGCTTTGAAGTCTGAAACGGTAAAAATAAATTCACTGACCGTTCAACAATCGATTGTTTGAATAGAATAATCGATTGTCATTAATGAAAAATGATCTGACACATCGATTACACGCCAGAACGGTAAAAAATTTGAAAAAGATAGTCGATTGTCAATCTTGGTAATCGATTGTTTTTCATATTTATGACCTGACAGGAATCGATTGTAGAGCCAAAACGGTAACATAAGTTTAAAACAGATAATCGATTGTCAATATATAGTAATCGATTATTTCACTCACAGAGAGTTTGGATTTTGGCAAATAATCGATTGGCAGAACAAATAATCGATTGTTTGGAAGGGGGATGCTAAAATGATGAGACTTAATTCTATCAAGCAATGTAAACATTCAACAAGATTTCATGAAAAAAAATTGAATCAACAAATAATCGATTATTGATACTGATAATCGATTGTACGAATAAATAATCGATTATGATCGATTTTTCTTGTTATCAAGACAATTTATACTTTCCTCTTACCTTTTGGGGGATACCTGCAAAATAGAATTAAACATCTCCGACGCTCAAGTCAGTAATCTATAAATGAAATAATAACTTTGAAACTGGTGTAGTCGGGTGAAAGACGTGAACTCTTAAGAATTTTGTCCTAAGATGTTCTTAAGAGGGTTTAGGGTACTTACCTTCCCTTCGACTTTGCCAATTACCTGATTTTGAACATCCTCCGATCATTTTGGTCTTTTGGCTCATTCTTCAATTTAAGAAGCTTCTTCCACAATTTTGCCTTTGTTTTCCTTGTATTTTGTCTTTTAAATTTTTCGAAAATACTTCCGATTTTGAAAATGCCTAAATCGATTTTTCCGTCTCTTCCTCCTTCTTTGTGCTTTAATTGAAGGAATTTTGAATTCGTCTCCCGTCAAGTGTTTAGAGCATCCACTACACTTGATTCCTTCAAGCACACCTGCAGAACAAATCAGTGCTCTTTTGGTACCCATGCCATTTTGGGTCCTTGAGGGTTATGCATACTATAATAATATGTTTGAGTGGCATGTCTATGTCTAGTAAAGCATGCGGGAGCAATATGACCAATTCGTCTACAATAATGACATGTCACATTTGGATTATGCATGCGTCTAGGCTCATAGTAGCTAGAATAATGCACATTGTTTACTCTATTTTCATTTCTCCTAATTTGAGCACCATAATCATTTCTAGGTTGAACATTTCTGGATCTTCTAGCATGATCACTGTTGTGCCTAGAATATGCATCAGGTCTATGGTGACGATTGCTAGGCGGAAGGTCATGTCTAGGTCTCCTAATATTTTGTCTAGCAAGCATGTTTGTTTTAGGAAAGGCATTTTTGTTATTAATCCTAGATTGAGCTCTAGGTGGTTGGGTTTTTGCATCAACCTCTTCTTCATTTATGAAGCCTATTCCATGCTTGGTTGATTTCAAGTTATCAAGCACCACATTCAAGTTTTTATGAGAGGAGTTGAATTTATCTAGTGTGCCTTTTAATCTACTTACTTCATTCTTAAGGTCTACACAAGAAGCACAATTTTTTTTAGAACTCTCGGGCTTGTCAGTACTTCTTTTCCCATAAAACTTGTTTTGTTCTAGTAGCTTCTCATTTTCCAAAACCAATTTTTCTAATTCTTTTTCTTTTAATGAAAACTGTTTTTGAAAATCTTGTTCTTTTAGAGAAGCACTTTCTCTTAAGCTAGTGACGGTTTTTGTAACTTTGAGAAATTCAGCATACAATTCATCAAAGGCATTTCTCATGTCATCAAGAGTATAAAAATTTTGAGAAGAGATTTGACTTACCTCACTTTGATTTTCTTCCTGTCCCATGAGGCAGAGATTTGCCGCTTCTTCATTTTCTTCTTCACTGGATTCGTCTCCGGAATCTCCTCCCCAAGATATGTATGCTCGTTGCTTCTTGAAGGGTTTCTTCTCCTTTTTAAGATTTGGGCAGTTTGTTTTGATATGCCCTGTTTCACCACATTCATAACATTTAACTTGCTCACTTTGCTTTTTCCCTTTGCGGTCATATTCTTTTCGCATGAATTTTTGGAATTTTTTGATGATGAGTCCGAATTCGCTATCTCCATCCTCTTCAATTGGTGATTGACTTGTGCTCGCCTTTAGAGCAATCTTTTGCCTTCTTTGTTCATCAATAACAGGGTTAAGAATAGTGGATTCATAAGTTTTAAGATTACCTCTAAGAGCGTCTATGGTGACGTTCGTGATTCCGATTGACTCTTGAATCGCATCGGCCTTTGATCGCCATGCCGGTGTTAGACTCCTAAGGATTTTTCGAACTAGTTCTTTGTCTGTGAACGTCTTCTTGAGCGCGTGGAGATCATTCACTATTGATGAGAACCGCTCGAACATCTCGTCTACCTTTTCGCCTTCCTTCATATGGAACAGTTCGTAAGCATGAGTTAAAAAGTCAATTTTAGCTTCTCTTACCTGGTCAGTCCCTTCGTAAGTGACCTCAAGCTTGTCCCACATTTCTTTCGCTGTTTTGCAGCAGGAGATTTTCCTGTAATCATTAGCATTAACAGCACAAAGTAATAAATTAATAGCTTTAAAGTTATTTTGAACCATTCGATTATCCTCGGCGTTGAATTCCTCTTCTGATTTTGGCGCCCATTCTTCTCCCACCTTTTTGACAGGAACCTCATTTCCTTTGGTGTACACCTTCCACAAGTAAGGGCTGTTTGATCTGACGAATATCTGCATCCTTTCTTTCCAATATGAATAATTAGTCCCGTTAAACAAAGGAGGTCTTGTGGGGCACTGTCCTTCATCAATACCTGCAAAAGAGTCTAGAGTAGAAGCCATGGAAAGATTCTCTCAAACGGTTAAGTCTTTCAGAGAGTATGGCTCTGATACCAATTGTTGGACAATACGCTTTACGCTAGAGGGGGGGTGAATAGCGTTTTAAAATTATTAAGCGTTTTAGTGCGGAATTTAAAAACTTTGCAGAAATTAAAACAAGTGCAGTAGAATAAACTTACACAATGATGTATCCTGGTTGGCCACAAACGTGGTTAGTCCAGTCCCCGAGAGACTCTCTCGAGATTTCCACTAAACTTGTCAAGCTTACGGGTGCTTAACAAACCGTTACAGCTGAGGACACAAGCCTCACCTAGGTGCTCGGGGATCACAATCCCAAAGACTTCAATTGCTCGGGGATACCAATCCCAAAGACTTCAATTGCTCGGGGATAACAATCCCAAAGACTTCAACTGCTCGGGGATAACAATCCCAAAGACTTCAACTGCTCGGGGATAACAATCCCAAAGACTTCAACCGCTCGGGGATAACAATCCCAAAGACTTCAACCGAGGAATCACAAGTTCCTCAACAAACGAGAATCGCAATTCTCTTACAAACACAAAACACACTCACTTTACAAAGCACTCCTTAATGAGTAGATATGAGTAGAAATAGTACGCTCAAGATCACAACAACTTAGCTCAATAGAATGGCTCTTCAAAAAGCTTTATGGATGAATGGAAAATGATGATCAATGTAAGAAAGCTTTTAGCAATGAAAATACTCAAAGTGTATATGTTGTTGTTGTGAAAACACTGAGTTGAAGCTGTATTTATAGGTGAGAAACTCAGTCTTACCGTTGTCTAATTGCCAATTAAGGATTGCTGAAATTACTCAGTGACAATCGATTGTCAAGACTAAACAATCGATTGTTTGCCTATCAGATCAAAAATTCAATCCCAGATTTTACGTCAACAATCGATTACTTCAAATCAATAATCGATTATTTATAACGTTAAGAAATCCTTTCCAATTTTTGGCATAAAACATCGATTGTCCGGAAATCAACAATCGATTATTTTAACAACGTTCAGAAAATCTTTTCCAGATTTTACGCAAAACATCGATTGTTAAATATCAACAATCGATTACCTGACGGTAATTGAAAATATATGACAACGGTCAGCTTCAACAATCGATTATCAAATGGGATAATCGATTATTAATTAATTTCAAAACTCTCTGTCTCATATATAATCGATTATCAAAAGCCACAATCGATTATCATTTTATTTAAAATCACTGGGAGACATTTTTCTCATTCTAATCGATTACCATTAGTTCATAATCGATTTTTATGAGTTTTGAAAACTTTGCCTCAGTTAACAATCAATTATCATAAGTACACAATCGATTGTTATGCAGTTTGCAAAAACCTGATGTTAACTGACTTACTCACAATTGATTATCATTAATTCACAATCGATTGTCATGCAGTCTTGGCTTAGAGATACTCGATTATCATAAGAACATAATCGATTATCTTAGCCCAGATTTTTGAGGCATGTTTGGAAAACATTTTAACAAATGTAAATATGTATAGTTTAAAATCATTTGACACTTAATTTAAATATGCATGATTTTGGAAAAAATAATTTTAGTAGAGAAGCCATGTTATGAGCCAAGTTGAGGAATCAAGATCACAATTAATATTGACTCAATTATAACATTTCTAAACTTTGTCTTGAGCTTCTTGTAATGCATCCATTTTGTGCTTGTCCTTGAGCATTGCTGTATATCGCTTTTTGCTTTGTTTGACATTCATCAAAACCTACAAAAGAACACACGTTTAGTATATTGCATTTGAAACGTGTTTCCAACATTATACAGTTTATTGTGATGCTTCTCGTATTGGGCTTGGTGCAGTGTTGATGCAGGATGAAAAGGTCATTGCGTATGCTTCACGGTAGTTGAATATTTATGAGAAGAACTATTTGGTTCACGATTTGGAGTTGGCATCCATAGTTCATGCATTGAAGATTTGGAGGCATTATCTCTATGGCGTGGCATGTGAGATGTTCACGGATCACAAGAGTCTTCAGTATTTGTTCAAGCAAAAGGAGTTGAATTTGAGGCAGAAGAGGTGGTTGGAGCTGTTGAAAGATTATGATATCACCATCCTATATCATCTGGGAAAGGTCAATATGGTGGCCAATGTTTTGAGTAGGAACTCAACCAGTATGAGCAGTCTTGCTTATATTGCAATAGGTGAGAGACCGCTTGCATTGGATGTTTAGGCTTTGGCCAATCATCTTGTGAGACTGGATTTTTCTGAGCCCATTCATGTGTTAGATTGCACGGTCACCCGTTCTTCATTATTGGAGCGCATCTGTGATCGGAACTATGATGATCCCCATTTGTGTATCCTTAGATACACGGTGCTGCGCAGAGGTACCAAGCAGGTTACCTTAGATGATGATGGAGTTTTGAGATTGTTGGGTCGGGTTTGTGTGCCTAATGTGGATGGGCTCCGAGAGTTGATTTTAGAGGAGGCCCATAGCTCCCGGTACTCTATTCATCTGGGCGCCGCAAAAATGCATCTAGCTTTGCAGCAGCATTATTGGTGGTGGAGAATGAAGAAGGATATTGTTGCATATGTAGCTCGGTTCATAAATTGTCAGTAGGTTAAGTACGAGCATTAGAGGCCTAGTGGTTTATTTCAGAGGATTGAGCTTCTCGAGTGGAAGTGGGAGCGGATTACTATGGATTTTGTTGTTGGACTTCCGTAGACTCGGAAGAAGTTCGACGCAGTATAGGTCATTTTTGATAGGCTGACCAAGTCAACGCATTTCATTCCTATGGCAGTCTCCTATTTTTCTGAGAGGTAAGCTGAGATCTATATCTGAGAGATTGTTCTCCTTCATAGTGTGCACATGTCTATTATTTAGGATCGAGCTACCCAATTTACCTCATATTTCTAGAGAGCAGTTCAATGAGAGTTGGACATACAGGTTGAGTTGAGCATAACATTTCATCCCCATACGGACGGTCAGTCTGAGCGGACTATTCAGATACTGGAGGATATGCTCCGAGCTTGTGTCATTGACTTCGGAGGCTCGTGGGATCAGTTTTAGTCTTTAGCGGAGTTTGCCTACAAACAACTACCAGTCGAGCATCCAGATGGCTCCTTATGAGGCTTTATATGGTAGGCGTGTCGGTCTCCGCTTGGATGGTTAGAGCTGGGAGAGGCTCGGTTGTTGGGTACGATCAGGTTCAGGAGGCCTTGGACAATGTCAGGATCATTCAGGTTAGGCTTCGTACAGCTCAGTCCACGCAAAAGAGTTATGCCGACCGCAAGGTTCACGATTTGGATTTCATGGTCAGTGAGAGGGTATTGCTTCGAGTGTCGCCTATGAAGGGTGTGATGGGATTTTGGAAGAAGGCAAAGCTTAGCCCTAGGTTTATTGGTTCGTTTGAGATTCTTGATGGAGTGGGAGAGGTGGCTTATAGACTAGCATTCCCACCGAGCTTATCAGTCGTGCATCCCGTGTTTCATATGTCCATGCTTCGAAAGTATCACTGATCCATCCTATGTGTTAGATTTCAGCATTGTCCATTTGGACAAGGACTTGTCTTATGAGGAAGTGCCGGTGGCTATTCTAGACCGGCATGTTTGTCAGTTGAGGTCAAAGAGTTTCCCTTCTGTTTGTGTTTAGTGGAGAGGTCAGCCTGCCGAGGCATCGACTTGAGAGTCTGAGTCCGATATATAGAGCCGTTATCCCTATCTTTTTCCCGACTCAGATACTTCTTTCTTATGTCCATTCGAGGACGAATGGTTGTTTTAGAGGTGGAGAATGTAATGATCCAAAAGGTCATCACTTGTTTTTAAATTAAATTTTGTGTTTCTGATACCTTGAGAGCCTCATTTAGAGTCACCTCCATTTGCGTGTGTAGTCCGGGCGCGCAATCGGAAAGATTAAATATAAAAATCTGGGAAAAACATAATAAAATTTGGCTAATAAATGAATTAATTTGACTTCGGCCAATGATTAGGTGAGCAGACGCAGACTCGTGATTTAACGATCCCGGAGGGTCCCATAGGAAAATACGGGACTTGGGCGTATACGCGGAATCGAATTCCGAGGTCCCAAACCCGAGAAATAAATTTTTAAACAAAATTGTTTTCTGAAATTATTCAAGGAAATTTAAAATGAAAATTGATTAGAACATGGTAGTATCGGGCCCGTATTTTGGTTTCGGCGCCCGGTACAGGTCTTATATATGATTTATGACATTTCTATAAAATTTCGTGAAAAACGGATGTCATTTGACGTGATTCTGACCTAAATTGAAAAAGTTGATGTTTTATGAAGTTTGAGAAAATTCTTCGTTTTTGAGGCTTAATTCATTGTGATTGAGGTTATTTTAGCCATTTGATCTCACGGATAAGTTCGTACAATATCATTGAGTTAGTACTATGTTTGGTTAAGGAGCCCCGAGGGGTCAGTTGTGTTTCGGATGAGTTTTAGGAGGTTTTTGAGTTAAGAAAAGTGCAGGTTTTTGCTGTTGAATGCCCAGGGATTTTACCCTTCGCATTCGCGTGGTCCCTCCCGGGAATGCGTAAGGTTAATATCCCAAGGGCCAGTTTCTTCTTCGCGAACACGAACCCTAAGACGCGAACACGAGGTTGAGGGGGGAGTACCTTCACGAACACGTCCAGGTACTCACGAACGCATAAGCTAATGGGCCTGGGGAGAGAGTTCTCAGTTATTCTACGCGAACGTGGCCACTGGCCCGTGAACGGGAGGGCTCAAGGAGTTAATGCTTCGCAAACGCAAGCCCAAGGTCGCGAACACAAAGGTGTTCAGTTTTGACTAATCACGAATGCAATAAGCATGTCGCGAAGGGGAAGGGCAATTTTGCCCAGTCATTTCAAAGTCTCAAAAACAGAACACTTACGGGATTTTTAAAAAATTTCATAAACCTATTTCTCTCCAAAGCTCTTAGGCAATATTTGAAGCATTTCCTCACCATAATCTCTTAGGTATGTCATTTTTAACTTGTTATCTTCCATTTTTATCAACATCCACTAGATTTCTAGGCATAAAATATGAGATTAAGGGTAGAAAATTAGAAAATTGGAGTAGAGTTAGGGATTTTTGATTAATTGTGATTTAAACCTCGTCTTAGGGTCGAATTCTGGAACTAATTATGTATTTGGACTCGTGGGTGAATGGGTGATTTAATATTTGTCCGAATCTCGTGTTTCGACCAAGCGGGCTCGGGGTTAATTTTTGGATTTTCGGGAAGAATGATTAAAAAGCTATAATTAAGTATTGGAATTGGATCGTTTAGCATTTATTGATTTTATTAAGTCGATTAAGTATAGATACAACTGTTTTGGAGCCAAATTCGAAAGGAAAGGCGGCTTATGATTGAGTTGGCTGTGGAACTTCGAGGTAAGCGTTCGGTCTAACCTTAGCTTGAGAGATTAGGAGTTGAGTCCTATGTGTTATTTGCTTCTTGTTGAGTACGATGTATAGGCATGGTGACAAGTATCTATACATTGGTGTCGAGCATGACTGTGGGTCTTAAATTGCAACTTGTTGTGTTCTTGAATGATATTACGGATGCTTTAATTGATTATTCACGATATTGAGCAAAGGTTAAGTTTGTTTCGTGGAAGTACGAAATTGGGCATTGGTGATAGCGAAAATGGTTAGATGCTGGATTAAGATTTGGTTATAGCCGACTCTCCCTTGCTGGGACGTATTTATTTATGCTGTCGATTCCTTGTCGGGATAGTGTGGTTTGTTAGTGATCCTTTGCCGGGACTGTTGATATGATTATTGTTGACTGTATATTTAGAATGGGTTACACGTCACAAAATTAATATTAATTTATATGGATCGGGTTGCACCCTACAACATTTGTTATATATAGATTGGGTTGCACGCCGCAACAATTAAATTATATGGATCGGGTTGTACGCCGCAACATTGATATGGTTCGATCGGGTTACACATCGCAAAAAATATTATATTGGATTGGGTTGCATGTCGTAGCAATTATATATGTGGATCGGGTTGTACGCCGCAATAGTGTTAAATGATAAGGGATCGGGTTGCGCGCTACAACAGTAATATTATTGTTTCGTTGTAGATTTTGGACTGTCCTCTCATATTTTTTTAAGTTTCGCCTTGATTTGATATGTTCCCCGCAACATATATGCCCTCCCTTTTAAATTGCTTATTTCCTGTTTATTTTTCCGCTGCGTATTATGTAACTGCATATGTTTATATGGGGTCTGGTCCTAGCCTCCTCACTACCTCGCTGGGGTTAGGCCAGACACCTACCAGCACATGGGGTCGGTTGTGCTGATGCTACAGTCTGCACTTTGTGCAGATACCAGAGCAACACTGGGTTTGTAGCAGTAAGGAAGCTAGACTTCCATCCACTGAGATTCCGAGGTAGTCCTGCAGGCGTTTGCAGGCCTGACGTCTCTTCTACCAGTTATTATAATCTGATTTCTTTTGTATTCAAGACAGACTGTATTTATTTTCTTCAGACATCTATATGTAGTATTCATAGACAGTTTGTGAATATTGTGACACCAGTTTCTGGGTAGAGACGCATGTTGGTACTTTTTTACTATGTTGGTATTATATTAGTCTAAGTCTTCTACTAAATTTTAACTTCCGCTACTAATTAAATGTTGATCACTTGTTATTATAAGATGTTGAAAAGGACTAGAATGAAAGAGTTCAGAATTTCTAAATTTCGTGGCTTCCCTAACTTCTACGAGTAGGCGCCATCACGACTCTCGAGGGTGGGAAATCCAGATCATGACAAGTAGGTATCAGAGCACTAGGTTACATTTGTTTGAGGAATCGGTATGGAGACATCTGTATTTATCCCCAAAGGCTATAGAGTTAAGAAAACTTCACATTTGTTCTTTCTTGTCGTGTAGTTTGGTTTGTCAATGCTAATTGAATTTCTACTTTGTTCTTTCGCAGATGGCAAGAACACGCTCTTTCTTATCTACCAATCAGTAGACCGAGCCCCCAGCAGCAGCTCCCACAAGACACAGAGGGCGAGGCCGAGGCCGTGCTGGAGAACGAGGTAGGGGCACAGCTCAGTGTAGTTCAGCAACACCCATAACGGATCCTCAAGTTGATTTTGATGACGAGGTTCCTGCCCCAGTAGTTTCAGTGGGCCCAGCTGAGGTCCTAGAGGGATTTATTGCTATCCTAGTTCTTCAGGATGCTCTGGTCCGTCTAGTGTCCTTATGGAGAGTATCACCAGGGCAGGTTTACTTCCTATAACATCAACCGTCTCTCAAGCAGGAGGAGGAGCCTAGACTCCTGCTACTCGCACTCAGGAGCAGGTAGCTCCCCAGTTTCAAACTCCAACGGCTCAACTAATTAGAGCGGTTCAGCCGGGTGTGGGAGCTCATACTACTGATGGTGCAGCCATGTCTGTCGATCCTTTATAGAGATTGGACTAGTTCACCAAGCTCTTATCTACTACTTTCCGCGGTGTATCTACTGAGGATCCCTGGGATTATCTAGACATGTGCCATGATATTCTTCGGAACATAGGGATAGTTGAGACCAATGGGGTCGATATTTCCACATTTTGCATGTTTGGATCCACCAAGACTTGGTGGAGGGATTATTTCTTAGCTAGACTAACAAGATAGCCAGCCTTGACCTGGGATCAGTTTTTCCCTATTACAAAGCGAGAGGCCTATCGGAGGCAGTTCGAGCACCTCCAGCAGGGATCCATGACTGTCACCCAATACGATATCAGATTTATTGATTTGGCTCGCCATGCTCTTATCATACTTCCCATTGAGAGAGCGTGTGAGACAGTTTATTGATGGACTCATTTAGCCGATTCATCTCCAGATGGCTAGAGAGATTGGGAGAGTGCTATCCTTCTAGGAGGCAGCCAATGTGCCCCGGAGAGTTGAGATGGTACTATCACACGGGGGTGGTCAAGGGGCAGACAAGAGGCCCTGTCATTCAGGCAGGTTTAGTTGTACCTCGTCTGGAGGTATAGATTTGTATACTAGAGTCCATACTCCTAGGCCCTTTCAGTCAACACTCTAGGTTTTTCACGGAGCTTCAGGTGGCCATGGTCCTAAGATGCAGTATTCTGATCAGCAGCCCTACAGTTCACCACCAGCTTCTGTCAATGCACCACCGATCCATAGTTTTTTGGGTGGTCATTCAGGTTTCCAGGGCCAGTATTAGTTACCTCGGCCTCAATATTCAGGTGGATATTATGAGTGTAGTTAGTATGATCATATCCGGAGGGCTTATCTAAGGTTAGTGGGTACTCACTCGCAGCAGTAGGGTTCCCATGCTATGGTTCAGGCACCAGGTCTTCCATAAACTGCCTAGCCAGTTAGAGGTGGGGTAGAGGTGCTAGAGGAGGAGGTACAAGATTTAGAGGTGGAGCTCAGATCACTAGAGGTAGAGGCTAGCCAGCTGTATGCCGTCCCAAAGATGTACTCTAGGGTGGTGGGGCCTAGCCCCAATGTTATGCTCTTCCAGCACGGCCTGAGGCTGAGACTTCAGATGTGGTTATCACATGTATTGTTCTAGTTTGTGATAGAGATGCTTCAGTGTTATTTGATACAGGGTCTACACACTCGTATGTGTCATCTTATTTTGCACCCGTATCTGGTATGGCCTAGTGATTCCTTGAGTGTCCATGTATATGTATCTACACCGATGGGTGATTCTATCGTGTTAGAACGAGTCCCTTGTCTTGAATTGTGGTGATTGGTGTCTTGAGACTCGTGTAGATTTGTTGCTTCTAGACATGGTCGATTTTGATATTATATTGAGGATGAATTGGTTATCACCTTACCACGCTATCTTGGACTTTCATGCTAAGACTGTGACCTTAGCCTTACCGGGTTTGCCTCGTTTAGAGTGGAGAGGTACTCCTAGTAATTCTACCCGCAGTGTTATCTCGTATATGAAGGCTCGACGTATGGTCGAGAAGGTGTGTTTGGCATATTTTGCATATGTTCGTGATTCTAGTGCTGAGGTTCCCTCTATTGATTCTATGCCAGTTGTACGTGAGTTTCCGGAAGTATTCCCTTCAAACCTGCCGGGTATGCCGCCTGACAGGGTAGTGACTTTTGTATTGATTTGGCTCCGGGCACTCAACCCATTTCCATCCCGCCGTATCGTATGACATCGCCTTATTTGAAAGAGTTGAAGGAACAGTTGCAAGATTTTCTTGAGGTGGGTTTCATTAGACCAAGTGTTTCGCCTTGGGGTGCGCCAGTGTTATTTGTTAAAAAGAAGGATGGGTCAATGAGAATGTGTATTGATTACCGGCAATTGAACAAGGTTATAATCAAGAATACGTATCCACTGTCGAGGATTGATGATTTGTTCGATCAGCTTCAAGATGCCAAGGTATTTTCATAGATTGACTTGAGATCTGGCTAACATCAGTAGAGGATTAGGGCATCCGATATCCCTAAGACAGCTTTCTGCACTAGATATGGGCATTATGATTTCTTGGTTATGTCATTTAGGTTGAAAAATGCCCCAGTAGCTTTTATGGATTTGATAAGCTGAGCGTTTAGGCCTTATTTGGACTTATTCATGATAGTCTTCATTGATGATATTTTGATATATTCTTGCGGTTAGGAGGAGCACAAGCAGTATCTCAGAGTGGTCCTCCAGACTCTACGGGATAGTCAGTTATATGCTAAGTTCTCAAAGTGTGAGTTCTGGTGGAGTTCAGTTGCATTACTGGGTTACGTTGTATCAGCAGGGGATATTCAGGTTGATCTGAAGAAGATTGAGGCAGTAAAGAACTAGACTAGACCAGCATCAACTATAGAGATTCGGAGTTTCTTGGGATTAGCAGGCTACTATTGTTAGTTCGTGGAGGGGTTCTCATATATTGCAGCCCCCATGACCAGGTTGACCCATAAGTGCGCCTAGTTCAGATGGTCAGATGAGTGTGAGGCTAGCTTTCAGAAGCTTAAACAGTTCTAAATACGGCACCGCTGGTTGTTTTTCCCACAGGTTCAAGGCCTTATACAGTTTATTGTGATGTTTCTCGTATTGGGCTTAGTGCATTATTGATGCAGGATGGCAAGGTCATTGCCTATGCTTCGGAGCAGTTGAAGATTCACGAGAAGAACTATCCGGTTCACGATTTGGAGTTGGCAGCCATAGTTCATGTATTGAAGATTTGGAGGCATTATATGTACGGGGTGGCATGTGAGGTGTTCACGGATCACAAGAGTCTTTAGTATTTGTTCAAGCAAAAGGTGTTGAATTTGTGGCAGAGGAGGTGGTTGAAGTTGTTGAAAGATTATGATATCACCATCCTAATCATCTGGGAAAGGCCAATGTGGTAGGCGATGCTTTGAGTAGGAACTCAGCCAGTATGAGTAGTCTTACTTATATTCCAGTAGGTGAGAGACCGCTTGCTTTGGATGTTCAGGCTTTGGCCAATCTGTTCGTTAGACTGGATATTTCACAGCCCAATTGTGTGTTATCTTGCACGGTCACCCGTTCTTCATTATTGGAGCACATCCGTGATCGACAGTTTGATGACCCCTATTTGTATGTCCTTAGAGACACGGTGCAGCGCAGAGGTACCAAGCAGGTTACCTTAGATGATGCTAGAGTTTTGAGATTGTAGGTGTGCCTAACGTGGATGGGCTTCGAGAGTTGATTTTAGAGGAGGCCCATAGCTCCCAGTACTCTATTCATCCGGGCACCACGAAGATATAAAGGATTTGCGGCAGTATTATTGGTGGCGGAGAATGAAGAAGGATATCGTTGAATATGTAGCTCCGCGTTTGAATTTTCAGCAGGATAAGTACGAGCATCACAGGCTTGTTGGTTTATTTCAGAGGATTGAGCTTCCAGAGTGGAAGTGGGAGCGGATTACTATGGATTTTGTTGTTGGACTTCAGCAGACTCGGAAGAAGTTCGATGCAGTATGGATTATTGTTGATAGGCTGACCAAGTCAGCGCATTTCATTCCTGTGGTAGTCTCCTATTCTTCTGAGAGGATATCTGAGATCTATATCCGGGAGATTGTTTGCCTTCATGGTGTGCCCGTGTCTATCATTTTAGACCAAGGTACGCAATTTACCTCACATTTCTAGAGAGTAGTTCAGCGACAGTTGGGCACACGGGTTGAGTTGAGCACATCAGTTCATCCCTAGATGGATGAGCAATCCGAGCGGACTATTCAGATATTGAACGATATGCTTCGAGCTTGTGTCGTTGACTCTGGAGGCTTGTGGGATCAGTTTTTGCCTTTAGTAGAGTTTGCCTACAGCATCAGCTACAAGTCGAGTATCCAGATGGCTCCTTTTGAGGCTTTATATGGTAGGCAGTGTCGGTCTGCTGTTAGAAGGTTAGATCCGAGAGAGCCTCGGTTGTTGGGTACGGATCTAGTTTAGGAGGCCTTGGTCAATGTCAGGATCATTCAGGATAGGCTTCGATAGCTCAGTCCAGGTAAAAGAGTTATGCTGATCGCAAGGTTCGTGATTTGGCTTTCATGGTCGGTGAACGGCTATTGCTTCGAGTGTCACCTATAAAGGGTGTGGTGAGATTTGGGAAGAAGGCTAAGCTTAGCCCTAGGTTCATTGGTCCGTTTGAGATTCTTGATCGAGTGGGAGAGGTGGCTTATATAATTGCATTGCCGTCGAGCTTATCAGCCGTGCATCCAACATTTCATGTGTCCATGCTTCAGAAGTATCACAACAATCCATCTTACGTGTTAGATATAAGCACTTTCTAGTTGGACAAGGACTTGTCTTCCGAGGAGGAGCCGGTGGCTATTCTAGACCGGCAGGTTCATTAGTTGATGTCGAAGAGCTTCCCTTCTGTTTATTTTCACCGGAGAGGTCAGCCTGCTGAAGCATCGACCTAGGAGTTCGAGTCCGATATGCAGAGCCTTTATCCCCATATTTTTCCCAACTCAGGTACTTCCTTCTTGTGTCCGTTCGAGGACAAACAATTGTTTTACAGGTGGAGAATGTGATGACCCAAAAGATTATCACTTGTTTTTAAGTTAAATTCTGTGTTTTCGAGACCTTGAAAACCTCATTTAGAGTCACTTCGATTTGTGTGCGTAGTAGGGGCGCGTAGCCGGAAAACTTAAATATAAAAATTTGTGAAAAAATGATAAAATTTGGAATTAATTTGACTTCAGTCAACGTTTTGGGTGAACTGACTCGGAATCATGATTGGACAGTCCCCGAGAGTTCGTAAGAAAACACGGCACTTGGGCGTATGTCCGGAATTGAATTCCGAGGTCCCAAGCCTGAGAAATGAAGTTCTAAAGAAAATTATTTTCTGAAATTATTTAAGGAAAATTGAAATAAAAATTTCTTAGAATATGGTGGTATCGAGCCCGTATTTTGGTTTCGACCCTCGATACAAGTCTTATATAATATTTAAGACATTTCTGCAAAATTTGGCGAAAAATGGATGTCATTTGACGTGATTCGGACCTAAATTGCAAAAGTTGATTTTTTATGAAGTTTGGGAAAATTCTTTGATTTTGAGGCTTAATTGGTTGTTATTGAGGTTATTTTGGCGATTTGATCGCATGGATAAGCTCGTATGATGTCGTTGAGTTAGTACGTATGATTGGTTAAGGAGTCCCGAGGGCTCGGTTGTGTTTCAGATGTGTTTCGGATGATTGGTTACCCATTGCATTCGTGTGGTCCCTCTCGTGAACGCGTTAGACTAATATCCGAAGGGCCAATTTTCTTATTCACGAATGCGAAGCTTGAGACGCGAACGTGAGGATGAGGAGGGAGTATCCTTTGCGAATGCATCCAGATACTACGAACGCGTAAGGCAATGGGCCTGGGGAGGGAGTTCTTAGTTATTCTACGTGAATGCAGCCACTGGCCCGCGAACGAGAGGGCTCGAAGAGTTAACTCTTTGCGAACATGAAGGTCTTCAGGCCTGACTCATTGCGAATACAATAAGCCTGTCGCGAATGCGAAGGGCAATTTTTCCTAGTTATTTCGAAATCTCAAAAATAGAAAACTTATGGGATTTTTACAAAATTTCATAAACCTCTGCTTTTCCAAAGCTCTTAGACGATTTTTGAAGCATTTACTCACCATAATCTCTTGAGTATGTAATTTTTAACTTGTTATCTTTCATTTTTATCAACACCCACTAGATTTCTAGGCCTAAAACATGAGATTAAGGGTAGAAACTTAGGGATTTGGGGTAGAGTAAGGCCTTTTTGATTTGGGTGATTTAGACCTTATTTTGGGGTCGAATTCTGGAACTAATTATATATTTGGGCTCATGGGTGAATGGGTGATTTGAGTTTTGTCCGAACCTCGTGTTTTGACCAAACGGGCCTGAGGTCAATTTTTGAGTTTTTGGGAAGAATGATTAAAAAGCTATAATTAAGCATTGGAATTGGATTGTTTAGCATTTATTGATGTTATTAAGTCGATTATGTATAGATACAATTGTGTTGGAGCCATATTCGAAAGGAAAGACGATTTTTGAGGATTGAGTTGGCCGTGGAAGTTCGAGGTATGTGTTCGGTCTAACTTTAGCTTGATGGATTAGGAGTTGAATCCTATGTGAAGAACTTCTGGAATTTGATCTAATAGAGCCATCATATTCACAATGGGCATGTGAAGCATTTTATCAACAAAAGAGCTGAGCAGAGAGGTAAACTCAGGTTGGTCATCAACTACCAGCCACTCAACCCTTTCCTCCAAGATGATAAATTCCCTATCCAAAATAAACTCACTCTTTTCTCCCACTTAGCCAAGGACAAATATTTTTAAGTCTATATTTTGGCAATTGGGAATCCACCCTGAAGAAACACCAAAAACGGGATTTTGCATCCTCGATCATCACTTCCAATGGAAAGTCATGCTCTTCGGGTTGAAAACTGCACCTTCCTTTTTCCAAAAAGCCATGATAAAAATATTCCAACCCATCCTCCATACCTCTTTAGTTTACATTGATGGCATCTTGTTAATTAGTTATACATTATAGGAACATATCAACTTGCTTCTTCAATTTGAGGCATTAGTAACACAGTACGGAATCATGCTCTCAGCAAAAAAGATGGTTCTTGCTCAAAAGGAGATTGATTTTCTTGGAATGCATTTTATCCAAGGTGAATACAGTCGAGGAACACATATATATCAAGAATTACTCAAATTTCCGAATCCCAACCTCACAACAAAGCAGATTCAATAATTCTTGGGAATAGTAAATTATGTGAGAGATTTCAACCCAAATATCTCTACATACATTTTCCACTCACACAGATGCTCAAGAAAAATGCTCCATCATGGGAAAAGAAGCAATATGATGCAGTCAAGGAAATAAAAGAGATTTCTAAAAGTGTCAAGTCCCTCTATATCCCTTCAGATGGTAAGAAGATATTGCAAACTGATGCCAGCACTGAATATAGGAGTGTTATTCTATTTGAAGAAAAAGATGGCCAGAGGAAAATATGCGGATATGCCAGTGGAAAGTTCAAATCTGCCGAGCAACATTATCACTCTAATTTCAAGGAAATTCTCGTAGTAAAGAATGGAATCAAGAAATTTAATTTCTTCCTTATTCACACAAAATTTCTGATAGAAATTGATATAAAGACCTTCCCAAGATGATTCAGCTAAATGCAAATATTATTCCCAATCCTCAAACTCTTGGGTGGGCTCAATGGTTCTCTCCATATAAGTTTCAAGTCAGGCACCTGAAAGGAAATGATAATATTCTCGTAGATTTTTTGTCTCGACCAGAAGAATTCTCAAAGAGATATTCCCCAGCAAATTTGAAGTCAAAGCAAAAGATAATCAGCCACATCTTCATGCTCTACAGTATGGTAGGAACAAGTTCATCACGACAAACAGATCATCCACTGGAGTTGTTCAACCTCATGGATCCATTTGATCCGGCAATTATTATGGAAAGAAGAACTTATTATGAGCTCCAAGTTTTTCGGCAATGTGGAGGATCCATTCTCAAGCCATATAGGGTCAATCCAAAATATCCGTTCTACTATATTTATTCATAGCTCAAGCCAAGGATTTTCCACAAGAACTTTTATAGTTTTTCTAGTACCTATGCCATCAGTATTATATTTTCATGAAATTCAACTGCAATGTTTTCAAGGATTTTGATAACATTGCACCAACTCTTAAAGTATTTTTGCTATGGTTCAAGCCTAGAAGATATTGGATAAAATGCTTCAATAATTCCTATTCAACAAACGTATTCATGTTTCATAGGCCAGTAAAGATTATTAATGGAAAAGTCTAGGAGCAAGCAGAGGCATCATTCTGGTGGGAATTTCCCGTGTCAATTTTATCAATGGAAGAAGAATATAGAGGCACAAAGAATCCTTTTTCAACAAAATAGGTGCATCTCGAGAGAGATATAGATATTGGGCAAGCTGAAATTATACAAGTAATCATCCTCATTGGGAAAGAGTGCGAGAAGCAGCAAAAGAATATCAAATCCTATACGAAGTCATCCGAGAAAAGATCACTCAAGATATTTCCAGATGAAGGTTGTGGATTACATCTCTCAATCCAAAGGAGAAAGAACACATCAAAGAAGGACCATTAAATTCCAGGCATTACTACCCACAAGGTCTTTGAAAAGATGCCTAGAAGACAACCCTAGAATCAATGAAGGATAATTACCTAAATCCCCGCTAAACCCACCATAATCCTAGATTAGCCACCAAAAAATCCTATAAAATATCCTACCCATGCCAAGACAAATTTCCACATCTTTCCATACTATCCAGGCCCCAATTCAACTTGTTTTCACATGCTTCCATATGCCTCCACATGCTTCGTCACATGCAACACCCTACTTTCAAATGGCGTTACATGTTCCCACATACTTTCACATGCTACACCATGTATATTTCACCCATTTCACATGTTCAAGTGTTTTTAAGTTGTTTTGCATAAATTCCTTCACATGCTTAGAAGGACCCACTTGTAAGATAAGTTTGCCACGTAAGATAGGTTTATTTTATCAAGGAAGTTTGTCTTGTAATAACCTCCTAGCTCTATATAAAGGAGGCCTTGTAGTAGTTGTAGGATCATCTTGCAATCATCTTGTAATCTTTGTAAATCTTTTATGACATATTACATATAAGTGATTTCTAAATTTCTCTCTTGTTCTTTCTTTAAAATAGATGGAAAGGTCACTCCATGTATGAAAATAGAGTTAGAATACTGTAAGAAAGTTAGCTTATTGTAGTACGAAAGTTTTTTGAGTTATAAACAGCTAACCTTGGTTATAGTACAAAAGTTTTCTGAGTTTTGTAGCTTGGCAAGCAGTCCCTTGTGGATTGTTGAAGCCAACCCCTTAAGTAGGAAAACATTTGCGACTATAAAAAAATCAGGGGATATTTGTTCTTTGCAAACGCGATAGGTAGGTTCGCGAACACGTAGGCTTCCAGTCCTTCTGGGGGTAGTGGGAATTTTCCTTCACAAATGCATACTTGTGTAGAGAATGCGAAGTCTTGGCTAGGAATCACCTTATTCAAATGAAAGATGGGTTTCGTGAACATAGAGGCCACTAACTGCTACTCTTTGCATATGCAGGGGCCCCTTTGCAAATGTGAAGAAGAAAGTTAGCCCATGTATAAATAGTGCTAAAAATCAGAATTTAGCCATTTTTATTTTTTAAGACTTAGATCAAGGGGATTCTAATAGGATTTTCATCCCATGTTCTAGGGTTAGTAATTTTTACCTAGTTTTGATTTATCTCATGAATTTTCATATATTTTTATTTCTAAATCAGTTTTTTAAAGAATAGAAATTGAGGTTCTGTGAAAAAAAAACTTGTGAAGGCTAATTTTGGGGATTTGGACCTCGATTTGAGGTCCAATCTTGATGCAAAACACATATTTGGACTTGAGGAGAATGAGTAAAAGGGAATTGGTCTAAATTTCAGATTTCGATCATGTGGACCCAATTTGATTTTTCTTAATATGTCAAAGATCAAACCTTTTGATACTATGGTATTTCTAAAACATGTTTTAACTTATTTGAGTATTGATTGGCTAGATTCAAGTGGTGTGGAGGCTTGTGTCAAAAAACGCAATTTTGGAGGATTGAATTGTGCCAAAAAAAGTAAAGTGTCTTGGTTAACCTTGATTTGAGAGAACTGGATATAATTGTGTGTAATTGTTATGTGTTGTATGTGTTGGGAGTGACGTATATACAAGTTGACAAGCGTATTTGCATTTTTTAATCAGAGGGAGAAGGCACGAAGGTTAATAGAGGGTCTTGCCTATGTTATCAGACTTCAAATGGCTAGAGAGGCCGACACTAAGAGTTCTTTCACTCAGGTGGTTAAGATTTTCAGGAAGATTGAGCAGATTTGTGGCTAGTGCAACAAGGCGACATTTGAGAAGAAGCCTAATCATTTTGGTGGGTTCAATGGTTCCTCTTATTGGGGCATAGTTATTTTGGTAAAGGCCATTATATCAGGCTAGTACAACTGACACCCTAAGTATCACATGTATATCAAGTGGCCATGGTGCTTATGGACCTCATTCTGGGCAGTCTGATGAGCTTGAAACACACACTTAAATATTCGCTAGTTGAATATAGTAAAATATAATATTATATCTACATGGATTGGTGTTAAACAATGTTATGTTTGTAGCTAGATTTCTATCCAAGATGATCAACAATTGAGATTTATGTGATTTCTGACTAAATTTAACTAAGACTTTAAACTATTGACTAATGAGAATCGATGAAAGTAATGAAAAAATAATCTTATCAATGGGAAAATATAGGGTTTTGATAGGACATGTGCAAGATGATTGTTTTGGGATTTAAATCTAGATAATTCACTTCTAATGTTCAAGTGATTCTCTCGAATTCACTCACTTATTTAGTACAAACGATTAGTAGAAACTCCTTTCCCAATTAATGTTGGAAACACGTTCTCAAGGCTTTATACTAAAACATGTGTTCTTATGTGTAGGTTTTGATGAATGACAAACAAGCGCAAATTGATATATGACGAAGTTCAAGTACAAGCGCACAATTGGTGGATAACGAGATTCAAGCACAAGACAAAGTTTTATAGTTTAAATGAGTCGTTCTTAATTGTGATCTTGATCCGACAACTTGACTCATGACATGCCTTCTCTCGTAAAATTATTTTTACAAAATCATGCATATTTAATTTAATGCTAAATGATTTTAAATCATGCATATTTGCTTCAGTCAAAATGATTTTTAAACATGCCTCTAAAATCTGGACTAAGATAATCGATTATGTACTTATGATAATCGATTATGTGAAGCCAAGACTGCATGACAATCGATTGTGAACTAATGATAATCAATTGTGTTAAGGCAGTGAGCATCAGGTTTTTCAAACCTGCATGACAATCGATTGTGAACCTTATGACAATCGATTGTGATGAGGCAGTGTACATCAAAGTTTTTCAAAACTCAGAATAATCGATTTTGAAGCTAATGACAATCGATTGTGAAGAGACAGTGTCCATCAGATTTTTCAAAGTCACAAAATAATCGATTGTGAACATATGACAATCGATTGTGTTGAGGCAGTGTCTTCCAGACTCTTTCAAAGTTATTAAATAATCGATTGTGAGTATATAACAATCGATTGTCACGAGGCAGTGTCTAAAATGATTTTCAAAGTCTGATAAGTAATCGATTGTTAACATTGCACAATCGATTGTGAAGCTGACCGTTGTCGTAAAGTTTTCAAATACCGTCAGGTAATCGATTGTTGATTTTGTACAATCGATTGTTGAGAATTAAAATCTGGAAAAGATTTTTTGAACGTTGCTAAGTAATCGATTGTTGATTTTATACAATCGATTGTTGAAATTAAAATCTGGAAAAGATTTTTTGAACGTTGCTGAGTAATCGTTTGTTGATTTTATACAATCGATTGTTGAAATTAAAATCTGAAAAAGATTTTTTGAACGTTGCTGAATAATCGATTATTGATTCTGTATAATCGATTGTTTTACGTAAAATCTGGAAATGATTTTTTGAACGTTGCCAATAATCGATTGTTGATCTTGGATAATCGATTGTTAAGCGTAAAATCTGGGATTGATTTCTGGAACGATTGGCAAACAATCGATTGTGGCTTCTTGACAATCGATTGTCACTCAGTAAAATCAGCAACTCTTAATTAACAATTAGACAACGGTAATGCCAAGTTTTTCAATTATAAATACAGCTTCATTTCAGTGTTTTAAATACAACAACACACAACAACTGATCATTCTATTGCTATAAGCTTGCATACTATTGTTTATCATTTTATATTCATTTCATAAAGCTTTTGAGAGCCAAAGTCTTGTCCATAGTTGTTATGATCTTGAGCATACTTCTTT
This sequence comes from Nicotiana benthamiana, assembly GCA_034376525.1. Lineage (NCBI taxonomy): Eukaryota > Viridiplantae > Streptophyta > Magnoliopsida > Solanales > Solanaceae > Nicotiana > Nicotiana benthamiana. The sequence continues at coordinate 7,106,096 of CM067327.1, read as the reverse complement.
TACTCATATCTACTCATTAAGGAGTGCTTTGTTTGAGTGTTTAGTGTTTTGTACACTTGTAAGAGAATTGTGATTCTCTTGTTGTAAGGAACTTGTGTTTCCTTGGTTGAAGTCTTGGAGTGTTGTATCTCCGAGCAAAGGTGTTAAGGCTTGTGTCCTTAAGTTGTAAAGGTTGGTTTGGCACCCGTAAGCTTAACAGTGAAGTCTTGGAGTGTTGTATCTCCGAGCAAAGGTGATAAGGCTTGTGTCCTTAAGCTGTAAAGGTTTGTTGAGCACCCGTAAGCTTGACAAGTTAGTGGAAAATCTCGAGAGAGTCTCTCGGGGACTGGACTAGCTACGTGTTGTGGTGAACCAGAATACATCGGTGCGTACTTTATTATTTATCGCACTTATTTACTTCCTGCAATTTTTTAATTTCGCAAAGTTTACGCTAATTTTTATTATAACGCTATTCACCCCCCCCCCCCTCTAGCGTTAAGTGTATTATCTAACAATTGGTATCAGAGCCCAACACTCTGAAGACTTAACAGTTTGAGAGAACCATCCATGGCTTCTACTCGTGACCCTTTTGCAGGAATTGATGAAGGACAATGCTCCACACGACCACCTCTATTCAACGGTACAAACTACACGTACTGGAAGGAGAGGATGAAAATCTTCGTTCAAGCAAACAACTTTCATCTCTGGAAGGTGATAATGAAGGGAAATCAAATTCCAACCAAAAAGGTTGAAAACGAATGGGTTCCCAAATCCGAAGAAGAATATGACGCGGATGATATCCGAAAGGTTCAAAATAATGCTAAAGGAATTAATTTATTATATTGTGCTGTAAATCCTGACGATTACAGGAAAATATCGTGTTGCACAACGTCAAAGGAAATGTGGGACAAGCTGGAAATTACGTACGAAGGTACGGACCAGGTAAGGGAAGCTAAAATTGATTTCCTAACCCATGCTTATGAATTATTTCACATGAAGGAAGGTGAAAAGGTGAATGAAATGTTTGAACGATTTTCAATAATCGTAAATGATCTACATGTTCTCAAGAAGACATTCACGGATAGAGAACTTGTTCGAAAAATTCTTAGAAGTCTCACTCCGGCATGGCGATCAAAGGCCGACGCAATCCAAGAATCCATTGGCGTCTCAAATGTCACCATCGACGCATTAAGAGGTAACCTTAAGACTTATGAGTCTACTATACTTAACCCTCTTGTTGATGATCAAAAGAGGCAAAGAATAGCGCTTAAGGCAAGCACAAGCCAACCTCAAGTTGATGAGGATGGAGACAACGAGTTTGGACTCGTTATCAAAAGATTTCAAAAGTTCATGCGAAAGGAGTATGAACGAAAGGGCAAAAAGCAAGGCGAGCAAATAAAGTGCTATTTATGCGGTGAAACCGGGCACGTCAAATCAAATTGCTCAAACATCAAAAAGGAGAAGAAACCTTTTAAGAAGCAAAGTGCATACATTTCTTGGGGAGGAGACTCCGGAGATGAGTCAAGCGAAGAAGAAGAAGACGAAGCCGCAAACCTTTGTCTTATGGCGCAAGAAGACAAGCAAGATGAGGTATGTCAAATCTCTTCTAAAAACTTCTTTACTCTTGAAGAAATGCGAACTGCTTTTGATGAGCTATATACTGAATTTATTAAGGCTTCAAAAACTGTCAAGAGCATAAAAGAAAATGCTTCTCTAAAAGAAAAAGATTTTCAAAAACAGCTTTCTTTGAAAGAAAAGGATTTAGAAAAACTGGTTTTAGAAAATGAGAAGCTGAAAGAGGAAAACAAGTTTTTCGGAAAAAGAAGCACCGACAAGCCCGAAAGTTCTATTAAAAATTGTTCTTCTTGCATGCATCTCAAAAATGAGGTAGATAGACTTATAGGTACCTTTGATAAGTTTAATTCTTCCCACAAAAATTTGAATAAGGTCCTTGTTAATTTGAAATCAACCAAGCATGGCATAGGCTTTAAGAATGAGCCTAAAGAAAAGGTTGACGCCAAACCCCAACCACCTAAGGCTCAACCTAGGATTAATAAAACAAATGCTTATCGTAGAAATAGCAATCCTAGAACAAATATGCATGCTAGACCAAATGTTGAACATTTTAGAAGACCTAGAAATGACTTACCACCTAGAAATGACTACCCTAGAAATGATGCATATTCTAGGACAAACACTAGAAGGAGTTTTGAACCTTTTAGAACATCTAGACATGACCATTACTCTAGAAATGCTGCTCATTTTAGAACTAATAGTAGGAGAAATGGTTCTCATGAAATGCGCAATAGACATAATGAAAATAGAGTAATTCATTTTCGTCCATCAAGTTACTATGAACCTAGAAGGATGCATAACCCCAACGTGACTTGTCATTATTGTAGACGCATTGGTCATATTGCTCCTGCATGCTTTACACGACATAGACATATCACTCAATCGCATCATTATAATATGCCTAACCCTCAAGGACCCAAAATGGCATGGGTACCTAAAACGCATTAATTTGTTTTGTAGGTATGTTTGAAGGGATCAAGTGTACTATGGTACCTTGATAGTGGATGCTCCAAGCACATGACGGGAGAGGAATCCAAATTCCTTCAACTAGAACACAAAGAAGGAGGAAGTGTTATTTTTGGTGACAACAATAAAGGAAAGATTATCGGCATCGGATCGGTCGGTAAGGATGAAAATTCTTCTATTAAGCATATATTACTTGTTAAAGGTTTAAAGAGTAATCTCTTGAGCATAAGTCAATTATGTGACAAGGGAAATCTTGCCTTATTTGATTCGGATGAATGCTTAGTATTTAGACGTAATGATTTCAAAATTATCCTTCGTGGTTTTAGAGTGGATAATATTTACATGGTTGATCTTGTAATTCCTCACCCGAATATGTGGATTGCCTTATGAGCAAAGAGGATGATACTTGGCTATGGCATCGTAGAGTAGCACATATAAACATGCATCTTTTGAACAAATTGATTTCACAAAATTTAGTTGTTGGTCTTCCAAATTTGAAATTTGAAAACGACTCTATTTGTGATTCTTGTCAAAAAGGGAAGCAAACAAAAGCATCTTTCAAATCGAAAAACATTGTTTCAACTACTAGACCATTGCAATTGCTTCACATGGATTTATTTGGACCATCTCGCATTGAAGTCTAGGAAGAAATCGTTATGCTTTTGTGATTGTTGATGATTATTCTAGATTTACTTGGACTTTATTTCTTGCCAAAAAAAGTGATGCTTTTCAAAATTTTAAATATTTTCTTAAGCGTGTTCAAAACGAAAAGGAAACAACCGTCACTTCAATTAGAAGTGATCATGGGGGAGAGTTTGATCACAATCTCTTTGCGGACTTTTGTGACGAACTCGGTATCGAGCATACCTTTTCCGCTACATGTAAACCACAACAAAATGGGGTGGTGGAAAGGAAAAATAGGTGTCTCGAAGAGATGGCTAGAACCATGCTCGAAGAGGCTAAGATTCCCAAACATTTTTGGGCGGATGCCGTGAGTACCGCATGCTACATCTTAAATAGAGTAGTCATAAGGCCAATACTCATGAAGACCCCTTATGAACTCTACAAGGGAAGGAAACCAAATATCTCCCATTTTAGAGTATTCGGTTGTAAATGTTTTATTCATAACAATGGCAAAGATCAATTGGGAAAATTTGATGCTAAGTCCGATGAGGGAATTTTCATTGGTTATTCCTCACGTAGCAAAGCATATAGGGTTTTTAATAAAAGAACCGAAACTCTGGAGGAATCCCCTCATGTTGTATTTGCCAAAAATAATGCTCGCTTGGCAAGAAAGGATTCCGGTTTTGACCTTGCAGGTATTTTAGATAGCTTGAAAGACAAAATACAAGAGGAAACGCCTAAGGAAAATCAAGACAAAATTTTGAAACAACCAACGGAGGAAGCGCCACAATTGGAGAAAGAAACGACAATGCCTAACGAATGGAGGACAATCAAAGATCACCCTCTCGAACAGGTAATTGGCGACGTCGGAGAAAAGATAAGTACCCGAAACTCCCTTAAGAACACCTTAGGACATACTGCTTTTGTGTCTCAAATTGAACCAACAACCATCTCCGAAGCAATTGGGGATGAATTTTGGACCTTGGTAACGCAAGAGGAGCTTAATCAATTCAAACGGAATGACGTTTGGGATTTGGTGCCAAGACCCGAAAATCATACCATAATTGGTACGAAATGGGTTTTTCGAAACAAACTAGATGAATATGGTGTAATCACTAGAAACAAAGCTAGGCTTGTAGCAAAAGGCTATAATCAAGAAGAGGGTATTGACTATGAAGAAACATATGCTCCCGTAGCTAGATTAGAAGCTATTCGTCTATTGCTCGCTTTTGCCTCTTCTATGAATTTCAATTTATATCAAATGGATGTGAAAAGTGCTTTTCTAAATGGTGTTATACAAGAAGAAGTTTATGTTGAACAACCCCCCGGTTTTGAAGATTTTAAATCTCCCGATCATGTTTTCAAACTCAAAAAGGCTCTCTATGGTTTAAAACAAGCTCCCCGAGCTTGGTATGAAAGATTGAGTAAATTTCTATTGGAAAATGATTTCATTAGGGGGAAAGTTGACACCACCCTTTTTGTTAAGCATAAAAACAATGATATTTTATTAGTTCAAATATATGTGGATGATATCATATTTGGTGCTACTAACAATGTCTTATGCAAGGAATTTTCCGATTTAATGACAAGCGAATTTGAGATGTCTATGATGGGTGAGTTAACATTCTTTTTGGGATTACAAGTAAAGCAAATGAAAGAAGGTACGTTCATTTGCCAAGCCAAATATTGCAAAGAATTGCTGAAGCGATTTGAAATGAACAATGCAAAAGCAATGGCGACTCCCATGAGCACATCCGATCATCTAGACAAAGATGAGAAAAGTAAGGAAGTCGACAATAAGAAGTATCGAGGTATGATTGGCTCTCTTCTCTATCTTACTGCTAGTCGTCCGGACATCATGTTTAGCGTGTGCTTATGCGCCCGTTATCAATCGTATCCGAAGGAGTCTCACCTTACTGCAGTAAAACGGATTTTGAAGTACCTTGTTGGTACTACAAATGTGGGTCTATGGTACCCCAAAGGTTCTACATGCCAACTCGTTGGCTATTCCGACTCCGATTTTGCTGGATGCAAATTGGACCGCAAGAGCACTAGCGGCACTTGCCATTTGCTCGGTAGCTCTCTCGTTCTTGGTTTAGCAAGAAACAAGTAAGTGTTGCGTTGTCCACAACCGAGGCTGAATATGTAGCGACGGGGAGTTGTTGCGCTCAAATCCTCTGGATGAAACAACAACTCTTGGACTATGGCCTAAGTCTTGATCATATCCCTCTTAAATGTGATAATACTAGTGCCATATGCTTGACGAAGAACCTCGTTCTTCATTCGCGAACAAAACACATTGAAATTAGACATCACTTTATAAGAGATCACGTTCTCAAGGGGGATGTCGAAATCGAATTTGTTGAAACCAAAGATCAATTGGCCGACATCTTTACAAAGCCCTTAGAGAAAGAGTCCTTCTTCCGAATTCGTAGTGAACTCGGGATTCTTGACTCCACGTTGATCTAAGTCATGCATTGCATCTTTTTATCTTACATGATTTCTAACTTGAGCGTCGGAGACATCTAACGAATTTTTGCAGGTATCGCCCTAAAGGTAGGGGGAATTATAAAGCATGACGCGCAATAATCAAGTCTTCTTCAGAAAAATCGGTTTCTGTCGTCTAATAATCGATTATCTCGTATCAAAAATCGATTGTACTGCTATTACTTGAGTTATTGTGCTCTCTTTAAGTAATCACGTTTTCTATCCAATAAATAAACAAGTTTTATTTACATGGCATCTTCTTATATTATTTTTGCTAATGGCAAAAGGGGGAAGATAACGGGTATGCACTCTCAATATTTATAAGCTTAAATTGAGGGGAATTCATATATTGAGGGGGAACAAATTGCATACTTGTTGATGCATATATATACTCTTCGTGAATCGTCATTATAAATTGTTTAGTTTGCATAACCCGCTTAAAGTTTGCCATTATCAAAAAGGGGGAAATTGTTGGAAACACGTTCTCAAGGCTTTATACTAAAACGTCTGTTCTTATGTGTAGGTTTTGATGAATGACAAACAAGCGCAAATTGATAATATGACGAAGTTCAAGTACAAGCGCACAATTGGTGGATAACGAGATTCAAGCACAAGACAAAGTTTTATAGTTTAAATGAGTCGTTCTTAATTGTGATCTTGATCCGAAAACTTGACTCATGACATGGCTTCTCTCGTAAAATTATTTTTACAAAATCATGCATATTTAATTTAATGCTAAGTGATTTTAAATCATGCATATTTACTTCAGTCAAAATGAGTTTTAAACATGCCTCTAAAATCTGGACTAAGATAATCGATTATGTACTTATGATAATCGATTATGTGAAGCCAAGACTGCATGACAATCGATTGTGAACTAATGATAATCGATTGTGTTAAGGCAGTGAGCATCAGGTTTTTCAAACCTGCATGACAATCAATTGTGAACCTTATGACAATCGATTGTGATGAGACAGTGTACAAAGTTTTTCAAAACTCAGAATAATCGATTGTGAAGCTAAGGACAATCGATTGTGAAGAGACACTGTCCAGATTTTTCAAAGTCACAAAATAATCGATTGTGAACATATGACAATCGATTGTGTTGAGGCAGTGTCTTCCACTCTTTCAAAGTTATTAAATAATCGATTGTGAGTATATAACAATCGATTGTCACGAGGCAGTGTCTAAAATGATTTTCAAAGTCTGGTAAGTAATCGATTGTTAACATTGCACAATCGATTGTGAAGCTGACCGTTGTCGTAAAGTTTTCAAATACCGTCAGGTAATCGATTGTTGATTTTGTACAATCGATTGTTGAAATTAAAATCTGGAAAAAATTTTTTGAACGTTGCTGAGTAATCGATTGTTGATTTTATACAATCGATTGTTGAAATTAAAATCTGGAAAAGATTTTTTGAACGTTGCTGAGTAATCGATTGTTGATTTTATACAATCGATTGTTGAAATTAAAATCTGGAAAAGATATTTTGAACGTTGCTGAATAATCGATTATTGATTCTGTATAATCGATTGTTTTACGTAAAATCTGGAAATGATTTTTTGAACGTTGCCAATAATCGATTGTTAAGCGTAAAATCTGGGATTGATTTCTGGAATGATTGGCAAACAATCGATTGTGGCTTCTTGACAATCGATTGTCACTCAGTAAAATCAGCAACTCTTAATTGACAATTAGACAACGGTAATGCCAAGTTTTTCAATTATAAATACAGCTTCATTTCAGTGTTCTAAATACAACAACATACAACAACTGATCATTCTATTGCTATAAGCTTGCATACTATTGTTTATCATTTTATATTCATTTCATAAAGCTTTTGAGAGCCAAAGTCTTGTCGATAGTTGTTGTGATCTTGAGCTTACTTCTTTTGCTCATATCTACTCATTAAGGAGTGCTTTGTTTGAGTGTTTAGTGTTTTGTACACTTGTAAGAGAATTGTGATTCTCTTGTTGTAAGGAACTTGTGTTTCCTTGGTTGAAGTCTTGGAGAGTTGTATCTCCGAGCAAAGGTGTTAAGGCTTGTGTCCTTAAGTTGTAAAGGTTGGTTAGGCACCCGTAAGCTTAACAGTGAAGTCTTGGAGTGTTGTATCTCCAAGCAAAGGTGTTAAGGCTTGTGTCCTTAAGCTGTAAAGGTTTGTTGAGCACCCGTAAGCTTGACAAGTTAGTGGAAAATCTCGAGAGAGTCTCTCGGGGACTGGACTAGCCACGTGTTGTGGTGAACCAGAATACATCGGTGCGTACTTTATAATTTATCGCACTTATTTACTTCCTGCAATTTTTTAATTCCGCAAAGTTTACGCTAATTTTTATTATAACGCTATTCACCCCCCCTCTAGCGTTAAGCGTATTATCTAACAATTAAGTCTCAACCTCGGTAGATAAACCAATTTATGCTCGGTGAAGATATTCAAGAATTCGTAGTGGATTGGACTTCAGGAGAATCTCTCTAGATTACATGAACACGTGAATATAAATGTAACAATTAAAACATCCAAATTGATTCAATATATACAACTAGAGTTAATATCCATAAACAAATATCAATACACCATCAAACCCTAAAGGAAACTATTCCATAGATATGAAATAATTCATCACGATTGTTTAAAGTATAGAAAAACGTAAAACGATCCAAACTCTTATCTTAAGTGAGTTTGAATGACGAATTTCTTGTGTATTTCCTTCTCCAACTCCTCCTTAGCTTCTTTAGGTCTAAAATATGTCAAAAATATAGAAAACACTATTTTTTCATGTATTTATACCAAGTAGGGTCGGGCCTACACGAAATGTCACTTTTCTTGTCGAAATAGGAAAAGTTGCAAACTTATTGCTTTTCATGCGTTGAACTATGTGTAGCAGGGTGCGTAGCGTTAGTGCTTTTTCTAGACAGAACACAAAAACCCAGTCTCTAAAGTTTGTCAGTTTTTGATAGAATTTTACCCTGATGCGTCGCACTGTGCTTTCTTCAGCAGCTGATTCTTCCATGAATTTTGATGTACAGAAGTGATCCTCGACCCTCAAACACAATCTCGGCTTTTTCCTTTGGGCTTTTACTCAGACTTCAAAGCTCCAAATAGCTCAAATTAATTCCACAATATCTATATAACTTAAAATTTCTCCTACAAGGCATAAAACACACAATAAGTACAAAACATTAATGATTGAAGCACAAACACAATAAAAGTGCAGTAAATTAGAGTGCAATAAATGACTAAAACATGATATTATGGCCTACCATCACGGTCAACATTCAGTGCACCGCCAGCTCCCAATAGTGCACCCTCGATGTAGTTTTACCATAGTGGTTATTTGGGTCGTTAGGGACAACTTCAGGTTTAGCAACTATGTCTGCAGAGGGGTTGCTATGTGTGTGGGGATTTGAAACACGAGCGAGGTTTTGTCCTAAGTCGTAGAGAATTATGCCATAACAGGGTACTTGTGCCATGATTTCGGCACTGGTTGCTACACTGCCTTTTAGCTAGCTAGAGGTGGGGGTCAATTAGCTAGAGCTAGAGTTCATCCAAGTAAAAGACCATCCTAGAGGTAAAGGGCAGTCTAGTGGGGTTTAGCCCTGTTGTTATGCATTTTCGGGTAGGATTGAGGTGGAGTCGTCTGATGTAGATATTACAAGTATTATCTAGGTTTTCATAGATATGATTTGATGTTTCCTAATTTGACTGCTACGTATTCTTTCATGTCTTCATATTTGCATCACACTTTTGAATGCCTCATAATTGTCTTAGCATTCTTGTCTTTGTGTCTATACTGATTAGGGATTTAAATACTGTTGTTGATCTTTTGTTATTGGATATAGTGGATTTCAAGATCATTATTGGTATATATTATTTGTCCTCGTATCATGCTATCTTGGATTTTCACGCCAAGATTGTGACCTTAGCTATGCCAAGGTTGACGAGATTAGAGTGGAGAAGGGGCCTTAGCCATTCTACTAGTAGGATGGTATCATTGTTGGAGGCTTGACACATGGTTGCGAAGGTGGTTTTAGCGTATTTGGATTACACTTGAGATTGTATTGAAAATGTTCCTTCTATGGACTTAGTACCAGTGGTGAGGGAGTTCCTAGAGGTGTTTCCTGCAGATTTACTAGGCATGCCACCCAATAGAGATATTGACCTTTGCATTGATTTGGTTCTGGGAACTCAGGCGATTTCTATCTCTCTATACCGTATGGCTCTAGTCGAGTTGAAGGATTTAAAGGAACAGTTGCAGAATTTTCTAGATAAAGGATTCATTAGACCAAGTATTTCTCCTCAGGGTGAGGCAGTGTTGTTTGTGAAAAAAATGATGGTTGTATGAGGATGTACATTAACTATCGACAGTAGATAAAGGTTACTCTCAAGAACATGTATCCATTTGCTCGTATTTATGATTTTTTTATCAACTTGAGGGTGCAAAGGTGTTCTCCAAGATAGATTTGAGATCTGGCTATCATCAGGTGAAGATTAGGGCTTCGGTTGTCCCTAAGACATCTTTTAGGACTCACTATGGTCATTATGAGTTCTTGATGATGTCGATTGGTTTGACTAATGCTCTAGTGGCTTTCATGGATTTGTTAAACCAATGTTCAAGCATCATTTGACTACTTCGTGATTGTGTATATTGATTACATTCGATTTACTATCGTAGTACAGAGGAGCAGAAGAAACACTTGAGAGTAGTACTTAAGACTTTGAAGGATCACCAACTTTATTCCAAGTTTTCAAAGTATGAGTTCTAATTGGACTCTGTTTCATTCCTCGGTCATGTTGTGTCTACTATTGGCATCAAAGTTTGACCCTAAGAAGATTGATAAAGTTCAGGATTGGCCTACAAGCACTTCAACTATAGAGATCCAGAGTTTCTTGGGTTTGACTGACAACTATCTTCACTTTATGGAGCGATTTTCATCTATTGTAGCCCCATTGATCAAGTTGCCTCAGAAGGGTGCTCTTTTCAGATAGTCTGATGAGTTTGAAAAGAGATTTCAGAAGCTCAAACACGCTTTGACTAAATCTCCAATGTTGGTGTTACCCACATGCTTTGGACCTTATACCGTGTATTGTGATGCTTCACGTATTGGAATTGGCACAGTATTGATATAGGATGATAGATGATTGCCTACATGTTTCTTTAGTTGAAGACCCGTGAGAAGAATTATCGTGTTCATGATTTGGAGTTTGCAGCTATTGTGCATGCACTCCAGATTTGGAGGCACTACTTCTATGGTTTGTCATGTGAGGTTTACACTGATCATCGGAGTCTCCAACACAACAACAACAACAACAACAATAATAAAAATACCTAGTGAAATCCCACAAGTGGGATCTAGGGAGGGTAAAGTGTACGCAGACCTTACCCCTAGCTTATGACGGTAGAGATGTTGTTTACGAAAGAACCTCGGCTTAAAAATAGCAAAAAGAAGTAATAAATAGATAGTAGCAACACCAATATAATAACACATGGAAGCATATGGTACAACATGCAATAACAAAGATATAAGAATAGGGCACTACAAGAATAGAGACAATACTATTGGAAATAATGACACACCATATAATATCAAGAGGCTCAGAATAGGAAAATACAATACTAGTACTAATACTACCAGAAAGACTAGATGAAACTGTATAGAGCCTATCAACCCACATCCCTAATCCTCGACCGCATACCCTCCTATCGAGGTTATGTCCTCGGTCAGATAATGTACAGCCATGTCTTTCCTCATCACCTCAGCCCAGTACTTAATAGGCCTCCCTCCACCCCTCATCTGACCCAATTAGTCAATCTCTCACACATCCTAACTGGGGTATCATAGTCTTTCCTGTTCACATGTTCGAACCAACTCAGCCTCGATTCCAGGAACTTATCCTCCACTATAGACACACCCACCTTGTCCTTAATATACTCATTCATAATCTTGTCTTTCGTGGTGTGCCCACACATCCATATCAACATCCTTATTTTCGCTACTTTCAACTTTTGTACATGAGATTTCTTGACTGGCCAACACTCGACTCCATATAACAAGGGAGATCTAACTACCACTTAATAGAACTTGCACTTAAGTCTAGGTGGCATATTTGCGTCACACGAAATACCTGAAGTGATTCTCCATTTCATCCATCCCACTCTAATACGATATGTGATATCCTTGTGGATCTTCCCATTACCCTACATCATAGACCTAAGATATTTGAAACTATCTTTCATGGGGATGACATGTATATCAAGCTTCACATATACTTCTACTTCATGTGCCCCAATACTAAACTCACCCTCCAATATTAACTGTCATCCTCATAGCCGGAAGACACCATGCCATGGCATGAGGATCCCTCAATTTGCATATCATTATTCGAAGACGTCACGGTTCGGAGGCACCATCTGCATGGATCGAGAATACCTTTATATGGCTTGTGAAACCCTCACTAAATAACTCATATGTGATAACACGGATAGTCATCTCATGATTTATCGCTCCATTTCCCCCATTTCTACTTCTTATACTTTTTTATCCATGTTTTGTGGTATCGGGTTGGTTGGATCGAATCTGGAATGATTTTGGTAAGGTTTGAGACACTTAGTATCTTTTGAGGAAGCTTAAGTTGGAAAAGTCAACTGGATGTTGACTTATATATTAAAGGGATCGGATGTAATTTCGATCGTTTAGTTAGCTTTGGGAAGTTATTTGGGACTTAGAAGTGTGATCAAAATGGGTTTTGGAGGTTCGGAGTAGATTTAGGCTTGAATTGGCGAAGTTGATATTTTGTTGATTTTCGGTTGGTTGGTGAGATTTGATATAAGGGTCTGAATGGAATTCCAAGAGTTGAAATAGCTCTGTTGTGTTATATGGGATGTGTGTGCAAAATTTCTGGTCATTCGGACGTGGTTTAGTTGCGATTTTTATCAAAAGAGGAATTCGGAAGATTTTAGAAACTTAGGCTTGAATCTGATGTATTTTGGTTGATTTAATGTTTTTTGAAGTGTTTTTAAGATTGGTATGAGTTTGAATAAGATGTAAGGATATGTTTATGCCTTTGGTTGAGGTCCCGGGAGCCTCGGCTCAGTTTCGGGTGGTCAATCAGACTATTTCATGAAGTTTGAAATTGCAGGTTTAGCTGTTGCAAGTTCTTACTCTTTCTATCTGCGAGTGGACCCTCGCATTTGCAAAGAGTCAGGGGAAGTCAGTGGGATTTGGCTTTCGCATTCGCAAAAGGGAGTCACGTGTTCGCGAAGGTCCGGGATAGTAAGCATCGCATTCGCGAGAGGGTTGGCCGTGTTCGCATAGGGTTGTGAGGCTGAGGCATCGCGTTCACGATGGTAGGTTCACTTTCGCGAAAAAGACGTTTGGTTAGTGGATTTATGCTTCGCAAACACGAGGCTTTGACCGCGTTCACGGAGAAGGAATTGAGGCTTGGGCAGAATGTTTGAAGGGTCTTTTTGTCAGTGAATGTGGGGTTTATTTCTTCGATTGTTGGTCATTTTTGGATCTTTTTGAAGTAGATTGAAGAGGGATTCAAAGGGAATCACTTTGATGTAAAATTTTTGGACTAAAAACTCGATTATTATGTGAATTTCACCTAGTAAATCATGGAAATTAAACCAACAGGTGAAGAACTAGTGCTTGAAAATTTAGACTTTTGATTGAGGATTTGATGCACCATTTGAGGTCGGATTTCTTATCCCTTGATATGTATGAACTCGTAGGGAGATGAGGAATCTATTGATGTAAAAATTATTAAATTTCGAGATGTGGGTCGGGGGTCGGGTTTTGGTCATTTTGGTATTTGTGTCAATTATCGATTATTTTTGCTTGAGCTTCATTTCCTTAGCCTATTTTGTTGTCCTCAATCTGATTTTGGATAGATTCGACGTGAGTGGAGGCTTATTTGAGGGGTAAAGACATCGCGAGCTAGAGGTTTGACCAGTTCCAGGTGAGTAATAATTGTCAATGATGTTCTGAGGTTTTGAAACCCAGGATTGCACATCGTATTGCTAAATTAAGGTTAGGAACATGCTTGATGACGAGCGTGGATCGTCCGTCCCGATTGATAATTTTATCGCGTATTTGATTGAAACCTATTTGATATCATTATTATTTGGGTTGAATGCCATATTTGGGCTTCGTGCCAACTATTTGAACCCTTCGAGGTTTTTTATTGATATTTCCTCGCTATTTTGACTTTATACTTGAAGTAAATGATGTTATTTTCCACTATTTTCATACTTACCCATGTTTACTCAGTTTTAATACTTAAATGATGTTTGGGCTGAGAAACACGATTTTACTACTGCCCGAGTGGCTTATGAGGATTTTCGACTGAATAAGGCCGATGGCCTATGTTGTGAGGAAACACTGATATTGATTTGAGGCCGAGGGCCTAAGATATGTACACCACGAGGTGGATTGATTGATATGAGGCCGAGAGCCTAGTGATGACACCACGAGATGGCTTGATATTGTATTTGGTCAGTAAGGAGCCCCTCGAGGAGTCTATACACCTCTAGTGAGCGCGGGTACCTATTGTGATGTGAGATTGAGCCCGAGGGGCTGGTATTGTTCTAAGATATTGCCCAAGGGGCTATTTTGTCGATACAGTGCCCCAGGGGCATACCTTTACGTGTTTATTTTTCCTTAATTGCTTGTCAATTATATGCTTACTTGTTGAACAAGGACTTTTACTTATATCTTAACTGGTTTACTATTTTTAAATGGTTTTACTACTTCATTATAGAATGCCTTGTGCCCTACGCATTTTCATTCTTTCAGTCGTTATTTACATTTGTTACTCATTGAATTGGAGTACTCACTTTACTCTCTGCACCCTATGTGCCACTTCAGGAGTAGCTGGTTCTGCTCTCGAGTGCTGATCCTTCCAGCTTCAGGCGGACATTTGGAGTTCACGAGGAAGCTTCCTGGCATCCATACTCCCGTGTCTCTCCTCCTTTATCATTTCTATCTCATTTCAGATAGTTGTACTAGTTTACAGACTTAACAGACTTGTATTATAACTTATAGGAGCTCATGATTAGTGACATCCCAGCATCGGGGATGTGTATGGGTGTTCTTTCATATATTTATAATATTATCTGCTATTTTGAATTTATTTTATCATTTTTAGATTGTTTCTTATTGCTTAACTATTAAAAATTAGGAAATGGGAAGTGTCGGCTGGCCTTTTCTTCACGAGAGGCACCATCACGACTGGGTTCAGGTTTAGGGTCGTGACATCATGCCCCAGGACATCATGGTCCAAGGACGTCATCTTTAACCATCTACGGACAATCTTCATGGTCCAAAGGAAATCTGCATCATGTTTAAATTTTTATTCAAATACATGTTCGTGGCATCTCTTTATCTGCAGGTGACCAGCAAGCAATCGCTATCCTAGCAGGAGCAACCTCGCTCTAGTTCTTTTAAACTATCTCAAACTTAACCGCTCTTGCATCTCGTGTTCGTCCTTGCAATAACCTCATTGCTATATTCCGCCAATAAATCCAAAACTACACATGGCCTGATTCCTATAAAACCATGGATATGAAGGCAACTCAAAACCGGAGTCCAGCCTCTATCTTTCAAAACACACCATTTTGTCAAAATTGGTCATCATTTCTTTACCCGAAACCTCTTTCATCCTTCCCGGGTAAAGAGGGACCTTAATTTTTCCTTACATATTTTAAATACATATAATACTTTCAAAATAGCACATACACAGTCATAAGCATGCATATGCATTTTTTTGTAATTTTTCAATATTTTTAAAAGCTCCAAATCGATTTATTTCATCCTCCTTTATCATATAAATATCCAATAATTATCCTTCAAATTACTTTTGTGGTGATTAGACACTTTAAATTCATTATTCTTGCCAACGTAGTAATTAAATATATTTAGTACATATTGTAATTACATTTATATTTTTAGGCTAAATTGCACATCCTTGCAATAATATCCCATACTAATGTACAATTACATTATTTATGCATAAAATGGTCTTTTATATTTTTAAAATGTTAAATAACTATTTTAGAACATTTTTATTATACGAAAATATTTTTTAGAACTCATTTATTATTCTTATAAATTATGTAGTTATTAAAAGTGGCTATTTACAATTGGGCTTATTTTTATTTCTATTTTAGTCATATTTCAACCTAATACCAGACCAATTTAAATTTAATTTTACCCAGCCCAAACTTGAATACCCAATCCATCCCCAAAACCCTTTCAATTTGGGTCATTGATCATAGAGATCAACAGCCACAAACGGCCCCTTCCTTTTATTAGTCCCAAACGACCCCTCCCTCAAACCCTTTCATTTTTCACCATCCGCCGCCTTGAAATCCCTCTCTTCTCTCAAATTATCTCAAACCTAACCCTAATCGGATCTCTCAATCACTCATCTATGGCTATCTATGGTGGTTTCTCACCACTCCCAGGCTTCTAGTAGCCTCTCTCACATTGGTTTTGCCATCTCCAGGGAACTCAGGGACCGGGTTAGTTGGCTTGCATCTATGGCCCCTTTCGCGCATGTTTCAAGCTGTTCTAGTGTGACTTCGAGTAAGATCGTCCTACATTGACTATGATCTATGGGCTCCTAATTATGTTTCTTCACCTCTGTATTGATCTCCTCAAAACCCTAATTCCTTTCTTCTGAACCACTTAGATATGTACAAATCTGAGATAATTTATACTTGTTTCATATGAGTTTTACAATAACCTTGTGATTCTTTACAAAAATTGTACGATTTTCGAGTGATTTTTCATCTTTCTCTAAACTAGGGTTTCCCGAATTTTCTTTTCCCAAAACATTTCGTAATTTTTTAAGTCTTTGGTCATCTACTTCTTATGTATTTTGACTAATTTCGAAAGTTTGCTACAACCATAACTCGTTTATCCTAAAAATCCTAATTTTTGACATTCTTTGTTTGGTTTCCGAGTACCAATGTACTAAATGTGTTCTTGCCTTGGTTCTTGTGATTTCTCTTTAGCCATTTGAATGTCTCATGATTTTCTTGTCCTAATATGCCTCTACTGAATTTCTTAGTCCAACCTTTCACCGATTCTATATTTTTGTGTTCATCCTGACTATTTTTGTTGAGACCTCCTTGAATCAGCATCGATTTAACTATTTGTTTCGTTAAAATTATGTGTCGAATCCTGACTATTCATTCCTTACCTTATTTTATCTACTAAACTTGCTGACTCTTTACATGATTTTCTCTTTGATTGAACCCTAGATTATTCTGAAGTCCTTATATCTTGGTATGATTTGAACACTTTTCCTTAAAAAAACTTTTGATTCTTACATATCTACTCGGTTTAATTGAACTGCTTGCCTTAAATAATTTTCCATTACCTTATTTGTTATTTTTCTGATTCTACTGATTGTTTCCTTAATTGAAACCCCTGCGCATTCATCCCTAATTACCTACTATGTACTCGATTTCCTTCCTTAAGTATATGTCATGCTTTTACAATTAATCATCCCTTCATTAAAGGGAAGACTTACTGATTTTACATGTGATTGATTCCCTAAAATTCTCTAATTTCTAATTAATTGATCCTTTACCTTATTTTGCTAAGCTTTTGATTACTATATAAGCTCCTTCCTATTCACACTTCAGACATACAATAGTTGAGAAACTATCACTTTACACTCTAAAAAGCTCTCTCTCTGCTTCCGTTGCTACTCGTGATCCCTGTTAATTCTAGTCGGTTGCAAGCCAAGGCTGAGAATTGCACACTTCCTTTCTCACAGCTTGTGTTTTTTATTCTTTAACTAGCTATGCTTCTGATTAACTTTTAAGAATCAAACCTATGCGTTTACTTACTTCTTTAGTTCATATGGCCTAAGTTTGTTGATGTTTTTGTTTACTACTTATCCAAGCATGTTAATAATGCCTATTCAAACCTGTGATTAGTATGTTTCCGCTTTACTTGCCTGTTTCCTCTCTTGTTTAACATGTCTATATATGTAACTTAAGCATGTTTGGACTAACTACTATTTTTCCTAAACTCTATTTTATATGTATTCATCGTTAATACTTTCCTAGCATCTAAGTCTTTGCCTGTTCTGCCTCACTCCTGCTAAGTTAATTACTTTCCCTAGAATGGCTTCAACATGTTTTTGTTGCAATCTTTGCTGTATGACTTGCATTCTGCCTAACTCTATGTATCCTATTGTCTGTGTGTTTCATTAAGGTGTACTCTCTATGTTCCCACCTTCTTCCTTTGTGGAAGCTGCTTGCTAAAGTTACTTCTTAAAACTTGATTGTTCTATGTCTTGTGTTCTGATTGCAAATTTGTTTCTTTACACTTTCCCTCAATTTTTTTTTATAACTAATGGTTTTTATAAGTTCTTTTTAGTCCTAGAACCTTTCTATTAAACTCTTTCAAACCATTATAAACTTCCCCCTACTCTTTGAATACTAGGGTATGTCCTTCTGATATGTGTACTGCCTTGAGACCCTTGAGATCTCTCTGAACTCTGGCATGTTTGAGCTGCCCTTTCCACACTGCACCTAAATGAGTTGTTATTTGAGACAGATCTAGGTGTGAGCACTTCCCGGCATGCTTGAGGTCCTTAGGAAAACACACCTAGACATGGAATTGGCTATGAAATTTGGCATTTGAGGCTACTGGGGGCTTGGAAATCATTTGGGCCTACTACAGGATCCCTATAGATTAATTTTTGTTCTATTTATGTAAATTTATTCCAAGTCATTGGTCTGTAATAATTGTTGTAAACAAACAGTGGGGTGATTAGTGAAAAAGGGACGGCAGTTATATATTGTGGGTAAAATAGGGTAGATTCCATATGTTAATTCTAATATGTTTGTTAGATATCATGCCTATAGGATTTGCTTTGGTTCAAACTAATTTCTCTTTGCTTTACTTCCACAATTAGAATCCATGCCTATAGGATCTTAATCAGCTTTTAAATAACTAGATACCATGCCAATAGGGGTTTCATTTCGGTTAACTGGATGTTGTTTGTTTTACCTTGCTTAATTAGAAATCATGCCTATGAGACTTAAAATAATTTAGTTCAATTCATGTTTATATACTCTGAATTGGTTTAGTTAGCTTATCTATCTACTTCCAATGCTTCCATAATTAATATCACTAGAAAGAATTCTTAAATACCTAAAAAAATTGTTTGAGGCGTGCATTTATTTGTTCTGCTTGTGGAGGTAAAATGTGAGCCTTTAATTGTTCCTCCTTTAAGTACAGTCCTAATTGATTTTGATTGACGTCTCTACTCTTCTCCTTTAAATACTTTAGGATGGTCTAGAACTACCTAATACTAGAGGTCCTAAATACCTCCAGGGCTATAAGGAAGGGATGGGCAGTGCACGTATAGGATATATTTCAAGGTTGCTAGAATACTTTAGACTATAACCAAAGGGAGGGAATCAAGTAGTAAGGATATGATGACTACGCACTAATGTCACGTGTAGCCCCTCATTCAAGAGTGATTGTCGGGCATTGTGTGGGTATGATCTTGTAGGCTAACCAACCTAGGACCCCTCTTTCCCAACTTTCGTTGTTTAATTTAATTTACTTTTTCTTTACATATGTACAAGTTATTCAAATTTATCTTGTTCCATTACTTGAATCATACATGTGTCAAAATATTCGTTAAAAGGACTACTTCACATAAGTATAAGTTCGATCGGGACCCACTTTGTGGACCATGAGAGGTTCCTAACACCTTTCCTTCAAGGTTATTTAGAGCCCTTACCTTAAATATCAGGTAATGCAAACTAGTCTAAGAGTTAATCGCTCTAGGTGCCCTAATGCACCATAATCGTTAGGTGGTGACTCTTCAAATACCCAAATCCCAAAAGGAAACGAGTTATTTCCCCCATGAATGTCGAAACCTGGACTTCCCCCTCAAAAAGGGAAAAAATGGGGTGTGACATATGTTTGTTGACATTCTGTACATATTGGTCTTGTTGTTTGATTTGAGGAGAATGAAACTAATAAGGGGATGTGTTGTTCAAAATTTTGTAGAAGAGCTAGTCGCTCATTTGTTGTTGAGTTCTAGATTTCGTATGCTTAATAATGGTCCTTTATTGTTTGTTATAGATTGAAGTAACAACGAGTTGAACCAACATCGTGTGGTTAAGTAAATAACAAAGGTATGTCAAGGCTATCTCTTATTTTCTTTTGGCGTGATCCATATGGTAAAAATGAAACGAGCAAACGCGCGACTTTCACAAAAGACTCTATTCTTAGAAGTATTAGGGGTGCCCCATTTCTTGATTCCCCAAGTGTCCTATTATAATTTCATCAATTCATGGATCTCAGAAAATACATAAGTTGATAAAGTTTATTTCATGATTTTAACCAAAGGCATATTGATATTATTACCTTCCGAGAGATCTTATTGACTTACTTATGCATTGCATTCATTTATACATGCACATTGACCCATGATCAGATGACTTTATATATGCATATATTATATGCATATGGGATATGGTGAAAGTTTACAACGTTATGTACACACCACCACCTAAACACTTGGAATACGTTGATGATTTCGCCCATTAAGGACGAGATGATATAATGGGATATCCTCAGAAGCTTGATGATATTATGTACGCATATACCTATGCATGATATAACATTTATATGCATATGCATGACATTATAATTGTTTCATGATTCACTAAGCTTACAAGTTTAGTCCTTTACTCTAGGTTTCTTTCATATTGTATATACTACTTTTCATGCCTTACATACTCGGTAATTTATTCGTCCTGATGTCCCTTTTTCCTAGGGATACAGTGTTTCTTGCTGTAGGTATCGATAGACAGATTGGCATTCCTCTTAGTAGACTATTAACTCAGTGAAAGGGTACACTTTACTTGCTCCTAAGTTGCCTATTTGGCTAGTATGCTTTGAACATATATTGATTGGTATGACGAGACCCTGTCTCTATCTTTATGATAATTATGTACTCTTAGAGGCTTGTACACAAACATGTATAAGGATGATTGTATGGCCTTGTCGGGCTATACTGATCATTTCGATCCTATAGGCACGTAATTCACATATATAAGTTTGTATACCATGTTGGGTCGTCTTACGTCAAGTATTCCCTTATGTTTTATCTTGGTTATTTCATGACGTCCTTTATGCATCATTTAACTATGATAATATGATAAGAAAGATACATTATATAGGTAGTAAGGCAGTGGGTGCCCATCACGGTCCATCGGTTTGGGTACATATTTGAATTTATTATCCATGTTCTATTGATTCTATGAATACGTGATGACTCATAATTATGATTTAGAAGTATGCTTAAGATTATGACTTATTGAATTGGGCATATAAAATTATTATGCTATGTTCAGTTTTATGATAAATCTGTAGTCATATAATTTCTTATTCGACTCATGATTTGGTGGTTAAATGGCTTAATTCACTCGACGGGCCCTTCTCCAGAAAAAGACAATAGGCCATGGCGAGACTGTCGACATCGGTCAAATCCATGTTTACTATTATGATTTGAATCATGATGGTTGATATTGCTCATTGACTTGTTATAATAAATTGAGTTAGATGATTAGCCATATCCATCTTTTAGCCAAATGAGCTTTTATCCGCATCTCTATTATTATATGTGTGTTACACAACATGTTTTCGTAGGTGGAAGTACATCATTAATAAATTAATATAAGCTAGGAAATGAGATGTTACATTTCATATTTTTTGTACATTAAGGTTTCATCATAAGTTAAGCGACATAAGTTTGGGAATGAAATTATTTTGGGATTAAAAGTATTATATTATTTCAAACAAGTGATAAGTAAACTCGTGAAGGTGAGAGGATAAGCAAATCCAAGAGGATGAGTTTCGTTAAAGTTTGACAATTTGAGATAAAATACGGTCCAAGCTATAATACTCGGTCTTCATGGACTAATGCTATACAAGGTACCACTTGACCGTGATTATAAGGTGTATAAAGTGTGTTAAAAGTGAGTGATATTTTAAGTAATTCGATATAATTCCTAATAATGTGGATAATTAGGTAATTATTGATTAATGGGAGATTAAAAATTAATTAAGTAACTAATTATATAAGAATTGTGATAAGGATAAACCCCCTATGTGGCAGCCAATACATACCTTACCTTCCCACCTTTCTAATGACTTATTGAGTCGTGATTATCTTATGTCCTATAGATCATTTGACAGAATACAATTCAAAGAGATTTTGAATATTAGGTTGTTTAACATTTAGATGGGTGTAAGGGTTATAATAGTTTAGTTTTAAGATCGGTCAATTGAAATTCAAGAAAATTGCCTATGGTGCATCATTTCTCCAGATTTTAGACATAGTTCACTTTTTGCAATTGGTTTCGTTGCTTTATTTAACACATGAAAAGAGAGTCAGAAGATGCCAGTTTAGCCTTCTATACATCGCAAATTCCTGAAAAACGGTAGGCAACTTAGTAACGTTACAATTCTGCTTCAACTAGAATTCGAGCAAGAATATTGTACGAATTTTTCCTACCCTAGGTATGTTAAGGCTATCCCTTTTTTCTTTTTAGCATGATCCAAATTATATAGAAAAAATGAGCAAACACACTTTTTTCATACACGACTCTATTTATAGAAATACTAGGGGTCTCTGTGTTCTTGATCCCCTATGTAACATATTATTATATCTTGTGTTCATGGGTCTCAAAATAATACGCAGTTGATAAAATTTATTCGAAAGGAAAATTGAGATTATTAATATATTTTCATGCATTTCTTGCATTTATACATATATATCGACCCATGACCATTTGGCATTATATATATATATATATATATATATATATATATATATATATATATATATATATATATATATATATATATATATATATATATATATATATATATATATATATATATATAGGATATGGAAAAGGTTATGGCGTTATATGTACACCACTACCTGATCAGCTGATATACGTTAATATTCACTCACAGTGGCTAAGATGATATGATGGGATGCTCTCAGAGGCTTGATAATGTTATGAACGCATATACCCATGCATGGTATCACATTTACGCGTATATGCATGAGACTATAATAATAAATGATTCAGCGAGATGTTCAGATATATGTTTAGTCTTTCACTCCATGTTTCTCTCATGTATATTGTTTACGAATTTTGATTCCTTACATACCCGGTGCATCATTTGTAGTGACGTCCCTTTTTCCTGGGAATGCTGTGTTTCATGCCCGTAGGTCCGATAGATAGGTTGAGAGTCCTCCAAATAAGCTATCAGCTCAATGGAAGATGTTCCTGTGCTCTATTTACTCCGGAGTTGCTTATTTGGTCGGTATGATTTGGACGTGCATTGTTTAGTATGGCGGGGCCCTACCCCGACCTTTATGGTATTTATATACTTTTAGTGACTTGTAGACATTTGTCATATACGTAAAAGAATGTATGGCCTTATCGACCAATATTTAGTGTACGAGTGGTTATTTCGATCTTATAGGCCCGTATGTCTTATCTATAAGTTGGTGTTACATGTTTTATTCTAGTTATCCTACAGCAGCATTGTCATCTTATTTATCTATACTAGCATGATATGAAAAGATACATTATGTTGGTACTCGGTTGAGTAAGATACCAGGTGCCAGTTGCGACCCACCGATTTAGGTCGTGGCAAAAGTGGTACCAGAGAAGTTCTGTTCTGTGGAGTCTACAAGTCGTGTCTAGTATAGTCTTGTTTATGGGTGCATTGCGCACCACACTTATAAGCAAGAGGCTATAGGGAATTTAGGACTGTCACTCTATCTTCTTACTCTTGATCGTGTGGTAGAGCTCAGTTGTAAGAACTCAATTTCCTAAACGCTATCTTAGTATAATATGACGATACCTACAAATGATAAGAGATCGGATGCGGCTATGGACGAGTTGAGTTAGAGGACCTCAATTTTTCATGATGCTTATGATAAGTAAATGTAAGTTCTTCAGTAGATGATGTGTATTAAGACATGTAAGCTTCTTGATAAGGAGCCTCAAGGCAAGAATATCTATCCACCCTATGGTGAAATACAGTAAGAGACTCATAAAATAGATACAAGTTCAACAAGCAAAAGAATCAAGATGAAGAAGAAAAAGCGCCCAGTTAGTTAAGATAATAATTATTAACCATTCAGGAAGAAAGATATAAGCATTATGAGTTACCTTCAACAGTAAAGGAGGTATGTACAATTGGCCACACCCATCTCAGTTATGCCTTATGGGGGCTAACAGCTGTAGTTTAAGAGAAGGACGGGATATCAGGATCCGGTTGGGGTTAGAGTAACCCAAAATGGTGAATTGCATGTGTTAGTTGATGTTTCCGAAGGATATTACGGAGGTGCTAATAGATCTCCTTATGAGACACTTGGATGGTACACTCTAGAATAGTATAGCTAGATATGAATACTAGAATGTTCAATTTATTTTTACAAAGATAGGCACTGGAAGCCTGTAAAGGATAAATATTACCTTAGCGTGGCTCTCGTCCCTAGTCGAACGAGAAAGTTAAGCAACACGTAGAGCCACTGGATGGTGAGAAGGGGAGCTAAATGCAAAACAAAATATCTTGTTGAAGTTTCCAGAATAAAGTGATAGACATAAATATTAATGGGAAATAAGAAGAGAGTCAACGAAGAATTATGAGTAAGATGTGATACGTGTACGACAATGGTAGAAAAAAAAATGGCAGTATTATAAAATCTATAGTCAAGGGAAGGAAAAGACAAGAGCTAAAAGGCTTTGAGACAACAAAGGAATATATGCCATAAATTCATACCCTCATTTCGAGAAATACGTTTGTGACTCTAACGTGATTTCCAGAAGGAAAAGTTAGACCCCAAAGTAATAGAAATAAGTATGGATTAGCGAACAAGATAAACAAAACATGAATTATGGATTGAGTGATTTGATAATAGTCAGCATCATAAAGATTTCAGATTGCGTTCCGGTAATAATAGAATGGACATCAGAAGAAGATTAATGAGAAATTCAAAGAATTATCATTCAGGAAAATGCTTCCTTAAAGAAAGCAATATGAGAAAAAATAAGCTTAAGGGACTGTAGCTGCCAATTATACTAAGTGTCACCCTCGCGAGTAAAGAATTTTGTTATCTGTGTTACAGAAGGATTACCGCAAAGCGGGTAAGGGTCATCGATGATGTGAAAAGACGATAAAGATAAAGAGGTAAAATATCTATAGATAGACCGTCGTGGCTCTAAATCTTAGTACTTCCCTAAAGGGGGGAATATGAAGTGATATGGCATGAAGTCAGAATTAAGTGGTTCTAGTAATCATAGAATGGTAAAGGAAGAAGAAGGTAAAAAAATGAAAAAGGAATAATATTGCACTTGTTCAAATCCTACAGATATGCTACTATTCCAGAACATTATGCATGCACGAAGTCAAGGAGAGAAAGTATGGGTTCCTGTCCAGAATGTTATTGCTAAATAAGGAGCTAGTGCGGGAGGTAAGTTAAGACAAAATAAATAACCCAAGAAATATTACGCGAAATATTGATATGAGAATGGTCCAACAAGTAGTTAGTAGTACCTTGATAAAATATTTATATAGGAGTTGGGGTAGCTAAAGGTTTCGTATGAATGTTATGGAAATACAAGAAAGCCACTAGGAAAACAGTTAAAATATCACTTCAAAAGCAACCCTACAAGCACAAGGGCATGAAGGTAAGAACTACGGATAATTATAGGTGAATACGAACATCAAGAATTCCATCGGGTATATAATGTAATAAGCTCGTAGCTTTACAAGAGTCAAAAGGTCTTTCTTAAGTACTACAACAAAAAAACTAACTGAGGAAATAAGGAAGAAGGTCTTCCCTAAGTACTACAGCCAGAATCAATCTTGATACTATAGGTGCAAGAGAGATAA
Source organism: Nicotiana benthamiana (assembly GCA_034376525.1). NCBI lineage: Eukaryota > Viridiplantae > Streptophyta > Magnoliopsida > Solanales > Solanaceae > Nicotiana > Nicotiana benthamiana. The sequence goes on along the minus strand of CM067327.1, from coordinate 7,080,499 downwards.
CACAACAATCATATTCTATAACCGCTCTACAGTCAATCCAATTAGAAAAATAACAACCTTATAAGAAGTCAATATGAAATTCCCACCGCATTGTAGTATTATAATAAATCTTTAAGTTGTGGATGTGAATCATACCTATGTGGAAGGCAGGTTATAAAAGAAATAGAAGATATGTAGCAAGATGTTAAGGTAAGAATGGTAAAAATGAACAAAGTATTAGATGAGATTAGGCCATCAGTCTTAAGATGAATAGTAATGAAGAAGCATTACTTAGATTTATGCATCTAGGATAAGCAATGAGAATAGCCTGGAGTTTGGTCGTAGAGCTCACTAACTCTAAATCGAAGTAAGAGATATGGTATAGTGTGGCCAACTTAGATGTAGTAATGCTAATGACGCCAGAGGGAAATCTTGACATAAATTTCACAAAGTGAGGCCTAGAGATTGTCTAAAAGCTGGAGGAAAGAGAAGAGAAGCGTCGCATAAGCGCACATACAAAGTTAGAGTCGTACAAGATGCATGATAGAATGTAGCAATAGTTACGAGATTAGAAGGGTTCCGACTATAAGTCGTGGTGTGAGAAAGAGACCTAAAGGGGGAATGCCCTAGTATTTGAAATTATTTTGCCAAGCAGTTGCCCAGATGGAAAGGAAAGTACTAAAGTATTCAGAAGACATAAGTTAAGAAAATAATAATTGCAATAGTCAACATTCGAGGACGAGTGTACGGGGAGAGGGGAATAATGTTACACCCCATATTTGCGTACGTCAAAAATACCGTAAGTAAATTGATATAAGCTCGAAAATGAGATGTCACATCCCGCATTTTTCATACGTTAGAACTTCATTCTAAGTTAAGCGATATAAGTTCGGGAATGAGATTATTTTGGGATTATAAGTATTACGTTATTTCAAACAAGTGATGAGTGAATTTATGAAGATAATAGGGTAATCAAATCCAAGAAGATGAGTTTCGTCAAAGTTTGATAATTTGAAATAAAATGCGGTCCAAGCTATAATATCCGATATTTATGGACTAGTGCTATACAAGGTACCATATGACCGTGATCTTAAGGTGTATAAAGTATGTTAAAATGAGTAGTATTTTAAGTAATTCGAGATAATATCTAATCATGTGGATAATTAGGTAATTATTAATTAATGGAGGATTAAAAAATTAATTAAGAAACTAATTAGATAAGAATTGTGATAAGGATAAATCCCTCCCTCCCCCCTCCCTCCGTATGGCAGCCACAACATACCTTAGCTTGCCACCTTTCTAATAACTTAATGAGTCACGATTATTTGACGTTCTCCAGATCAGTTGACACAATACAAATCAAAGATATTTGGGATATTAGGTTGTTTAACGTTTAGATGGGTGTAAGGGTGATAATAGTTTAGTTATCTATCAATTGAAACTCAACAAAATTGCCTATGGTGCATCATTTCTTTAGATTGCAGACGTAGTTCATATTTTGCAATTGGTTTCGTTGCTTGCTTTAATGCATGAAAAGAAAATCAGAAGATGCCGGTTTAGCCTTCTATACATCGCAAATTCATGAAAAATGGTAGGCAACTTAGTAACCTAACAATTCTGCTTCAACAAGAATTCGAGCAAGAATATCATATGAATTTTTTCTACCCGAGGTATGTTAAGGCTATCCCTTCTTTTTTTTTGACATGATCCAGATTATACAGAAGAAATGAGCAAACACACAATTTTCATAAACGACTCTATTCATAGAAATACTAGGGGTCTCTGTGTTCTTAATCCTCCATGTGATATATTATTATATCTTTTGTTCATTGGTCTCAGAATAATACGCAGTTGATAAAGTTCATCCGAAAGGAATATTGTGATTATTAACATATTTTCATGCATTTCATGCATTTATACATGTATACAGATCCATGACCAGATGGTGTTATACACACACACACACACACACACACACACACACACACATATATATATATATATATATATATGAAAAAGGTTATTGCGTTATATATACACCACCACCTGATCAGTTAGTATACGTTGATGATTCGCGCACATTGGCCGAGATGATATGATGAGATACTTTTATAGGTTTGATGATGCTATGAGCGCATACACCCATACATGATATCACATTTATATGCATATGCATGATATTATATATATATATATATATATATATATATATATAAACATGGAGTCTTTTACTCCATGTTTCTCTCATATATATTGTTTACAATTTTTCATTCCTTACATACTCGGTACATCATTTGTATCGATTGCCCTTTTGCCTAGGGATGATGTATTTCATACCCACAGGTCCGATAAGCAGGTTGAGAGTCCTCCAAGTAGGCTATCAGCTCTGCGGAATATGTTTGTACGCTCCATTTGCTCCGGAGTTGCTTATTTGGTCAATATAATTTGGACGTGCATTGTTTAGTATGGGGGGGGGGGGCCTGTCCCGAACTTTATGGTATTTATCTACTCTTAGAGGCTCGTAGACATATGTCATACATGAAAAAGATTGTATGATCTTGTCGGCCTATATCTAGTGTACGAGTGATCATTTCGGTCTTATAGGCCTATATGATTTATCTATAAGTTGGTATTATATGTTTTATTCTAGTTATCCTATGGCAGTGTTTTCATCTCATTTACCTATGATAACATGATACAAAAAGATATATTATATTGGTACTCGATTGAGTAAGGTAGTGGGTGCCAGTTGCGGCCAATCGGTTTAGGTCGTGACAATCTGGTGCTTCTTTATTATATTATTTCATACACATACGCATGATCAGAGAGTTAGTTATTGTGTGAAGTTCAAAATTTTGGCACTACTGACACTATGAGAGAATCTTGATTATTGATAATTATTCATCCGAAGTCAGGTAATTACCTATATTACTCTAGGCCCTGCGAGCATATGCACTTGGGTCTGGTGCTTAATTTGGACATGTGGCCTATGCTAGCCACATGAATATGTGCTGTGTGGTATGAAGAATTGATCTTGAACATGCATATTTATGTATCTTGACTCATGTATTTTGTTTTTATGTGAGGATTGAGGTGTTGATATCTTATTTGATCTCCTTTACTTGTAAAACATGCTTTACCTTTGTATGAATTGTGTCTTGAGCTTTCATAATCATGTGATAATGACATGCATTAGTTCGTATCTTATTTATGCTTTCATCTAATTTTTTGGACTGCTAATGAGTGTTAGAGCTGACCCTTTGCCACTACTTTTTCGAGGCTAGATACTGAGTATTGTTGTTTTTGTACTCATAATATGTTTTTATATATTTTTATGTCGAGTTCTGAGGTTGGTATTAGTGGTATTCCTCTAGCATAATGGGAGATTTGTTTGGAGACTTCGTGGTGAACTGTTTTAACTTATCCAACCCACATCGCATGGAGTCCCTTTCCTTACTTAACCATTTCAGTCTATTTTTTTTCTTTCAGACGGATGCCCTTGTTCAGTTTATATTGTTTACACTACCAAAAATCTGGCAAAACCGTTTAAAAAATCGATCAAAGTTGGTCGGCAATGTCCAATAACCATCCAAAATGCGTCCGTTTATGTGTGGACAATATTCTGAAGGTCGGAAGGGCATACCGACTAAAGTTGGTCGGAAAATTACCGACCAACTTTGGCCAGTCAATTAAATTCAAAAAAGAAATATTGCTAAAAAAATCGACCAAAGTTGATCGTTATTTTAATTATGTAATTAAAAAATATACTAGCGGGAATCGAACCAAGGTCTGTACTGTGGCAGGATACTATTCTACCACTAGACCATTGGTGCATTTTACTTTAAGACTGCCTTTTATTTCATTTATACTCTTTAATTGTATTTTCGCATGAAAAGAACCGATCAAAATTGGTGCATTTTATTAAAAAATATAATTTCCAACCAAAGTTGGTAGATTTTTAAAAATGACCTGCCGAATTAACCGACCAATTTCTGTTGGTTTTTTAATATTAATTTTAATTTATTTTAAATCAAAGACCAAACAAAGTTGGTCGGTTTCTTGAAAAATAAATTTTGCACTCAAAAATAATTTTTCGCATTTTTGCACCACATAAAACCGATCAAAGTTGGTCGGTTTCGTAAAAAAATTTAAAAAAATAATATTTTAAAAAATCGACCAACTTTGATCGACTTTTTGGCCCGTTTTTTGACCGACCAAAACTGATCGGTCGACCTTGGTTGGTTTTTGTTGAATTTCTAGTAGTGTTACTCTTGTTAGATGCATGTGACACCCGAATTTGGGCATTCTTAAACAGCTGTGGTCATGTTTTAGACCCTATCTCAGACATTTGTATTTATGATATTGGTTTTGAGACTTATTCTGCATTATTATCCTTATCATATCTCTGTTAATGGCATACAATTTATTTTATTATTGTTGTCTTGCATAATAAGCAGGTTAGGCATCATTACGATCTTTGATGAATTTTTTTGGGTCATGGCATAAACATATAATCCTCAATTTTTTGCACTAACACAATTAAATTATATTAATTTAAGGTGAAATGTAGCCAAAAATCTGTATTTCTAGCATACCATCAACAAGTTGGACTTTTACAAAATAAATAAACAACAACAATTACCCAGTATAATCTCACTTAATAAAGTCTAAGGAGGGTAGTGTGTACGCAGACCTTACCCCTATCCTAGGTATAGAGGCTATTTTCAAATAGACCCTCGGCATCGTTCCTTTCAAAAACTTCCCACTTTTCTTTTGGTGAGACTCGAACTCACAATCTCTTAATTAGAAGTAGAGGTTGCCTACCATCCGAGCAACTCCTTCACAAAATAAATGTATCCCAATAAAAGAGTTAGCTAGAATTCGTGAATGCACCAAATTACACTAAAAGTAATTAGCCATAATTAAGTAATAAAGCACTTATGTGAAATATAAGGACTAGTTCCTATAGAAATTGTTCTTGGTCTAGTTCCACGCCTATGACGAAAGAGGACTCAGCATGGCGTAATGTAAAGATTGGGGGAGTAGACAAATTCCTTATAGGATATGCCGAAGGGGTAATCTAAGCAACAAAAACGAGGCACGATATTTCAACTGGAGAACGACCAGTTAGTTTACCAAAATTCAGACTAAGCGTAACATTTAATTAATTAAGATATGCACTATTGGTCTTGTGCTTGGTTTATTTTCACAAATTATATATCTTATTACATTATATAGTAGTAAATTGAAAATTAACTATGATTAGCCATATATTAGAGGGAGTAAAACTAAGATATGCTAATTATAATTAAGGACCAAGAGTGTTATTATCCCATCACGGTTTAATGCCCTAATTATCCAAGATGTGCATAAAACTTACTCCAACAAGTTCAATTCTTTTACATGGGAAAAAAGCACTACTCCACTAGTTAATTCAGTAAAAATAGCACGGTCTAGCCAGTTTTTGGACTGGTTTCAAAAATAGCCTGCGTTTATCAAGACAATAAAAATAGTCACTATTTTGCTGTAACAGAGACTGGCCCAGCATAATATACTGGAGTTCGGTGCACCTGTGTATGAACTTCCAGTATATTAGTATACTTTGCGGGCTCCAGTATAATATATTGGAGACTAAAGTACTGGTGCTCCAAACTTCAGCATATTATGTTGGACCGATATATTATATTAGAACTCCAGGATATTAAGCTGAAGTTTCAGGATATAATATATTGGAACTCCAGTATATTTTGCTGGAATATTTTTTCGAATTTTAAACTGTATTTTCGTTCAAATTTATCTTTACATAAATGTGGCTAAATTTCGATTACTTTTAAAACTGGGCTACTTTTGAAAGACCACTTGTAAATCTGACTATTTTTTTAATTCTCCCGTTAATTCACGTACCGGTAGAAGGAATATTAAAATTTATGAGATATGCCTAAAAATACTACTCAACTTTCAGAAATGGTCTATCAATATCATTCGTTAAGAATGCTTATTTCATGCCATTGTCATTATATATTTGGCTTATCGATGTTATTATTGACTAACAATTTAATTTTTTTTTTTTTTGCCTACCATGTCAGTGCCATTAGTTAATAATGATTTGGATGGACTAAATATGTAATGACAGTAATATAAAATGAGCATTTTTAATAGATAACGTAAATAAACCATTTCTGTGCTATTTTTAGGCCTTTTTCAAGCTATTTTATTTATGGTTGTTATGTTTATGCTGGAGTTACGCTATTTCTGCTGGAGTTACTAATGCTTTTTTGTTTTTATTTTTATTTTTTGTTTTTATTTTTGTTTTTACTTTTCACTGAGTCGAGGATCGATTGGAAACAGCTTATGTGACATTTTGGATAGGAATAAGGCCCGTATATGAGCGTTCCAAATTCCATTTTGCGGGACTATACTGAGTTGTTGTTGATTTTGTTTCATCAAATTTAACACAACCTGTCAAAGAGGGAAAAATCAAACACAACTTTATTCTTCGGACCTTCACTACGGCGAGCAAAGTTTAGCTATGCGGAGTTTCATCCTGCTAGCTCCTCATTGAAGCTGTTGCTTCTTATTTTTCATGGAACTCGATTTCCTATCTGCACACATGCGTAATCCGCCCCAATGTTTCGAGGCATCTTTTCGAGCCTTTATCCAGTGCCTAAAACCTGTTTGATGTTATGCCCCAATAAACCTCAACTGGGTAATATTTCCCTCTTTCCCTCTGTTCACTTTAACTGTTTCTCATGCGCTGCTCTACAATCAATTGAATCCAACTCCCCATCAGTTGAAAACCCAAAACTTCAATATTCTTTTGGGTCTAAAAGGTTGAGTAAAGAGTTGAAATATGGTGCTAAGAAGAGATTTTTTATTCTGGACAAGAAAAAGGGGGTTAAATGGTACTCTGAAATGCTCAAAGATTATGCTACTAAGTTATGTTTGAAGGAAGGTAAAGCTTTACATGGTGAAATTATTAGGAGTTGCATAGAAACCGATTCGCATTTATGGGTTTCTTTGATTAATTTTTATTCGAAATGTGGTGATTTAGTTATGGCAAGCAGTGTATTTAATTTGATTCCAGAGAGAGATGTTGTCTCATGGACAGCACTGATAGCAGGGTTTATAGCTCAAGGGTATGGCAGTAAAGGTATTTGCTTATGTCGTGATATGAGGGGAGAAGGTGTTAGACCTAATGAGTTCACTTTGGCGACAGTTTTAAAGGGTTGTTCGATGTGTTTAGATTTGGAGTTTGGCAAACAACTACATGCCGAGGTTGTTAAAGTTGCTGGCTTTCGGATATTTATGTTGGTTCTGCTCTTGTTGATTTGTATGCTAAATGTTGTGAATTGGAATCTGCTGTTAGTGTGTTCTTTTCAGTGCCCGAGCAGAATCCAGTATCGTGGAATGCTTTACTTAACGGGTATGTGCAGGCTGGTCAAGGAGAGGAGGCTTTGAGATTGTTCTCGAAGATGTCAGATTCAGAGATGAGGTTTAATAATTATACTCTGTCTACTATTTTGAAGGGGTGTGCCAGTTCACCAAATCTGAGGGCTGGCCGAGTTATCCATTCGTTGTTGGTCAAAATTGGGTGTGAACTCGATGATTTTACAAGCTGCAGTCTTGTAGATATGTATAACAAATGTGGTCTGCAAGACGATGCCCTGAAAGTGTTTTTGAGGACTAAAAATCCTGACACTGTGGCATGGACTGCAATGATCAGTGGACTTGATCAGCAAGGACAGAAGAGGGAAGCTGTTCAGCTTTTTTGCTTGATGAGACATTCAGGTTTGAGGCCTAATCAGTTTACACTAGCTAGTCTTATTAGTGCAGCGGCTGATTCAGTGGACTTTGTTGCAAAAGTATCCATGCTTGTGTTTACAAATTTGGTTTTGACTCAGAAGAGTGTGTCAGTAATGCATTGATTGCAATGTACATGAAATTTGGGTCAGCTTTTGATGGACGTCGTGTATTTTCTTCTTCAAGTAATAGGGATATAATTTCGTGGAACTCTCTTTTGTCTGGGTTCCACGATAATGAAACTTCTTATGAAGGACCTAGAATCTTCAAGAACTTGCTTGTGGAAGGTTTGAGGCCAAATATGTACACGTTTATCAGCAATTTTAGATCTTGTGCAAGCCTCTTAGATGCCACTCTCGGGAAGCAAGTGCATGCCCATGTAGTTAAAGCTAACCTTGGTGGCAATAAATATGTAGGAACTGCTCTGATTGATATGTATGCCAAGTGTGGGCATTTAGATGATGCAGAAGTGATCTTTTACAGATTGAGTGAAAAAGACATCTTCACTTGGACAGTTATCATTACAGGTTATGTGCAGTCTGATCAAGGAGAAAAGGCTTTTCGATGCTTCAATCAGATGCAAAGGGAAGCTATTAAACCCAATGAGTTCACTCTTGCTAGCTGTCTGAGAGGTTGTTCTGGTATAGCGAGCCTAGACAATGGGCAGCAGTTGCATTCCTTGGTAATAAAGTCTGGGCAGTTCAATGATATGTATGTGGCTAGTGCATTAATTGACATGTACGCAAAATGTGGGTGTATCAACTATGCCGAGTCTCTATTTAAGAGCGTGGGGTCCTGTGATACAGTGTTGTGGAACACAATTATATTTGCCTACTCCCAACATGGGCTAGATGACAAAGCATTGGAAGCATTTAGAACCATGTTAAGTGAAGGTACTCTGCCTGATCGGATTACCTTTATTGGTGTCCTCTCTGCATGCAGCCATCTGGGCCTGGTCAAAGAAGGAAGAAGGCATTTTGACTCAATGAAAGTTGTGTTTGGTATCACTCCTTCGATTGAGCACTATGCTTGTATGGTTGATATCCTTGGCCGTGCAGGCAAATTTGATGATATGGAACACTTCATTGAGGGTATGGAGCTTGCTCCTAATGCCTTGATGTGGGAGACTGTTCTTGGAGTCTGTAAAGCTCATGGAAATGTGGAATTGGCTGAGAAAGCTGCAAACATACTTTTCGAAATTGATCCAACAGCAGAGTCAAGTTATATATTGCTGTCCAATATATATGCTATAAAAGGGAGGTGGGCTGATGTTTCAAAGGTTAGAGCATTAATGTCCGGGCAGGGTATCAAAAAGGAACCTGGTTGTAGCTGGGTTAAGATTGATAATCAAGTCCATGTCTTCTTATCTCAGGATGCTTTGCATCCTAGGTTAAAAGATATCCATAAAAACTTAGAGGAGCTGGCTTCAAAAATTACTGCTGCAGGATATATTCCAAACACAAACTATGCACTTCATAATGTCTCTGACAAAGAAAAGATAGACAAGCTTTCACATCATTGTGAAAGGCTAGCTCTAGCTTTTGCTCTCATGAGCAGCAATATAAATAGTACTATCAGGATCTTTAAAAATCTGTGCATCTGTGGAGATTGCCATCAATTTATGAAGCTGGCATCAATTGTAACAAACCGAGAAATAGTTATTCGTGACATTAACCGCTTCCACCACTTCTCTCATGGAGTGTGCTCATGTAAGGACTATTGGTGATTATTGACTGGCTAACCCATCAGGCAACCACAGCTGCAACAGATCAATAGTGCTTAACTGAAGTTCTAAATGCAAGTCATGATAGTTCAATATGAATATATTACTGACGTGGCAAAGTAATGAGGTATTTACCAAACTTTAGTAGCATTTCACTGTTATGCAGAGTATAAACTTCGATCTTTATTCATCCTTTTCTCTGTGGATGTTGTCGTTATTCTTATTTTTTTTATTACCTTCTTTTTTCAACTGAGTTTGAAATTTATGTTGACCCAGTGCTAACTTTGACTTGATTTTTGCAGCTAATTACCAAGCTATGTTGAAGTAAGCGTTTGATTGTGAATGTTTTATTTTCCTATCTCAGTTTCTTAACGTGGGCTGTCCATTCCAAATCTTCCCAAGAAAATTTTTTCTTGTATTTGTTGGAAGTACGTAGCTGTTTTAATTAAGTAGCTATTTTGATGCATTCTTTCTCCTAAAGTGACCAAAGTTCCTTGATCCTGAAAAGGTTTGGTTGAAAATTCTAATGATCTAGCATATTCTCATTTGTTAGCTTCAGTCTCTGCCAAGGCTTTTTTTCCTTGGACGATCTTTCTAATTCGAGCGCAGCTCTTTCTGTTACCTACAGGACTAATATCTGGGTTAATAAGTTATCTGAAGGGACAACAACAAACCCAGTCCCATAAGTGGGGAGAAGGGACAAATAGATCATAGCTTACTCAATCTATGAGGACTGAAACTAGGTGTGTGAAACCTCTGTTATACTTATTGCAGAAGGTGAAGAAACTGCTCAAGTAAATCAGAGGTACTCACGTTTCCCTTTTCTCCTATTCCATGTTTGAGCTGTACTCAACTCACTTTAGTAGCTGCAACGATATCTGGCCATTTCCTGCCATCCACATTGTTTAATTTTGAAATGCCTCTGAATAAAGTTCTTTTTCTATCAGAAGGATGAAAAGAAGATCAAGTGATATTTCTTTATCATTAAATGTAGAGAACAATATCACCGGCAGGGAACTCCCAGCTACGTATTACACAAAAATTTGGCCAATAATGATATTGAAATACTGCAATTTGACAATTCATAAATTAATGCTTTTTGTATCTTCAAAAGATGAACAAGAGAGTTCCTGCTCCCTGTTGTTATAGAGCTAGACGTGATTTCGCAGCTTCTTAACCTTAGATGGTTTAGAAGGTCTTCCAGTAATTGAAGAAATCTACCCAACTCCAGCTTCATGTATGGTTGTGTGATGCCATGGAGGGCAATCCTATTTCACCTCCTATAATCTTGATGGGAATTAGCATGAGCTTTGCTAAATAAAGAAGAATTGGTAGAGCTGAAGTCTAGGTGGTGATGGGCCAACATAACCCAGTTCACCATATTAAAAAAGCCAAAAGAAAAGCAGCTTATTAAAGGTTCCAAACTCAACTATGGTGAATAAACACAGGCGTTGGAAATAAACAAAAAGTGTCCCTATAAGCATGTATGTTTAATTAGTTTGAACCTATTCTAAGATATCACATATAGTTGCATCAAATATGGAATAGAAAAATAATCTTTCATGTTACATTGGCTAAACCCAACAAGGACAAGAAAAGAAGCGTTGGAATCGAGTTCTATTGACCAAACTGAAACCTCGTCCTAAGTCCTAAGGAAAGAAGTTTGCACTCGATAACTCCACTTCCTTTGCTCCACCGATACCAAAGATAAAAAAGTTCCGGATAGAAAGAAGGATTGGTTAGCGAGCAGTCAACCACTAGTAAAAAGGATCCTCGCATATTGTGAATAACCATATTCCATCACTTTTTATGTGGCATGATCTGATTGGCTGTACTAGCTTAATATAAGCTATGCCTGTTCAATGCAAGAAAAGCCATGCAAATAACAGGCATAAGCTTGTTACATTTCTTTGTGTTGAAGCCCATACTCCTACAACGAACAAGTTAGGTATAAGAAAAACTCAAAAGGCTGGTTGGGTAAGGTCATACAGAAAGAAAATAAAGTTGACCATGTCATTGGAAGCAGACCATAGTTTTGCTTATCCTTTTATGTCTTGACTCTAGAGTTCAAAATAAAGTCAAATGGTTGCAATCAAGAATTGTTCCCATTTGATGGTGGATATTTAAACATTTTTTGATGCTATAGTTTGAATCTGAAGTGGTCGAGAGCACATAAAGCCTGGTGGTGTTCTCTAGGCCTGTTTGTGAATTAGGCATAACACTAGCAATTTTTTCTTCCATATTTCTATTTTTTTTTTTATAAGTTAAAGGTTTTATTGATCAAAGTACCAAGATGGTACATAAGATTACACCAAGATCAGACAACACCTACAATAGCATACTTTCAGTTACAAGTTGCTTAGCACATCCAAAAAGGCAAAAACTCCACATCTAGACTTTCAAAGAAACATTTCTTACACCAAAAAAATTTTTTGAAGGCGAGTAGTTTTTATTCTAGCGATGTGATTCTTCTTGACCTCAAAGCAATCATTGCTCCTTTCTTCCCAGATGGTGCAGAAAATGCATAGAGGGATGGTTCACCATAGTTGCTTCTGATTCCTTGATACCTTCTGCCCTTGCCAGCTGACCAGTAGAGATTTTATGTCTGGAGGCATAGTCCACAAAACACCACACAGATTCAAAAAAAGCTCCCAGCACTGTCTAGCAATTTTACAATGGATAAATAGATGATCAACAGTTTCCAACCCTTCTTCACATAAGTAGCAGCTGTTACTTAGGCAGAATCCCCTTTTTCGTAAATTATCTTGACTTAAATTAGCTTCTCTGATAGCAACCCACCAAAACGAGCCACTTTAATATTATAGTCCTTTGCAACTTTTGTAGGGTCTGATTCTGAATGTTTGTTGCTTTGTGCATAACTTTTATTGGTGAATAGTTTGTACAAGCTGTTTGATGAAGAGTTGGTGCTATCTGGCTTATTACATCTTGATGGGACTGCTATACAAGATTGACTTTGCTACACCGAATAAGAGGCGGAATGTCATGGACATCGTTCCAGTGTTGGAGTGTACTTCCAAGTCAAACCAAGCCTTGGAGTATACTGTATACCAAATAGTAAGTGTCTGTTGTTGATTTTTTAAAACTGCATTCACACCTCGAGCTAGAAGCTGCGGACGGGCCCCCGCCTGCACTTGCACCTGCTGCCTTCAATTTAGATGTGCTCATGCTCAAAAGTCTTAAGAATTAATACCGAGTGAAAACTGAAAAGTGTGGGAGAAGAGGAAAAGGTATAGAAAATTCAGCTAGTAGCTGCTGAAAATTAGAGCATAACCTATCCAGGATATGCAGCTTTGTCTGTTTAAAATTCAAAAATGTGATTCTTTTGAGCTCACAAAAAAATTGCTATTGTGCTAAATATGATTGATATGAGCTGTGAGCTTTAACAAACTCTACAACAGCAAACCCAGTGAAAAGCTTTAACAAACTCTGCTTTTTCAAAACAAATTTCCATTGAAATCTGTTCTTTAATTTTATTGTTTGAATTATGTTTTGTTCATTTTCTTTGTTTTTTCTTCCGTTCACAGGCTTATTTCTTCTCTCTCTGTGGTACTGTTTTTGCTGAGGGTCTGCCTTAAACCGTTGAAAAGGTAACTTTGCAGAGGGAAAAACAGAAATAGCAGATCATTAGGTTTTTCAAATTACTAGAAGAGAAACAAGAATTGACCCTATCTGGGGATGTTTCTTGCTAGTTATATGCAGTATTCGATTTTTGTGGCACCAGCATTTATTTGTTGAGGAGATTTCTCTACACCAGGTTAATTGACCGATATTATATCACTCTGTTGCAGTAGGTCTAAATGACTTGTCTTGGGAAAGATCATCTGGGTGGGATATGTGCGAAATTAACTCGATTCAGAGATAATACGATTGATTGATGAAAAATGCATGGAGAAAATAGGTGAATTTCATTGAGTCCCATGCATAACATTAAATGTTTGACTAGTACATTGTGACTATCAATAAATATTGATCTTGCATAGAATGATGCAACGGAAGCTTGTAAATTGACTTAATCACGTCTTCTTTACTGAGTATATCTTGGTTGTTTTTCCCTCTTCTTTCTACTGTTGCTCCACCCTAAACTCCTTTGGTTCTTCTCCAACTACTGATGCAAACTCTATTTCTGGTTACTTTGCCTCTAATTTTCATTGTGATTTATTCTCAAGGCTTGTATTTTGATGTATAGGAGGTTCAGAGGTTTGTATCACATTGAATCTGCGCAGCTGAATGGTCTGCTGCAAAGCCTCAAGGAAAGAAGAGAAAGCAAAAAGATAGGCTAAAGAACCTCGCGAGTAAGTGGTCTTCTTTCTATTCTATGGCCTTCAACTATTTGCTAAAATTGGATTGACCAACTCTATATGTACATGCCAGCTCTGTGCTTGATAGGCAGAGAATAGGAAAGAGGGAAGAAATGTCACCTCAATTTTAACTCTGAAGGGACCTGATCTACTGAATAGCTTCTAACAAGGGATAAAATTTGCAATTGGTTTACTCGCCTCAGAGACTGCATTGGGCTTCCAAGATGATTGAATGCCTTCTGTTATTTGGTGCCAAAATCCATTAACTATGCTGTTGTACCTCACAAGAAGGCCAAGAGGGAATCCCTCTTGCTTATCCCCATCTATCTCATATGAATCCTATGATATCTTCAGAAAGCATGAACTGATGATTAACCATGGTTTAAATACTATTCTCGGTTAGTTATCGTGTTCTCTTATATGTGTAGATTACCAACTGCATGATTCAGTCTTACTTGATGCAGCTGTGTGGCTTAGAATGTTGTAAATCTCAGATATACGCAAATGACATCTGTATTGTAACACTGCATAACTGTTTTGAGTTTTTTTTAACACATTTAAAGAAGTTTTTTGGTCCTTTTTGGCGTTTCACTTTTTTAGGCATTGTTCTTTTTTCCATTTTCACTGTTTAACTAGATTGCATAAGTATATGTAAAAAATTTTCTGGGTTGCTTTTATGGATGAAGTACCAGTGCTTTTCTAGGCTCAACGGCATATGACGGCATAATGTAGATTTGATAAAGCAAAGGATTTGCCTAATAGTGGCTCTGTCAACTATAAGAAACAGACAATGTCAGTTACCATTAAGTAGTTTTCTGAAGTTAACAAATGGTTACTATCCATAAAAGCAACCCAGAAATATATAGAATGTTCCACGATATTAAAAATATAATTTATCCTTTTCTAGACATCTCATTGACAAGTTCGGATGGAAATATTTACAGGTAAAAAGGGAAGTTGAACTTGCATAACCGATGGATTCCAAAGAACCAAACAAGTGCTCATATGCAGAAAAATGGAAGGTTGCAATGCAACTCAAACGGTGTGATAGGCAAAGCCAAATATCTGCTCATAAAAGGGAGGCGCTGTTGCTATCGCGGTGTCTAAGAAGACAACATTCTGCAAAGCACAGCCTTCTTCAAAGTCCGATTGTTGTTGTCCCAGAGTATTGGAACAAAGCACGATTTCTGAAACAAACTGCTCTTACCATACAACAACCTCCTTCCCTTCCGGAAAAAGGTTGTATTATTGTACTCATATTTATATATAGTGATGCTTATGTATTTTGTTTGGAGACTTGGTATGATATCTTATTTATCTTATGTGTGCCTATAAATTAAAATACTCAAATACTATGTAGTCTATTGCACTCTATTTGCACCTACTAAGGCTTCACTGTACTCTTTTAAAAGTCTTCGTTATTTTGTTTAGCAGCTGCCATCCATCAAGTTTGCGCGACTACATCACGGGATAATTTAGAAAAAGGAAAGACTGTACTAGATCTCTCAGGTTAGATGTCTTATCTTTCGGTAGTATTGGATATGATGTTTCTGGATCAACTTGACTGTTCTACATCCATCATTTTTCACTGCTTTATAGAAGTGCTTAATTCTGTTCAAGGGCAAGATAGATAAGCCACTTTACAAGTCAGGCGTTGTGTCCAACATTAATGGCTAAAGATGTCTGTTATGAAATACTTGCAGTGCCATTATTGTAGCACTTGGTTAGATGCCTTTTGAGTCTTCAATAGCTAAAAATGGCGCTATTTCGAAAGTTAATATCTTGGCTTAGATAGCTGCATATTTGTTGAGGCAATGGCCATCAAAATAAATGATCAGCAGTCCATGTTTCCCAAGTTTACATAACCAGTTGAAGATAGTGTAAACAATATTTATCAACTTCATGGTTTTATCATGAATGAAGTCTCATAAAACTTGTGAATTAATTCTTTGTGCCTGTACCAGAGTCCTGATTGTTAGCCCAAACTTGATGAGGTGTTTGTCATTTGTTGGATCAAAATACGACAAAAGCTGGTGAGCAAATCCAATTGCAATTCTACAAGTGTTACCTAAGTGATTATTTGGATATTTTCATACACTATTGAGTTACATATAAATGATATTATTTTATGAACATGTAAATGCACTGTATATTTTATTAAATATAAAATGCAAAATTTATTATTTACAAATTTTAAATATAAAATTATAAATTATAATTCAAGAAAAAAAATTAGTATAAAGTTTGCATTTGAAATATTTTAAAATAGTTATCATCTTTTATTTTCTTCATGAAATAGCAGATAATATTATTATATAAACCCGTCAATTGCTAAATATTAAGGCGACAATATAAAAATAGATTAATAATAATATAATTAATAGGTTGAAAAGTTGCATGCTCTGATTTATATATATCCCTTCGGAATATTTTGGTGGCCGACCAAGAAAACTTGTTATGGTTTGGGAAATTTACGTAACTGCAACTTTATAAATAGTATATTTCATCATTTGCAACTAACTATTGATTTACATATTATGCAACATTATCATCTTTATTCTATATAATTAACATATATTTAAATTAAAAGAATTTCTCTCTATGGACATAATTCAACCTATGCTAACTAGGGTGTGCATTCAAATCGGTTTATCGATAAATCGAATCGATTATTTGTTATCGAAATTGAAAAAATCAAAATCAAAACCTTATTGAAACGATAACGATAAGCATATGTACAAATCGATAATCGATAAGTAATTATCGATAAGGGTTAAAATTGAATCGATAAATCGAATGCACACCCCTATTACTAACAGAAGATTCAAAAATTGTGGTAAAATTTAATAGGATTCTTAATATTCCCTAAATTTAAGCTTAAGAGAATTGACTACAATTTAAATACAATCAAATTTTCCTAAAATATCTCTACATCCCTAAAATAAAGCCTAACAAAATTTACCTCAATTCAAACGCAGTCATTCAAAAATAGATGAGAGATGTACTATATAATATAAGAGTCAAATATAATAAAAATATGAAATGTGTTATCGCATATTTATCTTATGCTATTATATTATATTATATTTGTATAATCTATGCAATATACTATATAATGTATACATGAAATCTGTTATAGTATATTCATTGTATACTAATATATGAGTATTTAAATATATTAATTTATTATAATATCTGAGGTATATTAATTTAATGTATAGAAGAAATACAGTATATATATATATATATATATATATATATATATATATATATATATATATATATATATATATATATATATATATATACTATAATAGAAAAGGAATAATATAACACGCGCGCGCGCATATACATATATATGCACATATATGTATATATGTTATACTATATCCACCGTATACTAAATATGTAATAATCAATATACTATTGATTGCTAATATAATATATGGCTGTTGATTTTGAGTATACTAATATATTATATTTATGAAAAATATATGTAATGTAGTTCTTTACAAATAATAATACTATATAAAATATAATATTAGAAAGTTAAGAGTCTACACGAATTAGGTGAGAGAGAACTGTGAGAATTATTTTGAATTTAAGGGATTATGTGTTAGTTGGCATAATCTTATTTTTAAGTTCCATAATTAGATATTTTAGGCATAATAGAAATTGTATCTAATTTAATTAAAAAGTTAAAAAGTTGTACTAAATTGTATATAAAGTAATTTTTCAAAAGTGGTTGTATTTCTTATAAATATCTCTCTGTTATAAAATCTCATATTTTAGGTGAATGTCCATAATTAGAGAGATTCTAGGGTTTACTCCTCCCTATAAATAAAGGGGTCTTCTACCATTGTATATCATCCCTAAGTGTCAATAAGAATACTCCTCTCTCTACTTTTCTCTCTATTGTTCTTGTTCTTGTATTATTGTTCTTGTTCTTATATTATTTCATAACACGTTATCAGCACGAGACTCTACCATCTCAAGAATCGATTCTCGAGAAAAACTAAGGTATTTCTCTCTTCCTAATTTGATTTTCGATTATGTCTGACATTACGAAAAGAAAGTTCGTTGCCCTTGAAATTTCGGGCAAGAACTATATGACATGGGTGTTGGATGCTGAAATCCACTTAGATGCTATGGGTCTTGGAGACGCCATTAAAGATAGAGATAAAGCATCCACCCAAGACTGTGCTAAGGCCTTGATATTCTTGTGCCATCACCTTGATGAAGGTTTGAAGATTGAATATCTCACCGTCAAGGATCCACTCATCTTGTGGAAAGGCTTAAAGGAGAGATATGACAACCTGAAGTTGGTCACTCTGCCACAAGCACGATATGATTGGGCTCATCTGAGGCTCCAAGACTTTAAGTCTGTTTCTGAATATAATTCTGCAATGTTCAGAATTACTTCTAAATTGAAGCTATGTGGAGATAAAATCTCCGATTATGATATGCTTGAGAAAACGTTTACAACGTTTCATGCCTCCAATATGGTACTGCAACAACAGTACAGAGAGAAAGGCTTCACAAAGTACTCTGAACTGATTTCTCTTCTACTTGTGGCTGAGCGAAATAATGACCTGCTCACGAGAAATCACGAAAATCGACCCACTGGGTCTACACCACTGCCTGAAGCAGATAAGGTGTATTCTCATTATGCCAATCATGAAAAGGGCCATGGATCTAATCATGGTCGTGGTCGTAATCGGGGTCATAGCCGTGGACGTAGACAAGGAAGAAATCTCCATGATGTCCGTCACCCCCCGAGGAGAGATAACCGCCGAAAGCAGAAACGGGATTATGAGGATCCTAAGGCAAATAGTTCAGAAACTATATGTTATCGTTGCGGTGGAAAAGGGCACTGGTCAAAAGCTTGCCGTATACCAAGACATTTGGTTGACCTTTATCAAGCATCTCGAAAGAGTAAAGGCCCTGAAACAAATTTTGTCTCTGACGACAACTTTGACATCACCCACTTGGATGTGGCAGACTTCTTTGAGCAACCTGATGGGAAAATAGACCACCTAATCGGTGATGGATCCGTGATGAAAGAAGATGGAGTTGTTTGATTTTATTTCACTTATTTGTAATAGTTAGTGAATAAACTAATAGTCATTAGTATCAGCTCGTATTAGTTAGTTTATGATATAATGTTAGTATTAGTTCGTTAGAATGTTTCAATATGCTCAAATTTCAATAATATTTTTATTTTCCAGTAGAGGTAATCGACTAACCTAACAGTTAGTCGATTATCCAATATTTCGCAATAAAACTAAATTTTTCCGCAAGCTAAGATAGTCGACTATCTGATTTAGATAGTCGACTATCTTGATAACTGTTTTCTGAGATAGTCGAATATCAACTTGGTTAGTCGACTATCTAATATTTTCGCATTAAAACTGGACTTTTCCGCAAGGCATGATAGTCGACTATCTGATTCAGTTAGTCGACTATCCTAAATGACTGCTTCCCAAAATATTGTTTAAATGTGAAACAAACGAATTGAAGTTGTTTATTCTCATGTTCGTGTATTTCTTTTGTATGTCAAACCATGGGAAAGCAAATATGGATATCTCACAAAGCAAGCTTGGATCAACGTCCAACTGTAAAAATATTTGTTTAGTTGATTCATGTACTACACATACGATACTCAAAGAAAAGAAATATTTCTCTCAACTAAATATGTGTAAGGCAAATGTTACTACAATCACTGGTAGTAGTAAATTGATTCAAGGCTCCGGAAGAGCAACTGTAACTCTGCCCAAAGGCACGATGTTTACCATAGAGAATGCAATGTTCTCCTCCAAGTCTAAGAGAAACTTGTTGAGTTTTAAAGATATACGCCGGAATGGCTATCATATTGAGACAATAGATGAAGATAATCTTGAATATCTCATCATTACAAAGAATGTCTCCGGCCAAAAGAGGGTTATTGAGAAATTCCCATCTTCATCTTGTGGCCTGTATTGGACAAGAATTAGTGCAATTGAGGCACACTCCACAGTAAACCGAAGGGTTACTGATTCCAATACTTTTGTACTTTGGCATGATCGATTGGGACACCCTGGATCGATCATGATGAGACGGATTATAGAAAGCTCATATGGGCATACGTTAAAGAATTTCAAAATTCTTTCAAATAATGAATATCCTTGCACTTCCTGTTACCAAGGCAAGTTGATTATCAGACCATCACCAACAAAGGTTGGGACTGAGTCACCCACGTTTTTGGAACGTATACAAGGGGACATTTGTGGACCTATTCACCCACCCAGTGGGTCCTTTAGGTATTTTATGGTCTTGATAGACGCATCCTGTAGATGGTCTCATGTGTGCCTGTTGTCATCACGCAACCTTGCGTTTGCAAAATTAATGGCACAAATAATTCGACTACGAGCACAATTTCCTGATAATCCAATCAAGTCTATTAGACTGGATAATGCTGCTGAGTTTTCATCCCAAGCATTTAATGATTATTGCTTATCAATTGGGATAAAAGTGGAACATTCTGTAGCTCATGTTCACACCCAAAACGGTCTTGCAGAATCGTTAATTAAACGCCTGCAGTTGATTGCAAGGCCATTACTCATGAAAACGAGGCTGCCCACTTCGGTATGGGGTCACGCCATTTTGCATGCAGCAATGCTAATTCGTCTCAGACCGACGAATTATCACAAATATTCCCCGTTGCAATTGGTTTTGGGTCATGAACCCAATATATCCCATTTAATAATCTTTGGATGCACAGTATATGTGCCTATAGCACCGCCATCCCGCACCAAAATGGTTCCGCAAAGAAGGTTAGGAATATATGTTGGGTTTGAATCGCCCTCCATCATTCGCTACCTCGAAACATTGACAGGGGACTTGTTTACTGCACGATTTGCAGACTGTCGATTTGATGAGACACTTTTCCCAAAATTAGGGGGAGAAGTTGGTGAAACCAAACGGGAAATTTTGTGGAAAAATGCATCATTATCTCATCTTGATCCACATACCTCTATTTGTGAAAGAGAGGTACAAAAGATTATCCATTTGCAAAGAATAGCAAATCAAATGCCTGACGCGTTTACGGACTTGAAAAGGATAACGAAATCACACATCCCCGCGGAAAATGTTCCAATCCGTATTGATGTCCCTGTTGGACAATCATCTAGTGTCATAACCAATGAGTCGAATGCACGCCTGAAGCGTGGCAGGCCATTAGGTTCTAAAGATCGAAATCCTAGAAAGAGGAAAGCAAATGATAAAAATGACACTACGAAAGAATCTCATGAGGAAATTCATGATTTAACAAATTCTGAGATTCATGAAGAATCCATTGAGCCCGAGACTCTGGAAAATACGGAACTATCCATAAATCCAATTAATATTGAGGCAAATATTAATCGAGTGGATATAGTGGTGGATAATGTCTTTGCTTATAATGTTGCATCTAGCATTATGCAAGAATGTGAGGATTTCGAACCTCAATATGTTGAAGAATGTCGAAAAAGACATGATTGGACAAAATGGCAAGAAGCAATTCAATCAGAATTGAATTCGCTGGCAAAACGTGAAGTTTTTGGCCCTATAGTTGAAACACCTAATGGTGTTAAGCCTGTTGGCTATAAATGGGTCTTTGTACGCAAGAGAAATGAGAAAAACGAGGTACAAAGACATAAGGCACGCCTTGTTGCACAAGGTTTTTCTCAAAGGCCTGGTGTCGATTATGAAGAGACATATTCGCCTGTAATGGATGCGATAACCTTTCGTTATCTCATCAGTTTTGCTGTCCTTGAAAAGCTTGACATGCATTTAATGGATGTGGTTACTGCCTATCTTTATGGCTCACTTGATAATGAGATATACATGAAAATTCCCGATGGACTCAAAGTGCCAAACGCTCATAATTCAAAGTCTCGGGAAATGTTTTCAATTAAATTGCAAAGATCTTTGTATGGTCTAAAGCAATCAGGACGAATGTGGTATAATCGTCTTAGTGAGTATTTGTTAAAAGAAGGCTATATAAATGACGCCATTTGCCCGTGTGTTTTTATAAAGAAAACAACATCGGAATTTGTTGTACTTGCCGTATATGTCGATGACATAAACCTTATTGGAACCCCCATAGAACTCCAAAAGGCAATTGATTATCTAAAGAATGAATTCGAGATGAAAGATCTCGGAAAGACAAAATTATGTCTTGGTTTGCAAATTGAATATTTTGGCAAACGGAATTTTTGTCCATCAATCTACCTATATAGAAAAGGTACTGAAACGGTTTTACATGGATGGAGCACATCCTTTAAGTACACCGATGGTTGTTCGATCACTTGATGTGAATAAAGATCCATTCCGTCCACAAGAAAGGAATGAAGAGCTACTTGGTCCTGAAGTACCATATCTTAGCGCAATTGGCGCACTGATGTATCTTGCAAATACTACAAGGCCTGACATATCCTTTTCAGTTAATGTCTTAGCAACATTTAGCTCGGCTCCTACAAGGAGACATTGGAATGAGATCAAACACATATTGCGGTACCTAAAGAGGACTACCGATATGGGCTTATTTTATGGCAAGAATTGCAGTCCTGATCTTGTTGGTTATGCTGATGCTGGATATTTATCCGACCCACACAAGGCTCGATCTCAAACGGGTTATGTGTTTACCTGTGGAGGCACCGTCATATCTTGGCGATCGACTAAGCAATCAATTGTGGCTACTTCATCTAATCATGCCGAGATAATTGCTATTCATGAAGCAAGTCGGGAGTGTGTGTGGTTGAGGTCTATAATACATCATATTC
The DNA here is from genome assembly GCA_034376525.1 of Nicotiana benthamiana. Classification (NCBI taxonomy): domain Eukaryota; kingdom Viridiplantae; phylum Streptophyta; class Magnoliopsida; order Solanales; family Solanaceae; genus Nicotiana; species Nicotiana benthamiana. Next base: position 7,057,877 of record CM067327.1, on the reverse strand, counting down.
AAGACAAATGTGGTTTGAAGTGTAATAAACTACCCACGACTTTGTATGAAGACAATGCAGCATGTATAGCTCAATTGAAGGGAGGATTCATAAAAGGAGATAGAATAAAGCATATTTCACCAAAGTTATTCTTCACATATGATCTTCAAAAGAATGGTGATATCAATGTACAACAGATTCGTTCAAGCGATAATATGGCTGATTTGTTCACAAAATCTCTACCAACGTCAACCTTCAAGAAGCTAGTTCACAAGATCGGAATGCGAAGACTTAAGGATATAAATTGATGTTCTTATCAGGGGGAGTTAATGCGCGTTGCACTCTTTTTCCCTTACAAGGTTTTGTCCCATCGGGTTTTCCTTACGAGGTTTTTAACGAGGCAACCAATAGGCGCATATTCAAACATGTGTACTCTTTTTCCTTTTCTTTAAATTTTTTCCCATTGGGTTTTGTTTTAGTTAAGGTTTTAACGAGGCACATTATTGAATAGACATTCAAGGGGGAGTGTTATAAAATCTCCTATTTTAGGTGAATGTCCATAATTAGAGAGATTCTAGGGTTTACTCCTCCCTATAAATAAAGGGGTCTTCTACCATTGTATATCATCCCTAAGTATCAATAAGAATACTCGTCTCTCTACTTTTCTCTCTATTGCTCTTGTTCTTGTATTATTGTTCTTATTCTTATATTATTTCATAACGCTCTTTCTATTGTTGTATTCTAGATAAATTTCTCATTTCATTAGTATAATGTTTGTATCAATTGTCACCATTTGTGAAAATGCTAAAATCTGTTGCCATAATTTGGATCAAATAGAATTTCTGAGAATAATAGATTTTTTATTAATAAGATATTGGTGATGGAGTTAAGGGAAGTAATTTTTTTTAAAAGGCATAGGTTTTGGGGTTAGGTGTCGAAGGATAAGGTAATTACTCATCTTTTGAAATAAAAATGTTAAATTAATTTTTAGACATTTTATCGCTTGGATAATTTTATAAATTTTCGTGTTGATAGTTATAAAATTACATCCAACTTCCACATAATTTAGCAACAAAAATCATTGAAAAATCTACGTCTAATGTAATTAGAAATGTCGCATTTCACAATCAGAATAGGAAAATTGACCAAACTAATTCAAAACTAGCTAATTTTATTTTATTATTTATTTATCTTATCTTAGTATTGTCAATTCTCTTTAGTAATGCCAGTGACTCATTAGATCGTGATCATGTCCAACTATATTTTATAAAAAGGACTAAGCGGTCACTAAAAATATATAATTCGATTCTGTCCAAAGTCGAATCACACATGGAACTAACCTATTCACTGTAATTTCTAACACTGCTAATGAATAGCTCAAACAATCCTCGGATACAAGATTTTTAATGAGTAGAATTTAGTTAACTAATGAAAAACAATAATACAACTAGCAATGATCAAGAATAGAGTTGAGTTCAATGGTAAAATGGTTTAGGGCTATTGATTTCCTGAATTGTCGGATTAATTCCTGACACGTTAGCTATAATCTCGTTGCAGTACTTTAGTGAAATAAGAGTTCTAGATTACCGCTATTATCTCTCGATCAATTACGATAATTTACTAGAAGCATTCTCTCGAACTACTCTAGTTAACAGTTTATGCAACTCAGAATTATTCCACCAAAGCTTCGTTATCTCTAACCCTGCTTTTAAATTTAACTAATTAATCTCTTAACTTACTCGAAAGTGGTGTTGTTCAACAACAATCTAACCCAATGTTCTTTCTCAAACAACACAAGGTAACTAGACACGATTAATCAAAGGGTCATTTCAATTAATCACAGGAAAAAACATAGTTGAATAATTATAGAGTAAGAAACGACTTAATTATATCAAAACATTATCAAGACTTCATCCAACAATTGGTTCCATCAATCCTGGATAAATATTTAGTTACTCACGGTAAAACAAGATAAAGCCATTAAATAATTCATAATTCACAAAATAATGATATCAAGAAGAAGAATAAAAAACTATAATGGTGTATTGATCTTCTCAGACTTGTTCTTGCCTCCAGTTGAGTCTAAAAACAAGCTTATCATTAACTTATGCGAGTTTGTTTAGTTACATATAGGGTTAGGATAAGTTTCCCATGCTTACACTTTAGCCCATGTACTTTCTTGGCATTCTCCTTATCGACAGCAGTTGCGGGCCAACCGCTGTCCGACCGCAGTCATTTTAGACAGTTTTGTTTTTCACCCTTTTCCATCGCGTTCCTGCCACGGCCCGACCGTGGTCACGGTGGACTATTACCTTTTTTCTTCGTCTTTTCTTGATGTTTTCATCCGGTCTCTTCTCGATTGGCCTTGTATCTACATATTTGACCCTAAACACTCTATATCCTCCGCCTAACTTGGAGTAGCTCTTGCAAAGCATAAAAACCTCAGTTAGAGCATTTTATTATCATTTAGCACTTAAAACATTAATAAAGTATAGTTAACTTAGAGCATAAATATCATATACATCACATAATATAAGCTACTATCAACACCTCATACTTGAACCGTTGCTAGTTCTCTAGCAACAAAACCACACTCTATAGGCCTAATCATCACTGGGTCACTTCCCTGCTCCTTATGCCAAGAATAATTCACATGAGTAGACTACCTTAGCCTAACATCCTTACCTCAAGAGTCGACTCTCTCTCTATCCACCTAATGTCCCTAATCGGCTTTCATACTCTCAGTCACATGTCCAGACTTATACATGCCTACTTACCACAAAAGAGACTTGTGCCATGGTCATTGTAATTCACACACTAAGAAATTCAAATACTTAAGATTTCACTCACCCTCAGAAACAATTCTTATGCCACAAACAATTTTCCATAGGCTTGCCCATAGTATAATACTCGACTAATCGAGCTCATTTGGTCTTTATTTGGTTGTAATGTTGGCTACGAGACAGGTAGGATACATATGGGTATAGTGACTACACCTCCCTAAGAACTTCAATACATTTTTCACTTTTAAGCCCATACCATTGTCAAACATTCCTTCCACCTTTACATCACTGAGTTAACCCCCTACTTCTTTAAGCACACTTTCTCTTTTAGAAGCCACCACCATTTTGAGACTTATTCTTCAAAAAATTATTTAGCTCAGTCTCTTTCTTTTTCTTTTGGCTTCTAATATTGCTTATCACACAGTGCACCTTTTGTTTCTCATGTCTTCTTAGTTCCACTCAAAAGCCCAACCAACCACCATAAACTTTAACTTTTTCATATTCATTACAATTTAAGTGCTTCTAAGAGGTGATAGGGTTAAAAAATATAGACAATTCAAAACTTAAGTAAGGTTTGTAATGTGGTTGCCAAAGAAACAAGATTACAAGCTTAAAGGGGTCAACTAGGATATAGACAATCGGGTGGGTGAAAACATATATGGATAGGTTCAACAAGGAAATACCCATATCATTTTCCATGCCGATTAAGACTACCATTTCGCTTTGTACACACACAAGGTAAGTTCTAGGAATTTAAGTATTAGCATAAAATACACAACGCCTCACTCACACATGGCACATGACTCAATTCAGTTAGGACCATCAGACACTCTGCTCAAGATACTTAAGCAGACTCAAGAACAAACAATTTAAGGCTTTATTGCTAGAGTTAACTAATGAGCCTAACTTTCACACTAAAGCAATCTCTATTCAAGGCACCATGGAGTTAAGGGATCCTATTTCTATTCTTCCCCGCCCGAAAATTCTTAAACTAAAAAGAAAAAGAAAAAAAATTAACTACACCCGGTTCAAATAGAAACCTTTGGAAAAGAACTACGGTTTAAAGAAAAACCAATGGAGAGTTTATACACTACCTAACAGAAAAAAATCTTTTTTTTTTGTTCGACTTAAGTCACTCAAGAGACCCGTCAAGAGCTGTCCTTCTTCAGGCCAAGTCGAAGTTAATTAACAGCAACCAAAAATACCTAACAAATCTATACAATTGTAAAACAAAAACAAGCATCCCCCACCCGACACTTAAAGATTTGGCATGTCCCCATGTCAAAGAAATCAAAGTATAGTAAGGTAAGGGGACTTCCCTGGTGCTTAGTCCTGATAGAAGACAGTTCCAGGATCGAGGTGACACGCTCTTCCCAGCACCCGGAGCCAGCTCATGATCTTTTTCTCTAACCTAGCACTTTGAGTAGCCAAAGTGTCAACTCTAGCACCCAGGTCATTGATCAAAGTGTGTAGACCATCCATATCATGCTCCAAATGCTGTCATCCGGGTACTCCGGCGGGCCTGTGATGGGCTTGCTTCATCAATAATCTGCACCGTTAGGGCGACAACATACATAGCTCCCTCATTATCATCATCAGCAACATCATTATCCTCATCATCCACCATAGCCTGCTCTTTCCCAATTGTGATTTTGCTAGCCCTGAATGGGGCTTTTAATGGCAAGTTCCCATCTACTCTGGGATTTTCGAGCACTCATGAAGCACGACACAACCCCATGACCAGGGAAAGGAAGTACAACCCTTTTCTTGTCTCCGTGGAGCGAATGAGCATTTTATCCTAAATGAGCCGGGCCACGTTAAAATTGTGGTAGTTTAAGAAACACCAAATTGTCGCTACTCTTAGTGCATTAACATCTGTAGTGTTGCTAGATGGCAGCAAACGACTATTGATGGTCGTTAGCCAACACTTATCTTCCCTAGTGAGAGATTAGGAGTTCAGGTTCATTCTCGGCTTTATCCATATTGGATCCTGGCTAGCCACACAGATTGTTTGAACAATTAGGTTCCACATAACAGGGTGCCTCTGATAATCTTGGTGATAATGTGTCTCTCCGGTGAAGATCGAAAACTTTACACTTAGCGGATGGCCTCAAGAGATGCATTCGTCAAGGTATTTCGTATCGTGACAACCCTATCAAATGGGTTCAGGCAATTATCATAAAACTTCCTTACCATCATTACATTGCCCTCTTCCGGCTCATAAAAGAAGATGTCCAACTAACATCTACTCAATTCTTCGTAGGTACTTGGGCATTCAACTCACAAATCATGCTTGTCAATGTGTACTTCAGACACCATCTTCTTGGATGTCTTTGCATTAAACCTATCTTGAGCCTCTTTGGAGACAAATCGGGTGTTGTAAAAGTGGCTCTAACTAGTCTTAGCTCGAGCTTTGGCTGAACCTCTTGGCCCACTAGTGGAGGACCTGTGGCACATCTTTTCCTTGATTGGTGCATTATACCTAACAAAAAAAGGGCTACTATTAGTAAGGGTTTGAGTTGTGTAAAACCTGGGTGGTTACTCAAACGTCACCACCACCATGGTCACATTAGCAATTACAGCTCAATGGGGCAATTTCAGAAGAGCCTAACATGGAACTATGATTTAACACACTTATCCCATGGAAATACAAACTCTCTCCCCAAACCAACCACAATTACTATACAGACTCCACCTTACCACAATCAACTTCACATAACACCACCATGCTCTTCTCTACTATATTCTACACATTACCCACTAACAAGAAGAAAAACAAAATCATTTTTACTATAGATGCTACAAAAAATCTAATATTAAAATTGCAGAAGAGAAGAAGAGAAGAAGAGAAGAAGAGAGAAAGAAATAATGACATACATGAGACTTGTAGAGTTGGAGTGTAATGGAGGCTGGGAGGAGAGGAGTACGAAGTGGGTAGTGTGAGAGAGAAAGGGGTTTGTGAGAGATATGAGGGGGAAGAAGAAGATGTGTGGGGGTTAAAGGGTTAGAGTAAGAAAGGGAGTCGGGGCAGGTAGGTGATAGGATTAGTTTTAATGGGTTTAGAAGAGAAAAAGAATTAAGAAAATAAATAAATAAATAAAATTAATTACAACTTACCTGGTCGGGCAGAATGGTCATGATTCACCGCGCCCGGTCTGCATCCCGATCGCGGTCGCAGTGACAAAGAAAAAAAAGAACAGTAGCCTCGTAATTTACCATGCCCGGTCTGTGTCCCGACTGCGGTCGCGGTGACCAAAAACAAAATGTGCTTTATCTACCGCGCCCGGGTCGCGGTCGCGGTCACAGGTTTCTAAATTGTTTTTTCCTCATTTTTCTTTTTTCCTTTTTTTACTTTTCCAGAGTTGGTTCTTGACCCCGACTTCTCACAATATGAACCAATCTTTCCATGTACACTAATAAAAGGGTTAGTATCAAACACATCAAGTACAACATCAAAACAAAAAAGAGAAAAAAAAGAAAATAATGGTTGCCTCCCACACAACGCCTGATTTAATGTCACGACACGACACAGGCTTTGATCATCACTCCTTATTCGCGTACTGGAGCTCTTCCAAAGTTATTACCACTTCATCCCCTTTTTCTTCGGCATGCCAAGGTATGTTTCAGCCTTCAACCATTCATCGTGAACTTATTTGTCCCATCTTCTAATTCAATCTCCACAGCTCCACTTAAGAATATTTGCACCAATTTGAAGGGTCCTGACCATCGGGACTTTAACCTACCCAGAAACATTCTCAATCTCGAGTTGTATAACAACACTAGATCTCCAGGTTTGAAATTATGATCCAAGATGTGCTTATCATGCATTAGTTTCATCCTTTCTTTATATAGTTTAGCATTCTCAAATGCCTGGAACCTTAATTCCACGAGCTCATGTAACCCGGTAACTCTGTTGGTGCATGTTGTCTCTATATCCAAATTCGACTACCACAATGCCCAAGGTGCTTTACGTCCGAGCTCTACCGGAAGGTGGAATGCCTTTCCAAACACCAACTTGTACGATGACATACCAATTGGAGTTTTGAATGCCATGCGGTATGCCAACAAAGCATCATCCAGCTTCTTCTCCCAATCATTCCTTGTTGCATTCACTATTTTTTAAGGACACTTTTAATTTCCCTATTTGACACTTCAACACCCGCTTGACGATGGGTGATAAGGGGTGGTCACCTTATGACAAACTCCGTACTTTTCCAACAGCCGTGTGAATGCTCTATTGCAAAAATGGTTTTCACCATCACTGATTATAGCTCTGGGGGTGCTAAAACGTGTGAAGATGTTTTTCTTTAGAAAGCATGTTACCATACGAGCTAACAAACGGCCTTGTACAATCGATCTCCCACATGTCAAATAACTCCACCTATTGAATGGTAGTCATCGGCATATCGTGACGGCAAGAAATTTTGCCTGTCCTTTGGCATTCATTGCAACTTTTGACCTAAGCATGGTCATGCTTCAACAGATTTGACCAATACGACCTTGATTCCAATACCTTAGCTGCTGTCCGAATTCCTACAAAGTGTCCACCATATGGTGAAGCATCGCAAGCCGATAAAACAGAATGTTGATCTTTCTCGGGGATACACCTCCGGACACAATCTTAAAAATTAGAGGTTCATCCCAATAATAAGATCGACAATCACGGAAGAACTTTTTCTTTTGAATTGAGGAGAGATCATAAGGTACAATACCGCTTGCTAAGTAATTAGCAATATCAACATATAATGGCGCCTCCTCCATTATTACAACAAGTAACTGTTCATTTGGGAATGTATCTGTGATATCTTCAACCTCCATTCTCTTTTTTGCTCCTTCCAACCTCGAGAGATGGTCTGCCACATGATTGTCCGTCCCTTTTCTATCATAAATTTATTGATCAAATTCTTGTAGAAAAAAACTCCAACAAATCAAGTGTGTCTTTGACTCCTTCTTTGATATCAAGTACCTAATTGGTACATGATCAGTATAAACAATAACTTTTGAGCCAATTAAGTACGACCTGAATTTGTCGAAGGAAAACGCTGCAACGAGAATTTCCCTTTCTGTGACAGTGTAATTAAGCTGTACACCACTGAGTGTCTTGCTTGCATAGTAAATCGGGTGCATCATCTTGTATTTGTGTTTTCCTAAGACTGCTTCTATAGCATAACCGTTGGCGTCGCACATGAGCTCGAATGGTTGCTATCAGTTGGGTGCACCAATGATGGGTGCAATCACCAATCTCTTCTTTAGCTTCTCAAATGCCAACCTACAATTATTAGAAAACACAAAGGGCAGATCCTTTTCAAGGAGTTTACATAAGGGGTTAGAAATCTTAGAGAAGTCTTTTATGGATTTCCAGTAGAACCCGACATGCCCAAGGAAACTTTTCACTGCCTTGACCAAAGTAGGCGGTGGAAACTTCTCAATTACGAGAACCTTAGCATGGTCAACCTCAATTCTTTTACTGGACACTCGATGCCCCAAGACTATCCTTTCTTGTACCATAAAATGGCACTTTTTCCAATTCAGCACTAAATTTGTCTCCACACATCTTCTAAGCACTTTATTTAGATTATGAAGACAGTCCTCGTATGAATCTCCCACCACGGAGAAATCATCCATAAACACCTCCATAATATCCTCAACCATGTTAGTGAAAATGGCTAGCATGCATTGCTGGAATGTAGCTGGTGCATTGCAAAGTCCAAAGGGCATTCTCCAAAAGGAAAAGATGCCATATGGACAAGTGAAAGATGTTTTCATCTTATGAGGTTATTGAGATATGGTTATACGCGGAGTATTCGTCCAAGAAACAGAAGTGGGATCGCCCAGCATATGGTCAATAAAAGGAACTTGTCCAGCATTTGGTCGATAAAAGGCAATGGGAAATGGTCCCTCTGGGTGGCTGTGTTCAGTTTCTGGTAGTCTATGCAAAACCACCACCCCGTGAATGTAAGAGCTAAGATAAGCTTGTTGTTCTCATTTTGTATTACTGTCATTCCTCCCTTTATTGATACACATTGGATAAGACTGACCCAATTGCTGTCGGAGATGGGGAAGATGATACCCGCATCTAACCATTTGATCACTTCCTTCTTCACCACCTCTTTCATATTAGAGTTCAGTATTCGTTGATGTTCTCTGGAAGGTTTGTGCCCTTATTCCAGGAGAACCTTGTGCATATAAAAATCTGGGTTGATGCCCTTTATGTCCGCCATGGTCCAACTAATGGTAGTTTTACATTCCTATAACACATGTACGAGTTGCTCTACCTGCACAGCTAGCAAACCAGATGATGTAATAACATGTAAAGTAGAATTAGGCCCTACGAAAGCATACCTGAGGTGAGCTAGAAGCATTTTCGGGTCCAACTGTTGTCGCTCATCTATCGATGGTTTCGTAGGTGGTGTTGTTCTTTCTTCTAAGTGTAGAGGATCGAACTGGGGTTCCCTTGCCCATAACCCTTGACCTTCGAGAGCCATGACCCACTCTTCCAACTCCTCACCATCCATATTTTCCAGATTCATCAAGCAAGCTTCTAGCGGATCCCTGACATTAATAGTCTCATCCTCCTCTTGTAGTATCACATCTACCGCCTCCACTAGTGAGTGTTGATACCCAATTTTTCACTTTTAAAAAAAATGCAAAATACCTTTAAAATGGCCAATATATGCATATATTAGTATATCCTAAGGTTGCATTTTTTTTTCTTGATTTTTCGAAGATTTTTTAATCAATTTACTACGTATTTTCTCAAGAAAACCCTAATAATTGTCACTAAAATTATCGTTTTTGGTGACTAATTTATTGGATTTTCATATTTATTTAAAAATTTATTTTAGTATTTTAAGTATAAAATTGCATAATTGCAATATTAACCATTTTTAGGTTTAAATTCGTCTCATATTTATAAAATGGGAATATATATTTTATAAATTGATAATATATTATAAATTATTTTGGTACTTTCAATTAGTTTTCAGAAAATTATTTACTACTTTTTATAGATTAAATAGGGAAAAAGGGGCTATTTAATTTATAGCTAGATTTGGCCTTCTAATTTAGCCTAATTAAACCCAATACCTAATCGAAATTAATCCAACCCAAATACCCAAGCCCAATCCTAAATCTACCAACCCCAGCCCGGATTAAATATTGGCTGTTGATCAATTTTGATCAATGATCTAGATCCGCCCTTACCAAGTTAAACCAAACGGCCCCCAAGAACCCTCTCATTTCCTCACCCGACTCTATCTCTCTATCTCTAGTTCTCTCTATGACCTTCCCCCCTTCCCCTCCGCTCTGATGAGTTTCACTTACCTTTTGCGGCCACCTCCTGGCCTGAATCTATGGTGGTCTCACCCCTACCAGCCTTCCATAGTGCATACACGTTTGGTTATTGAGATTTCATGGTCTGACCGTGAAGAAAATTCATCCAGACCTTGTTGATTCAAGTTTTATGGCCATCTTTGGCCTTGCTCCGGCAAGCCATGTGTGTTTCGAGCCTGGTTTCGACTCCTCCTACTTAAATCTATCCAAGCCTTTCTCACCGTTTGGGTTCCTCTAAAACCCTAGCTTTTGAGGTTCTTCTATTTTCGTTAGATCTGTTCTAGATCCGTGTTTTCCCAAAAATTGTAAACGATTTCTTGATAGTTCTTTCAAAAAGTAATGATTTCAAAACTTTTATATTTTTCTGATTTTGGTTTTTTCTTTTCTTGTGTTCTTTATATGTTCTCTACTGTGTCCTTTATATGTTTCTCTATTGTGTTCTTTATGTGTTTCTCTACATTGTTCTTTATATTTTTCTCCTACCGTGTTCTTGTTAAGTGTCTTCTAATATGCTTCTTAATATGCTTCTCTTACTGTTCTTATTAGTTTCTTCCATTAGGTTTCTTATCCATTCTTCTACTATGTTTCTTTGAGTTCCTTTACCGTATTTCACATGTTGTTCTTTTACTATGCTTCTCATGAATTCCTGCTACAGAAAGATCATGTTAAAGGTCTCAATTCCTTTCTGAGACCTAACCTATTTCGACTAGTATCTTTTTCCTTGATTACTTGTCCTCTCAGCTCTGCACTCGATTGATGGTTAAACCTACAATTTTGGGTTCAACCGAGTTTGAGAACATTGACTATGTGATATGCTTGTTCTTCTATTTTGAAATTGTCTGATTTTAGAAACCCTTACTATTTCGAGCTTCTGAATTTGTTTCATCTGTTGCTCAACTGAGTCTTGAAATCTTTGTTTCAACCTTTGTTTCTTTAAGCAATTTTGATCCTCTACTAAACTCTTTTAAGGTCTTTACACTGGACCTTTTGTATGCTATTTCGATACCATCTCTCTTCCACATTGTTGACCTATGTGACTACCATGATCATATAGTCTATTACCTATTGATTTTGCAATGACATGACATCTCTTTCTTTGCCCTAAATTCGTCTTAGCATGTTTGTGTGCTTTTCATATGTGTTGAGCTTCCCTTTAAAATGGCTTTTAATTTTGGTTAATTTCAGACTTCCTTTTATACATGTCTGATTGATTTCTTTCCTTGTTTGCTGGTCCCTGTGACTCGATTTAAGTTAAAAACTTTCCTCTGCTTTTCTGACTTGGTTCATTCATGGACCAGTGATTACAAAGTCTCTGATCCTTGATTTACTGTCTACTAATTAATTTTCTTACCTTATTCATGTAATAGTGTATTACAAAATTTTGCCCTTAAGTAATTTCTTATGTACCTACCCCTAATTGCCTACTTGGCACAGGATGCTTGTTTGATCTATTTTCTTAAATAAATTTCTTGCTTATTACCATTTAAGTTTGAATTCTTTAATTAAAGGATGTCTTGTACTGATTGATATTAATTGATACTCAGTTCCTTAATTATTTTCTTACCTTATTTCTGCATGTGTTTCACACTATCAGTACACGATTCTTTTATTAACAAATCCATCATTGGTAGTCTTTGAAAAACCTACACTTACACTCAAAATTATTCTCTCTTGTTTGCTTATATTGTGGCCTGTTACAAGAAATGTTTCTTGCCTTCTCTCTATTTTTTTCTTTGAAACTGGTATGTCCTGATTTAAGTTTCGGCACCACAACAATGTATTTATTTACTACTTTAGTCTCCCTGTTTAATATTTATGTATAGTTCGACACTCATTCTAGCATACTGATTTCTTCTGCCTGTTCTACTATGAATCCAAAACCCCTATCGCCCCAATGTGTTTGATCTATGGTTTGAAGCATGGCAATACTGCAAGTTATTGTCCATGAATCAAATTCGATCCCCTGAGATCCTAGCCTTTAATAACATGTGTTCTGGCAGGCTTATAGGTGTGCTAGCACTCTCCATTACTGGGCATGCCTAGAGTCTATCTTGTCCTAAGCAGTAGGTTTTGTACAATCTCCATATTCCTCTAAACTCTTTGTGTGTACTTATTTGTAGCTGTTTCCCTCTCCTTTTCCATTTTAGCATTCCGATATGCACTTGCACACCTTCTTATCCTTTAAGTTCTGCCCCTCTCTTGTGAGCCTTGTCTTGGGACCCTTTGAGCTCCCTCTGAACTTGGACACTTAAGGGCTGGCATTGCCACACTGCAGTTATCCCAATTTGAGAATATATTTGGGTTTGAGCATTGCTCGGAGTCCCATTGAGGCTCTTAAATAACTTTGACAGGCTCAAATTGGTGAAAGGCTTTGGATTATAATCTCGTGGAATTAGTTTACCTCGTATTTCATACATGAAGTCTGAATCATTCTCTCCTTGGTTGTACTTTTATTTATATTTTTGATGTATTTTTACGTTATTTTGGGGTATAATAATTTGTAATAAACTCTTGCAGATGGTTAGTGAAAAGGGTGGGTAGCCATATACGCAAAAGGGGTAGATATCATGCCTATAGGAATTTTAAATCTGTATGCATATAGAAATCATGCCTATAGGTCCTTCTAAATCATGTCCATAAGTATATGAAAATCTGAATTCTGCATTTGCATATAGAAAATATGCCTATAGGTTCTTTTGTATCATGTATATTCATTTTCATCTAGAAATCATGTCCATAGGTTTTAAAACAATTTATGTACCTAGAAATCATGTCCATAGGTTTTAAAGCAGTTTATGTACCAAGAAATCATGTCCATAGATTTTAAAACAATTTCTACACTTAGATATCACGTTCATAGGGTTTAAAACACTTTTTTCACCTAGAAATCATGTCCATACGTATTAAAATAATTTCTACACTTAGATATCATGTTAATAGTTTTGAAAAAACTTTTGCACTTAGATATCGTCTCATAGGTCGTAAACAATATTCAACACCTAGACCATGTCCCTAAGTTTAAAGCGAGTCTTCTGCATGTTATACCACTTTCAAAATCAATTACGCGTAGAAGGCATGCCTATAGGAACTAAAATCAATAACAACAGAATTGTAAGCTGTAGAACTTATAATCTTCATTAAAAACTAGCCTTTCTTTTAACCTGACTACCTTTTTTTACCAATACGTGTCCAATTTATTTTTTTTAACCTTGTCATTCCGCTGCTTTCTGAATTCAATAGATACCACGCCTGTAGGATCCTTGTCCAACACTTAGGCAAGCATTAGAGTAAAGTTATAAATTAAATCTATTTGTGTTACAACTACAACTAGCAGGCAGGCCTGATTCAGGCTTCTTATCTGAATTATATAATAAATAAGTCTGCCTCAACCTTTAAGTTCTCTCATTTTTGGTATTTATTAAAACCTTAACTAGTATGTGTAAGTCATGCTAATTACGTGCTTCTTTGTTAAACGAGGTATATCTGAGCCGGTGCATGTTATATGATTTCCCCAACTTGCAATACGTGTTTTGTATGTCGCCTTAGAGTTTTTACCTTTGAAAAGTACAAATAAACCTAATATCCCTCCCCTCTTAGGATTAGTAATCCTAAATTCCTCCGGGACTGATAAGATTGAGATGGATAGTAGCATGCAATAAGGAAACGAGACCATTCCGCGCTTTAACACCTTAACAGGGTGGGAAAGGTAAATATGGATATGATGACCACACAATAATGCCACGCGTAGCCCCTCATTGAGGAGTGATTATCGGGCCTTGTGTGGGATGATCCATGTTGTTAATAAACCTAGGACCCCTTTTTCCCTTATTTCTTGTCTCTTAATAGAATTTCAAACTCTTTCTTTTAAGGAAAATCAGCTTTCTTTTAGTTCTTTCCAACTTTATTTGTTTGTGAACCCTTATGTGAAAATCCCATCTTATCTGAAGCTTTGTTTGTTTACATGTTGTTTGCATCTAAATTCACAATAATTGTCTGGCCAGGAACCACAGTAGTGGATTCTCATGGGTGCCTAATACCTTCCTCTTAGAATAGTTTCAAGCTCTTACCCAATCTCTGATTACTCAAATCAAAATTCTCTTGGTGTCCTAATGCACCCTAATCATTAGGTAGTGACTATTCGAATCAAACCCAATTGTCAAAAGAAATGAGTTGTCCTCCCAAATGTCATAAACCCGATTTCGCGAGAAAAATAGGACAGCATGGCGACTATGCTGGGGATCTTTAGGCTTTTACCATTTCAGACCTTTATTGTTAATTTATGCTTCTTTATGCACAATTATTTTTTTTATTTCCTTTAAACATTCAATTTTTTTTTCAGTTGCCAAAGTGACTGATCTCCTTTTTCTTTTCTTCTCATTACTAATACTTTACATTATGAAACTATTGTATTTACTGATTTCTTAACGTGCAAATACATGATTATATGCCTTTAACTGTTGCATAATCATGCTCAACATCATATTCTACTCGTGCCAAACAATATCATATAGCAACGCTCTTCCGATATTAACACCTCTTAAATACGGAAAAGACATATATGCGGTAAAACCAATCGATCAACAGTGCACTTGACAGTTCCGTGCCTTCCCCCCTTGGGTTGTCCGCTCAAGGGTACCAGTCTAAAACCCTATAGAAAGCCTACTCTATTAAATTGTGCATGCATCATGTTCAAACCTAGCCGAGTCAGTTATCTAGTCTGCATAATGACTCTTTAAGACAGCTTTGTCCAAAGTACACTGGGTTTCCTAAAACCCCAAACAGACATTGTCATGATCTGTGCATTTATTTGCAGAACTAAATGCTTTTACGCCAATTATTGATATTAAATAGTCGACTCTGGTAGGGGTAAGGGACTAACCCTTTGTCTTACAGAAATATAAGGCATAGTCCCCAAATTTGGAATGGTTACCAATATCCACCTAAAACTACTGGGAGGATCTTCACTCCAGTGATCGGACTCTTATCTGACAATATTTGGGGAACCTACCTTCCCTCCTAGGAATCCAACCCAACAACAAAATCATAGAAGCTGCTACTTTGTTCTGGGATTATGAGAGGTTTGTGTTCCGCTTTGGGCATATTGAAATGACACCCTTGCTAGAAGAAATAGGGGGATTGGCTGGTATACCATGGGAAACTCCGGGTTTGTTGATTCTTGAGAACTGCAAGAGCAGGGATTTCCTCAAGATGATGGTTTAAAGAAAAAAGATGAACTGACATATTCGAAGGACTTATATATCCTTTTTGATTATTTGTACGAAAGGTACGTTCATAGAAAATCCTACTGTAGCTATCCCGATGAATTTTTTATCACATTATTGGGACATATTCACTAAAAGGTCTTTGTGTTCATGTTTTGCTTCCTGGGATTGATCGTGTATCCAATAAAGAAGACAAGAACCCACACCAGACTAGCTATGGTAACTATGACTCTATTGGAGGGAATTGACGGACAACCATTTAGCCTCATACAATGATCATTGTAGAAATATACCGAGCTCTAGAAAGGTGTCAACGGGGAGCCAAATACTTCGAAGGCTGTAATTTGCTGCTTCAACTTTGGCTCGTGGAACATCTCCAAAAAGGTGAATATCGGCAAGAAATCCATTGAAGGTACTTGGATGATCATATCGCTTTTCATCATCCAAAGCGAATGAACTACATGCCCAACATGTTCGCCCAATCAGAGAATGCTAGAGAATGGGTCGAACTCTTGGAAAATCTGACTGAGGATCAGGTACAATGGATGTTTGAGTGGTTCTTAACCAAGGAGTTCATCGTTTGATTCAGGGATGCACCTTTCCTGATACTAATCGGATTAAGAGAAACTTACCCTTACGTACCTCTTCGGTTTATAAGACAAGCGGGTAGGAAACAGGTTATGCCCTGGGTAGAAAAGATGAGTCGCTTCCGGGCTGACTTCCAGGATGACGTAGTCCTTACAGGTGCTAGGCTCAGCATATGTGGCACTAAAGGATTGTCAAGGGAAGGGACACCATCGAACCAAATAGATACCATGCTGGTTGTGCTCCCTATTACTCATGTTAGTTGGAGGATAGGCACAATGGTCTAGGTCAACTGGGATTTATTCACGGTCACAGGATCATAGATGAAAAGGCCGAGGCGCAGGTCAAGTACAATCAACTACACAAAAGGATCCAAGAATGCAACAGTGAGCACCGAGAGATACATAAAGACAATCAAAAACTAATTAAAGAGTGGAAGGATATGGCTAACAGCCAACAAGCGACTGGGATATTTGGAACGAGGTATAGTAGAATTGGAAAAGAAACTTCTGATGAGGGTCGAAGACTGCCGGAATGCTGAAGGAAATGAAGGCAGACATCTGGCCAGAGCCTACCGCTGCTAGGACTGCGCGAGTTAGGGAAGTTGTTCGATAGAGTCAAGGACGCCGAATCTGGGGAAGGTCTTTCTGGGACCAAACCGATAGGAATTTTCATTTTTGCTTTATAAAATGTAATAAGGCCAAGAGCCACTAATGAGTTTTATTTCTTGTTGTTTAGTGTCTACTTAGGATTCTTCTACTTCTTATCGATAAAATGAGGAATTTAGCATTCCAAGTTCTCCAAATCAACTTGTCGCTAAGTCTACCTCGGGCATAAAGAGGTCCCCAAATTAGGATGCACTTACATTCCTGCACTAAGTGTTTAAATATTGCAACATCTTTTCATAATACACACTAACTTATTACCTTTAATTTTTGCTTTTTTTTGTTTATTCCCTCCTCCCCCCCCAAGTTTAGTTTGTGAACTCTGGTAACATCAACCTATTTTACGGGATCTAGGGGCCCTTCACCTACTCCTCCTCTCATTCTTGTCAAACACAAGAACAAAGGGAAGATGGAAGATTTGAACAACGCCGGAAAGGAGAACCCACCTGAACAGGTAAAAGTCACTCATGGTCAGGGTACTCTGGTTCCCAAGGAAAATGCATCCCAACTGGAATAAAAACCGCTTAAATTTCAAGAAGAACTAGACCAAGTTTCAGAATTTGGCAAATCTGCCATTTTCCCTCACCACTCCAGATGTCAATTTCCCAAATGCTCAGAATCCTGTACCAACACAAAATGTCCCAAATCAACAAAACCATCCCACTCCTGGCAATTACTGCAATACTTGCCATACCTCAGATAACACTTCACTGCTCATCCGAAACTCCAGAACTCGACAAATGACCACTGCCACATCTAACATAATACCCCCATCTACGTGGAGACTGTGCGGCACTCCACCACACTCGAGACCGAGGATAAGGATTTGCTCATCAGAAATCTGGCCGAAGAGCTTAAAAGGTTGACTAGCAGAATTAAAGGCGTCGAAGGTAGTAAGGGAATCGAGGGGCTAAACTACGAAGATCTTTGCATACATCCTGATTTGAACTACCCGAGTGGTACAAACCTCCTAAGTTTGAGATATTTGATGGTACAGGGTACCCAAGGGTTTATTTGAGAACGTACTATGACAAATTGGTTGGAGTAGGAAAAGATGAGAAAATCTGCATGAAGCTTTTCATGAGGAGCTTGAAAGGAGATGCTTTGTCCTGATACATTAGACAAGATCCGAAGAAGTGTTCAAAATGGTGAGCATGTCGTCTGATTTTATAGATAGATTCAGATTCAACACAGAGAATGCAACCAGATGTGTTCTATATTCAAAATCTGAAAATAAACCCACAGAAACATTCCGCGAGTATGCTACTCGATGGAGGTCAGAAGCCGCTAAGGTTAGGCTTTCTTTGGAAGAAGAGAAAATGAACAAATTCTTCGTTTGGGCCCAAGACCCATAGAATTATTAGAGACTAATGATGATCGAGGGCTATAAGTTTTTTGACATTATCAAGCTGGGAGAAAAGATCGAAGAGGGTATCAAAACTAGTATGGTTATGAATTTCGAGGCTTTACAAGCTACAAATAAGGCCTTACGATCATGCGGTGTATCCAAAAATAGGGACGTATGAGCCGTAATGGTAGCACAGAGAACCAAATCTCCCTTCACATATCAAACATACCTAACGCCTCCACTCACATATCAGCCTATCCCAAACTACCAAGCACCCTCACCCTCTTACCAAACTCCACCACTCACTTATTAATCACCTCCCACATATCAACCCACTTCACCTAAATACTCCCAATCGGCACATGTTTGCCAAGACTACAACACTCAACCATCACACTACCAATCTCCTCATCCATGCCAAAACTTCCCTAGATCCCGACCAAACTGTGACCGAAGACCCCCAATACAGTATACGACTATTTCTGAACCTATCAACTAATTGTATGAAAGACTCAAAACTGCTAGTTACGTTGCCCCTATCGCTGCTGCTCCTAAGAATCCTTCTCAGTGGGTTAATCCAAATAAGTCCTCTGCATACCATTCCGGTATGAAAGGACACACTATTGATGTATGCCGCTCTCTGAAAGAAAAGATCCAGAATTTGATTGATAACAAGATTATTGTGGCCAAGGAACCTGCTCTGAATGTGTGCAATAATTCTCTGCCAGACCACAAGGGTGGAGGCATCCAAATGATTGATATAGAGGATGATTGGGACCCCAAGGTATTGATCAGTTAGATCACAGAATGGGACGATCCAAAGAAGCCAATAGTCACTCTTAATCTGATTGTGGTCCAGATTCAGCCCTCTGGGGATGCGAGGTAAACATCTCCATGCCACTTGAGTTTGAAGTACTATACTGTGCAAAGACACCAGCGCCAATTGCGGTCGAATTTATGTCACCAGTAAATGCACCTACACCCTTTCCTACAAAATTCCGATGCACACAAGAATGCCCTGTTAAGGGTGCTGAGTGAGGCATACGTACCAAGCAACATCACCGGCTGAGAGATGGCTAACATGGTGGGCCATGATATTGGAAAGCCACAAGATACCTTTTCATGAAGATGAGCTGCCACCAGAGGGTTGAGTCACAACAAGGATTTGCACATCACAATGCAATGCGAAGAATATTTCATCACCAGAATCTCGATTTATGGAGGGTCCAGCCTCAACATTTGTCCGTTGATAACACTCAGCACATTGGGAAAGTGATTGCATGAGATTAAGGACGGGGCCATCAACGTCAAAGCTTCGGCGGTTCCCAAAGGTCCAATATTGGGGAAATTAGCTTGTGTTTGCAAATGGGGCTTACTTGTTTCGATGTTGATTTTCAAGTAATACATGAGTCGGCATCTTACAATCTGTTAATGGGACGACCATGGATTCATGCCGCTGGGACCATAGCGTCAACACTACATCAGGTTGTGAAGTTCTAGTGGAATCACCAAGAGGTGATCACTCACAGTGACGGTACAATCCCATATATAGTCGACAGACCATACCAACAATATGAAGTAGAAGGAGGGAGACTTATCACCATATCGAGCGAGTCAATGCCGTTGACAATGACAAATTGTGGGACAACAAAATTGAGAGAATATTGAATTGGAGCAGATACAAACCTGGCAAGGAACATGGCAAGAACCTCCAAGGAATTGCTAAGCTCATAAAGCTCAAGAAACATGGCACCACCTTCAAATTGGGATACGAGTATACTTAGGAGGAATTCAACCACCGGTCGCCACCATGGCGCGGTCCTTACTATCCATTGGAGCATCCAATACCACGTTTGGAACAGATTTTCCAACCGGCAAGAAGTTCACTCCGTACGAGGCTCGGTATACTCTATTAGAACACACCTATTGTGCCTTGACTTGGGTGGCGCAGAAGTCGAGGCACTTCTTCTGTGCCTATACCACATATCTCATATCAAGGATGGATCCTTTGAAGTACATCTTTCAAAAGCACATGCCCACTGGCAAGCTGGCCAAATGGCAAATCCTGTTGAGTGAATTTGACATTGTCTACGTAACTCAGAAAGTAATCAAGGGACATGCACTAGTAGATCACCTAGCCGAAAATCCCGTGGATGGAGAATACGAACCCCTAAAGAAGTATTTTCCTAATGAAGAGGTATCATTCATAAGAGAGGACATTGCAGAATCCTATGATGGGTGGAGAATGTTTTTCGATGGAGCAGCAAATTTCAAAGGAGTCGGCATAGGAGCAGTCCTAATATCAAAAACCAGTCAGCATTATTCGGTGTCTTCCAAACTCAGATTCCCATGCACCAATAATATGGTCGAGTACGAAGCCTGCATCTTAGGGTTCAAGATGGCTATTGACAGGAACATTCAAGAGTTTCTAGTGATCGGAGATTCAAACTTGCTTATATATCAGGTCCGAGAAGAATGTGCAACCAAGAACTCTAAGATACTCCCATATATGTATCACGTGTAGGAATTGAGAAAGAGGTTCACAAAGACAGAATTCCAACATGTTCCCAGAATACCGAATGAGTTCACCGATGTATTAGCTACCCTGTCATCCATGATACAACATCCAGATAAATACTTTATTGATCCCATTCCAGTAAAAATCTATGATTAGCATCTTATTGTTCCCACGTTGAAGAAGAGTCAGATGGAAAGCCTTGATTTCATGATATTAAGGAATATTCAGCAAAGAGAGAATACCTAGAGCCTGGAGGTCCTATGCAGAAGCACACACTTCGGAGGCTATCTAATAATTTCTTCCATAACGGAGGAATCCTAAATAGAAAGACCCTGACTTGGGGCGACTAAGGTGTGTTGATGCAAAGGAAGCATCCAAGCTGCTAGAGGAATCCATGCCGGGACATGTGATCCAGATATAAACGGCTTTGTCTAGACAAGAAGATCCTCCGAGCTGTTTACTTTGTGATGACTATGGAAATGGACTGCATCCAGTATGTCCAGAAATGCCACCGCTGCCAGACATATGCAGACATGATAAAGATACCTCCAAACGAGCTTAACAACAAGTTGACCATGGCCGTTCACCGCTTTGGGAATGGATGTTATTGGACTGATCGAGCCGGGAAATTCCAACGGGCACAAGTTCATCCAAGTGGCAATCGACTATTTCACCAAATAGTCAAAGCAACATCTTACAGAGCAGTAACTAAGAAAGTCGTGGCAGACTTTGTCCCCGACAGCATTGTTTGTCGGATCGGGATTCCAGATTCAAATATTGCTAATAATGGATCCAACCTCAATAGTGACTTAATTAAATATATGTGTGAAACCTTCAAGATCAAACACAGGAACTCCATAGCTTACAGGCTTCAGATGAATGGAGCAGTAGAAGCCGCCAACAAGAACATCAAGAAGATATTGAGGAAAATGATAGAGAATCATAAGCAATGGAACAAAAATCTATCATTTTCTCTATTGGGGTATCGCACCACTGTCTTCACATCAAATGGGCAACCCCCTATATGATGGTTTATGGTACAGAAGTCGTCATTCCGCCAAAGTAAAAATTTGCCCTTAAGAATAATACAAGAAGCTGAGCTCGAAGATGCAGAATGGGTGAAGAGCCGTTACGAGAAGCTAGCTCATATAGGCGGAAAAAGAATGAATGCAATATGCCATGATCAGCTTTATCAGAACAAAATATCTAGAGCCTTCAATAAAAGATTCAATCCAAGACAATTCACACCGAGGCAGTTGGTATTAAAGAAAATCTTCTCGCATCAAGATGAAGCTAAAGGGAAGTTCTTTCCCAACTGGCAAGGTCCATTCATGGTTCAATGGTTCTGACAAGAGGAACCCTTATACTTGCAGAAATGGACAGAGAAGTTTGGCCAAAACTAATCAATTCAGATGCACTCAAACACTATTATGTGTAATATAATGCTTTCCTATATGATATAATTTGAACTACATCCGACTCGATTCCTATTTAAGAGGGGATACGTAGGCTACCTTGTAGGTTCGTTCACAATTCAATACAATTTTCATTTCCCCCCACAATTGGAAACTGGGACAGAATTTTGAGAAGGACCCTCAAAATTCTGAAGTAATTTTAGCCAATCAACGTAAGCAACTGGCAGAAGCATCAACCTGTTAAACTAGCAAGAGAAGTTGCAATGTCTTGAGCCACACCACATTTTCCGGTTCATCTGAAAGCTATTTCTTAAATATATAATTATGTCATATTTTTACAAATATATGCATGTTTATTATCGAAATCTTTTTGTTCAGCGATGATATCCCCAATGATACATACCGTATCACTAGATCAAAGCCGAACAGGTCAAGCAAGGCCAGCAAGGATACAGATTAACATCCCCTCTACAAAACTCATGATTTTTTCTTTGGATGCAAACACTTAGATTACGAAAGCATCTAAAATCCTATACACTCACAAGACAAACATTGATCATGAATACAACTCTAAGAATTGTTACTCTTACTGGTATGTGCTATCCAAGAACGCTGGTGATATCCCCTATAACACAATGTCCCTAGCAATCACGACATCATAACTTGCTATCAGCTAAGAAACTCTGCTACCATTTGCCACTTTATTTTATTCCTATATTTCATAAGGCTACTATTCTACCTTCCGAGACTAAATACTGTCTCCATCTGCATATTTTGCATTGCATAAGCTACCATTCTGCCTTCTAAGACTAAATACTGTCTCCATCTGCATTTTCTGCATGGCTGAAAGATCGCCATTTTTTACGCTTGCATGGCTGAAAGATCGCCACATTATTTACATTTTGCATGGATGAAAGATCACCGCTTTTACTTTTGCATTCTTTCATGGATGAAAGATTGCCACTTTATTTACGTTTGCATGGCTGAAAGATCGCCACTTTAGTTACGTTCCCGCGGCTGAAAGTCGCCACTTTATTTATGCTTGCACGGCTGAAAGATCTCCACTATACTCATGCTTGTACGGCTAAATGATCACCACCTACTACATTTCATAGGCTGAAGGATTGCCACCTATTGCATTTCATAGGCTAAAAGATCGTCATCTACTGCATTTAATAGGCGGAAAGATCGTCACCTACTACATTTCATGGGCTGAAAGATCGCCAAATTATCTGAGGGAATCATGGTTCAGAGGCATCATTCTCATAGGCCAAGAGCATCATTTCATGGCCTGCGAATCCTTTATTATACACTTCATGGCCTAGGACATCATGATCTGAGGACGTCATCCTAACCATCCAAAGAAAACATTCATGGTCCGATGGAAATTTGCATCATGTTTAAATTTATGCACAATATATGTATTTCCTTATTTGTAGGTAAACCGGCAAGCAACGGCTATCTCAGCAAGAGCGATCCCGCCCCAGTTCCCGCAGTCTTATCAGACCTTACCCATGTTAGATAATACGCTTAACGCTAGAGGGGGGGTGAATAGCGTTATAATAAAAAATAACGTAAACTTGCGGAATTTAAAAATTGTAGGAAATAAACAAGTGCGATAAGTAAATAAATAAGAATGAACGCACCGATATATTCTGGTTCACCACAACCCGTGGCTAGTCCAGTCCTCGAGAGACTCTCTCGAGATTTCCACTAACTTTGTCAAGCTTACAGGTGCTTAACAAACCGTTACAGTTGCTCAAGGATACCCCACCTTAAGACTTCACTTGCTCGAGGATACCTCACCCCAAGACTTCACTGTTAAGCTTACGGGTGCTTAACAAACCTTTACAACCTGAGGACACAAGCCTCAACAACCTTTGCTCGGAGATACAACACTCCAAGACTTCAACCAAGGAAACACAAGTTCCTTCTTACAACACAAGGGACTAACACTTCCCTTCAAGTGTATAAAACACTTAACACTCACTTAACAAGACTCTCTTAATAGATTGGATATGAGTAAACAAATACGCTCAAGAACACAACAATAAATTCAAGACCTTGGCTTTCAAA
Source organism: Nicotiana benthamiana (assembly GCA_034376525.1). NCBI lineage: Eukaryota > Viridiplantae > Streptophyta > Magnoliopsida > Solanales > Solanaceae > Nicotiana > Nicotiana benthamiana. The sequence continues at coordinate 7,033,954 of CM067327.1, read as the reverse complement.
ATATGATAAAAATGATCAATAAATGATATTGGAAATGTATGAAAGCTTATGAATGTTTTGGTCAGAAGTTGTGTGTTTAATTAGTGATTTTGAGGTGTATTTATAGCTCCAAAATCACTCCTAGCCGTTGCTATGATCATAAATACAGATTCTGAAAATCTGTTAGATAGTCGACTATCCGATACGGTTATTCGACTATCTTGGCTACGGTCACAAGGATAGTCGACTATCTGATATGGATATTCGACTATCTTGGCAACGGTCATCAGGATAGTCGACTATCCAATATCAGATATTCGGCTATCTCACCCTGTGGAAATGGTCCGATTTTAAAACAACTAACTTATTGAAAATAAGTTATAAAATGTTTTTCAAAGCTTTGTTTGAAGATATAAAATATTATAAATATCTTAAACATGAAAAACAATTGTAATGACCATTCCAAATCAATAAAAACATTTAAAATCATTTTGTTTTAAATGTATTGAAAATATTTATTATATAACATTTAAAACCAATTTGTTTTAAATGCAATAAAAATATTTATGATATGCATATATTGTAAAACCATTTATGATATACATATATTGTAAAATCATTTATGATATGCATATATTGTAAAATCATTTTATGATATGCATTGTAAAATCATTTTATGAGAGAAGCCAAGACTCAAACTTAAAGTCGGATCAAGATCACAATAAAGAAAATATAAATAAGACTCAACAAAAGGTCTTCATTTATTTTCATTGCTTCTCTCGATCTTGTCTTGAACTTCTTGGACTCCAATTCTTGTCCGCTCAAATAACGTTGCATAGCCTTTTCTTCCTCTATGCTCATTGTAATTTTGCATATCAATTCTTTATCTTCCTTTTGCATATCTACAAAATGAATAGCACTTTAGTTAAAATATAAATTAAAGTGTATTCAATAATAACTCACATTTATTTGGCATATATTATTTTCCATTAAATTGGTTTGTCAATTATCAAAACATATAAGTATGAACATATACATATGTTCCTACAATTTCCCCCTTTTTGATAATGGCAAACCTTCATGGGAATATGCATATACCCTTTATAAAAGACTATGCCAAATATATATAGGACAAGTTATTATTGAGTTCCCCCTCAATTTATGCAATAAATATTTAAAACAAATAAATCCCTTATCTTTCCCAATGCATGGAAAATAAATATACCCTTAATCTTCCCAAAAGCATGATTAAAGATAAATACGCATATACCCTTAATCTTCCCCCTTTTGACATTAACAAAAGGATAATTTCATTAATGAAGAAGGAAAATTACAATAAGAGTAATTGAAAATATTTTACAATGAATGAAAGTACATTGCAAATGATGAAACTACAAATAATGAAGATACAAGTCAAGAACTTTCATCGTCGCCGAAATCATCGTCATCGCTAGAAGTACTTGCGGAGTAGACGCGAGAATACAAATAATTGACATGGTCAAAATATCCGTGGATTTCGTCACTAAGCCTACGCACATTTCTTTCCGTGCGAGACACATTACTATCGATTCGATTAATTGAAGTCGATAAAAGGCAAGTTGATCCAAGATGGCTTGAGACACATCCGGTTGGGCACGAGGACGACGAGCTTGAATTGGAGGAGGAGGATTTGGAATTTGATCATGTGGTTGGTCATGGCCATGAAAAGAGGTCTCTTGAATTTCCCAATGTTTGGTGCGAGTTTTCTTGATACCAACATTGGTGTTGACTTGAGATGCTTCAAGAAGATGCATTATAAGTAATGCATAAGGAAGGGGTTTGTCACTTCCTATTGAGTCAAACATATGTGTAAGAACAAATTTACACCAATTTATGCGTGCTTTGGAAATAATAGCATGCATGATTTTTGCATCTTCACGGCCAATTGTCGTGTGATTGCTTTTTCTCGGTTTAAGAATCCGAGTGACAACATAGAGAATCAAACGAAATTCCGGAAAAATTCCTTTAATAGGAGCTCTCTTTTGCTCTTGAGAGAATTCAAATTGTCCAATTCCAATAAGGTTGAAGAGGACATTTTCATCAAAGAGTATTTCTTCGACACCGGTATATTGGTCGATGTCTTGGTCATCACGAGGAAGATTTGTGATAGCTTGAATATTTTCTTCACTTAGAAGAATATGAATACCATTTACTTTGATAGAAATAACTCCATCTTCATCTTTCTTAAGATTCGAATAAAAGGCTTGAATCAAAAGAGCATGAATAAAATCATACTTCAAATAAACAAAGTCAAGGATTGAACTTTGTAGGAGTATATTGGAATGATTAGAATCCGCTAGATATCTTGCAGTTGTGAATCGAGGTGGAAGAATATCTCGATTTTCAAAGTTTCTAATAAATCGTTGAAGCTCATTTTCTTGTTCAAACCAAAGAACGGATCCATCATCATAACAATGTAGAGATGGAGGAGGATTTGAAGAAGAAGGGATATTCTTTCCGGCACGAGAGCGTTTAGAGCTTCTATTTGCCATTGAAATTTGTAGGCAAGAAGAACTTTTGGAAGAAGTTTGGAATAGAATTTTTGAAGAGAATTTCTTGGACAAGAATGATTTTGGTGTGAAACAAAGAGTGCACACTAATCCTATTTATAGAGTTCAAGAAAAAATAATATTGAATGACAAAAATCAGATTTTTGGACTGATTGGAACGGCTATAAAACGGTCAGATTTTTGAAATTTGACTGAGGATAGTCGAATAACTTATTGGATAGTCGACTATCTGGGAACGATATTCGAATATCTTCTGAGATAGTCGAATATCTGGAAACAGATATACTCGAATAACTTCTGGTTAGTCGAATATCTGGAGAAATAGCTTGATTTTCTGGATAATCCAGTTATTCGAATAACTTCTAGTTAATCGATTAACTTCGACGACTTTGAAAAAATCGTTTAAGCAGAAAATATTGGAAAAACAATTTTCATTTTATGGAATTCGATTATTAAAAAAATAAACTATATTTTTGGTAAAAATGTATATCATAATTTTATGAACATAATTTTATCAAATCAAATATGCTATTTCTGAATTCACAAGTCAAGTAAGAAAGATAATATTGACTTGAATTGAAACTTTATCTTGGTTCCCCCTGAATTTAGGGCGATACCTGCAAAAGAAAATACGCGTCTTCCACGCTCAAGTAAGTAATATTCAAAATATAAATGCAACCAAAAAAAATGTATGCATTTATAATCAATGTTTAACCGCATTAGGACGTGACTCCTTTGAACATGATTTATATCTAGCACTTCAATAAACGCTAAATATTATATCAATTCTGCTAGCAATAAGGTAAAGTGAGGAACGATCATACCTTTGTAATTCTTGGTATTGCTCTCCTTACCTTTCACATTTCTGTCAAGACGGTCATATGAATTCATTGAAGTGGCCATTGCTTTGGTGTTGCTTATTTCAAAGCGATTTAGAAACTCATTGAAATATTGAGCATGACAAATGAAAGTTCCTTCTTTTATTTGTTTTACTTGCAACCTCAAGTTGAAATTGACCTCGTCTATCATGATATTTCAAAAATTTGCTAGTCATGAGTTTTAAAACTCCTTGCATACAAATTTATTAGTTGCTCCACGCATAATATCACCAATAAGAATACAAGAAATATCATCAATGAAATTCATGCAATCTATTTTCCTTAAAAAAATTCCCTTTCAAATAAGGCAAACTAGAATGTGAAGACATTCCCCCTTACTTGAAGCATATCACCTAAACACTTCTTCTTTTTGGAATTTAGCAAGAAGAGAGTATATTAAGGAAAAACTATGAGGAGTATGCAGTATGAGGATTGATAGAAACTTATTAAGACATACCGACAAAACATAGGTCTACCCATTGTTATGAAACAATGATAAAGCCATTTATTGGAATACATGACAAATGTATCAAATGTTATTTTATTAATAGTGATACTAATTGTTGTTCTTAGTAAAACATATTCCCAAAAAAATGTTAACTGTTAACAGATCAACAGTTTTATTAAAACTATAAATAAAAAATATACCAACCATTTTTCAGAAAAAAAATTATATTCATCAAGAGTATTTTTAACAGAAATGCTTTTATCAACTGTCAAAAACATGAATCATTTATTTCAGGAATATATCAATTATTTTTCAAACTGAAATTAGCATTCATCAAAAACATGAGTTGATAAAAGTAATTGATATCCAAAAATAATTATCAAAACATGGATCAATCATTTAATACTAGATACCAATTGTTGTTTAACAACAAATTTTCAACATATGAATCAACAATGATAATTGATACATGTCAACAATCACGGTTAAGCATGTCAATAATTTCAACAATATAAGAACCAAATTGACAACAAACATGTTAATATCGGTTGCTTGCACATATCAATAATTCGGTCTTTATCGAAAAAGATAACTAACCGACATTCCCCCTTGATGCAATGAGGTTCCGTGCTTGGTGCATCTACTACAATATTGTAGTCTTCAAGCACACCTGCAAAAGTACCTAAAAATAGGTTTTTGGTATCCAAACACTTTTGGGTCCTTGGGGGTTAGGATAATAATAATCATAATCAATACATAAATCTATATGCTTAGCAAAACAAACGGGTGCTATGTGTCCTACCCGGTTTCAGCAGTGACATACAACATTCAGGTTGTGCATATGCCTAGGTTGTGCCAAATACGTTCTAGGTAATCTTAAAACATCATTCCTGGGGGCGTTGAAATTTCTAGAGTTATTTCTAGGCGGTCTAGAATAATTATTTCTAGATTCATTTGCACAATTCCTAGAACCGTTTCTAGGTGGTCTAAAGTTATTAACTCTAGATTTATTAAACAACCTAGTATCGTTTCTAGGTGGTCTAGTCTCATTTCTAGAATTATTTCTAGGTTGCCTAAAATTATTATTTCTAGGCTCATTTGTATGATTCTTATTCTTTTTACGCCTTCTATTTTTCTTAGGCTTTTTCTTCTTAATCTCTTCAATAGTTTTAGGATCATCTACACTATGTTTTTCTAGTGTGTTCCTAAGTTCAATGTTTTCTAGTTTCAAAGAATCACAAGATAAACAAATAGAACTTTTATCAATTGAAGAAGATTCATTCATTGCTTTAATCTTATTTCTAAGATCAAAAATGTCATTTTTCAAGAAATCATTTTCTTTTTCTAAAACATCAATTTTATTTTTGAGAACACCATTTTCATTAGTTAATTTTTCAAAATCTATTTCTTTCAAAGAAGAGGATTTTCCAAAATCTTTTTCTTGTAAAGAGAGTGTTTTCTGAAAATCTGTTTCTTCCAAAGAAAGTGTTTTCTGCAAAGAAAATGTTTTCTTCAAATCTTTTATCATTTTGGAGGCATTAACAAATTCACCATACAGTTCATTATAGGCACTTTGTAATTCTTCAAAAGAGTGAGAGTTAGAAGTACTTACCTCTTCTCCTTCGTCGGCCATGAGGCATTTGGTAGTTGGTTCATCACATGAACTGTCTGCTTCTTGAGGCGCATTTTCATAAGTATCCTCAAGCTTATCCCACATCTCTTTAGCCGTTTTGTATTGAGAAACTTTCCGATAGTCCTCCTGATTCAAAGCGCTATACAACATATTTATCGCCTTGGTATTGTATTTACTTACCATGGCTTCCCCAACTTTAGTCGTCATTTGCTTACCATGCTCGATAATTTGCCATAGACGAAAGTTGCTTGATTTGATGAAGATTCTCATTCGATCTCTCCAATATGTGTAATTGCTTCCATCAAATATTGGAGGCAAGAAGGTATAGTGACCTTCACCTATTCCTGCAAAAGCATTACTAGTAGAAGCCATAGAAGGATTCTCTCAAACTGTTAAGTCTTTCAGAGAGTTAGGCTCTGATACCAATTGTTAGATAATACGCTTAACGCTAGAGGTGAGGGTGAATAGCGTTATAATAAATAATAACGTAAACTTGTGGAATTTAAAAATTGCAGGAAATAAACAAGTGCGATAAGTAAATAAATAAGAATGAACGCACCGATATATTCTGGTTCACCACAACCCGTGGCTAGTCCAGTCCTCGAGAGACTCTCTCAAGATTTCCACTAACTTTGTCAAGCTTACGGGTGCTTAACAAACCGTTACAGTTGCTCAAGGATACCCCACCTTAAGACTTCACTTGCTCGAGGATACCTCACCCCAAGACTTCACTGTTAAGCTTACGGGTGCTTAAGAAACCTTTACAACCTGAGGACACAAGCCTCAACAACCTTTGCTCGGAGATACAACACTCCAAGACTTCAACCAAGGAAACACAAGTTCCTTCTTACAACACAAGGGACTAACACTTCCCTTCAAGTGTATAAAACACTTAACACTCACTTAACAAGACTCTCTTAATAGAGTGGATATGAGTAAACAAATACGCTCAAGAACACAACAATAAATTCAAGACCTTGGCTTTCAAAATATGATAAAAATGATCAATAAATGATATTGGAAATGTATGAAAGCTTATGAATGTTTTGGTCAGAAGTTGTGTGTTTAATTAGTGATTTTGAGGTGTATTTATAGCTCCAAAATCACTCCTAGCCATTGCTATGATCATAAATACAGATTCTGAAAATCTGTTAGATAGTCGACTATCCGATACGGTTATTCGACTATCTTGGCAACGGTCACAAGGATAGTCGACTATCTGATATGGATATTCGACTATCTTGGCAACGGTCATCAGGATAGTTGACTATCCAATATCAGATATTCGACTATCTGACCCTGCGGAAATGGTCCGATTTTAAAACAACTAACTTATTGAAAGTAAGTTATAAAATGTTTTTCAAAGCTTTGTTTGAAGATATAAAATATTATAAATATCTTAAACATGAAAAACAATTGTAATGACCATTCCGAATCAATAAAAACATTTAAAATCATTTTGTTTTAAATGTATTGAAAATATTTATTATATAACATTTAAAACCAATTTGTTTTAAATGAAATAAAAATATTTATGATATGCATATATTGTAAAACCATTTATGATAATCATTTATGATATGCATATATTGTAAAATCAATTGTGGTATGCATATATTGTAAAATCATTTTATGATATGCATTGTAAAATCATTTTATGAGAGAAGCCAAGACTCAAATTTAAAGTCGGATCAAGATCACAATAAAGACAATATAAATAAGACTCAACAAAAGGTCTTCATTTATTTTTATTGCTTCTCTCGATCTTGTCTTGAACTTCTTGGACTCCAATTCTTGTCCGCTCAAATAACGTTGCATAGCCTTTTCTTCCTCTATGCTCATTGTAATTTTGCATATCAATTCTTTATCTTCCTTTTGCATATCTACAAAATGAATAGCACTTTAGTTAAAATATAAATTAAAGTGTATTCAATAATAACTCACATTTATTTGGCATATATTATTTTCCATTTAATTGGTTTGTCAATTATCAAAACATATAAGTATGAACATATACATATGTTCCAACAAACCATTCATCCCAAACTAAATATTGCGTACGTTCTAGAAAGGTCTCCATCGGCATACTCCACCGACGGATCCCGAACTGCATATGAACTTATTCCTATAAGACCAGGGATAGGTAGGCAGCTCAGAAACCAGAGCACAGCTAAACCTCTTCAAGTCATTTCATCAAGTCAAAATCGGCCATCATATCTTTACCCGACAACTCTTTCATCCTTCCCGGGTAAAGAGGGACAGAGGTTGATACCTAATTTTTTCTTGTTTTTTAATAAATATGCAAAATACCTTCAAAATGGCCTATATAGGCATATATAATTATATCCCAAGGTTGCATTATGTTTTCTTGATTTTTTAAAGATTTTTTAATCAATTAACTACCCGATTTTATCAAGAAAAAACCCAATAATTATCACCCAAATAATCATTTTTAGTGACTCATTTATTGTATTCTTATATTTATACTAACATATAGCAAAGATGTTGTTTACACATTTTTTACAAATTTATTTTAGTATTTTAAGGATAAAATTGCAGAATAGCAATATTAACCATTTTTATTTTTAAATTCGTCTCATATTTATAAAATGGAATTATATATCTTTAAATTGATAATTATATATTATAAATCGTATTAATGCTTTCAATTAGTTTTCATATTTTTTTTTACTATTTTATATAAATTAAATGGGGGAAAAAGGCTATTTAATTTATAGCCAGATTTGGCCTTCTAATTTAGCCTAATTAAACCCAATACCGTACCCAAATACCCAAGCCTAATCCTAGATCTACCTGACCTAACCCGGATTAAATCTTGGCCATTAATCAATTTTGATCAACAGTCTAGATCTTCTATTACCAAATTAAACCAAACGACCCCATAAGATCCCTCTCATTTCATCACTTGTGTCTATCTCTCTATCTCTAGTTCTCTCTAGAACCTTCCCCCCTTCCCCTGCGCTCCGATGAGTTTCATTCACATTCTCCGACCACTTCCTAGCCTGAATCTATGGTGCTCACCACCTACCAGCCTTCCATGGTGCATACACATTTAGTTGCTGAGGTTCCACGATCTGACCACGAAGAAGCTTTATCTGGACCTTGTTGATTCAAGTTTTATGGCCATCTTCGGCCTTGCTCCGGCAAGCCATGTCTGCTTCGATCCTGGCTTCGACCCCTCCTACTTAAATCTATCCAAACCTTTCTCACCGTTTGGGTTCCTCTAAAACCCTAGCTTTTGAGGTTCTTCTATTCTCTTTAGATATTTTCTAGATCCATTTTTGCCTAATCTTTTAAACGATTTCTTGATATTTCTTTCAAAAAGTTATGATTTCAAAACCTTTATATTTTTCCGATTTAGGGTTTTTCTTTTCTTGTGTTCGTTATATGTTCTCTACTGAGTCCTTTATATGTTTATCTACTGTGTTCTTTATATGTTTCTCTACGGTGTTCTTTATATGTTTCACCTACTGTGCTCTTGTTAAGTTTCTTCAAATATGCTTCTCCTAATGTACTTATTAGTTTCTTCCAGTAGGTTTCTTATCAGTTCTTCTACGATGTTTCTTTGAGTTCCTCTACTGTGTTTTATATGTTGTTCTTTTACTATGCTTCTCATGAGCTCCTGCTACTGAAAGAGCATGTTAAAGGTATCAATTCCTTTCTGAGACCTCTGAACCTGTTTCAACTAGTATCTTTTTCCTTTATTACATATTATCTCATCTCTGTACTCGATTGATGGTTATACCCTAGAATTTGGGGGTCATCCGAGTTTGAGAACATTGGCTATGTGAAATGCTTGTACATCATCTTTGAAATTGTCTGATTTCAGAAACCCTAACTATTTCGAGTTTCTAAATTTGTTTCATCTGTTGCTCAACTGAATCTTGAAATTTTTGTTTCAACCTCTATTTCTTTAAGCAATTTTTGATTCTCCAGTAAACTCTTCTAAGGTCTTTACACTGCACCTTTTGTATGCTATTTGATATTATCTCTCTTCTACATTGCTGACCTATGTGACTACCATGATCCTATAGTCTATTACCTACTAATTTTGCAATGACATGACATTTTCTTTCTTTGCCCTAAATTCATCTTACCATGTTTGTGTCATCTTTATATATGCTGAACTTCCCTCTAAAATGGCTTTTAATTTTGGTTAATTTTAGACTTCCTTTTGTATAGGTTTGATTGATATTTTTTTTCCCTTTTTTGCTAACTTCCCTGTGACTCGATTTAAGTTAAAACTTTCCTTATCTTTTCTGACTTGGTTCATTCATGGACCAGTGATTACAAAGTCTCTGATCCTTGATTTACTGTCTACTAATTGATTTTTCTTACCTTATTTATGTAACCTTGTATTTCAAAATTCTGCCCTTAAGTAATTTCTTATGTACCTATCCCTAATTACCTACTTGGCACAATATGCTTGTTTGATCTCTTCCTTAAATAACTTTCTTGCTCATTATCGTTTAAGTCTGAATTCCTAAATTAAAGAAAGTCTTATACTGATTGATCTTAGTTGATACCCAGTTCCTTAATTTTTTTACCTTATTTTTGCCTTTTTTCACACTATAAGTACACAACTCTTTCATTAACAAATATATCACTGGTAGTCTTTTAAAAACCTATACTTACACTCAAAATTATTCTCTTTATTTTGCCTATATTGTGGCCTGTTACAAGACATGTTGCTTGCCTTCTCTCTATTTGTTTCTTTGAAACTGGTATGTCCTGATTTAAGTTCAGCACCACAACAATATGTTTATGTACTGCTTTAGTATCCATGTTTACTGCTTATGTATAGTTTGACACTCATTCTAGCATACTGATTTCTTTCTGCCTGTTCCACTATGAATCCAAAACCCCTATCCCCCCTATGTGTTTCAGCTATGGCTTAAGGCATGGAAATGCTGCAAGTTATTGTCCATGAATCAAATTTGATCCCATGGGATCCTAGCCTTTAATAACATTTGCTTTGGCAGGCTTATAGGTGTGCTAGCACTCTCCATTGTTCAGCATGCCTAGAGTCTCCCTTGCTCTAAGCAATAGGTTCGGTACAATCTCCCTATTCCCCTGAACCCCTTGTGTGTACTTATTTGTAGCTAGTTCCCTATCCTTTTCCCTTTTAGCATTCTGATCTACACTTGCACACCTTCTTAGCCTTTAAGTCCTGCCCCCCTCTTGTGAGCCTTGCCTTGGGACCCTTTGAGTTCCCTATGAATTTGGACACTTGAGGGTCGGCCTTTCCACACTGCACTTATGCTAATCTAATAATATATTTGGGTGTGAGCATTTTCCGGGAGTCCCATTGAGCCTCTTAGGGAACTTTGACACACTCAAATGGGAGAAAGGCTTTGGATCATGATCTCATGGAGTTGGTTTACCTCATATTTCAGACATGAAGTCTGAACTAGGTTCTCCTTGGTAGTACTTTTATTCGTATTTTCTAATGTATTTTTACTTTATTTTGCGTTGAATAATTTGTAATATACTCTTGGGGATGGTTAGTGAAAAGGGTGGGTATGCAAAAAGGGTAGATACCATGCCTATAGGAATTTTATATCTTCATGCATATGGAAATCATACCTATAGGTCCTTATAAATCATGTCCATAAGTATCTAGAAATCTGAATTCTCCATATGCATATAAAAAATATGCCTATAGGTCCTTTTGAATCATGTACATCCATTTTCATCTATAAATCATGTCCATAGGTTTTAAAACAATTTTTGTACCTAGAAATCATGTCCATAGGTTTTAAAACAATTTCTCTACCTAGAAATCATGTCATAGGTTTTAAAAAAAATTCTGCACTTAGATATCATGTTCATAGGTTTAAAAACAATTTTTGCACCTAGAAATCATGTCCATAGGTTTTAAAATAATTTCTACACTTAGATATCATGTTCATAGGTTTTGAAACAACTTATGCACTTAGATATCATGCTCATAGGTATTAAACAAAATTTAGCACCTAGATGTCATGTCCATAAGTTTAAAGCGAGTCTTCTGCATTTTATACCACGTTCAAAATCAATTACGCATAAAAGGCATGCCTATAGGAACTTCTTCAAATTTGAGCCACATCATTCACATATGGAACTAAAATCAGTAACAACGGCACTGTTAGCTGTGGAACTTATAATCTTCATTAAAAACTGGCCGTTCTTTTAATCTGACTACCCTTTTTTTTACCAGTACGTGTCTAGCTTATTTTTTAACCTTGTTATTCCGCTGCTTTCTGAATTTAATAGATACTATGCCTATAGGATCCTTGTCCAACACTCAGTCAAGCCTTAGGGTAAAGTTATAAATTAAATCTATTTCTGTTAATAGCTACAACCAGCAGGCATGCCTGATTCAGGCTTCTTATCTGAATTATGTAATAAATTAGTCTGCCTCAACCATTAAGTTCTCTCATGTTTAGTATTTAATCAGACCTTAACTAGTATGTGTAAGTCATGCTAATTACGTGTTTTTTTGTTAAAGGAGGTATATCTGAGTTGTTTCTTGTTATATGCTTTGCCCAACTCGCAATACGTGTTTTGTATGTCGCCTTAGAGTTTTTACCTTTGAAAACTACAAATATACCTAATATCCCTCCTCTCTTAGGATTAGTAGTCTTAAATGCCTCCGGGACATGGGTAATAGCATGCAATAAGTAAACGAGACCATTTTGCGCTTTAACACCTTAACAGTGTGGAAAGGGTAGATATGGATATGATGACCATGCAATAATTCCACGCGTATCCCCTCATTGAGGATTGATTACCGGGCCTTGTGTAGGGTGATCCCTATTGTTAATAAACCTAGGACCCCCACCCCCTTCCTTATTTCTTGTCTCTTTTAAAAGAGTTTCGAACTCTTTCTTTTAAGGAAAATTAGCTTTCTTTTAGTTCTTGCCAACTTTATTTGTTTGTGAACCCTTATATGAAAATCCCCTCTTAACTGATTTTTTGTTTGTTTACATGTTGTTTGCATCTAAATTCACAATAATAGTCTGGCCGGGAACCATACTAGTGGATTCTGAGGGATGCCTAATACCTTCCCCTTAGAATAATTTCAAGCCCTTACCCAATCTCTGGTTACTCAAATCAAAATTCTTTTGGTGTCCTAGTGCACCCTAATCATAGGTGCGACTCTTCGAATCAAAGCCAATTCCCAAAAGGAATGAGTTGTCCCCCCAAATATCATAAACCATATTTCGCCAGAAAAAGGGGGCACGACAGTGAGTAATTTGAAAATTCACTGGATCTCCTCATAGATTGTTAAACATTGAATATGATTTCTTCATTGTTCAACCTTATTTTCAGTTCCCAGTCTCACAATCAATAAATGCTCTCCAAGTGTCTAGAAATAGACTGCCTAGAGTGATTGGCATCTCTTCATCCACTTGACAGTCAAGAAATGATGAAGTCTGCACGAAATACAAATTTCCCCACTTGAACAAGCACATCATCAAGAATTCTGGTTGGTTTTTTCACTATTCGACAAGCATGTTGCATTAACGTTGAGGTTCGTCTAGCTCTGCCAGTGACCATTTTTATATAGATTTCCAAGGGTATCAAGTTTATTTGGCTCCCAAATCACACAACGCTTTAGCAAAATCATAACTCCCAATGGTGCATGGGATAGTGAAACTACCTTTATCAGACACCTTTTGATCCATAGGTCTTGTCACTACAGCGCTGCAGGTCTGCGTCAAAGATATAGTGGACATGTCTTGGAAGTCAAATTTTTGCGACATCATGTCCTTCATCATTTTTGCATACCATGGCATTTCCCTCAAGGTATCCATCAGCAGAATATTTGATTGAATTCGTTTAAGACTTTCCATGAATTTTCTGTATTGATTGTCTTTCTTTTGCTTGGCCAGCCTTTGAGGGAATGGTGCAGGAATCAACATATACCCACTGCTTTGCGTCTTTTCTTTGCTGGATCCTTTTTCTACTACCTGTCTTGGGAGTTGTTCATCTTCCTTCTCCTTTTCCTTGTCAACTTGTGCTTGCTCTATCGGGTGAGCTCTATCGACTCATCGATCTCTAATATATATAGTACATCTGGAGTAGTTCGCATTGTCTCTCTCCTGAATTGAGCAAGTTCTTTCTCCCTATCTAAATCTCTCATATTGTTGAGACTCACTGCTTTGAGTTTATTCGGGTTCTGCTCCCTTGGATTAACATTTATATCTGCAGGCAATGTTCCTTGTAGGCGATTGTTCAAGGCCATAGATAGTAGTCCCTATTGAGTTTCAAAGTTTTTGATTGTTGAATCATCTGCGGCTAACTTCTCTTGCATCTTACCGTTCGTCCCAATGAATTGTTGCAGCATACCCCTGATTTTGATCATGTTACTATCCTACTGCTGATGAGATGGTTGGTAGGTTAATTATTGCTGGTGTTGCTGATTATAGCCATGTTGCCTTTGATAAGGTATGATTTGTCCTTGTGTTCGTGCTCCTCCTGTATTGGGGTTGTGATGCGGCTGGGTCGGTCTGTACTACTGGTTTGCTGTTGGTCCCCATTGCTACTCACCTTGCCTCAGACTTGCAAAAATATTGACATAATTCATGTCTTCTATGAATCCTTGGTTGTCATTCTCTCCACTCCAAGAGCAGACGTATGATTGGTTTATGCATGGAGTGCACGAGCCTCCATTTGTGGTATCCACAATGTGCACCTGTTTCGTTCCCATCTCATTGATTTTCTTTGTCAGCAAGCTCATCTGGGTCATAAGAGTGGCTATGTTTTTTGCTTGTGTGTTGTTGTGGTCCAGAGCGATAGAATGCATTATTGGAGTGAGTGTTGTGTTTCACGTCATCCAGCCTGAATTTTGAGACATCTTGTCAAGAAGAATCTTGCACTTTGTGAAAGTTTTGCTCAAGAATGCACCCCCTGCAGAAGCATCTACGTTGGCCTTCAGACTGTCAGCCAATCCTATATAGAATCTCTGTCCCAACATCTTATCCGGAATGCCATGGTGAGCACACTTCACCAACATTCCCTTAAACCTCTCCCAAGTCTCTTGCAAGGTCTTAGTCGTTTTATGCCTGAATTGCAATATCTCATCAATCTTCTTTGCAACTATATTGGGCGGGTAAAACTTGTTTAGGAACTGCTTGACTAGTTCCTCACAAGTAGCAATGGAGTTTATTGGGAGTGAATTCAGCCAAGTTTGAGCTTCCCCTGTAACTGAGAATGGGAGCAATAGTAATTTGATTGCCTTAGGAATCACATTCGGCTCTCTTTGAGTGACACATATTGATAGAAAGTTCTTTAGATGTTGTTGTGGGTCTTCGATGTATGACCCGGAGAACAACCTTTTATTATCCAACAAGTGCAGCATGTTGCTGCTAACCTGGACACGCTTGTATTTGAGGAACCGCAATTACTGTGACCAGGTTGTACGTAGTTGGTTGCGCCCAATCATAAAGAGCAGCTTCCAGCACAAGAGGTGCTACCACTCTGATATTTTGGTTATCTACGTCACCCATTAATATTTGTTCGTTTTGTTTCAGCTCTTTGCTCTTCTTATTAGTCCGGTTCAATGTCTGGAATGCTTTCTCGGGATCTGAGAGTCCTTCAAAGAGTTCACTAGTTCTCGAAGAGCTTCTAAGCATGCACCTGAGTTACAAAAGAGTTCAACCGTGAGAATTTCAATGAAAATATTTTTACACCACAGAAATTTTATCAAAAATAATAATCCTAGCAATTCTTCAAAGTTGCAATTAATAACACCGTTAGTTCCCTGGCAACGACATCAAAGTTTTATCACGCCCAAATATGCCTTATAAATATGACTAAGCGGTTGCTGCAAATATATAATCCGGTTCAGTCCGGAGTCCAATCCCACAGGGAACTAACCTATTTACTATTGCTTTTAACACTGCTAATGCATAGTGCAAACAATCCCCGGATGTAAAATTTTTAATGGATAATGAGTAGAATTTAGTTAACTAATAAAACAAGCAATAATCAAGAATAGAGTTGAATTCAATGGTAAAATTGTCTAGGGTTTTATTGATTTTCCCAATTATCGGATTAATTCCTACCGCTTTAGCTATAATCTCGCCGTAATACTCTATACAAAATATGAGTTCTAGGTTACCGCAATTATCTCTCGATCAATTACTATAATTTACTAGAAGTTCTCTCAAACTACTCTAGTTAACAATTTATACAACTCAGAATTATTCCATCAAAGATTCGCTATCTCTAACCCTGCTTTTAAATTCAAGCAATTAATCTCTTAAGTTACCTAAAAGTGGTGGTGTTCAACAACAATCTAACCCAGTATTCTTTCTCAAACAACACAAGGTAACTAGACACGATTAATTATTAATTAAGGGCCTTTTTAATTAATTACAAAAAAAACACATAGTGAATAATTATAGAGTAAGACACAGCTTAATTATATCAAAATGTAATCAAGACTTCATCCAACAATTAGTTCTATCAACCCTAGATTAAATGTTTAGCTATTCATGGTAAAACAAGATAAAGCCATAAAATAATTCATAATTCACAAAATAATGATAATAGGAAGAAGAATAAAAAATTCTAATGGTGTCTTGATCTTCTCACACCTGTTCTTGCCTCTAATTGAGTCTAAAAACAAGTTTAGCCTTAACTTTTGCGAGTTTGTTGGGTTCATATAAGGTTAGGATAAGTTTCCAACACTTTACACTTTGGCCCCTGGACTATCTTGGCATTCTGCAGATCGACCGCGGTTGTTTTAGACAATTTCTGTTTTGCGCTTTTTTCCACCGCGTTCCAGCCGCGGCCCGACCAAGGTCGCGGTGGACTGTTGCCCATTTCTTCTTCGCCTTTTCTTGCTCGTATTCATCTGGGCTCTTCTCAATTGGCCTTATATCTATATATTTTACCCCAAAATACTTATATCCTTCTCCTAACTCGGAGTAGCTCATGCAAAAAATAAAAACCTCAATTAAAACATTTTGTTATTATTTAGCACTTAAAATATCACTGAAGTATGATTATTTTAGAACATAAATAGCATTTACATTACATAATATAGGCAACTATCAAGCCCCCACTTGGATAAATGTAGATACTTCAAAGAAATTACTTAGTGTTATAAACAATAAAAGAACAAGAGCAATATTGCAGAGAAAGAGAGAGAAAACTCTAATTTAATTTTGGGGTGATTTACAATGAGGTAAGACCCCTTATTTATAGGAGGAAAAATAACTTAGCCTCAAAGTAAAACTCTCTACAAGATAGACATTCACTCTAATTAGAATTCTATTCTTAACACTCCCCCTTGAATGTCTACTCAATAAGTAATGTGCCTCGCTAAAACCTTAACTAAAACAAAACCCAATGGGAAAAAAAAATTCTAGAAAAGGAAAAAGAGTACCCATGTTTAACAATATGCCTTTTGGTTGCCTCGTTAAAAACCTTGCAAGGAAAACCCAGTGGGACAAAACCTTGTAAGGGAAAAAGAGTGCAACGCGCATTAACTCCCCCTGAAAGAGCATCAATTCACATTCTTGATCCTTCGCATTCCAATCTTGTGCACTATCTTCAAGAGATCGTTGGTAGAGATTTGATAAATAAATCAGCCATATTAACTATAATGAATATTTGCACCTTGGAATCATAACTCGTGGTAGATATATATAATGTCTTCATAAATATCGTGGAATGGCTTTTCAATATCTCCATAAATGTATCATCGCTATCATATTATCATGCTTATAGTTATAGCAAGATACATTTGTGCATAAATTGCACTGAGGAAGTGGTACCTCAAGATCAAGAATTATAGATGCTTCAAGCAACTTAAATCCTTTATGGATTGTCATATAAGTTGAGTCATATAAGCCATATTATAGACTTTAGATGCATATCAAGTTTTCATGTCATGCTAGACGTATAAGATATCGAAAAACTGATTACACATACCATTGACTTTATACTTTCAAGTATTCGAACTACATGTCCAAAACTACATGTCTTTCATATGGAATCAATTCTACTTGAATTGTTCTCTTCCATTTGGCCAATATTTTGTTTGTATTCGACAAACTTAAGATCCTCAATATTTAGCGCTATCATAGATGTCGTCGACGAACATTTTATATCGGTTCCAGTAAATTTTCATAAAGACATAACATGGAGATCTCTTCATTCATATATTCAGGTACCTGAATCTCTCATGAGATTTTATGAAGTGTTATGTCATGTGATCTTCTAGATCACTTGCCTCCTTATTATGATCACTTTGATCATTTGCTCATCTTCTTTATTAAGAAGTTCTTTTGGAACCGATTTGTCTATACGCTTTATGCGTATCAAAGACTTTGTCTTTCTAGGAATTAATATGAGCATTTGCAGTGAGAATATAGTTACTTTCTTTGGGTCAGCAAATGCGTATGGCATGCTTTGCAATATGTTGCAATTGAATTATCTTTTTATGAACTTCAAGTTCATATATTCGAGGATCTATATATACAAATGATAATTCGTTCCATGTAACTTTTTCTCAAGTGTTTATCATGTCTCCCCCTCATGTTAGAAAAACTAACTTGTTTCCTCAACTCTGGAAAATCATCTTTGTGCATTATCATGTTAATATACACTGCACATCAATAATAATAAGATGAAATTATTTGGTTCCTGACCCTGAACCACTTGTGAGTGGAGAATATAATATACTCTCGTGTATAACATATATCAAGTTGATATAGATAACTTTGTTCTCATAAGCAATAATTTAGCTATTAAGTGGAGGCACTCAATAAATTATTTTGCTAAACCAACTATGATGTAAACCATCTTATCAAGATGAACTATCTTGAATAGAAAATCTGGAAATTATGCTCCAAATTAGATTACTGAGCAAGTTACCTCGCAAGCACCGGCCAGGTTGCAGGTTAATAATAATCGCACATGTAACCATATCATAGATGCATCATATGTGGTATACATGGCAGGCGAATGGGCCTATATTCGCCTTTGATATTTCCAGAATTTATGGGATTCAACCCCAACTTTAGTTGGTCAATTAATTAATGAGAACAAGTAATATTAGAGAATTCGTAAAGAACTTTCTAGTTCTTTAATATTTACCCATGTGAATTCTCTATTATTGTTGCACATCATACTTAAATTGATATGGCTAACCCGAATGCCAATTGAATAAATTATCAATATTGATAAAATTCAGGTTTACATCATGACATGTGCAATTATCGATAAACTCTAAGTTTATTATGATATGGGTTTTTATATCAATAAACATCCACTTTATTGTGGCATTCTTTTGTTTGTATAGTACAAATTGGAGAATAAAGCTGGTAGCTTTTCACATGCATATTATCATGCTACAAGTTGTAGTAATAGAAGATATCAAATCTTTCTTTTATTTATAGTCTCAATATAATCAATCGCTTCGCATATACTTTGGAAACTGAATAAGTTTCTTTGAGACATACTACAATACAATACCTTATTGGTAATCAATTATGTTTCTCCAAAATAATATAATTGGCTCTTAAAGTTGTACCATTATGGTCATGTCAAAATTATATGTAATATATGTTTCTTGCATTATTATTGTCCTTTAATAACCATATTGCCAAAATATTTTGGCGTACAATAGGTACGTGACCAATGACCATTCATGCCAAAATAATGACATTATTTTCTTATATCATCTCAACCCTCCTTCTAGAGGTGAGTGTGGTATATTCAATACCAATAGCATGTTCATATTCTTCCAATAATGAATATGTATTCATAAATCATATGTTGTCACATTCACACCATGAATGGATCATAATCATCTATATGTGCTGTATAAAATCTCATGTCAAATCGATGACATATATTACTTTCACAGAGTGAAGGAATATTTTGAGAATCCTTATTATTCTCATTATCACAATGATGACGATTATAATTTCGTCTATTGCCACGTCCATATCCATTGATACCTTCACGGTAATAATTTTGTCTTCTTTCAGACTTATTACATAGTGCTATCATATTTTCCGGGGGATATGTAATTTTGTTATTCTTTTCAAATCCGTAAATGCGTCTGGCATTTGATTTGCTATTTTTTGCAAATGAATAATCTTTTGCACCTCTTTTTCACAAATAGAGGCACGCAGATCAAAATGAGATAATAATGGATTTTTCCACAAAATTTCCCATTTGGTTTCACCACCAACTTCCCCCTAATTTTGTGAAAAGTGCCTCATCGAATTGACAGTCTGCAAATCGTGCAGTGAACAAATCCCCTATCAATGTTTCGAGGTAGCGAATAATGGAGGGCGATTCAAACCCAACATATATTCCTAACCTTCTTTGCGGACCCATTTTGGTGCGGTATGGCGGTGGTACAGGCACATATACTGCGCATCCAAAAATTATTGAATGGGATATATTAGGTTCATGACCCAAAACTAATTGCAACGGGAAATATTTGTGATAATTTGTCGGTCTGAGACGAACTAGCATTGCTGCATGCAAAATGGCGTGACCCCAAACCGAAGTGGGCAGCCTCGTTTTCATGAGTAATGGTCTTGCAATCAACTGCAGACGTTTAATTAAAGATTCTGCAAGACCATTTTGAGTGTGAACATGAGCTACAGGATGTTCCACTTTTATCCCAATTGATAAGCAATAATCATTAAATGCTTGGGATGAAAACTCAGCAGTATTATCTAGTCTAATAGACTTAATTGGATTATCAGGAAATTGTGCTCGTAATCGAATTATTTGTGCCATTAATTTTGCAAACGCAAGGTTGCATGATGACAATAGGCACACATGAGACCATCTATAGGATGCGTCTATTAAGACCATAAAATATCTAAAGGACCCACTAGGTGGGTGAATAGGTCCACAAATATCCCCTTGTATACGTTCCAAAAACGTAGGTGACTCAGTTCCAACCTTTGTTGGTGATGGTCTAATAATTAACTTGCCTTGATAACAAGAAGTGCAAGAAAATTCATTACTTAAAAGAATCTTTAAATTCTTTACTGGATGCCCATATGAGTTTTCTATAATCCGTCTCATCATAATTGATCCAGGATGTCTCAATCGATCATGCCAAAGTACAAAAGTATTGGAATCAGTAACCTTTTGGTTTACTGTGGAATGTGCCTCAATTGCACTAATTTTTGTCCAATACAGGCCACAAGATAAAGATGGGAACTTCTCAATAACCCTCTTTTGGCCAGAGACATTCTTTGTAATGATGAGGTATTCAAGATTATTCTCATCTATTGTCTCAATATGATATCCATTTTGACGGATATCTTTAAAACTCAACAAGTTCCTCTTGGACTTGGAAGAGAACATTGTATTCTCTATGATAAATATTGTTCCTTTAGGCAGAGTTATAGTATGTACTACTACCAGAAATTGTAGTAACATTTGCCTTACACATACTTAAATGAGAGAAATATTTCTTCTCTTTGAATATCGTATGTGTGGTACATGAATCAATTAAACAAATATTTTTGCAATTGGGCGTTGATCCAAGTTTGCTTTGTGAGATATCCATATTTGCTTGCCATGGTTTGACATACAAAAGAAATATACGAAAAATATTAGTATTTTTTTATCATAGTTATTCTCCTTTTAATACTCTTGTATCCGTTGCTTAATAATTAAACAATATTTTAAAAATCTGCTGAGATTAGTTGATTAACCAAATAGATAATCGACTAACCTGTTTCAACGTTTAAAAAACTAGTCGATGAACAGACAACGGACATAAGGTTAATCGATTAACTAAAGTGATAATCGATTAACTTAGGTAACGGTCATTAGGTTAGTCGATTAACTAAATCGGATAGTCGACTAATATGCCTTGCGGAAAAAGGTCCAATTTTCTCACAGTAACCAAGACAGTTTGACTTTCTCTACATCTCTTAATTTTGCCGTCAAATTCCTCCTTTATATATTACTATCTGGTGTTCTAGACATGCTTCCTTACAATATGTTAATTGTTGCAAGTATCCTTATTTAAACTGACCTACAACTGCTTAGCTTTCCTTCTGCAATTTTATCACCCAAATTTGTTCACTACTTTTCTTTAAACACATGACATTCTAACATTAGATTTGGCATTACTTTCATGGACCTTGTTCTTAAACACTATAACGACTCAGGTTTCCCAATGGCAGAACCATGTAAATATCAAAAATCTCTCATTACACACACTCGTGTGGCCTAGCACTCCATAAGAAAAACGAATATTACATAACTCTCTTTTCCACACACCAAACTAGACGACAAGGTGTACCCATAGAAGCATTGAAGTAAACAGAACACTATCTTCTACTGAAATTTAGGAATCCTAAACTCTAGCAAGAAATATTGTGTCACCATAATTTGTGATGATTAAACTAGTCTTAATTTATCAAGCCTAAAAAGGAAATAGAATAATATACACGCAAAGATGCTATGTAAAACTCAGTTATAATGGTGAAGAAAAATATACCCAGCTTCCAAGAGTACGGGGGTACCAGACCACTTAGCCCTGAGAGCAACCTGAACGTTCTTGGGTTTACTATTTACAGCAGAAACTGAATGCCCAGGAAGGCAAATGCAGAAAGCTACTGCGATCACAACCCAAAACCCAAATCTGAAACGGGTCTCCATTCCTGAATCTTAATTTTCTCAAATAGATTCTTGAGATAGTAGAGCTTCGTGATAACGTGTTATAAATAATAAAAGAATAAGAGCAATATTGCAGAGAAAGAGATAAAATTCTTATTCAATTTTGGGGTGATTTACAATGGGGTAAGACCCCTTATTTATAGGAGGAAAAATAACTTAGTCTCAAAGTAAAACTCTCTACAACATAGACATTCACTCTAATTAGAATACTATTGTTAACACATAGATAATTATTTGCATAGGAGAACGTGGATAAGAATTAATTATAGAGCTAGGTTAGAATTATTGTTCCAGGCACACGTTTGGGAAGACACGGGGTTGAATTTTCGGGAGATTTTTGTGTTTTCTTCCGTTTTCTTGTTTCTTTGTAAAAAAATATTAAGCATATAAATAAATTACAAACTAATGTAGAAAGTACCAAAAAATGTAAAAATGTTATGAAATCTCCTATTTAAGGTGAATGTCTATAATTAGAGAGATTCTAGAGTTCTATTCTTGGTAACTAAATCATCCCCCTCCCTATAAATAAAGGGGTCTTCTACCATTGTAAACCACCCCTAACAATCTCTAAGTATCAATGAGAATACTCCTCTCTCTCTATTCTCTCTATTGCTCTTGTTCTTGTATTATTGTTCTTGTCTTTATATTATTTTATAACACGTTATCAGCACGAGTCTCTAACCAATTGAAATTTTCGATTGTCTTAACTTTTGTTTGTGTAGGGTTTTGCTTCAAAGAAAGAATGAAGAAAAAAGGAAAAGAAAAAAAAAGGGGGAGGAACGAAAAAAATAGAAAACAAAAGAAGGAAAGCAAAAGAGAAAAGAAATGAAAAACAAAGAAGAGAAAAAAAAAAGGAAACAGAAACGGAAGAGAGAAAAGGAAGAAAACATTGAAAATATAATTGGTATACCTTAAAGGTAAGTAACTTACTTTTCCCTTTCAAATTCTTGGAATTCTATAATTTGATTTTATATACAAACATAGACAACAAAGTTTGATTATAACTCTAATGGAGTTTGTAAGAAATTGTAACCACATGAAGTGGTAAAATCTCTATGTCCTGCCATGATTAAATTCATGTATGATTGTGGGCAAAGAATTAAAAATCCGTCCCATTGAATTTGCTCCATTCCCTTTAGAGAATGTGGAAGCAGTATGTGATAAGTCTGAAAGAAGACAAAATTATTACCGTAAAGGTATCAATGGATGTGGACGTGGCAATAGACGAAATTATAATCGTCATTATTGTGATAATGAGAATAATAAAGATTCTCAAAATAATCTTTCACTTTATGAAAGTAATATTTGACATGAGATTGTGTAAAGCACATGATTATGATCCATTCCCTGAAGTGAATGTGATAATTGTAATAGAGCCCGTAAGTATGAACACGCTCTTGATGTAAATTTGTTTTATGTCTGACATCATGAAAAGAAAGTTCGTTGCCCTTGAAATTTCGGGCAAGAACTATATGACATGGGTGTTGGATGCTGAAATCCACTTAGATGCTATGGGTCTTGGAGACGCCATTAAAGACAGAAATAATGCATCCACCCAAAACTATGTTAAGGCCTTGATTTTCTTGCGCCATCACCTTGATGAAGGTTTGAAACTATGCTAAGGCCTTGATTTTCTTGCGCCATCACCTTGATGAAGGTTTGAAAATTAAATATATCACAGTCAAAGATCCACCCATCTTGTGGAATGGCTTAAAGAAGAGATATGACAACCTGAAGTTGGTCACTCTGCCACAAGCACGATACGATAAGAATCCAAAAGCAAATAGTTTATAAAATATATATTATCGTTGCGGTGGAAACAGGCACTGGTCAAAGGCGTGCCGTATACCATGACATTTGGTTGACCTTTATCAAGCATCTCGAAAGAGTAAACGCCCTGAAACGAATTTTGTCTCTGACGACAACTTTGACATCACCCACTTGGATGTGGCAGACTTCTTTGAGCAACCCGAGGGGAAGATAGACCACCTAATCGGTGATGGATCCGTGATGAAAAAAGATGGAGCTGTTTGATTTTATTTTACTTGTTTGTATTAGTTAATGAATAAACTAATAGCCATTAGTATTAGCTCGTATTAGTTAGTTCATGATATAATGTTAGTATTAGTTCTTTAGAATGTATCAATATGCTCAAATATCAATAATATTTTTACTTTCCAGTAGAGGTAATCGACTAACCTGAAAAACTAGTCGGTTATCTCATATTTCGCATAAAAACTGCAAAACCATCGATTGTCAATGATCAACAATCGATTGTCTATGTTTAACAATCGATTGTATTGAAACAGTGTGATCTGGAATTTTTCAAAAATAGTCAACAATCGATTGTCTATGTTTAACAATCGATTGTCTTAAGATCTGAAATTTTTCAAAATAGCCAACAATCGATTGTCTATATTTAACAATTGATTGTCTTAAGACAGTGTGCTCTGGAATTTTTCAAAATAGCCAACAATCGATTGTCTATATTTAACAATCGATTGTCTTAAGACAGTGTGCTCTGGAATTTTTCGAAATAAGCCAACAATCGATTGTCTATGTTTAACAATCGATTGTCTTAAGACACTGTGATCTGAAGTTTTTCAAAATAGCAAATAATCGATTGTGTGTGTTTAACAATCGATTGTCAATGTTCAACAATCGATTGTGTGTGTTTAACAATCGATTGTTTTAAGAAAATGCTTAAACTGAAATTTTCAAACTGCATAGTAATCGATTATGGAAAACATATAATCGACTATCTGATTTATTTAGTCAACTGACATCAGCAGATTTTGAAAATATTATGTGACACAAACGAATTGAACTTGTTTATTCTTATGTGCGTGTATTTCTTTTGTATGTCAAACCATGGGAATTAAATTGATTGAAGGCTCCTGAAGAGCAACTGTAACTCTGCCCAAAGGCACGATGTTTATCATAGAGAATGCAATGTTCTCCTCCAAGTCTAAAGAGGAACTTGTTGAGTTTTAATGATATCAATCGCAATGTTCTCCTCCAAGTCTAAAAGGAACTTGTTGAGTTTTAAAGATATCATTCAAAATGGATATCATATTGAGACAATAGATGAGAATAATCTTGAATTCTTCATGAAAACGAGGCTGCCCATTTCGGTTTGGGTTCACGCCATTTTGCATGCAGCAATACTAGTTCGTCGGCTGCCCACTTCGGTTTGGGGTCACGCCATTTTGCATGCAGCAATGCTAGTTCGTCGGCTGCCCACTTTGGTTTGGGGTCACGCCATTTTGCATGCAGCAATACTAGTTCGTCGGCTGCCCACTTCGGTTTGGGGACACGCCATTTTGCATACAGCAATGCTAGTTCATCTCTGACTGACGAATTGACACAAATATTCCCCGTTGCAATTGGTTTTGGGTCATGGACCCAATATATCCCATTTAAGAATCTTTGGATGCGCAGTATATGTGCCTGTAGTACCGCCATCCCGCACCAAAATGGGTCTGCAAAGAAGGTTAGGAATATATGTTGAGGTTGAATCGCCCTCCATTATTCGCTACCTCGAAACATTGACAGGAGATTTGTTCACTGCACGATTTGCAGACTGTCAATTTGATGAGACACTTTTCCCAAAATTAGGGGGAGAAGTTGGTGAAACCAAACGGGAAATTTTGTGGAAAAATGCATCATTATCTCATCTTGATCCACATACCTCTATTTGTGAAAGAGGCACAAAAGATTATCCATTTGCAAAGAATAGCAAATCAAATGCCTGACGCATTTATAGATTTGAAAAGGATAACAAAACCACATATCCCCGAAGTGAATGTGACAACATCTGATTCACGAATACATATTCATTATTGGAAAAATATGAACATGAAATTGGTATTAAATATACCACACTCACCCCTAGAAGGAGGTTTGAGATGATACCACACTCACCCCTAGAAGGAGGTTTGAGATGATATATGGCATGAATGATCGTTGGTCACGTACCTATTGTACGCCAAAGTATTTTGGAAATATGACTATTAAAGGACAACGATAATGCAAGAAACATATCTTGCATATAAGTTTGACATGACCATAATGGTATAACTTTCTCTTTAAGAAAGATATTCACCATATGGATGTTGATGAATCTGTGGTAGTACAAAATTAATTGAGAGCTCTAGAAGAGCCAATTATTACTATGTTGGAGAAACACAATTGAGTATTGTGTTGTAGTAAGTCTCAAAGAAACTTATTCAGTTTTCAAAGTACACGCGAAAGCGATTGATTATATTGAGACTATAAATAAAGGAAGGCTTTGATATCTCCTATTACTACAACTTGTAGCGGGGTAATTTGCATATGAAAAGCTACCCGCTTTGTTCTCCAGTTTGTACTACACAAAAGAAAAAATGCCACAATAAAGTGGATATCTATTGGTATAAAAAACCATGTCATAATAAACCTGAAGTTTATTGATAAGTGCACATGTCATGGTGTAAATTTGAAGTTTACCAATATTGATAATTTGTTCAGTTAGCATTCGTATTAGCCATCTCATTTTAAGTATGATGTGCAAATTCACACAGGTGAATATCAAAGAACTAGAAAGTTCTTTACGAATTCTCTTGTATCACTTGTTCTCATTAATGAACTGACCAACTAAAGAGTTCGGGTTGAAGCCCATAAATTCTGGAAATATCAAAGGTGAATATGGGCCCATTCACCTGCCATGTATACCACATATGATGCATCTATGATATGGTTACATGCGTAATTGTTATTAACCCGCAGCCTGGCCGGTGCTTGCGAGGTAAATTGCTTAGTAATCTAACTTCGAGCATAATTTCCAGATTTTCTACTCAAGATAGTTCATCTTGATAAGTTGGTTTATATCAAAGTTGGTTTAGCAAGATAATTATTGAGTGCTTCCACTTAATAGCTAAACTGTTTCTTATGAGAACAAAGTTATATATATCAGTTTGATATACGTTGTATACAAGAGTATATTATATTCTCCCCTCGCAAGTGGTTCAGGGTCAGGAACCAAATAATTTCATCTAATTATTAATGTGCCGTGTATATTGACATGATAATGCACAAAGATGATTTCCCAAAGTTGAGGAAACAAGTTAGCTTTTCTAACATGAGGGGGAGACATGATAAACACTTGAGAAAAGGTTACATGGGAAGAATTATCATTTGTATATGTAAATCCCCGAATATCATGATATGAACCTGAAGTTCATAAAAGGGATAATTCAATTGCAACATATTGCAAAGCATGTTATACGCATTTGCTGACCCAAAGAAAGTTACTATATTCTCACTACAAATACTCATATTAAGTCCCAGAAGGACAAAGTCTTTGATACGCTTAAAGCGTATAGACAAATACTTGATTCCATGTGAAAGACATGTAGATTTGGACATGTAGTTCAAATACTTGAGAGTATAAAAGTCAAAGGTATGTATAATCAGTTTTCGATATCTTATTTGTTTAGCATGACGTGAAAACTTGATATTCATCTAAAGTCTATTATGTGACTTACATGACTTAACTTGAAAGATTTAAAGTTGCTTGAAGCATATGCAATTCTTGGTCCTGAAGTACCACATCCTAAGTACAATTTGTGTACATATGTATCTTGCTATAACTATAAGCATGATGGCATCGAGAATACATCTATGGAGATATTGAAGAGTTATTCCACGACATTATATGAAGATGTTCATATCTATCAAGAATGATGATTTCAAGGTGCGGAATATTTATTCAAGTCAATATGGTTGATTTGTCAAACGTCTACCAAAGATCGTTTTGAAGATGATGCACAAGATTGGAATGCAAATGCTCAAGGATATAAATTGATGTACTCATTAGAGGGAGTTAATGCGCGTTGCACTCTTTTTCCCTTACAAGGTTTTGTCCCAATTGGGTTTTCCTTGCGAGGTTTTTAACGAGGCAACCAATAGGCGCATATTCAAACATGTGTACTCTTTTTCCTTCTCTTTAATTTTTCCCATTGGGTTTTGGTTTTAAGGTTTTAACGAGGCACATTGTTGAATAGACATTCAAGGGGGAGTGTTATGAAATCTCCTATTTAAGGTGAATGTCTATAATTAGAGAGATTCTAGAGTTCTATTCTTGGTAGCTAAATCATCCCCCTCCCTATAAATAAAGGGGTCTTCTACCATTGTAAACCACCCCTAACAATCTCTAAGTATCAATGAGAATACTCCTCTCTCTCTATTCTCTCTATTGCTCTTGTTCTTGTATTATTGTTCTTGTCTTTATATTATTTTATAACAAAAAACAAATATTAATTTTTTTGTTGCACCGGAAGTTATAATAAATAATTCAAAAAAAATGCTAAACAAATGTAGAAGGAAGTATTAGTTGTTCTTAAACGTGGGAAAGATCGGCAGGTTTAATTTTTTTATCTAAATTTTTAAAATAATTTTGAGACTTTTGTTAGAGTTCTATCCTAAAAATTTAAACTTGACATGTTATAGTGATGTCACTTGGCATATAATTCATGGAAATAATATCAAATCTTTCTTTACTATTCAAAATTCTTCAATTATCTAAATTTATCAATAAATTTTTGAGTGAAATTCATTTAAATTATTTTTAGTTAATTCAAACTATAAATATCCTAAGATTATACACATATTTCATCTTTTCGTATATATTTTTCTACTGCTATGTTTGATTAATTTTCCTATTTAGTATTTTACTTATAATTAGAATCCTTTAGTTTTTATTAAATTATAATCTTAAATTCATTAAAAGTTTAAAGAGAGAAACCTTTTATATTTGTTCAAATGTCTAAAGAGAGAAGCCTTTTATTATTCTTTACTGGCTTTATAATTTGATCTTGTTTTTTCTTTGTTTTTAAAATTCTTTTATGAATAATTATATATTTCCAAGTGAGTTTTATTATGCTGCACTTAGTTTAATATGGTGTCTTTGCTTCTCTTTTTATTATATATATCAAATAATAAATATCCTAACAATATATTTATTTTCTCTTTTCTATATTTTTGTCTACTGCTTTATTTGATTAGTTTTTTCATTTAGTATTTTACTTATAATTAAAATAATCTTATTTTTTTATTAAATTATAATTGTAAATTCAGTAAAAGTGTAAAAAGAGCTCAAAATTATAAAGAGGGAAGCCTTTTATTATTCATATTAATACTTATGTATGCTATTTAAGACTTTATAATTTTATCAAGGTTATTCTTAAAAAAACAATTATGAATAATCACAACATATATCAAGTGTCTTTGTAGTATCTATTGGTACTAGATTGACCAAAAGTCTTTCTATTTATACAACAGGAATTCAAACAGAATTGAAGGAAAATGAATGTGATAAGACAGAACAAAATATTATTTGAATTCCAAGTTTTAATAGAAATTTTTTATTGACGAGCTTCAGCAATTGCACTTATTAAAGCAATTAAAAGAATTATTGAAATCAGTTCAAATGGAAGAAAAAATCTATTTTATTTCTATGAATAACTATTTTTTTCCCCTAAAAATGCCAAGTAAATTCTAGTTATGATGCCACATGGCATAATGTGGTAATTTTTTTTCTCTCCTTCTAATAATATATAGAAGATAGAAGATTATATAAGATATATCAGTTTGAACCAAAAAGAAAAGAGGCACCGATTACTTTTTCCAGTTTTGCATTCTTTCTGTGTAAATAAATAGTGGTGCTCGGTCAAGGTGCTAGTTTGGTAACGTCATGTTGTAAAGCGTAGGTACATCGGTGATGTATTGAGGAATATTCAAGACTTATCATTGTTTATCATAATCTTAAGAATTATTGGAAATTTCATCCTTGTCGGGTGAACTTTATTTTATTAATTCTTTCGGTACATAATAATTGTTCAATTTGCTTTTAGTATATCCATTCAAAAAAAATATTAAATTTTATACAAAAATACTTAATATGACGAAACTACCCTTAACTGAATATTTAATGCGAGTAAGAAAACTTTTAGGGATATGTACATAGGTGTATTTTGTAAAAATAAATTGAATTTTTTCTTGATTACATAACTGGACACTTATTTTAAACTAAAATAAAAAGGAAAAATTGACACTTATTGTGAACCGGAGGAAGTATTTACTTAAATATTATTTATTGTCATTTATTGCTTTCTATCATATTCTTGAATGATTTATTACTCCATTATTGCTCCAAAATATTTTTATCCAACATGACATGTATGTTCTTCATAAATATACTATATCTATTAAATTAGGTTAACCCTTTTCGCTATAAATTTGATCGTATAAAAGCCTAGATCTAAATATTGGGTCATATAGTTTGGCACCGTCTGTGGAGATTTCTCAATCAAGTTTTTAGTTTCCATCAGATATATAACTCACGCGACTTGCTAATCTAACAATCTACAATGATTATCCTTTTTCTCTGTGTGTGCAAAGATCCTATAGAAGGTAACCATGGGAACAGGACGAAAGCGACGGATAACGTGTCACTCAACCTTATGAGCACCTTTGATGAAGAATGTGACACCCAATATGAGGAGGTGAAACCACCTACATCGCCCAGGTTAGGCAAGTCTCCTACACCTTTCTGCAACACAACCAAACCAAATAGAAAGGGGGCATTTATGTCTACGGGAGAGGGGGCGTCACCCGCTATGAAAAAGATACTCGAAGCATGATTGAATAACAATTTAGTCAGCGTGATGAGTAAACAAGCCCCATACATAACCACATAAACCTTGAGGTCCACGCTAAACAGCAAACGAACGAACGAGATGACCAACCCAGCCCTTCTACTTCAGGTAACACTCACGCAATTATTGACGGTACAGGTGACAATGTCAACATTGTCGTGTAGAAAGAAAGGAGGAAATGGAGAACGAGAACAAGGCACTCAAGGAAAAAATGAAGAATTTTCATCAACAGGTAGACAAAATGCCAGGTGCCCCTACGTTGTTACCGAAAAGAGACGCTGACAGGTTCGTGGAGCAGCCATACAGGGATGAAGCGGCTCTTCATGCTATACACAAAAACTTTCAAGATACCCTTATGTCTCTAAATCTACAACGGAACGACCGACCCTAAGGATCATGTAACTCACTATGCCACCTTCATAAAAGGAAATGACCTTGCTAAAAAGTAGGTGTCCTCCATCTTTCTAAAAAAATTTGGTAAAACCCTCACGAGAGGGGCTTTGACATGGTATTCATAGTTATCAGCCTATTCCATAGAAATATTCGAGGAGATGGCCGACAAGTTTGTAACTATGCATGCAAGAGCCAAGAACGCTGAAACAAAGGTGAATGAAATCTTTGCCATCAAGCAATCCCAAAGGAGGGACTGGGGGACTTCCTTGCCCGATTCAATAGGGTAAGGATGACTCTACCCAATGTCTTCTAAAGAATAGCCATAGCAATCTTTCAAAATGGACTAAGAAGAGTGGGTTCAATGGCAACTAGAAAGATCTTGATTCGATTGATGAAGTAGCACCGTACACTTGGGACGAGATCCAAAATGCCTGTTATGTGGAGGTCAGGGCAGACGATGAAGAACTCAAGGGCCAACTCGAAGATTCATTTAGTACAATCTGAACCAAGAAAATAACGCAACGACAATGCAAGGAGAGAGCATCCAATATCGCGGCTAGGCAAAGAACGACACAAACACTTTGTCAGGGCACCCATCCCCTCCTTCCACTAAGAAGACGTCCCCCTATAGGCCGAGATCAAGCACTCATAGAAATGATCGAGGTATGCCTCCCTTAATATCTATTCATAACTTTTGTGTGTCACCTACAGAGGTTGTCTACGCACTTAAGAAGCTTGGAATAAAGGTGAAGTGACCACCAAAGATGAGCTAATCCAAGCACCAGGAAGTTTGACCCCTTCTGCGAGTTCTGCCAAGAATGTGGACATAAAATGGAATATTTCCATGCCCTGAGACTAGAAGTAGAAAAATTATTGTAGCAAGGATACCTTAAAGAACTACTCGGCAACAAAATGTTGGAACACCTTGGCAAGGGGTCAAGAACACCCAGGTCCACCAAACTCCGCTCTCACCAGCTTGCACCATCAACATGATTATTGGTAGCAGTGACGACGCCTCCATCAATGATATCAAATTCATCAACACTCACAAACTCAAAAGATCAATCACTCGTGAACAGTATGACGGACTTGAAGAAACTATCATCTTCGACAATTCAAATGCTGAGGGTTTGACTTTTCCATACAATGACGCACTTGTCAATACTTTATGAATTTTAGATACTAATACCGGGAGAATTATGGTAGACTAAGGAAGCGGAGCGCGCATCATCCATCCTCGAGTCTTCGTACAAATGCGACTTAAGGATAAGATAGTGTCACGTTGTATTACACTAATAAGTTTTAATAATGTTGTTGAGCAGACTTTAAGGGAGATCACACTTCCCGTCCTCGCTGGTGGGGTGACTCTAGAGACCATATTCTATATCATGGATCAGTACACCACATGCAACGGTATCGTAGGACGACTATGGATACATCCCATGAGAGCAGTCTCATCATGCTTGTATTAAGTGATCAAGTTTTGAATCCCTAGGAGATATTCAGCATACGAGGGGAACAACACATATCCTAAGAATGTTATTGGATCTCCCTAGACAACACGATAATCCAATAAAAACAAGAAAAGGAAAAAGAAGCATAACAATCAACAGGGTTGAGGTCTTTGCATGTCGAACCAAAGATACCATTATGGACCCAGAAGTGGTAAAAACTGTAGGATCGACCATAAATGACCTCAATCCCTTCTAGCTAGATCACGGCGACCCCAACATAGAAGCCTACATCGACTGCAAACTCCGAGACCTAGGTAAATTTAGTCAATTTTTAAAATCTAACATAGATTTGTTCGTCTTTAACCATGCAGATATGCCCTGCATCCCCAGGGAGATAGCTATGCACAAGCTAAATATTTACCCTTTCTCC
This sequence comes from Nicotiana benthamiana, assembly GCA_034376525.1. Taxonomy (NCBI): domain Eukaryota; kingdom Viridiplantae; phylum Streptophyta; class Magnoliopsida; order Solanales; family Solanaceae; genus Nicotiana; species Nicotiana benthamiana. The sequence continues at coordinate 7,000,811 of CM067327.1, read as the reverse complement.
TAATGGTAAGGCAAGTCTGACGCAAGTTCAAACCTACCATCAAGGAGTTGAAATACCCCCAAGTGGATCGCCAACATGGTAATGGTAAAAAAAAAGAATGAGAAATGGAGGATGTGTGTGGACTTCACCAACCTGAACAAAGCCTGCATGAAGGATTCATTCTCGTTACCACACATCGACCAACTCATCGACACAATAGCAGTACAAGAGTTTCTGAGTTTCTTAGACGCCTACTCAGGCTACAATAAAATACTCATGTAGGAAGATAACTAAGAGAAAACTATGTTCATCACACACAATTGGAATGTACTGCTACAGGGTCATTCTATTTAGGTTAAAGAACGCGAGATCTACCTATCAACGATTGGTCACAAAGATGTTCAAGAACCAGCTCGGCAAAACCATGAACATATACAACGATGACATATTGTTTAAATTCTTAGGGGTCAAGAATCACATCAACCATTTAAAGGAAACATTCAAAATATTGAGGAAATACAGGATGAAACTAAACCCCAAGAAGCGTATTCGGCGTAACTTTTGGTAAGTTTTTCGATTTTATGGTATCATAGAGAGGAATAAAGGCCAACCCAGATGGGATTTCCATTGATGGGATATCGAAAAATCTAACCACTAGAAACAAGTCCAATGGCTGATAGGTCGAATTGCTGCCCTATCCAGGTTCATCTCAAGGTCATCTGATAGGTGCCACATGTTTTTTTAACGTACTCAAAAAGGATAATGACCTCGAGTGGATTCCCGAATGTGAACAAGAATTGAAATAACTCAAGGGGTACCTGCTGTCACCATATTTTCACTCAAATCCTAAGCTCGAGGAGCTCTCCTCGTCTACCTCGCTGTTTCAAAAGTAGCAGTAAGTGTATTCCTAGTTCATGAAAATAAAGGTACATAATCTCCAATTTATTATATCAGTAAAACATTTGTTGACGCCAAGACGAGGTATCCTCACCTCGAGAAACTAGTTTTGGCCCTTGTCGTAGCTTCATGAAAGCTTAGGCCATACTTTCAATGTCATCCAATCTCGGTCATTACTACTTTCCCTTTACGAAGAATATTTCACAAAACCGAGGTATCAAGAAGGCTAGCCAAGTGGGTGATTGAATTAAGTGAAAATGACATCACTTATCAGCGTCCACAAAAATAAAATCACAAGTGCTTGCTGACTTTGTAGCAGACTTAGTGTCAAAATGAGGCTAGAGACTGAGAAAGAAGCCCATCAAGATCGATTTCCCAACATTGAAGTCGTTCTCCAATCAATAAGATGCCCAAAATGACTAACAACGAGGCCTATTATGAGGCCGTAATTGCAGGATTGAGAGCAGCACTCAAATATGGGGGCGAGGCATTTAAGCTACGGTGTGATTCACATCTCGTCATCAACCAAGTTACTAGGACTTTCCCAATCAAATAGTAGATACTGCAGAAGTACTAGACCGAGATATGCAAATTTCTACCCAAATTCGACGAATGCCAGCTCGACCAGATTCCACAAACTTAGGACATTGAAGCAGACGTTCTCGCTAAATTAGCTGCCTCCACAAAATGCATTACTCGGGTATGAGACATGGTACATCTCCTCAGCTCGACGTTAGACGACACCGAGGTAAAATTTGTAAGCTTAAACCTGGGACAAAAGCAAACAATTGCAGGACGATAGGCTCCCTAATGGAAAAAAAGAAGCTAGGAGGCTTAGAATGCAAGCCTCTAGATACAGCCTCCTTTATTCCTACTTGTACAAACGGGCGTACAGTGACCCCCAAGAAATATGTTTGGGCCCAAATCAGACCCAACACTTTCTCGAGGCAGTCCATGAAATCCACTGCGGCAGTCATTTTGATAACCGAGCACTTGTCAGGTGTCTCACATGGGCTAGATAGTATTGTCCCACCATGAAGAAAGACATCTTGGAATTCATAAAGAAATACGAGTATTGTCAAAAATACAATAATCCACCAAGAAGGGGAACATTTTACTCTGTTACCTCTTCATGGCCATACATTAAATTAGGAATGAACATGGTGGGACCGCTTCCGCCAGGATGAGCTAATGTTAACAGACTATTTCTCTAAATGGGTGGAAGCATGCGTATTCGCCTACGTTTGTAAGAAAGAGGTAATCGCCTTCATTAGGAAAAAACATCACATGTCGATTCGGCCTACCTAAATAAATAAGTCACAACAATGGACGCCAGTTCACAGGAATAAAAATCACATAGTTTCTCAAAGAATGGCACATCAAAAGGATACTTTCAACTCCTTACTACCCAGCTGGCGACGAGAAGGTAGAGTCCTCTAAAAGTCTATCTTAAATATCATGAAGAAGAAACTTGAGGAGGCCAAGGGACTGTGGGCAGAAATACTCCGAGAAGTATTGCGGGCGTACAGAACAACCCAAGAAACGAGCACGAGAGAAAGACTGTATCCCCTAATCTACGAACGGAAGCATTCATACCTACCGAAGTTGAAAACCCCAGCCTAAGGTACTCCAATGAAAGCAGCATCCGCAACGACGATAACAGGAAACAATACCTTGAAAAGGTCGAAGAGAGACGAGATGTGGCATACATCATAATGATCGCACAGTGACAACAAGTAGAACATTACTAAAACAAATAGGCCAAGGTACGGTTACAAAAATCATGGAGTGCTCAAAGCCAAGACCCAAGCAGGAAGAGATCCACGAGAAGGAAAATTAGGAGCCACTTGGGGTAGACCGTACAATAACATAAGCAAGGGGGACAAGGGTTAATTCCAACTGGAAATTATGGAAGGGAAGCTCCTACCAAACAGTTAGAACATCATCCACCTCAAATACTTTAACTTCTAAATATTAAGAAATGCCCCGTAAGTCGTACTTTTTTTCCTCACTTGAGTATTTTCCCAATAGGGTTTTCTCGAGATGGTTTCTAATAAGGTGATGAACGGGACACTTCGAGTTGGAGTATGCGAGAGTATACAAGTTTTCTATTACCCGAATCCTCAAGTATATCCAAGTCAAATAATGACGGGACAAGATATACTAGGACTGGGACTCGGATTGGAATGTCAGCCAACACTTATAATTTGTAATTTTCTCTAAAATTTGCTTCAGGGAAAAATAATGTATCGAAGCAATGATATTGAAATAAATACGATACTTGTTCATTGGAACTACTTTCCTAAAAGGTACGCTCGACCAGCTCGAAAAACCCCTATCGTCCCTCAGCCACAACTTAAACAAAAACCAGCTCCAACAACTCTTATCTGCCCTCAGCCATAACTTAAATGAAAAGGTATGTTCGACCACCTCGAGAAGCTCCTATCGGACCTCAGCCGCAACTTAAACGAAAAGGTACATTCGACTAGCTCAAACAACTCCTAGCGGCCCTCGGCCATAACTTAAAAAAGGGTATGTTCAACTAGCTCCAACAACCCCTATGGCCCTCAACCACAACTTAAACGAAAAGGGTACGTTCGACCATGTCGAACAACTCATATCGGCCCTCAGCCTCTACCTAACTAAAAGGTGCGCCGACTAGTTCGGACAATTCCTATCGACCCTCGGCCTCGGCCTAACTAAAAGGTACGATTCGATGAGTTCAAGCCACTCCAATTACCCCTCGGCCTCAACCTAACTAAAAGGTGTGTTCAGTCAGTTCGAATAACACCTATCGTCCCTCAGCTTGATTTAACTCGAAGGTAAGTTCGACCAACTCAAAAAACACTTATTATCCTTGGCTATATCTCGGCTAGAAGATAACAATTAAGAAAGTACATAAGCAAAATACATGTACAAAAAATGAGAATGCACAAAGATAAAAAGGTACATATAAAAGCAAAATCGACTTCTATATTCATGAAAGAGCCTTCACAAAGGCACATGAAAATGCCGACAAAAGAAGGCATCACCACCCCAATCTCCGTCGTCATCTCCTTCTTCGCCTCGACCATAAGGAGAATCACACCAAGCACTATCTGCTAGCTGGTCAACTCCTGCCTCATCACTTTCTCGGTATCGGGCTAAGGTGTGGCAGGGTCATAGCTACAGGCCAATCGAGTTTCACGAGCTTTGACTCAGACCTCCTCAATGGTGGTCTCAAAGATAAAGCATGTCTGATTCAACTCGCTAATCACATCTATTCAAGCTTTGGCGAGGATCCACTCCTTATACTTCTCTCTAGGAACAATAGTAAACTCAGAGGCATGGGACGTAGAGGGTCGTTCAAGCAATCGAGCATTCTCTCTCTCAACAAAAGAAATTCGCTCAATCAAATCAGAGTTCTCTTTCTCTAATTAGCTGATCCTCTCATCGAGCCTAGCCTACTTAGCTTCAGTCGTCCTAAACATTGTCCTGTTCAGATTATAATGTATTATTTGCCAACTCTTAAATGGAGGCCCTCCTTCGAGTCCCATTTAAGAGGACTTCGCCTCCACGAGAAACTAGTGCCTTTTAGTGACCTCCCCCCTGAGCACGTCTATCTCAACCTGACATGTATTCTGTAGAATCTAATCTAGTTGCATTCAGTTAGTTTGTTTCATTCCATAGTTAGCACGTGGCCTGAGTCGTGCTTTGTTCACGGCAAGGTTGTTTCCTTTTTTCTTGGTCGTGCATTGAGCACGTAGGTAACATGGGAAAGGGTCCTGTTATTTGTTTTGCTTATTTAAAGCAGCTGGCATGATGAATAAACAATACATATCTTGCAGCAACATAGAAAACTCTCTCAGTTGTATTTGTTTTTCGTGTACAAACTCAAGTGCTAGGTGATTTTATCATCTGAGCTAGCTAGCTAGTGTACTGCACTTACATTTGGTATCAGAGCGTGGTTGGAACTAATGGCGAAAATAGGCTCTCTCTCCACATCAACTTCTCCCTCACGGGAGGATCGCACCAACAAGACAGACGAGGACGGTGAAGGGCGTCGCGTCATGGTGGAACGTGTGGTGAAGGAGGCAAGCGCAGCGGCACTAGTTTTTCCGATGTTGACACGAACGAACTACAACGAGTGGCGACTCTTGATGCAAATCAACCTTGAGGCGATGGATCTTTGGGATGCCATCGAAACTGGAAATGTTAGCCGGCGCGAGGATCGTCTTGCTATGGCAGCATTGGTTCGCGGGGTTCCAGCGGAGCTCTACCAAACGGTTGGCACCAAGAAGACGGCTAAGGAGGCGTGGGAGGCTGTGAAGACGATGCGCATGGGTGTGGCCCGTGTACAAGAAGCTAATGCTCAGAAGCTGTTAAATCAGTTCGAGACGATTGTGTTCAAAGAAGGTGAGAGCGTGGATGATTTTGCTGTGAGAATTAATGATCTCGCTGCAAATCTTCGAGCGCTAGGTGAGTCAATTGATGAATCACGTGCCGTGAAAAAGTTCCTTCGAATTGTTCCTAAGCGTTATTCCCAGATTGCTGTCTCCATTGAAATGTTCCTTGACATCAATGTGCTCTCGGTGGAGGAATTGGTCGGGAGATTGCGTGCTGCGGAGGATCGTTTTGATGATGATGTAGAACATGTTGTTGACAAGGCAGGTCGACTCCTGCTCGCCGAGGAGGACTGGGTGGCTAAGCACAAGAACTGTTTCATGTCGGAGTCCTCGTCCGGGAGTGGAAAGAGCACCACACCTTCTAAACAATCGTCCAAGAACAAAGGTGCTAATGGTGGAGAAAAACGTGATAGCACTGTCAAGCTCACGAGCAAAGGGACGCCTCGGAGGAAAGGAAAGTGTCGAAATTGTGGCATCTATGGTCACTGGGCACAGGATTGTGTTAAACCTCCGAAGGAGAAAAAAGGTGAGGCACATCTTGCAAGCGCAGAGGTGGAATCTCCAACGCTATTTATGGCTTCGATGGTCTCGCTTAGTACATCAAAGGAACACGTCTCACAGCAGGTGGTACACATTCAAGAGAACAATGTTTTTCCTGTTGATTGTGATGATGACATATGGATCTTTGACACCGGTGCTAGCAACCACATGACCGGACGACGCTCAGCTCTTTTTTCTCTCAATGAGACTGTGCATGGTACTGTACGCTTTGGCGATGGCTCTATTGTTGAGATATGTGGCCTTGGCTCAGTGATCGTGAAGGGGCGAAACCAAGAACACAAGGTATTAGCTGAAGTTTACTATATTCCTAAGCTTAAAAGTAATATTGTGAGTCTTGGACAGTTAGAGGAAGGAGGATGTAAAGTGGTGCTCGAAAACGGCATGTGTAGTGTGTTTGATTGCAAGAAAGTATTAATGATCCGTGCGGCACGCACAACAAACCGACTCTACACTTCAAAGTTGAACGTAGGAATGCCGGTGTGTTTGATGGCCAAGACGAATGATGCGGCCTGGTTGTGGCATGCTCGGTATGGGCACTTGAACTTCCGAGCTCTACGTGAACTTGGGACAAAGCACCTAGTGGAAGGAGTACCTATGATTGACAAGGTCGAACAAGTATGTGATGGGTGCGCTTTGGGCAAGCATCATCGTGCACCATTTCCTAAAGCGACGAAGTATCGAGCTACCGAAAAGCTGGAGTTGTTACACGTCGACTTGTGCGGACAGATCAAGCCATCAACTCCAGGTGGTATGAAATACTTCATGTTGGTGGTGGATGACATGAGCCGATTTATGTGGGCTCAATTGCAAGCCACAAAGAGTGAAGCACTCAAGCAATTCAAGAAGATTGTTACTGCTACTCAGAATGAGATAGGATGCAAGGTCAAGGCATTTCGAACAGATCGTGGCGGAGAATTTAACTCCAATGCATTTACAGCATATTGTAATGAAATGGGCATTAAACATTTCACCACAGCGCCCTACACGCCTCAACAAAATGGCGTTGTAGAACGTCGAAATCAGACCGTGGTCGAGATGGCAAGATGTCTACTGAAGAGCAAGGGAGTGCCATCGGAGTTTTGGGGAGAAGCAGTCATGACGGCGATATATATTCTGAATCGGTCACCATCAAGAAGCTTAGAGGCTGCTACTCTATATGAAAAGTGGTATGGATGCAAGCCAAGTGTGCAACACATGCGCACATTTGGTTGTATCGCATATGTGAAGAAGCTTGGTCCCGGCATCAACAAACTTGCTGATCGTTCGATACGAGGCGTGTTCTTTGGCTATGAGCCGAAAAGTAAATCCTATCGTGTTTATGATCCGGTGGCAAAGAAGCTGATGGTGAGCAGGGATGTGATTTTTGATGAAAGCAGAGCATGGGAATGGGAGCAACACGCTGGTGATGAAGGAAAATCCAGCAATACTTTTATTGTTGAACTGTCAACGACAGCAACTAGTTCAACAGTAAGCGGAGCAGCTGAGTCATCATCTGGTGCTAGTGAGCTATACCCTACATCCCCTATACTCTCGACACCACCTCCGACACAATCTGCACCTGGTGTTCAGTGGGCAACGCCACCATCTTCTGGAGCAGAAGATAGTGAAGGAAATCCACTGAGATTTCGCATGTTGTCTGATGTGCTCGACAACACTGATGAGGTACAGAATTTTGAATATAGTGGTTTATGTTTCTTAGCGGCTGATGAACCTAGAGGAGTTGAGGAAGCACTGAAAGAAGAAAATTGGCGTAAAGCTATGGAAACTGAGATAGAGTCCATAATTGAGAATGAAACATGGACGCTAGAGTCTCTACCCTCAGGATACCGAGCTATAGGCCTCAAGTGGGTTTTCAAGGTGAAGAAAGACCCATCCGGAAACATTGTAAAGCACAAGGCCCGGTTAGTGGCCAAAGGATATGCTCAGAAACAAGGTATTGATTATGATGAAGTGTTTGCCCCGGTGGCGAGATTGGAGACAGTGCGAATCTTGCTGGCACTTGCAGCTCAAGATGGATGGGAGGTACATCATATGGATGTAAAGTCGGCCTTCTTGAATGGTAACCTTGTTGAGGAGGTGTATGTACAACAAGTACCCGGCTTTGTGAACTCCAAACATCCAGACAAAGTGTACAAATTGAAGAAGGCATTGTATGGTCTCAAGCAGGCGCCGAGGGCTTGGAACTCAAGGCTCGATCAGGAACTAGTGTCGCTTGGTTTCACAAGGAATGCTTTGGAGCATGGAGTCTATAGGAGAGGAAGTGACAGATTCCTTCTCTTGGTAGGGGTCTATGTTGATGACCTTATCATTTGTGGGCCTGACAAAGATGAAATAGAAAAGTTCAAGCTTCAAATGAAGGAGAGTTTCAAGATGAGTGATCTTGGTCTTCTAAGCTATTACTTGGGAATCGAAGTGAACCAGAGTTCTGATGGAATCTCTTTGTGCCAAAGTGCTTATGCAGCAAAGGTTGTTGAACAATGCAAAATGGTGGGGTGCAATACCACCGATACCCCAATGGAGCAACGCTTAAAAATCAGCAAGAAATCGGATGCTGCAGAGGTCGATTCAACCCAATACCGGAGTGTTATTGGAAGTCTCAGATACTTGGTTAACACAAGGCCGGACATAGCACATGCTGTAGGCGTGGCGAGCAGGTTTATGGAGGCTCCCACCTTAGAACACTGGGCACTTGTGAAGAGGGTCATTAGATATGTTGCAGGCACCATCAGCTATGGCTTGATGTATCGACGGAGCACTAGCAGTGATAAAAATTTGTTGGGCTATAGCGACAGTGATCTGGCGGGAGATATAGATGATCGAAAGAGTACCGCTGGGATTGCATTTTTTCTTGGAACAAGTCTAATCACTTGGGCATCTCAGAAACAAAAAGTTGTTGCATTATCCTCTTGCGAGGCCGAATACATAGCAGCTGCAACAGCAGCATGTCAAGGGGTATGGATCAGCAGGTTACTCGGAGAGCTGATGGAAAGGCCAACTCAGAAGTTCAAACTTTTGGTTGATAACAAGTCAGCGATCGAGCTTAGCAAGAACCCGGTGCATCACGACAGGAGTAAGCACATTGATACTCGCTTTCATTACATTCGTGAATGCATTGAAGAGGGTCGAGTTGAAGTGGAACATGTGGGTACAAAAGAGCAGCTGGCAGATGTTCTCACGAAGGCACTTAGTAGAGTGAAGTTTGTAGAGATGCGTCAGCAGCTTGGCGTGATCAAGGTGCAACAAGATTAAGGAGGTGAAATGTAGAATCTAATCTAGTTGCATTCAGTTAGTTTGTTTCATTCCATAGTTAGCACGTGGCCTGAGTCGTGCTTTGTTCACGGCAAGGTTGTTTCCTTTTTTCTTGGTCGTGCATTGAGCACGTAGGTAACATGGGAAAGGGTCCTGTTATTTGTTTTGCTTATTTAAAGCAGCTGGCATGATGAATAAACAATACATATCTTGCAGCAACATAGAAAACTCTCTCAGTTGTATTTGTTTTTCGTGTACAAACTCAAGTGCTAGGTGATTTTATCATCTGAGCTAGCTAGCTAGTGTACTGCACTTACATATTCAGCTGTCTTTGTAGTTGGTCGACCTGGCTCTAAAGATCGCTACACTGGGCCTACACTCGCTTATTCATCTCGAGCTTTCTTCTTTTCTCCTGCAAGAATCCTCGAGAACGCTGCACCACTCCACCGATGCGAGCAATTCCCCATCCTTCTTTCTCAACTCCTCCCTTAAAGTAGACACGTCGCCCTCCTCACAAAGCCGCCTCTAAGCCTCCCTGTACTTTTTTCAAAACTCCGCGTACTTAGTCTACAATCTTTAGTAAATCTCTTTTTGTTTCTTCTCACCATGCACACTCTCGATCTCCAATATTATGGTCTACAAACCAAAGAAAAGTAAGAATAATATTTAGAAGCAATCTGAAGCAAAGAAAAGAGAATGAAAAAAGAGGGAACTTATCCTAAGAGCAAGGTCGGCGATATTCTTTGATAGGGTGTTGTCTCTCAGCCCCCGGAGAGTCTCGTGCTCGGCTTCAGAATAGAGGGGACTAAGGGCATTAACCACGTCCTTAGTATCCTTCAGCAAATCATGATTCACGGGAATCGTAATGGTCATGACGCCCTTTCTACCCTAACCTCGACCTAAGTAGTCCCGCTATCGATCATCTCAAGGTCCTCAAGATCATGGTCAGAGTTGGAGTCATCACCATTATGCTCAACCCTCTCATCTTCCTGTTCGGTAGGAATCAGATTTTTTCCTTTGTCAATGCGTAAATCTTCTAGAACTGGACCAGAAAAGGAGGCCTCTTCGCACCTGGGACGAGCAGGAGCATCCTTAGCTGCATTCTCAACTGCCTCTCAGGTCTAGGGTAAGAAGTGGGGGGAGTGACACCCCTCATCCTCCTAAAGAAGGCATTGAAGCCAAGTTCCATCTTGAAGCCCCTTGACAAAACCTAGAAGAACTATAAAAAATAAGGACGATAAAAATAGGTGAGTGCAAAACAGCGTTGACCAAAAAAAGAAATTACTTGTCGAGGGGAGGACATGCTTGAACTTCTACTAGAAGCTCGACCAATCAGTGTAAGGGAGGACTTCTTTGACCTAGTCAACAATATGCACCACCAACTGAAGAGGCCGATCAACAGTTGCAAAAAGAGACAGATTAAATCTGCAAACTCAGAGTACATGACTCTTTGAAAAGGTAAAAGCAAAATATAAATACTTACGAGTGCGATTCCAGGATTTAGGGGAACTCGTGACATCGACAACGATGGCCTCGATTTTGACAAAGAAGAAGTCGGGCCAAAATTGACGACTACCTTTATCATCCATTCTAACTACCAGGTGTCGCACCTCCTTTTGCTACACCAGAAGGGAGTATAAGAGAGTTTTTTCCAATTTAAGTGACAATTGAAATAGGATTATTTTATTAAAAAATCAAAGTCGTCACTTGGGATAATTTTATAGTGTCCCAAGTCACAGGTTCAATTCTCGAATCGAGGAAAAAATTGACTCTGTTTTACAATCTGCAAACACAGGAATTCGGGTAAGGAATTCTGTTAACTCGGGAGAAGGTGTTAGGCATTCTCGAGTTTCGGGGTTCTAGCACGGTCACTCAACTGTTAGAATTTTTCTAGTATCTAATTTTTAAAATATGTTTTAACCTATGGTTCAATTTTACCTTGATATCCGTTTTTATTTAATTATTTTTTAGGAAGATTTCAACGTTATTTAAGACACGTCTTGAATTGCGTCACATAAATACATCCTCGGTCCACAACACATTTTATTTAACGTTATTGAGATTTGAATTTGGGTCACATAAATGCACACCCGAATTTAGGAAAGTAGTTTAAATTACATGCGTAAAGCAACTACAAGTATCAATATTAGATCAATTAGCTGAATTTTGCCACATCATGCATATGGTACATGTCTATTCCCTTTCGAATCATGCATATAAATGAAGTATCATAGATTCAAGACATAATATTGTATAATTAGGCTAATCATTGAAATAATTATACAATTAGGTCCAATTTAATTAAGTCAGCGTTTTGAGAGAAACGTATTAAGTTGGCTTCTAAACTAATAGTAAGTATTAAGGAGTTACTGTAACAAGAGCATAAAATCGATGAGGAGGCAACAAAATAAAGAAAAAACAAAACAGTCCAAACACTCTACTGTAACAAGATGAATAAACAATGAAAATTAAGTAAACAAACCTTTTATATATGAGTCGATTTATATATGAAAACTCCAATTTGTTTACAGCAACATCAAATGTCGACAACTCGAACTCGACTGGAAATGAAGACGGAACCTCGATCGAAACCTGAACACTCGTCGGAACCAATGACGCTACTACCATAATGACAGTGATACTGGAACCACAGCCAAATGGCACACGCGAAGGAATGCCAAAGAACTGATTCTAGGAAAACTCAGCACAAAAACGTCACAGAATCCAGAACCTATTAGACCTACACCCATCCGACATAGAAGTAAAGCATACAGGAACAATGGTGATGAAACAGTGAACTATTTTCTACTCGTTCATCGTCAACGATGCGACTCCGACCATACAAAGACAGCAGATGGTAGAGGAAGGGAAAGAAACAGCGGCGATGGTGAGCTGCGGTGAAGTCGTTTGGTTCTGCAGCAGCTTCATGATCTTCGAGGTAGGTCCATGCATTTTTGTTTTTTGAAGAAGAAGCAGCCTATCTTTTCTAAGTTTTTGTTAAGTTTTTCTTTGAAGAAGAAAGGTCTTAGGTCATTTTTTGTCAAATCTGATCACGGCTGATGCTTAGCTTCCTTGTGTGTATAGGTATTAGAGTTTTTTGTTTCAATGAAGAAGATGAAAGTTCAAAAAGGGGGGGGGGGGGGGGGGGGTGTATCGTGTATTCTGCAAAACGGCGGATCTCCTCTCCAGCTGCTCTAGCTTTAGGCGTAGGTTTATGCAGATGCAGGGTATAGGTTTATATTTTTATATTTTTTCTAACGGAAAATAGTCATATTTATCCCTCTGCTAGTCAAAATAAGCTATATTTATCCTCCGCTATACTATTTGGCCATATATGTCCCTACCGTTCACATTTCTGGTCATATATGTCCCTATGATGTTAACTTTTTTTTAAAAAAAATAAAGAGCCACGTGTCAGAGTCCTATTGGTTAAACTAAACTCATTCCCTTTTTCTTTATATTAAAACGAAAATATTTGTAAAAAATGTTTAAAAACTTGTTAAAAATGGGAAAAAATTTGTAAAAACTGCAATGTTTTTGTAAAAGTTAGGAATTTTTTTATTTTAATGAAATGAATATATTATATTAAAAGCAAAATATTATATTAAAAAAATTATTTAAAATGATTTTTTTAAATAAAAAAGAAATAAAAATTGTTTAATCTAATTTTTTATTTTTTTAAAATATTTTAAAAATATGAACAGAGCATCTCTAATAAGAATGATAAGGAATACATTCTTCTTCTTTTTTGTTACACGAAACAATTTTGTTAAACAATTTTATCAAAAATAAAAATATTTTGTTAAAAAATTTTTATTTCTTTTTTTACAGAAAGAAAATCAGTTTATTTTCAAAATTTGAAAATATTTCCAAAATGTGTTTTTTGTTTTTAAAAATTATTTTTTTTTTTTGCATTTTTAAAGAATTTTGATTTGTAAAAAGTGAAAACACAAATTTGTAAAAACTGAAAAAAAAAATTAATATAATATTTTCGTTTTTTAAATTCTGAAATAATAAAAAAATTCCCAGTTTTTACAAATTTTTTCCCCATTTTTACAAGTTTTTTACATTTTTTACAAATATTTTTGTTTAATATAAAGAAAAGGGGGAGAGGGGTTTAGTTTAACCAATAAGACTCTGACACGTAGCTTTTTTAATTTTATTTAAAAAAGTTAATGTCAGAGGGACATAAATGGCCAGAGATGTGAACGATAGGGACATATATAGCCAAATAGTACAACGGAGGATAAATGTAGCTTATTTTGACTAGTAGAGAGACATATATGACCCTTTTCCATTTTTCTAATTAGTCCTTAGGTCTTTTGTATATTAGGTCCCTAGGTTTTTAACGACGGTGTTAGGGGTATTGGGCTCAGGGAATGGGCTTGGGAATTAGGGGCTAGGTCCAAAAATTAGGCCTAAAAATGAATTGTTTGAGCCTGAATTTTGTTCTTTCTCCACGAACAAGACTAAAATACGATCTCATTTATTAATTAGTCCTACTTAAGTAAAATAACTATTAAAATAAGACTAACCATTAAAAATGACTACAAAACATTAAAGAAACTATTTTTTTTTTGTTAATTTTCATTTTCTTCTAATAAAATAAAGTAAAGAGTAAAACAGAGTTATATTAGGCCTAAATTAAATATTTACGTGCTAAAATATGAAAATCTTGGGGAAAGGTAAAAAATAACATGTCTATACTAGGAACTTGCCCCCGAGATGTCGAAAGTTCAACGTCGTCAAAGCTGGGCATAAACAAATGCACTAAATGCCGGACGATGATCTCGACACCAGCCAGCCCGACAAACTTTGACATCATTTTGATCACTATATAGACAAAGGGGTCGAGCTGAGCAGGGAAGAACGGATAAAAGCGACAAAACTCCTCCATCATCACAGGAAGAGGGAAAATATAGCTAATAGTGAATAGGTAGGCGTAGAGAGTGTGGCAGGAACAATATCCACTTGATCAGGGAGGCCATACTTGGCCTTGAACTCCGACAGGCGTTTGGCCGTCATGGAAGACCGAAAAACCTCAACCTTCCCCTCTGGTGTCTGGTGGAAATCAAATTTTGCATTAGAATTGCGAGGGTAATCTCCTCTACTGAAGGGAGAACCTCGTCTTCAGTGGCAGAGAAGGTGTCTCCTCCCTAAATAGGGACAACAATAGCTAGTGGAGTAGGTTAAGTCTCCTCATTAACACCAGAAGTTAAGTTTGGCATGACTATGGAGCTTGAAGAAAGTTAGAAGGAACTGAGAAGATGAGAAAAAAATTCGTGGATGTTGAGCCAGAAAAATAAAAGGAAGCATAGGTGGTTTTGTGGTAAAGCTTGAATGATGATAAATACTCCCTATTTACAGAGAAGACGTACCGAATCCGAAACAGCTCACAATGATTTCAAGCAAAATCGAAACGGCAAAACCAATGAAAGGTCGCGTGTGTTTCGATACAATGCATCGTGAACAAGCGTCATCATGAAGAATGACGTCATGATGTTAGATCCTTCCCTTGATAAGATAGTTCTAATAAGTTACTCGAGAAGAGTATGATTTTGAAATATACGACCCTCGAAGCACCACATCGCCTGCTTTTCACGACGACCATGACCATTATTATCCACTCACCAATCCCGTCTGTAAGGACGTCCTCGATAAACAGAGGGACTAATTGTATGGGAAAAAAGCTTCACATCACATATTTTACTTGGTCAATGGTGTAAAAGCTTTCGAAGGCAACTATGCATTGGCACTATAGCACATCGAGGGGTCGAGGTCATATAACGAAGGTTGGTCAATTTCAAGGTCGAGGTTGCTTGGTAGAAGACGACGACGAGGATGAGAATCTATCCTCGGTGTATAGTAACGGGTAGTTTAAAATTTTTGATTCCCTAGAGAATATTCTAGCGAATATCCCTCTATGTCGTAGTATCTAGGATTTTATGACCCATGTACCCTTATAAATAGGAATAGATGTAATCCTAGAAAGGAGATTGAATACTTTTTGTAAAGAACAATATTGACATTCTCTGAAAATTCTCTGTTTATCATATGCATAGAAATTGTGACATTTTACATCTTATCTATCTTTTCTTTCCCAATCCAAGAAGAATCGAAATATTCAAAGTTTTATCATTATCTATCATAGTCAGAAGAATCATTAGGAAATCTCACCCTTGTCGCGTGAACCTTATTTTATTATTTACTTAATATCATTTATTGTCATTTATTTCTTTCTATCATATTCTTGAATCATTTATTACTTCAAGGCATTGTTATCTAACAACATATCGTGTGGTGTTCTTTATAAATATACTAGACCTATCGTATGAATATTAATATTGACTTATATTAACCTTTTTCACTATAAATCTAATTTAAAAACTTAGATCTAAATTTTGGGTCATACACTTTTATTGCGGGGGATACGAAATTCCTACTGGCATCCCTATTATTAGTGTGGCTCCCCTAAGTCGGAGTGAATTCATATTATCTCTGGCTCACAATCTTTTACCATTTGATGAGGAAGAAAAAAAACGGTTAAATGTCAAATATATCCTTGTACTATTCAAAATAGGCCATATTTATCCTCTGTTTGAATTCTTTTACAAATATGTCCCCACCGTTATACATTAGGGCCATATATATCCCTCAGCCGTTAAAACTTGTTTTCAGATTTTTTTTAACACGTGGCATGTTCTGATTAGACCATATGACCCACCCATTTGATTAATTGAACCCCCGACCCATTGTATTAAACCCGCCCCGACCCCAGCGAAATGGAGAAGACTATTGACTCCATTTTCTTTCTTATTGTGTCGTCTGCCACTGGCATCTGCTGACAATAAAGGAAGGGGGGTAAGCTAGAGAAAATACATCTCTCTCCATCCACTCTTTCAAATTCCAACAGATGCCAAGCTATATAAGTAATAAGAGAACGTGCATATATCAAAATATTGCACATGAAAGCAGGACTACCACTACAATAGGAAAAGAAAAGGAACATGCTCTATCAACCTATCAAGTAGGATATAAGAACTGTAGATGCAATTTGAACCGTGAAAAAAGTTCTAGTTCTTCTCAATTTACAAACATATAATAATAATTGTAACCAAATGTATATCCACGATCAATCATCCATAAGGCAAACACCTTTATTTTCTTGTGTCTTAATCTTGTGACAGCGAAGAATATGAGAAATTTTAACCTTTATCTTTTCAATATACTTGACAACAGTTCTTCAAATGATAAGTAAAAGTGCAGACCCCAGCTATGACTGTTTAAAAAAGACAGAATACTGAACAGCCAGCAGACGAGTATTAAAGAGGAGAGGACAACTGATCTTTTTTTTGCTCATGAAAGTTTTCAATCATTCTTGAATTGTATGTTCAAAGGCTGAAAACATAATTCAACACACAACATCCTGGATGCTCAAGAAAAGCATGAGAGTTAACCGATCAAGATCATGACCACGTTAAAGTAACTCCTATATACCATCAGTGATGTAATTTGCAGAAATTCTCTCACGACCATTCCTGGCCCCTCTCCGCTGCATGCCGGACATCCACCTGTAACCCTCAGAAGTTTGGTTGTTGTCTTTCTGTGATAAAGAGATGGTGAAACTATGAACTATCAAGCTAAGTGAAAATTTTATAATCTAAGTTGATGGAAATGCTTACTGCTTTCTTTGTGTCTCGTTTCCTTTTGACCTCATGGAAAGTATCTGCAGAATAAGGTAGTTTTTGCTTGAGCTAAAAGAAAAATAATAATGTAATAGGCTAAACAATTACTCCACATGAATGCAGATATTCGAAAAATTAGGCAAAAACTTATATCAATAAATAAACAACTGCGGTTGTTTATATTGAGTTGGAAGTAAAGTTGAATACAAACAATAATTCTAAAGAGAGAGATGGATTTCAGAATTTCCTACTTGATTAGCATGGTAACTCTACCTAAAGCACAGTACACTTTAGTACATAGAACTGGAGAAGACAATTGGAAATGATATAACGCTGGAGTATATAATAAGCTGGGGTCGGGGCGGGTTTAATACACTGGGTCGGGCGGGTTCAATTAATCGAATGGGTAGGTCATCTATCCAATCAGAACATGCCACGTGTTAAAAAACATCTGGAAACAAGTTTTAACGACTGAGGGATATATATAGCCCTAATGTATAACGGTGGGGACATATTTGTTAAAGAATTCAAATGGAGGTAGGATATATTTGATCCTTAACCGAAAAAAAAATTATGAAAAGAAAGGTGAAGAAGAAATAAATTAAGGAAACATAGAAGAAGAAAGATAAATACTTTGAATGTTGTAGCTCTGGTTGCAGTAGTGGAATGAGGAGAAGGATCAGAAGATTGAATTAAAAAATGGAAAAGGTTTGTATACTTTATTTGGGTTGGGTATGGGTTTTTTTGAGTGGTGGGTTGAGTCTTTTATTTCGGGTGTGTCATGTGTCGGCTCCGTTAAATAAGGAATAAATTTAGAACTTTACTCAAAGGCAAGGGTATAAATAGCCAAAAAATAATAATGGAGGATAGGAATAAATAATAATGGAGGATAGGATTAAACAATAAAGGAAAGTAGATGGATATATAAAAAATATCACTAACCCAACTTACCATTTAGTGGACCTTTCGTAAAGAAGAAACGGAAAAGGGTCAAAACTATCGCTATCATTTATTAAATGGTTTATAAATACCCTTCATTCATCTGTTTAAAAATAATACACTCCATTCATTTATTCGTTCAAAAAAATATACGAAGTTAATTTTATTAACAAAAATACCCCCACGACTGACAGAGAATTGATGGAGTGTGTTTTTTTAAACAGATAGATGGACGGGTGATATTTATAAACCATTTAGCAAACGATAGGGATGCGTCTTTCATTTAAAATCGTGGCGATTTTTAATTGGGTCACGTGTCAATCTTTGACTGGAATAAAAAATAGATATTCTTTCAACCCATTTACCTTATCCGACCCATTTATAAAAATGCATAATATCTATCACACACTTTCCCACTCATCTTAACTCCCCCTTTCTTCTTCTCTAATTGGGATATTGCATACACACAGCAACACATTAGTTAGAGAATATATAAAACCCAAAATCAAATAACCCGAAATTCAAACCAGATTCTGAAATTTCTCCAATCAAACTCAGGATAAGTATTGAAACTCTTAAATGGAAAATTAACATATACATTTGGATTGTTAAGTAAGAAGACAATGATCAAAACAAACAAAATTCTGAAATAAAAAAATTGAGCCCAAATGCTAAAATTGTCCAAATATATCAATAAATCTAGGAGAAATATTGAAACTTTGAAAGGGATAAATAATGAAAATCTTTGGATTGTTCATAAGAAGGCAAAAGAGCCACGAAATAACAGAAAAAAATAACTACATATAACTGATACAAGTACACAAGAAAATGGAAACCAAGGTGCTAAAAAACTTGAAATTATAATATTCTAGGATAAAGATTGAATCTATAAAAGGTAAAAATAGTAAAGGCTACCTTTGGGATGTTCATAAGAAGAAGCAAAGGAGGACAAAGAGCCATGAATTGCAGATGAAGTGAAAGCCAAAGCCATATTTTCAAACATAAGGAAAGATTTGTTTCAACAAAGAAACACAAAAAAATATTTTGAACTGGAAAAATAGTCATAGTTTCAAAAATAATCGAAATTTAGCCACTTTTCATGTAAAGATAATTGTGAACGAAATATTATTCAAAAGTAATCGCCACGTCATTAAATGAAAGACTCATCCCTATCGTTTGCTAAATGGTTTATAAATACCCTCCGTTTATTTATTTGTTCAAAGAAAACACACTCCATCAATTCTGTCGTTAATTGCGGGGGTATTTTTTTTAATATAATTAACTTCGTATAGTTTTTTTAAACGGATAGATGGGCAAAGAATATTTATAAATTATTTAGCAGATAGGAATAGTTTTGACCATTTTCCAAAAAAAAAAAGAAGAATCAGACAAATACTTTTCTTGCTTTACATAATTGGTGGGTGCACTAATAGTTGACTAGGATGGTTTCTAAATCACTCACTACTATTTCGATGCATTCACTGTACATTTGTTGTCCTAACTTTAACCTATAAACAAAACGGCAACAAAACAGGCGTAGAAGAATCTCGTGTGCCTAACAAATCAATGACCACAAATTATAAAAGGAAGATATTTTTTCCTAAACTCTGCATACCAACTTAGCTTGATATAAAAGCCTTCTTCAAAAATTCATATCCCTTGGGGTCCCATACCGATATATAATTCAAAATAACTAAATGTCTGTTATAAAATGAAAGTAATTTAGTAAAACATGAATAATAAATATAAGTAACTTAGTGAAATATGAACAATAAATGTAGATAGAGAGAAGGAAGAGATTTTCTTCTTCAATTGTGTGTTTTCCTATCTATTACAAGATCTTTATATAGGCATAAAAAGTGAAGAAAATATGTCATGAAATATGTCATTCAACATACAAAATATGTCATTGAATATGTCATAAACCATTTGAGATGAAGATCATGGAAAAAGAGTAGACATACACCATAAATTGCTATTTATCATAACACTCCCCCTTGGATGTCCATAGATAATGTGCCTCATTAAAACCTTACTAGGAAAAAATCCTATAGGAAAAAAAATCTAGTGAAGGAAAAAGAGTACACATGTATAGAAATATGCCTTTTTGTTGCCTTGTTAAAAACCTTGCAAAGAAAACTCAGTCGGACAAAGCCTTGTAAGGGAAAAAGAGAGCAACGCGCATTAACTCCCCCTGAAGATAGCATCAATTCACCTCTTTGAGCCTTTACATCACAATCTTGTGCACTAGCTTCCTGAAGGTTGACGTCGGTAGAGATTATGTGAATAAATCAGCCATATTATCACTAGAACGAATCCGCTGCACATTGATATCACCATTCTTTTGAATATCATGTGTAAAAAATAACTTTGGTGAAATATGTTTGTCCTATCTCCTTTTATGAATCCTCCCTTCAATTGAGCTATGCATGCTGCATTGTCTTTATACAAAATCGTGGGTAGTTTGTCACATTTCAAACCACACTTGTCTCGAATATGATGTATTATAGACCTCAACCACACACACTCTCGACTTGCTTCATGAATAGCAATTATCTCAGCATAATTAGATAAAGTAGCCACAATTGATTGCTTAGTCGATCACCAAGATATGGCAGTGCCTCCACAGATAAACACATAACCTGTTTGAGATCTAGTCTTGTGTGGGTCAGATAAATATCCAGCATCAGCATACCAACAAGATCAGGACTGCAATTATTGCTATAAAATAAGCATATATCGGTAGTCCCTTTTAGATACCGCAATATATGTTTGATTCCATTCCAATGTCTCCTTGTAGGAGCAGAGATATATCTTGCTAAGATATTAAATGAAAAAGTTATGTCAGGCCTTGTAGTATTTGCAAGATACATTAGTGCGCCAATTGCACTAAGATATGGTACTTCGGGACCAAGTAACTCTTCATTCTTTTCTTGAGGTCGGAATGGATCCTTATTCACATCAAGTGATCGAACAACCATCAGAGTACTTAAAGGATATGCTTCATCCATGTAAAATCGTTTCAATACCTTTTCCATATAGGCAGATTGATGAACAAAAATTCTGTTTGCCAAATGTTCAATTTGCAAACCAAGATATAATTTTGTCTTTCCGAGATCTTTCATCTCGAATTCCTTCTTTAAATAATCAATTGTCTTTTGGAGTTCTATGGGAGTTCCAATAAGGTTTATGTCATCAACATATACGGCAAGTACAACAAATTTCGATGTTGTTTTCTTTATAAAAACACATGGGAAAATGGCATCATTTATATAGCCTTCCTTTAATAAATACTCACTAAGACGATTATACCATATTCGTCCTGATTGCTTTAGACCATACAAAGATCTTTGCAATTTGATTGAAAACATTTCCTGGGACTTTGAATATGTGCGTTTGGCATTTTGAATCCATCAGAAAATTTTCATGTATATCTCATTATCAAGTGAGCCATAAAGGTAGGCGGTAAGCACATCCATTAAATGCATGTCAAGCTTTTCAAGGACATCAAAACTAATGAGATAACGAAAAGTTATAGCATCCATAACGGGTGAATATGTCTTTTCATAATCGACACCAGGCCTTTGTGAAAATCCTTGTGCAACAAGGCGTGCCTTATATCTTTGTACCTCGTTTTTCTCATTTTTCTTGCGTACAAAGACCCATTTATAGATAACAGGCTTAACACCATTAGGTGTTTGAACTACAGGCCCAAAAACTTCACGTTTTGCAAGTGAATTCAATTCTGATTGGATTGCTTCTTGCCATTTTGACCAATCAAGTCTTTTTCAACATTCTCGAACAGATTGAGGTTCAAGATCCTCACTTTCTTGCATAATGCTAGATGCAACATTATATGCAAATACATAATCCACCACTATATCCACTCAATTAAAATTTGTCTCAATATCGATTGGATTTATTGATAGTTCCTTATTTTCTTGAGTCTCGGACTCAAGGATTCTTCATGAATATCAGAATTTATTAAATCGTGAATGAGATTCTTTCGTAGTATCAGTTTGATCATTTTCTTTCCTTTTTCTAGGATTTCGATCTTTGGAACCTAATGGTCTGCCACATTTTAGGCGTGCTTTCGACTCATTAGCTATGACGCTAGAAGATTGTCCAATAGGGACATCAATACGGATTGGAACATTCTCTGCGGGGATATGTGATTTTGTTATCCTTTTCAAGTCTGTAAATGCGTCTGGAATTTGATTTGCTATTCTTTGCAAATGAATAATCTTTTGCACCTTCACAAATAGAGGCACATGGATCAAGATGAGATAATGATGAATTTTTTCACAAAATTTCCTGTTTGGTTTCACCAACTTCTCCCCCTAATTTTGGGAAAAGTGTCTCATCGAATCGATAGTCTGCAAATCGTGCAGTGAACAAATCCCCTGTCAATGTTTCGAGGTAGCAAATAATGGAGGGCGATTCAAACCCAACATATATTCCTAACCTTCTTTGCGGACCCATTTTGGTGCGATATGGCGGTGCTACAGGCACATATACTGCGCATCCAAAAATTCTTAAATGGAATATATTAGGTTCATGACCTAAAACTAATTGCAACGGGGAATATTTGTGATAATTTGTCGGTCTGAGACGAACTAGCATTGCTGCATGCAAAATGGCGTGACCCAAAACCGAAGTGGGCAGCCTCGTTTTCATGAGTAACGATCTTGCTATCAACTGCAGACGTTTATAAAGACTCTGCAAGACCATTTTGAGTGTGAAAATGAGCTACTAGACTTAGCCTGGGATGAAAAGCAATTGATAAGCAATAATAATTAAATGCCTGGGATGAAAACTCAGCAGCATTATCTAGGCTAATAGACTTAATTGGATTATCGGGAAATTGTACCCGTACTCGAATTATTTGTGCAATTAATTTTGCAAACACAAGGTTGCGAGATGACAATAGGCACACATGAGACCATCTAGAAGATGCGTCTATTAAGACCATGAAATATCTAAACGACCCACTAGGTGGGTGAATAGATCCACAAATGTCCCCTTGTATACGTTCCAAAAATGCAGGTGACTCAATTCCAACCTTTGTTGGTGATGGTCTAATAATTAACTTGCCTTGATAACAAGAAGTGCAAGAATATTCATTATTTTAAAAAATCTTTAAATTCTTTAATGGATGTCCATTTGAGTTTTCTATAATCCGTCTCATCATAATTGATCCAGGATGTCCCAATCGATCATGCCAAAGTACGAAAGTATTGGAATCAGTAACCTTTTGATTTACGGTAGAATGTGCCTCAATTGCACTAATTCTTGTCCAATACAGGCCACAAGATAAAGATAGGAACTTCTCAATAACCCTCTTTTAGCCAGAGACATTCTCTGTAATGATGATATATTCAAGATTATTCTCATCTATTGTCTCAATATGATATCCATTATGACGGATATCTTTAAACTCAACAAGTTCCTCTTGGACTTAGAGGAGAACATTGCATTCTCAATGATAAATATTGTTCCTTTAGGCAGAGTTATAGTAGCTCTTCTTCCAGAGCCTTCAATTAATTTACTACTACGAGAAATTGTAGTAACATCTGCCTTACACATACTTAAATGAGAGAAATATTTCTTCTCTTTGAATATTGTATGTGTCGTACATGAATCAATTAAATAAATATTTTTACAATTAAACATTGATTCAAGTTTGTTTTGTGAGATATTCATATTTGCTTCCCATGGTTTGACATACAAAAGAAATATATAAATATTAGTATTTTCAGATATAAAGAAAAAAAATTTCACAAAACACAATTTTGATTGAACAACTTGATTATATATGTATAATATGTACTTAATGTTGCTAACAAAATGTGAAGTTATGTGAGTTATATAATACTAGAAATGTAATAATACTTGCTATACACATAATATATTTATAATTATATGATGTATGTTGAAACAATCATATATTACATATGTAGATCTGTAGGTATAGTATATATTATAAATTAATGTAGCAACAACTACATATATTGTACAATCACATATCTGCATATTTATAAGCCAATGTCGTACTAATATTCTGTATGTAGGCTTGTCAAAATAAATAGTTAAATGTAGCTAGTGTAGTATCATGTTATACTGCACAATAATGTATAATCACACATTATGTTAGGTGTACCCAGGTACTTAAGCATGTAATTAGATATACTTAAATTCAATAAGAAAATAGACTTGAAAACAAAAACAATTTCAAGTAACCTCATTATTACTAACATGTTTTATTTCTACACAGAAGAAGATGAATAATCAATAAAAACTTCGTGGTTTAGTCAAAAGCAGGATGTAATATTTTAATGATGCAAACACTATTTATATTCATATTTTGGATACGTACTACTGTCAAGAAAATATTATTGTTATCTAAGTCTATTGTTGATTACTTCTATTTATATTTTAATAATTCAAATCAATTAAGAAGCAGTTCATTAAAATCATTACATCTTTATTCATAAATAAAGAGATCATGGTGAAGTATGAGTATATTTCTCTTTCTATTTTTGTTTTTAAACATAATTGAGAAAAACTAAGTATCCAAAAAAACATGTCATTATTCTTACAAAAGAGAGAAACATGTTGTACCTCATAAAATTTAATCAGAGTCGAGAACATTAAAAGAAGATAACCTACCGTGATGGTTAGAGACTCGTGATGATAACCTGTTATAAAATGAAAGTAATTTAGTAAAACATGAACAAAAAATATAAGCAACTTAGTGAAACATGAACAAGAAATGTAGATAGAGAGAAGGAAGAGATTTTCTTCTTCAATTGTGTGTTTTCCTATCTATTACAAGACCTTTATATAGGCATAAAAAGTGAAGAAAATATGTCATGGAATATGTCATTCAACATACAAAATATGTCATTGAATATGTCATAAACCATTTAAGATAAAGATCATGAAAGAAGATTAAATATCCACCATAAATTACTATTTATCATAACAATATCAAAGTAATTCAGGAGATTTTCGTTTTCCCTTTTCCTATCACCAACTTATCCTGCAAGCTCTGCTGATTGGGACAAGTCATTTGCAAAACTAGACTCATAATTGGAAGCTTTCCATCAAAGAAATTTCTCCTACTTTTCAACTAAAGTAATCCATTTTCTGGTTTTGTAGAAAATCTTATTTCAAAAAGTCAGAAGAGGAGACAACTGTTCTAAGGCTTCATTTATTTTTATTAAGATTAAGATATCTGAATCTGAATATATATCTTTATATATGAATATCAAGATATATATTAAGATTAAGATATTTGAATCTGAATACACATCTAAATATATTAAGATTTCTATTAAGATTTGAATAGAAATAATTAAGACTATAATCTTTAATATCAGAATATATACTATTTATCTTTATTTGAAAATTAATAAACCTAAAAATCAAATGAAATACTAACTAATCCAATATGCTATCAATAAATTATATAATTTTTAAAATATGATAGTTGTTGGTAGTGATGGCTAACGAGTGAATGCCGACTAGAGGTGGTGATTTGTGATAGTTTTGGTTGATGATGGTGGTTCGTGCTAGTAGCTAGTAGTGATTGATAGTGGTAGCAACTATAATTGTGGATGGTGGTGGTGTGTGGTGACAGTTAATAATGGCGGGTGGTGGTAGTAGTTGTGACTAAGGAAGGTGGTGGGTGGGTGGTAGGTGGGTGGTGGTAGGTTATACTGATGGGAAGTTCGACTGTAGTGTTGATGGTGATGGAGTGATCAGTGTTGTAGTTGAGGTGGATGAGTGTTGATTGTAGGTTAGAATGTTATATGATAGTTGGAGTGGTGGTAATAGTGGGCGGTGATGGTCCATGATGCTGGCGACAACATGGTAATAGTTTATAATGGTAGGTAATGACGGCAGTTAATAATGAATATATGACATCTTAATGAAAATCTCTGTTATAGATCCTAATCATACGGACCTATTCAGGCTCGTTAAGTGGTTGTGCAGTAACAAAAACAAACACACTTAATAATTAAGATTCAAACTTTAAAACCAAACGCATTTAATATATAAAATCTGAATGATTAAGACTTGTCAAGTAGTTGCAAACAAATGAGGCCTAATTGGTTGCGCTGAAAGAGTGCCAGCTCCTTTTACCAGCCTAATTGGTTCCGCTGAAAGAGTGCCCAGCTCCTTTTCCCAAGTTGAACGGCTACTGTACGAACTAGTTGAAGGGCTATCAATTCATTTGGTTCCATTTTTAAGTAGAATTTTCTCACCTTTTTAAGATTGAAAAAACGCAGGGATTTCTCTATTCCAGCCAATATAAGACACTTGGGATTTCTCTGTTCCAGCCATATAAGACACTTGGGATTTCTCTGCATAAATAAATTCACGTATACTAATTCCTCCATAACTATTTTTTAACCAAATGATCCCCCCTATACATATCCAAAGATCCAGAACAGTGATCGTTACCCTCAAACAAAATGAACACTTGATAACAAACACCCATCTTAAGTAACAATTAGATCTCAATTCCCGAATTGAAGTCACAAGCATCAAGGCTGAATTGAGTGTCCATTGTAACAAAGCATAAGCAACAGATGCCAAAAGGCAACATTGAGATAGGAAAAAAACGAAAGACCTCAACAGAACGTTTCTTTCTTGTGAAACAAGCCATAGCAAAAAGAGAGAAGGAAGAAAACAATATAAGATAAAAATGATTCACACAGCACACGGAACCAATGATCAAAGTTTATAAACAAGAAAGCAGAAGATGACATTGGAGGTAAGAGTTGCTTAAGATAGCACAAGAACCAAATCCATTAATCAAACGGCAAGCATAGACCAAGTTTAAAAAACAAAAGCAGAGGGATCGAGATGCCATTGGAGGTAAGAGGAGAAGCCTCTTCAGGCATTCCCCCCTTTACAATTTAATTCCCGTAGAGACAATGCAGCAGTGCAATTTCACACATAGTTGACAGATCTTATGTTATTGTCCTTAATGCTAGAAATAGGTGCCTTCGGGTGGCTGAACTAGTTTACGGTTGTGGGGAGAGGCCATCTCCTTTTTCAGTTGAGTTAGTATATCTTCCATTGTATATTCTCTCTGCCAATTTGCAAGTAAATCAAACTTTTTTGGTTCCACCTGTATAAATTATACAATGTAGCAGATCATCAACTAGTTTATCAATTTACTAATTAAAAAAAACAAGTATGCCACTATAAACATGAACAGGGCATATATATTAGGTTAGTATACAAAGCATAAAGTAACAAATATTATCGTAAAATCTGCAAGCGCACCTCTAACAAATATTAAAAGAAACAATTTTTTTATTCCAGAGAATAAAGCATTTGATTAGTACCTCCTGTACGATACAAATCCTTTTAGGGTGGTGCTCCACTTTTGTTTTACTAGTACCATCCTACATTGCAATACCATTCAACCATGGTGAACAAAAGTTCGAAATACTTTAATCATCTTTTAGCGTACGGGCAACAACTCTGACGATGAAAATTGTCACATAATATTTTACTTGTCAATGCAAGCTAAAATTCCAGCATTATAATAATCGGTAGCTTACCACTCCTGTTTCATGGTTGACACATGCCATGTTAATTCGGGAGTGGAATCGGACACTTGGCGGCTTCTCTGGATAATCCTTGTCACAGAATAGCTTCAACTGATAAATGCGACCTTCGTGTACAGACTGGAAAAGAAGTTAGTTTTTTTACTGTGAAAGACATAGTAGCTACGGAAATGCATATAATGGGACCAGTGAACAAACAAAATTGTAGACCCAAAAAAGTTAATCACAAAGGTCTTTTTACATTCTCCTTGAATAGAAACTAAGGGGAATATATAAAATTTTAAATACAAAAGTTGCAGTTCATGTTTCATACATTCTCCATGAAACATAACTAAGTGGCATTCTTGATCTAGGAGCAGATTAAACAATGATCCAACAAGTAGAAAAAATTTGTAGGATTAGCATTTCATGTCTTTTATATCCAAAGGAAGAGATGGTAGGAAGTGAAAAAGAGGAAAGAAAGCTCACATTGTGAGGACCAATGATGGTGCCAGTCCAAGAACGCATATAAATATCATCTCCATCATCCATCCCATAGCTCACTGTCCCATCTCCAATACCCTTCTCCCCACGTTCAAGTTCCTCCAATAATCTAAAATTGCGAGGCACTACAAGGAAATTGAAATTTTGGTTGGTGAAATCTTCACAAAGAAAAACAGTTCAGGATTGCGAAAAGGCTTCACACTTCAAACTAGATGTACACAGTCTAAATGGCAGAACAATAACAAAGACAGTGTTTGTGGTCTAGAGTTTCCTCCGCTTCCTATCATATGATGCCAAATAATGAATCTAAATTCCAGTAAACTTTGAGACCTGTAAGAAGGGACTTAAAGAGGTTCACATGCAAGTATAGTGCATTCTAATTCGACATACCCATTATTTCTCCATCACAATCATACAATTTCTGCAAAAGAAAATATACATATATTTTGGATATAGTAGAGCTCTGGTAAAATTGCAGGATAAAGGTTCTTCATTTTATAGGTTAACAGTATCTTTACTTACCCGCAAATAGACAGAAAATAGTTAAAGGACGGAGAGATCGAAAAGGCATTATATTTACCCCTCAAAAAGAACTCCAAAATGCATTATGCTTCTTTTTTCCTTTTTTCCTTATTTGGAGAAGGTAACATGTATAAGTATATAAATAAATCTTCCGGACAAAGCTTGTGTTGGAAGCCAAAGATGAAGTTAATGCATTATGTCTCTTTGTTGAGGCACTAACTAGAGGTAAAGCCAAGGGAAGGAGGAAAAAGTACATATGCTGCCGACAAGTAACTCCAACATGAATATGCTATTCGGTATAGGAAGTAAAACGCACTGAAACTTTATTGATAGGCTCTCATCAACATTCTCCTCTCATCTATGAAAAGCATGATATTTTATCCAAAGGATTTACAGGTTATACTTTTCCCCGTAGTACATAAGGATCGGACAACCATGCCCGGGTTCGGTTCCAGTCGTTTGCCCATATTCAAAAATACTAGAGCCAGAACACAGGGCTGACCTCTCTGCCACCAACACAAGTGAATAAGAAAAGATCATGTCTAAGGTGATGGTATCACCATCTAACCTTCGACTAGCGGTCTACTACAATCTGCCCAGAATACCCACACAGACTAAGACCTCATTCACAAAACGACGAACGACTGAGTGGAAAGGGCAGGGTACCATCAAAGAAAGTTGATCATGGATTACCAATAAATCTATGGAAAGGCTACAAAGTCGATTCTTAACTGGGGGGGTTGAAATAATGTACCCCTATGGCCATGTTCTATTCCCATATGAAATGATATCTAAAAACAATTTGCTAGCACATCAAACAGTCATTGGCGTGCTTATTTTACCTCCCATTTGTTAGGAATGTATTGATCTTAATATAGATTTATTTGCCAGTAAAGTGTGGCAAACTTCTAGCTTTTTAGAATCTGAATTATTGAATATTGCTTTGGGATGGATCTACAAAATGGAGCGACACGCATAGTGAGGATTCAATTTTTTTAATAACCATGGTGTATGGGCCAGCTTATCCGCACGTCAACTAATTTCACGGGATTGCAACTAGCTTGGGATTGTGACTAGTAGTTGTTTTCATAACATACAGTGAGCCCCATCAAGAAGCAGCAAAATTTCAAAGTGTTTTGTGCAATTATTGAGGGTCCGTATTTTTATTATAAGGACATTCATTGAGGGTCCATATATGAAGCACAAATCACAATCAAGTTATATTGTGCATAGGTCTAACAAACAGTTCCATGATAAAAAGAAAAAGGCAGAAAGGAACTGCTTGTGCCATATCTCCAAAGAGCAATCAATCAGCACTTTGGAAAGTTGTAGCATGTTGAGCAGAAATTCCAACAACTACAACCAAGATATGTCAACATATAGGAGATTAGGATACATCATACAAGGCAGCAAGAAATGCAAACCAAGAACAATTGCTAAACACAAACCCTGGTAATGATACAAAGTAATCAATCCCATGATGCACACCAAACTAAGTTCCTTGAACTCTTCACCTTTGGCACTTCACCAATCCCATGATGCACAAGGATCTGGTTAATCACCTTTGGCACTTCACCTTTGGTACTAATCCGACGATAGTGTGGGAGTGACATTAGTACCGGATCTGGTTAATAGATGTTGGGTACTTTGACCAAAAGCCACCGAGAAAATTCGAGACAAAATACAATTTGATTTCTAATATCAAAACAAAAGCTAGGGTATATTTGCATGTGTATGCTGCCGTTGGGGAAGGCCTTGAATGGATCATTTAATTTTTGAGGAGAGCTTCAGAGAGGGATATGGGAAGACGAGCATTCGGCGAGGGAAATTAGGGAAGTACAGGAGTAATAGAGTTCTTAAATGAGATTTTAAATTGGAGTTGATATGTTAAAAAATATTGTACCCTTTATTGTCCGCTATAAGCAAATCAATGTAGCGAAAGCTTGACACATTTGCTAATTCTTCAAGAGTTTTATTTCTGTAAGAATAAGAGTTCCAATAAAAAATTACAACAATCAACAGTTATTGGTAAATGAAAGATAATTGTACAAAGTTATTTCTCATAGTATTGAGAAGTTTCATAACTTAGGTATATTTATATAACTCTATTTTTAGATATTTGAATTACTTTTAGCTGAATCCTCACACTCGTCCCTGGATTCGTACCCCCGAATCTTAAAATTTAGATCATGAAGGATACGAACTTCTAGATCCGCACCCATATAAGATAAATACATACACATGTCTACTCTATACACCATAGCCTTCACTTTAACTTTAAGTTGATATTTAATCAACTAATTGATGTTATTGGAAACTTCTATAGTTCACATTTTTTTGGCTCCACCATGAATTACACACACACACACACACACACATATACATATATATATATATGAATCTCCAAAAGGGGAAAAATCTCATCTTGATTATAAAATTAATGTTTTTTATGATGATATAAAATTAATGTAAAAATTTGCAAACTGCAGCAACTTTTAAATAACAGTAAAACCCAAAAAGACCCACAATCAGGTCTACTCCCTAGCTAATCGATATAAATTGATCACGCAGTTCTTCAACATATAAATGAGAAAAATCCCAGATAATAACTCAACGAACAGTCCTAATAAAAAAAACTGAGACATTAAATATACACAAGTCAAAGAACAACATCAAATTGAATACATGCATAGAAATATATTTGAAGGGAAAATCAACAAGGGCATAAACAAGAAAATATATATTTTTAAAAATAAAAATGGCAAGGGGGTTTCACAAAATCGGCGGCTCACCCACAACACTGAATCCTGCTGAGCCAAGCGTCATGGCACTGATTAATGATTATTTTGAGTTCGTACAAATATCGATTTGATCGAAAAGAGAGAGGAAAAATAACTTAATAGACTGATAGAATCTGAGGGAGAATCTAATGGAGAGGCGCACGAAAGGCCAAAAGAAAGAGAAGGGTACGCAGGGAGTTAAAAGAAAAAGTAAAGGGGATAAATATATGACTGGTAGTGGGTAGGAAAACGAAATCCAAAATATCTTTCAGTTCTTGCTAAACTTTGGTCAAAGTAATAATATAAAATAAAAAAATAAATTATGATATAAAAAGAAAGAGAAAAGAGATTTTATTTCTTCCATATATTTAAATATATATAATATAATGCTCAAAACTTTTATTATAGAATAATATAGGCAATACAAAAAAATATTATGAACATGGTATTAATTATTGAGAACATGGGTAAGATCATGGGAAGGTTATGGAGGTGTGGGAATTATAATTATAATAGTAAAAAGTTATGGGAGTTATCTACTTAATGGAAAAGAGTAATGAGAGTAACTTCTTTAAGAGTTATAAACATCGACTACAAAATAATATTTCATAACACCCCCGGATGTCTATAGATAATGTGCCTCGTTAAAACCTTACTAAGAAAAAGCCATTGTAGGAAAAAATCTTAGTGAAGGAAAGAGAGTACACATATCTTATAATACGCATTATTTATTGCCTCGTTACAAATCTTACTAGAGAAAACTCAGTGGGATAAAATCTTAGTTAAGGGAAAAAGAGTACAGCACGTATATGACTCCCCCTGATGAAAACATCACTTTATTCTTCGGAGACCACGAATTCCAAGCTTGTATAACAATTTCTATAATATTGAGACCCACAATGTCTTGTGAAGAAGTTTGTCAAATTATCACTTAAGCAAATTTGTTGAAGAACTTTGGTGAATGTGCTTTATGTTGTCTCCTTCTGTAGTCCTTCTTTCAATTGATATAAGCAAACAACATTATCTTTAGTATTATTGGAATCTTCTCTTCAAAGTCAATTTACGAGTATGTTATGTGTTGAGTCCCTTGCTTTATTAGTTGCTTATCTTGGCATGACTTGAATAAGTATCAACAATTAACTGATTTATAAAATGATAATATGACACTACTCTCACATGCAAATAGAATGTTTAAAGAACGAACTTCAGGAAATGTCTGCATTTGCATAACCAACAAAATCTTAGCAATATTTGTTAGAATAAACAAATCTACATCAAGTATTCCTTTTGAAATATTATACTAATCATATTTCAATATCTCCATATAGTCTTTATACTTTCAGTTGTTGGAACAATTCGTCCAATTTCATATTTTTCAAATGAAGTCAATTTTCGTTGCATATTTTTCATTTGGCCAATTATATATTTGTCCAAATTTCATGACAGATTTGTGCTCAAGATCCTCGTCAATAGTAATAATATTGAGAACTACATTATATTAACAACATCGTTGACGATCATTTTACGTCGGTTCCAGCATCGCACAATAAAGACATAACTTATCGAGATCTCATTATTTTTAGGTACCTGAACCTCTCCCATGAGGTCTTATAAAATGTTATGTCACGGTGCTATTATAAAACACTTGCCTCCTTATTATAACCATCTTGAACATTTGCTCCCTCCTTCTTCATGGACTTTTATCTTTGGAACCGATTAGTCTAATACGCTTCATGCGTTCCGTAGACTATGTCATGGACTTTATTCTATTTGAAGCATTAACAGCTGAAATATGACATTTAGCTTTAGGTCAACAAATGCATGCGACATTATTTTGCAAATGAATTATCACTTGAACTTCAAGTTCATATTTTATTGTACGAGGATCTAGCTGTACTCATAATAATTCATTCCATGCATTACTTTTTTTAGCTGCTCATTTTTCTCCTCTTAATGCTAGGATTACCAATACATATCCCCAACTTTCTTTGGGGGCCCATCTTTATGCATTGTGATAGGATAATTATATCATATCGTACATCCATATTTCTATATTAGAAATTATTTGGTTTCTGACCCTAAACCAATTGTTATAGAGAGAATTTATCATAACTTGTTGGCTAGATGCGTACAAGTGCGATTGTATATTAAATAATATACCTCATACCAAATTTCGTTTTGGGAGTTTTATTCTCATAACTAATGGTTTAGTTTAATTGGAGCATATAATTTCTGCTAAACCAA